>CM021105.1:455035150-455645289 GCA_007115665.2 Sequoiadendron giganteum
GATAGAGGGAGTGAGAGAGGGAGGGAGTGAAAGAGAGATAGAGGGAGTGACTTTGACAGGGAGAGGGGGTAGGAGGGGGAGACTTGACAAAGAGAGAGAGAGGGAGATGGGGTAGGATAGAGATACTTGAGAGAGTGAGAGCGGTAGAGGGGGTGGGAGGGAGAGAGAGAAGAGAGAGAGAGAGGGAGAGAGATAGAGGGAGTGAGAGAGAGAGGGAGTGGGAGTGGGAGAGAGAGAGAGGGAGAGACATAGAGATAGAGAGAGGGAGAGAAATCCCTCAACCCTTAAACCCTAAAAACTTGAACCCTTAAACCCTAACCCCTAAACCTGTAAACCCTCTACACTCTACCCTTAACCCTCTACCCTCTACCCTTAAACCATATACCCTAAACACTTAAACCCTTAAACCCTAAACCCTAAACCCCTAAACCCTCTACCCTCTACCCTCTACCCTCTACCCTTAACCCTCTACCCTATACCCTTGACCCTTGACCCTCTAACCTCTACCCTTAAACCCTAAACCCTAAACCCTCAACCCTTAATCCCTCAACCCTTAAACCCTCAACCCTCAACCCTCAACCCTCAACCCTCAACCCTCAACCCTCAACCCTCAACTAGGTTAAAACCTAAACCCTTAAATCCTAATCCCTTAAACTATCTACCCTCTACGCTTAAACCCAATACCCTCAACCCTCAACCCTCAACCCTCAACCCTCAACCCTTAGCCCTGAACCCTGAACCCTGAACCCTTAGCCCTTAACTAGGTTAAACTCTAAACCCTTAAACTATCTACCCTCTACCCTTAAATCAAATACCCTCTACCATCTACCCTTAAACCCAACTAAACTCTCTATGCTAATCCTCAACACTCAACCCTTAACTCCTCAAACCTTAAACCCTCAACCCTCAACCACCAACCCTCAACCCTCAACCTCAACCCTCAACCCTCAACCCTTAGACTCTAAACCCTATACCCTATACCCGTAACCCTTACACCCTCTACCATCTACCTTCTACCCTTAAACCGTAACCCGACCTATACCATTAACCCTTAAACCCTAAACCCTAAACCCCTAAGCCATCTACCATCTACCCTCTACACTCAACACCCCCCTCTCTCTCTCAACTATACACCATCTACCCTTAAACCAAAAATCGTAATCCCTAAACCCTCTACCCTTAACCATTAATCCCTAAACCCTATACCCTTAACCCTTAAACCCTCTACCATCTACCCTAAACCCTTAAACCCTGTACCCTTAAACCCTTTTAAACCCAACTAAACTCTCTAAGCTAATCCCTCAATCCTCAACCCTTAAACCCTCAACCCTCAACCCACAACCCTCAACCCTCAACCCTCAACCCTCAACCCTCAACCCTCAACCCTCAACACTCAACCCTCAACCCTCAACCCTCAAGCCTTAAACTGTAAACCCTAAACCCTAAACCTTGTACCCTATACCCTTATTCCTTAAACCCTCTACCATCTACCCTGAACCCTTAAACCCTCTACCCTTAAACTGTAAACCCTTAACCCTTAAAACCTAAACCCTAAACCCCTAAACCCTCTACCCTCTACCCTTAACCCTCTACCATCTATCCTCAACACCCCCCTCTCTCTCTCAACCCTACACCATCTACCTTTAAACCATAAATCATAATCTCTAAACCCTCTACCCTTAATCCGTAAACCCTAAACCCTAAACCCTCTACCCTCTACCCTCAACCCTTAAACCCTCAACCCTCAACCCTCAACACTCAACCCTCTACCCTTAACCAAGTTAAATCCTAAACCCTTAAATCCTCTACCCTTAAACTATAAACCCTAAACCCTAAACCCTAAACCATCTACCCTTAAACCCTAAACCCTCAACCCTTAAACCCTAAACCCCTCAACCCTCAACCCTTAACTAGGTTAAACCCTAAACCCTTAAACTATCTACCTTCTACCCTTAAACCCAATACCCTCTATCCTCAACCCTTAAACCCTTTTAAACCCAACTAAAATCTCTATGCTAATCGCTCAACCCTCAACCCTCAACCCTCGACCCTTAAACTGTAAACCCTAAACCCTAAACCATGTACCCTATAATCTTAACCCTTAAACCCTCTACCATCTACCCTAAACCCTTAAACGCTCTACCCTTAAACCATATACCCTATGCCCTTAACCCTTAAACTCTAAACCCTAAACCCTAAACCATAAACCCCTAAACCCTCTACCCTCTACCCTCAACCCCCCTCTCTCTCAACCCTACACCATCTACCCTTAAACCATAAATCATAATCCCTAAACCCTAAACCCTCTACGCTTAACCCTTAATCCCTAAACCCTAAACTCTAAACCCTCTACTTGAGAGAGAGAGGGAGAAGTGGTGGGAGGGACATACTTGAGAGAGGGAGAGGGAGAGGGAGAGAGATAAAGGGATATTGAGAGGGAGGGAGTGGAAGAGAGATAGAGGGAGTGACTGTGAGAGGGAGAGGGCGTATGAGGGGGAGACTTGACAAAGAGGGAGAGGGAGATGGGGCAGGATGAATATAATTGAGAGAGAGAGAGGGAGAGGGGGTGGGAGGGAGAGACCTGAGAGAGAGGGATAGAGATAGAGTGGGAGAGATATAGATGGAGTGAGAGAGAGAGAGGGAGTGGAGAGAGAGAGAGAGAGACATAGATACAAAGAGAGAGAGGGAGAGAGGTAGGAGGGAGAGAATTGAGAGAGAGAGAGAGAGGGGGAGGGAGAGGGGGTGGGAGGGAGAAACCTAAGAGAGAGGGAGAGGGAGAGAGGGTGGGAGGGAGACACTTGAGAGAGAAGGAGAGGGAGACAAAGTGGAAGAGAGGGGGTGGGAAGGAGAGACCTAAGAGAGTAGGAGAGAGAGGGAGTGGGAGGTAGAGACCTAAGAGAGAGAGAGAGGGTGTGGGAAGGAGAGACCTAGGAGAGTAGGAGAGAGAGGGAGTGGGAGATAGAGGGATGGGAGAGATACAAGGAGTGAGAGAGAGAGAGACTTGAGAGATGGAGAGGGGGTGGGAGGGAGAGGGAGTATTGAGGATAGAGGGATTGTAGAGAGATGGAGGGAGTGAGAGAGAGATAGAGAGAGAGGGGGTGGGGAGAGAAACCTGAGATAGAGGGAGAGAGAGAGAGAGAGAGGATGTGGGAGGATAGAGGGAGGGGAGTGAGAGAGACAAAGAGAGGCATGAAAGAGGGAGAGGAAGGGAGAGACTTGAGAGGATAGAGAGGGAGGGAGAGACTTGAGAGAGAGGGAGAGGGAGAGGGAGAGGAGAGGGAGAGGGAGGGAGAGGAGATAGAGGCCATGAGAGAGAGAGAGGAGAGGTGGTGGAGTGGGATACTTGAGAGAGATGGAGAGGTAGAGGAGAGAGGATAGAGGAGGAGATAGGGATGGAGTGGAAGAGAGATAGAGGGAGTGACTGTGAGAGGGAGAGGGGGTAGGAGGGGGAGACTTGACAAAGAGAGAGAGAGAGGGAGAGGGGGTACAACAAAGATACTTGAGAGAGAGAGAGAGAAGGGATGGGAGGGAGAGACCTAAGAGAGAGGGAGAGAGATAGAGTGGGAGAGAGGGAGAGAGATGGAGTGGGAGAGAGAGAGGGAGTGTGTGTGTGTGTGTGTGAGAGAGAGAGAGAGAGGGGGGATGGAGATACCCAAGAGAGAGTGTGAGAGAGAGGGAGAATGATAGAGTGAGTAAGAGAGAGGGAATGGGAGAGAGATAGAGGGAGTGAGTGACAGACCTAAGAGAGGGAGAGGGGGTAGGAGGGAGAGCTTGAGAGAGAGACAAAGAGAGAAATATAACAACCTAAGAGAGGGAGATGGAGTGAGAGAGACAAAAAGACCAAAGAGGGAGAGAGAGAGGGAGAGTGAGAAAGGGGGTTGGAGTGAGATAAATTTATTTAGGTGCCTATGTGGGAGGGAAAGAGACCTAAGAGAGGGGATTGGACTGAGAGAGTAGTCTAGGTCATGTGGGAGGGAGTGAGACCTAAGAGATAGAGACTTCAGAGGGATAAAGAGTTATCCAATTACGGTAATGAGTTAGAGAAGGTATGAAAGGTAAAACCTTGACTATCCATCTACGATCATAAACTGTGCACTTTAAGCATTATCAAAGTTGTTGACCAAAGAGGGTAAATTTTGGTTCTATGCAAAGCAGGCCATTTGGTGAGCGCCAAATTTGGCGCTCGCCAAATGGCCTACTTTGGACGTGTTAATTGATAGGATTTTACAAATTTCCTCATATTTGCGTCTATGCTCCCCGTCTCATTTGCATGTCTTTCAATGCAAGTCTATAAAAAACCGTGATAGCATTAACCTCTATGTTAGCTATCTAAATATATAAAAAAATATTCATTTTGATTTAGTTAAGGTTTTGATCCATGGCTTCTATTATAAATGCCTTCATTTTTGGTCAAAAACCAACATGTGCTAGTTTTAGGAAAAATATTTACCCGTTCATCGAAATGTGAAACAAATTACATTTTTGAAACTAGACTTCATTCTACACATGATGAAAAAAAAAAATCAATTTTCGATTAGTTTGCAAAAAAATTAGTGGGGAGCACGCTCAAATTTCATCTTTTCGGGATGTGTCCACTTTGAAAATTCATAAAATATTATATATTCATTAAAAAATTATCTGAAAGAACGAGGATAAACTACATGGTGTTAGCTAATTTCTCACTGTTGGGATTTTTGAAATTCTAAAAAAAAGTCAATCAAAAAGGGGGGAGCCCTCAGGGGCTATGCTTTTTTTTTATAAAAACAAGACCTGTTTTGGGGCCCCCCCTTTTTGAGACCCTTAATCTTCATTAATTTCAAAAAAAAATAGTAGCTTAGAAACTAAACTCAAAGCACTTCAACTTTTGTTCTTGCCGCATCTTGAAATTTTGAGCATAACTATCTTCATTTTCTCGTGCAAATCAGATTTTGCTGATTTCAGAAGAAAAAAAAAAAGTGGCATCTTAAGAGCCAAAATTGTGTCACAGATTGGTGCACTTACCCAACACATAATAGTGGATGTAAGTGTAGAAAAAAATTTAGGGAAAAGTCCACACAAAAGAGAGTACAAGTCTATAGTAATCAAATTAGCATTATTGCATTAACCCCTCTCCTCAATATTATATTTGTAATAGAAATAATTATTCAACCTATAAAATATCCATAAAACAACTACCAAATTATACATTCAACTTATAGATAATTGAAGAGATAAAACCACGAGTGAATTTACCAAAACCTACAACTATGAAACCATGGTATGGAAAAAATATAATTCCCCCATGACCAATTTTTTAATGCACTGTGAATAGAAAGCACTCAAAATCATCTTTGACCTATTACACATCATATAAATACTTCCCAAAAAAGGCACTCAAAAATAGATACCATAACTCATGACAGGCCCACTTGATATTAAGAAGATGTTGCACTCACTCCCTAGAACCTAGGTATAAAAAAGGTCCATAAATGCATTAAAATCACTCTATAACCACCACTCTCATAAGTAACCTCCCTTATTAATGCCAGTACAATAATATTTCAAGTTAGAATAATAATAATATTATTCAGCCACCATAGACATCTAAGTAATCCATTATGCTTGGATATTTGACATAAATATTAGAAAACAAGGTAAATATCACCTTATCCTAATATTATGTGGTCACGTATTTTATATTTTCCAAACACTTGAATTAGTATAATAAGGCTAGAGTACAATCAAGGAAAATCGTAGTTTTTTTCACTTTATAGTAGGTTCTAATAGTGTTTATACACCTATGTTAGATACATGTAGGTGAATAAACTTATGAAAATAAAAAAATCAATGTTATAAATTGCATAAGTAGCCTTGACCCTAGACAACACAAATTATTAGCTCTCAAAATTGCATACCATGAAATTATATAAAAGACACTCAATATCTTGGCCTATGGATGTATGTCAACCTAGACAAAGAGGTATGACTTATGATCAAAATTTATATAAGTGGCTAGTTAATAAGAGAGGGTGGCTCTTCTTCATTATAGGTGTTACAAATCCAGTAGGGTAATCTAATAAAGTCCAAACAATATAATTAAAAAATATATATTAGCACATATAGATCTCTAGTAAATCATACCTTGTGCATACTAATACCCATTTTTTTATCATTAAGAATTAAAGTGTACTAATTGTATTTGAAGATATACAAAGCTCTTCTAGTAGATATCTACACTTAAAGATATAATATAAGGTATGTCCCTTAATAATAATTTTCTTAGCATTTCTTAATTCATGTTACTTTGAATCTAAATTGCATAACTCTATTTAGGTAAAATTATCACAATATCTCAAGAGATTTATCACAAGTTATTTTGTTGGATTATATAAAATGACAAAAATCCAACATACATAGCTATTTTATGGTATATCAACAAGGGATAAAGAAATATGACACATTTTATATTACTAAACCATGCATATTGGTAGGACCTAATCTAATCCTAAACTACAAGGGCAACAAGGATGATATTTAAATTATAATTTAATCAATTGATCATTCTAGACTAGTGCATATTTTTCAAAAAACAAAGTCTAATATTTTTGGAGAGAGGATACTCATTTATATGTACGATAAACAATCAAACTTACACACATATAAAAATTAGAAACATTGGAATCCTCACATAACTAGGTACATATTTTAAATATTCATTCCTACTCAAAGAAGCTTCATATATTATCCTAAAAATATCATTATAAAGGATTTGTAATGCTTCTATAGTCCTTAAATATATAACTAATGAGAAATAGTAATAGGTTATCAAATGTAACCCTAAATATATTTACCTAACCCCCTAAAATATTCTATTAAATGTATGGAGACACCAAACTATGGAAAGGATTACACATTGCAATTCCTACTTAAACTTGAATACAAAATAATTTGTTAACCTATCAGATTATGAAATATTTTAATTAATATTATAAAATACAATTAGGGTTACCTTGTACAAATAATGGCCAAAGGATATATTCTCTTAATAAAACTAAGTTCTTATATTAGTTTTCAATTCCACCCTAGTTTTCAATGACACTCATAACAATATAAAGGAAAAATAATACATCTCATTACTCAAGGCCAAATCACTTAAATGTACTACACAACAAACAAGTAGATTTAATTAAACTTTCATTTATGGAAGTTCCTTTTGGATTCTAACTTTACAGGAATATGGGAGATAAATTCCAAATTCATGTAAGATAACTACCTATGAAAGTTCTTTATCAATTCTTGGGGAAAAATAAATATGGTGAGTGTGGTGTTTGACCTAATGGTTTGATTTTACATCATCAATTGCAAATGACAAAAGCACTTATCTTATTCATCAACATTCCCAACAATGTACATTAATACATGACTCCATCAATTTTATTTACCTATACTTCAACTCTTCTATAGGATCATGTATATTTCATCAAATCATATAATTGCATGTGCATTTCCTAATTTCTATATTGTTTTATCATTGCACTCTAACCATAGTGCTTCAACTATAAACATTCTATAAGCACAATGCTTGAGTAAGTCCTCTAAAATTTCAATTAATCACAATTCCAAGCCAATACATTAGGCCTATCAAAAGGTACTATCATATGAACGCTTAACATCTTATTCATCATCACCACATGGTGAAATTTGAGAACTATGTCACATTTTTATAAAATAAATAATCAACACTAATTTAACTTCTTAACTTGAATCACTAGAATGTGATATATGTTTTGAATTTTAAAATGATGTAAAGTAATAAAATATGTATTTGATATTTTTTTTGTTTAAAAAATTAAAATATTTGTAAAGTTGACAGGATATTTCAATTGATAATAAATTCTAAAAAATGAGGTTAAGTGGGATGTTGCTCTTTATATAACAAGTTTTTTTTATCCCATTTTTTTCTAACTTTGTTTTTTTTTTTTCAATGTAGGAATATACATTGCTCCACACTTGGACATCTCCTTATGGCTAGCCTAAGAATATTTGGATTTAACATTTTTTTTGGCATGCATTTATTTCTTGAACTCCTCTATATGAGATTTCCTCTCCCTTGGGTTGGTGTCAAGCTGACATAATTAATTATGTTGGATTATTATTTATGTTTCTATGGGATTTTCTTCTATTTCTATATTTTTTGAACTCCCACATTTCTTTTGTGCGGGTTCCATGGCTCATCATTGACATGTTTCTCTTCCTAGATGTTTTTGCGAAAGGTATGATCCCTTTGAATTTGGCAGAGATAATTTACCTTGTGTTCCAATAGAATTGGCAATAAGGGGTGATCACATAATACTGGTTTACAATTTTTGGCCAAACTGGACATTGAACTGATTTTTTTAACTAAATCTTCACTTTCAGGCACCTATAGCAACTAAACCATGAGGAATTTGAAGATGATGCAAACTAGTGATTTGTGGAATTTTGTCTATAGATTCTAAATATATTTTTTTCAAAATTTCTGCAATCAGATTGCACTTTTTTTTCCATCTCTTTCGAAAACTATTTTTTAACAATAAACACCATTTTTAAAGAGTGGCATTACTGGCTAACACATAAAAAAAATTCTATGAAGGATAAAATTATAATTTTTTTGAGTTTAGATTTGTAACTACGATATCTAATGCATGGAATTGGTTTCATAGCATTTTTTTGAATATTTTTTTCTTAATTAAGTTTCAAAGTCAAACCAATTACAATTTAGACATGATTTACTTGCTAATGTTCACATAAAAAAAATTGTATGTATCAAAATTCTTTTTTTTTTGTTGGATCAGGGACATCAATATCTAATGCACTGGTATTTTTCAAAAAAAAAAATGATAATTTGCTATTTTTCCACATGTGCAGAACACGGAGTTTGATTTTTCAGTGAAAAACCTATGTTTAATCAAACTAAAAAAAACATAATAAAACCAAAACATATTAAAATTATATTCAATGGATAGCTCGTTCTGAGGACTACCATCATCTAGTTGGGTATGTGAAGTCTCCTCCATTTTCATCCTCAACTCGAGCTTCGAAAGGCAATTTTTTGCAGAGATTCGGTAGAAGAGAGGGAGAAGGGGGAAAAAGGGGGGTTCGCTCAAACCCCCCTTCGAGCAAACCCCCCTTGACCCTTCAAGAAAATGGCGGTTCACTCAAAGGGGGGTTCGAGTGAATCCCCCTTTTTTCAAAATTTCCCTTTTTTTCCATTTTGGACAACATGCAAAAAGTGGGTCACATCATTAAAGAGGGTTCACTCGAAGGGGGGTTCGAGCGAACCCCTTATGGGTTAGAGAGAACCCCCTATTTGTGTGAACCCTCAAAAATCCGAAATTTTCTTCATGGAGGATTTTTTGCAATTTTCCTTCCTCAACATAATTGTAAACCAGTTTTGTGGGATCACCCTAAGAAATGTTATAGAATGGGACTGGCTGGTGTAGAATTATGATGCCTTCTTCTTTGATGTAGCTTCTTGGAATTTATCCAATTTTATGGAAATTTTTTTGGATAAAGAGATGGTTGTTGTACAAGCCAATACATATATCCACCATTTCATTTTTTCACTATTTTCTTTGGAGTGTGCATTGGACAATTTCATCTTTGCTTAGAGGCTTCATGGATAAGAGTGATCTCTTGTCTAACTCCAGTCATGCCTTGTTATGTTCTTGTTATGGTCTTGGATAATCTATGACTATCCTAATGAAAATTTTATTTGCATTGATCATCTTTGACTAGGGTTGAATGAATCTATCATTGTCAATGGTGTTAATTTATTTAGCCACTGCATTTTCTTTTCAAACATTTGCTAGAAGGTCCTCATTCTTCAATTTCCATCTTACCTCCCCCTGAGGTTGCTAGTTTTTTGTCTAATCCTAGAATATTTTGTTGTTTTTTCCTCATTTTCTTTTTGGATATTATAATGGTGGTCTTGTTTGGAACTCTTTGTAATTATATGGTTTGTATTTTGGTCTTTTTTTACCTTTAGATCTGATGTAATTATCCTTCTTTATCAATATATATAGTGACTCTCATTTTCATCAAGAAAAAATAAATTAAACTATTGAAAAAATGTATAGTTTTTAAAACTACACTTGTAGATCTACAAAAGCGTATTTTTGAATTTTTTAAATCTTATTCATATAAATAGGAGTTGTGAAACATCAATATTTTTAAATACTCTTATTTTTTGGTAAATTGGTCCCAAAGTGGTGCTACATATATATTTAGTGGAAAATTATAGTTGGATAATTTATGTTCCATGCCTAATTTAGCTAGAATGAATATAGATAGAACATATATTTGACCAAAATTAAATTGTAACTAGAAATGTTTAAATTCAATTGTGTTGATAAGTTAGCTTGAAGTGTGATATTTCTCATTTTACCAATAAACCCACTTTAGGAAAATCCATGCATCTTTTGTGTCATTTCATTGTCACAACTAAGCAAATTAATTCCTACATGGATAAGATGATAGGGGCCCATCCCACTTGTTGGCAGGTCCATCCCTATTTATGCACAACTTGTATTCCTTTGTTCTCTAGTAACCATATATTCCTAATTGATTAAAGTTATCTTATATTAGGGTTCCATGTATGTGATTTAGACTTTCATCCCAAGTGGGTAATAATATAATTCATGTTATTTTTAACAATTCCATAGACTTTGAATGGTTTGTATACATATTCCCTATATTGTATAGCCCTTGTCAATCTTATAATTTCTATTGAATCATTCTAATCACTTTGGTGGATATCCCCCTATCCATTTGTGGTGGTTTCATGTGTGGTTTCATGTCTCTCACTGTGTTACGGGTCCCTTGATCTTGTCTCTATTTCATGCTTTGTTTATCCTTTAATGATGGCATTCAAATTAGTATTTAAACCCTAGCTTCCTTAAGCATTTGTATGGCTAAATCTATATTTTCACTATGGTTCCAAAATTCATATTTCCTACTAGCCTTTGATCCCTATATTTTTATAGCATCGTAAATTATCACCCTTGACAATTTCACACTAGATTTTCCTCCCTCCTATGTGCATGGACCTAATTGTACACCTAATTTCCTAAATTATGAATTTTATGGCCCATTTGAACATTTATCAAGAAATCACATGTACAAAACCAAGGTGAACATTTAATATTTTGCTTTAGAAACTCTATACCCTACAAAATAACGTTGGGACAATGGAACCCTAGGTGAATTTTTCCCCGTATTTTGGTTCCAATTTTTAATATGTTGGAGTTGAAAATTTATTATTTGAATTTTAAATATCAAATATCGGCTATCGAGATTTAATTTGCAGGAAATTAGATTAATTTCATATAAATGCCTATTCATTTCACCATTTGAAAACTATCTAGTAAGAATTGGAAATCAAGAGAATTATCAAGAAATTATTATCAATTCAAGAGTAGACAAGAGTAGAATTATTGTAGCATTTCATTGTCTAAGCATCATGTCAAGTTTTATGTGACTTTTTCATGTTTATGCATACATTTTGTTTGTGAGGACTAACACTTGTAGGTCTACAAAGCAAGCCAATACAAATTGCAATCAAGCCTTGAGGAGATATGTATGGCTTTAGTCCTTCAAGGAGTTCAAATTTGAGTGATGACTTGCATCCAATTGTCGATTCATCATTCATTTATCATTTAGCCTCTATCCCTCAAAAGGATAAGCTCTTTATCATCAATTTTTCCATTATAAGGGTGGAAAAACCAACACAAGGTTTGATCGAGGAAAGCCCCTATATGGCACAAGCCTTCCTCTCTCTTTGAATGTGCAAGTTATTATAGTGACGAAAAATGTATCCCTTTACATTTCTCACTTGTTTGGGCCCTCCTAGTTAATTTGGACCTAATTGTGCCTTAATTTAGTGTTGTAAGGTGTATCCCTTTACAATTTCACACTTATTTAGGGATCCCTTAATTAATTAAGCTTAATTATGCCTTAATTGAACCTTTAATTCATCTTACAAGCCTATTTAATTACATTTTCCAAAGAGGAAACCCGACATTTATTAATTCCTTAACATAACACTTCACAATGAGAAATGTGTGTCCTAGGTTTAGGGACTTGGGACCCATTCACCCATGGGCGAATGGGTCCTCCCTTGACCTTAGGACCTAAATTTAAATTATGTTTTTGGCGGTATTTTAATATATTCAAATCTATGATTCAATGTCGGCTTGTGATATTTAAATTTTAGGAAATTAAGGATACATATCTATAAATATAAGTTTATTTCACTATGTTTCACCTAATATTTTCAAGAAAGCAACCTAGCAATTTGAAGAGAGAATTACTATAGAAAATTTGATGATCAAGAGCACTTTCAAAGAAATTCGGGAGAAGATTTATCATAGTTTTATTGCAACATTCAAGATCCAATCATCATGTTAAAGTCTTCTTGCATCATGCATTTTTTTGGAGCTAACATTGTGATGTAGGTTTCATGATCAAATCAAGTATTCAAAGCACTATTTCAAGCAAGATTCAAAGTTCAAGATCCACATCCATTGAAGCCATTTCATGCAAGTTGCAGAATCTCATTCAAGGACTTATCCAAGGGTTTGTTGAGTGGTAACATAGAATTTTTCATTCTTCATTCCCTCTTTCATGCTTTTATTTATTTCAAGGTTTGATTACCAAAATGGGGTTTGACCAAGGAAAACCCCCATTCACCAAAAAAAAACAATTTTCCCCTCTCATGTTGTGTTTGTAGATCTAGGTGGAAGAAAGCTTGAAGATATCTTGAAGAGAAAATTTGAAGAAGTTGACAAAGTTGCAAAAGTTGTCATCTCACGAAAACTCGTCTACATAATTTATTTCTCAATTCTAACTTTTCCACTTGGACAAATTGGAAGATTCGGATTTGTATCAGAGGCTCTTGAAAGTTGCAGAAAATCCCTGACAATGGACCCATTCACCCTTGGGTGAATGAATCCCAGTCAACCTTTAGAAACTCACTTTTGGTGACTAGTAAACACAGTTTTTCCCTTCTCAGATCTATAATTTAACTTTTGGTTTTTCTTATTTTGAGTTTAATATTATTGTTTTAAGTTCAATTTGGCATAATTGGGTTAGTTTACTATTTTAATTTTTCTCCCAAAAGTGTCTGGTGAACCTAACCCCTGTCCTTTAGTCATAAGGAAATCTACAAATTCACACCTTTAGTTGACTCATCTAAGGGTTGTAAGTCAATTATTTTTGTGGATCTTATTTCCTAATGAAATAAGGAAGATAGGTTTATCATACCCCTATTTTGGTACCCCAACCTATTTTCCCTTGTTTCATTTTGGTGAACACAACGTTTGAGAATTTTATCTTTCTAATTTTGGAGCCTATTTCAGCCCTAGATCTAGGATTCACATTCATTTCCATTGAATTGAATCTCATTTAGGGTTGCTTAACTTGCATTATTTTGCATCTCATTTAGGGTTTTAGAATTGCATTTTGCATTCTTTAAAATTTGGAAAATACAAAAAAAATAGTCATTTTACAAAGAATTTACATAACATTGCATCATCATTCATTTACATTTGAAAATTGAATAAAATTTGTATATCAAATTAGGTCTCCTAGTTTGTCATTTAGCAATATTTTACATTTGCATTTAGAATTAATTTTATAAAAAATTCATGTTGTAACCACCTGTCTCATTCCAGAATCTAGAAACCATAAGAATCAACTCAAAAATCTATAAATTCATTTTTCAAAACCATCAGCTAGGACCATTTGCCCATGGGCAAATGATTCCCTAATTAGGGCTTTTTCCTACATTTCTAGACATCAAAAGCTTTCTTTTTGTAATTTGTTTTGTTGTTTTCAGTTCAACTTGTTACAATTTATAGAATTTTTGTTATCTCAAATTGATCATATTAAGCATAATTTGATAAATTCACTGCATTGTGTGAATTCAAAATTTCATTTACAAGACATCATTTTTAGTTTTTTGCATAGAATAATCAAAAAATTATCTTGTTTGAAATCTATAAATTGCTTTTACATATTTACATTCTAGGGTATTTCATTCAATTTTACCTCTTATCCATTTTGGGTACATACCGAGTTTGTGAAACTTGTATGAGCTTCACAACTTGGTGTCCTATTTCCAATACTGTCGTGAGACGTAGTTTGAGACTCGTCTCATCCCATGATACACCATTCACCATGGATCTTGGGTTTATTAACTCTTTCACTCATAATGTTGACACTAGTCAACCCACTATGGATCCTAGCTTTCATAACTCATTTCCCATGACTTCCCTACCTACAACTAATGCGAATGATGTTGAAACAATAGTTGCTAATATCCTGCAAGAGAACATAAAAAGGATAGACATGAAGAAATAGAAAAATTTCAAAACTTTGTGACTTTTGAAAACATTTCTAGTAGTTTCATTCCTACTTTAGATAATGTGAGGAAAATGCTTGAAAATGAACATGGAATAGACATTGTGTGAAGTCTAGCTCATATTGTTGATAAACATGCTCCTAAAATGACTAGTTGTGCTCAAGATTTTGGGTATACTCAAATCCAATTTGGATATTCAGTTCCTCCTTCCACAACCCTTACCTCTATTCCTACCTACACTAATCCTCATCTTACTACAACCATCCAACATACTAGCAATGTCAATAATTCCTTAGGTATTTCCACTGGGAATCCCTCTAGCTTTGTACATTCAAATATCATATCTCCTCATCCATCCCCCCTCAAAAATTTACAATTCACTTGTCCTTTCCATACATACACAACTCCACCTTATTCACCTCCATCTCACAATACCAATAATGATCCAATCATTAACACACTTTTGCAAAATGTCTCACTCCTACAACAACAAATTGCCACATTAAACCAAAACAACAATGGCCAACCTTCATAGTATATCAAAACCAACCCATTATCCTTGGAGTTATTAAGAACACAAATGCCACAAGGTATAGAGGTTCCTATATTTGAGAAATATGGTGGGAAAGGAGATCCTGTTAGCCATGTTTTTGCATATATAGCCCTATGTAGTGACTTCATTTTTTAATATAAAATCTTGGCTAAACTCTTCCCTAGATCCTTGAAAGATATTGTTTTACAGCGGTTTTTCTCTTTACTGAATAACTCAATACGTTCATTCAATGAAATTATTCATGCTTTCTACAACCACTTCCAGATTCACATGGGTCCTAAGATGACCCTAGTTGACTTAATGACATGTAAACAAAAGGATGATGAAAAGGTCACTCATTTTATAGCGCAATACCAAATACTTACTTACAAATAAACATTAAGATTCCTAATTCCAACCTTAAAATAATGTTTATTGCCAATTTACAAAATAAAATCCAAGACAAACTTGAGATATTGAAATTCCCATCCTTTACCAATTTGTGTACAACCCTTCGTGATCACCAAAATTTGGTTAGTAGTCATGAAATGAAAAATCCTTCTAACCATCCTAAAAATTTTTGAATCCACACCTCAAACCAACTATTAACCTTTCAAGAAACAAAACAAGGGGTTTTTACAACTTAATCCCCCTCAACCAAATCAATATGCTAACACCCAAGTAGCTGCTATAAAAATGTAAAATCCATATGCCTTTGGGGATAAAAATTGATAATTCACCCCTCTACCTAATACCCTTCATAATACCATGTTGCAGCTCTTAAACAAGAATTTGATTTCCTTACCTCTTGTTAGAGCTCCTGATCCTACTAATCCTTTACCTTCAAACTATAGACCAAATGCCTACTACCAATTCCATCGACAAAATGGACATGATATGGAATATTACAAGCATCTTAAACATATTGTGCAAGACCTCATTTATTCTAATCATATCATAATTGGTGGTGTTAATGATCAAGGTAATAAGTCTATAGCCCCTCCTAATCAAAATTTGAGAAAATTCACCAATCCTATTCCAAATCATAACATTTCCTTTGTCAAAGCTAGTGAAACAAAGAATGATGTGATGAATTTTGACACAGATGATGATAACATGAATGATAATGAGGATGACTATAAAATCCATGGTTGGATTTATTGAAGTTAAACCTTGTAAGGCCCAAAATAATATGTCCCTTGAAATTGCTTTCTCAAAAAATGACATAATTAAACATGCACCTTATGGTCCTCTTTACATAGCTGGAAGAATCAATGACAAGCCTACTAATGGGATATTAATTGATCCCGTCTATGTAGAAAACATGATCACTAAAGAAATCCTATTTATGCATGAGCTTTATCAAGATAATTATAAAAAATCGAAAGCATGGATCAAAACGCATAATGGTTTTTCTTTCCCTACGATAGGTTTGATAAATCTTCGTTTAAAAGTAAAACAAAAAAATTAAATGTCTCATTCACCATCATCCTAACTTCAAACCAATCTTGTGTGAAGTTAGGCTATATATAGCTTCGCTCCATGAATACCATCCCGTCGATTGTGCATAAATGTTTAAAGTTTCCATTTAGCAATGAGATCTTTATTGTGCACCATAGTGGCTTTAATTTTGTGTCTTCCCCTGGGAAATTTTCATTGGATTTCTTTTGGCCCGAGCCTATGGAACCTATTAGCCCTTGTGAGGAATTCTTTTTCAAATCCTACCAAAATTTTAAGGCAAAGAGCATAGCAGAGTTATCTCTTACCAATATGCCTCAACCCATGATTGAGCTTCATATCCTTGATGAAACCATGATTAAACAAAAATCCCTTCCAAGTAACCAAGACCAATCTATGATAAATCCTTTACCTATTTCATATAAGATACCACAAGATAATCAAATAAGTCTTGTTGTGCCTCCTAAATTCAAACAAGTTTACAAAGCTAAAGAGAAAGTGGTTGAACAACCTCCCATGGTTCCTGTTAGAACTAAAATTTTCCACTAGAATACCTAGGATTATCCTATCAAATTTCCATAAAAATTCATAAAAACTTGAGGTTTTATTCCCTTTTTAACTTATTATTTCACTATCCTTTCATTTAATTTCCCGTCCAAGGCCCTAATATACTTTACACATTTCATTCCCTCCATTAACTTTCACTTTTTACATTATACTGCTTTACCGCGGCCTCCCACAAGGGGCCTGCGGTATGGCGGTGGTGGTTAAGATGCGAGCATAAAGTTTTTACCGCCATACCATGTGTGGTCAATTCATTGACCATGGTATCATGGTGGCGGTGAGACAATCATCGCAGTCAGTGTGAGCTGTTACCGCTCAACCGCAGGGGGATCTAATGGGCACCACGGTAACGCGGTAGCCGGTGAGGATATCGGTTGATGAGGCAAATAGTCAGTGAAGCAGTCGGTGGTCATACGGTGAATGAAGAAAGTGTAGCAAGAGATGCTTACTGTGTTACCGCTAGGGCTCAAGACATAGACCGCGGTAACATGGTAAACAGTGAGTCAATAGTGGAGGAAGCGACAGAGATAATAGCTAGCGGCTATCATGGTACCGCTGGTAGCCAAGCCAGTGACCATGGTAGCACGGTAAACAATAGATGGACCGTGACAATCTCACTATGATACCGCAGCTGGTCAACAAGTTGACTGTGGTAGAGCGGTAAGCATGAATGAAGACTTCGTAGTGTTCGATAAAGTGAAAAATCAAAGGCATAACTATAATCAAAGATAATTGATTTGCCAATAAGGCAATAATTAAATATTTTGTTATGTCAAAGAATGTAAATGGCCATAACCAGAAAATTGAAGGGTCGTGACCCTTGACCTGTAATGTATAAATAATTTGGAAAAACAATTGTAAAAAAAAGAGGAGAGAGATAGAAAGGAGTAATTAGATGGTAGGAGTTAGAATTTTCCTGAGAAGGGACTGGAATGTAAATAATGACAGACTTTCTTGAAGCAGAATCAATGGGGAAAACATGTTAAACTGGTAAATTTCTTTTGGTGTTCAGTTGTTGTGATAAATAAAATTCATATTCTTTATTTTTTGGTTGTCTCCAACTTGGGATCTTTTAATCATTTAAATCAGCATATCAAGTATATACCTGGTTTATCAAAATGCATTCTCATTTTGTGTCATTTAATTAAACTAGTATCTGCAAGTCAGAATTAAATTCTCTTAATAAATCATAATGGTTTTGAGATTTCTTTTGGATAGTTAAAGAAGAACCTGATAAAGGAACATTCCAACACTTTTTATGCAAGTCATAGACTTAGTGAATTTTCATGCCAGCCATAGAATTTTCAGAGTGCCTAACAACTAGAGTTAAGCCAATAGGAGGAAACACATATCATTTTGACTCCATTGCCCACGTGGATGGAAGGCACTGATCTGCCACAACCCAGAGATACACACCCATATCAAACAATTTATTCAAAAAACCTTTCATTTGTGCAGTAGGAGTAGGAGTAGTTGTAGTAATTTTATCTATCCACTTCCCTTTGCCATTGTGGATAGATTGTCTCACCAAGAAATACATCTTAAATCTGCAACATACAGATAGGTGCACCCACCTAGGTTTTGCAGAGCCTGAAGAGTAGAAGGTACAATTACATCAATTGGCCTTGTTAGTTGGCCAAAAGCATTGTGAGAGCCTTGCAACCTATCGTGGTTCAAACCAGCATTTTTGAGACCCAACAAAATGGCGACTCCGTTGGGGATTACTCAGGAAGATTTTCAGCCTTTCCATTTATAGAGTCAACAAAAGTTTCACATTTTTTTTGGAGATTCCGCTGGGGACAAACCAAAACAATATCACAATCTTTTTCATTTTCCTACTTTTGGGAAAAGTAGGTGGCTAATCTGTTTCATTTGATAAATAATACATAGATGTTGAGAAACAGTAATATTTTGTCAAAATAGAAAAAGAAGAAAGGAGAGAACAGTCATTGAAGAGAGATTCATAATTAAGAAGTTTTAATGAAAAATGACTCCGCTGGGTGAATTAAAATAATCTCATTCTCTCACTTTTAAGAAAGTGAGTGGCGACTCTGATAAAGAATTTGATGAAGAATACTTGGAACAGTACAATTTCTAAACAAAATGGGACATCTTCAAAGTATAAAAGGCCTGGTTTTCCCAACCCACCAACCTCGATACCTTGTACACCTGTGTCCAATTTATATTCATTATCATCAATTTTCACCTGATGTGAAACCTGCTATCCGTCTTCAAAAGATAAGCAAAAGTCTTTTAAAAAAGTTTT
This sequence comes from Sequoiadendron giganteum, assembly GCA_007115665.2. Taxonomy (NCBI): domain Eukaryota; kingdom Viridiplantae; phylum Streptophyta; class Pinopsida; order Cupressales; family Cupressaceae; genus Sequoiadendron; species Sequoiadendron giganteum. The sequence goes on from CM021105.1 coordinate 455,054,351, forward strand.
ATGGCATAAAGAGACACAAAAGGGAATATGGACGCTCCCTCTTAGACAAAATGGGTAATATATGTGTGCAAATACCTATTAATCACAGGCCCAACACATCCATGTTTATTGAGCAATTCATGAAAGTATGTTGGCCTGATTCAATTCATTGGCCTGTGTCAATGAAACCAGTCACTTTTGACCAAGTAGATGTGCTAATTGATATCATTGATAAGGAGATGTATGAGGATGGTGGCGAACATATCAATGATAGAATTGATCAATTAGTGAAAACAAACATAGAATCTTTTGAAAATTCATGTCAGAATCAACAGCTTGAGGGGAAAGAGTATGATGATGTACATACTCAAAACCAAGACTCCATTACAAAATTAGAATGTGGAGTTTCCCCTTTAGATTCATTTCTTGATATAAGGAGATATAAGGGGGAATCTGTGAGATCTTTATACAGCAGGATTGCAGATGTCTGTATGCAATTACCTCCTCATCATAGGCCTATAAATCCCATGTTTGTTGCACAATTTCTAAAAGCATCGGAGCCTGAATCAATTTATTGGTCAGATTCATTAAAACAAAAAGCCTTTGATGTAGCATATAAATTTATTGATTCCATGCTTGAGATAAGGTATATGGACACTGTCAGCAATGAATCAAATAGTGATATCATGAATGATCAAATAATGCAGCCAATGGACGATAAATGTGAAATTGAGATTTCTAATGACAATTGTTCAGACTTGGAAGATGATGATGATATGAGTGGTCAATCATACATATTGGATGAGGAATACAATGATGAAGATGTTCTTGAAGATACAATTCATAAGGAATATGTTGGTGACAAAGCAAGCAAAAATTCGAAAATTGAGCCCGCATTCTCAGACCAACACCATGATGGCACAATTGATGATAAAGAAAAATTCATGGGAGAAAGATTGCATGAGGAGGATGAAGATGTAGAATATATCTCCTGCATAACAAATTATGACAGTATGTGTTATGAGGAATCCATTGAATACTCAAATTGTGAGGATGAAGTTATGGATGTTGATCTACAACAAGATGATTGTTGAAGTTCATATGGAGATCAAGAAGTTGGAGAAATAGCAGAAGATCTGGTGGAAACATGTTCCCTCAGCAGTGAGCAAGTTTCAGATTTGTTAACTCTTGAATACCAGAAGTGTGCACTTAAAGATAAGTCCAAAGTTTTAGCTCTAGCCTACATTTGTTTTGATAGTGAAAATAACAATTCATGTGACCCCATATGCATCTCTTAGATTGATGAAGAAATCACTAAAGTTGATCATGAATCCATTTGTGTCCAAGAGGAGGTATGTGATTTAAATATTTTTTGCCTGCAAGAAAAAGATATTGGTTTGCATATTATTGATGATGAGAACCCAACATTTGTTGATTCAAGTATATATGAGGATGCCTGTATGAACCAAAAGTGTGTGTCAGTGCCAATTGGTGATAGGAAAGAAATGAAAAGTGATTTGATTGTTTCAAAATATATTAATGAGATAGAATTTCTTGATTCCGATAAGAAATATTCAGATTTTCAGGTCCTAGTACAGTTGCCTGAGCATTCAGCAACATATGACAGTGAGCATACCTATAAATGTTTTGTTGAAAGTGGATACACTTTGTATGTTGAGGGTGATAAATATTTTCCATGTGATAATGAGAATGATGAAATGCAGAGTGGTGAATGAATCGGGATGAATAACATGCTTTTTTGGAGGCTTTTAATGACAATGCATGTTGCAGGACAGGTGGAATGGACAGTTTCAAGAAAGGTTCGATGAGATCAAAACAAAATAAGGTCTATGACAAAGGAAAATACAGGTTTCTCTTTTTGGATGGCCTGGGGCCATCCTTTATGGTTTAAATTTTGGAACCATGGTAGGTACAGAGGATTAGGGATTTCCAGTGCATGGACAATTCCTAACAAACCTCTTTAATCATTCACTTCCATGCACAATAATTTTTGAGGATCTGAATTTGCCACTACATGGACATTTTCAGAGGTTCCCTTGTTGAAAAAATATTTTTCCATGTATAGTAGTTTAGGATCCTTTTTCATTCCCTCCATTTGCTCCATTTTCATGTCCTTCACCTTTTTCATTCCCTTCATCTGCCATGGCTTTCATTTTTTCATGTCATTTGCTTGGTCTGCTCTACCAAAGATATTTTGGATCCTTGCAATGATCTCACAATCATTCATCCCTAGACGGAGAAACTGTTAGAACTGAAATTTTCCACTAGAATACCTAGGATTATCCTATCAAATTTCCATAAAAATCCATAAAAATCTAAGGTTTTATTCCCTTTTCAACTTATTATTTCACTATCCTTTCATTTAATTTCTAGTCCAAGGCCCTAATATACTTTACACATTTCATTCCCTCCATTAACTTTCGATTTTTACATTATACCGCTTTACCGCAGCCTCCCACAAGGGGCCTACGGTATGGCGGTGGTGGTTAAGATGTGAGCATAATTTTTTTACTGTCATACCACGCATGGTCAATTCATTGACCGCGGTATCGTGGTGGCAGTGAGACAATCATCACAGTCAGTGTGAGTTGTTACCACTCAACCGCAGGGGGATCTAATGGGCACCACGGTAACGCGGTAGACGGTGAGGATAATGATTGACAAGGTAAATAGTCAACGAAGTATTCGGTGGTCATACAGTGCATGAAGACAATGTAGCAAGAGATGCTTACTGCACTACCGCTGGGGGTCAAGACACGGTGAGTCAATAGTGGAGGAAGCGACAGAGATAATAGCTAGCGGCTATCGCAGTACCGCTAGCAGCCAAGCCAATGACCACGGTAGTGCGGTAAACAATAGATGGACCCTGACAGTCTCACCATGATACCGTAGCTGGTCAACAAGTTGACCACGGTAGAGCGGTAAGCATGAATGAAGACTTCGCAATGTTCAATAAAGTGAAAAATCAAAGGCATAACTATAATCAAAGATATTTGATTTTCTGATAAGGCAATAATTAAATATTTTGTTATGTCAAAGAATGTAAACGGCCATAACCAGAAAATTAAAGGGTCATGACCCTTGACCTGTAATGTATAAATAATTTGGAAAAACAATTGTAAAAAAAAGAGGAGAGAGATAGAAAGGAGTAATTAGATGGTAGGAGTTAGAATTTTCCTGAGAAGGGACTGGAATGTAAAGAATGACAGACTTTCTTGAAGCAGAATCAATGGGGAAAACATGTTAAACTGGTAAATTTCTTTTGGTGTTCAGTTGTTGTGATAAATAAAATTCATATTCTTTATTTTTTGGTTGTCTCCAACTTGGGATCTTTTAATCATTTAAATCAGCATATCAAGTATATACCTGGTTTATCAAAATGCATTCTCATTTTGTGTCATTTAATTAAACTAGTATCTGCAAGTCAGAATTAAATTCTCTTAATAAATCATAATGGTTTTGAGATTTCTTTTGGATAGTTAAAGAAGAACCTGATAAAGGAACATTCCAACACTTTTTATGCAAGTCATAGACTTAGTGAATTTTCATGCCAGCCATAGAATTTTCAGAGTGCCTAACAACTAGAGTTAAGCCAATAGGAGGAAACACATATCATTTTGACTCCATTGCCCACGTGGATGGAAGGCACTGATCTGCCACAACCCAGAGATACACACCCATATCAAACAATTTATTCAAAAAACCTTTCATTTGTGCAGTAGGAGTAGGAGTAGTTGTAGTAATTTTATCTATCCACTTCCCTTTGCCATTGTGGATAGATTGTCTCACCAAGAAATACATCTTAAATCTGCAACATACAGATAGGTGCACCCACCTAGGTTTTGCAGAGCCTGAAGAGTAGAAGGTACAATTACATCAATTGGCCTTGTTAGTTGGCCAAAAGCATTGTGAGAGCTTGGCAACATCTCATGGTTCAAACTAACATTTTTGAAACCCAATAGTTCCTTTCATTCCTCCCTTAAGGGAAGAAAATAAACCTATGGTTGATAAACCTGCTTCCACATAATCACAACTTGAAAATTGAATGAAAAGAAATCAAAATGCTAGACAGCATAGGCATAGACGTCATGTTATTGCTCATTTGTTACTAGCAAAACACAAAAAGAATAGAATATAAAATTAGAATCCAAACTTGTCTCAAGCAATGCATGATGCCTCTCCACCTTCACCGCAACATAAACAACAACAAGCTTCTATGGATATTGTCATTAGACCTTATGTTGTGATTAACTTGGATGTTGATAATGAAACTACTAAGATTGATGAGGAAGTGTATAAAGAGATAAATTCATTATTTTCCTCTTCCATGAGCTTAAATGATGATCCTCCTAAACAGAGTGTTGAACTTGGTCCTAGTCCTAGTTTGGCACTTGATGTTGTCCCTTTGGCTAGTTGTCTGCCTTTCACATATACTAAACAAGATTGGGATGCGGATGACCTGCTATAGGTTGACTCGCATGTGCCTTACTAGTCATATATTTCTTTTCTTTTCATATTCTTTGTGTGATTGCATGTGTATAATGTGATCCCCCGTATTGTTCTATTTGATATATCTCTTCATGTTCCTTCCTCTATTTGTATCTACATTCTTCTATGTTTTGTAAACATTTATCTTTTCTTTTGTATTGTGTTTTCCTTTTGGGGATGATGCAAGGAATCGAGACATTTAGGTCTCTTCCATGTTGACCAAAAATCTTTTTCTTTGTTTTCTCTCTCTATATCTCATTCTTCTAGTTCTATGAGTATTTGGGGAATGATGACATTTTTAAGATCTATAATATCATTGTATCAAAGACATACTTGTTATGCCTTGCATAACCAACCCAACTTAACTTTGGTCAAAATGGGTCCCCCTTTTTTTTCTCTTGTCCTTGGTGTTTTGTTCGAGACTTAGGAGTTGTTCTTTTTCTCCTAAGTCTTTGTTTTTTTTCTTTTGCTATGGAGGAAACAAAACCAGAACGGAATCTGAATTTGGAACTTGCATAGGTTCCATATCATCATTCGGTTCTAATTCCACTCCCATTTATTTCCTTGTGTTTTTTTCTTTCATTTGGGACAGGCTTTGCCTTGGTCCCGCCTCCATTGTATTTTGTTGTTTCCTCATGTCGGTGTTGTTTTCCTTTGGCGAGATCGGATCCGAATCGGATCTCGAACTCAGAATTTATAAATTTCCAAGTTCGATTCCCATTCCGTCTCTTCCCCCGCCTTTACATTTTGTTCATTTTTTTTGTTTTGGGCTCAATACCTTTGGTCCCAGCTCCGACCCCGCCTTGTTTTCTTTTTTCGTTCCTTTTTGTTTATTACGTTTTTTTTCTTTGTCTTTAGCGGGAGCGGAATTAGAACCGGAACTAAACTGGGAACTTTGCAAAATTTCCCTGACCAATTTTGATCCCGATCTCGCCCCTGTTCCCTTGTCATCTTCTTTCCCGCTTTACTTTTGTTACACTATAATTATGTGCTCATTTCCGCTTTGATTCTGCACTCGACCAACCACATTAATGGCATTAATTACAGGCTCTTCACATGCACGAGATCTAATTTTAAACCTTAATCAAGGCTATTTAGCTCATCACAAGTATCCAAAGTGTTATTAAGGAACTAGAGTGAAAGTAATTCAAAGAGGAGCATGATTTTTTCAAGGGAAAGCTTCTGCAAGTGGAATCTGATTGAGTTCTCATCCTTTTTGGTAGCATTTGAGGAAGGTGGGTTTTCCCCGTTTCGCTTCGCATTTTGTTTCTCGTCTTCTTCTTCATTTTATTCTTCACCTGTTCGTGAGAAATTTCTCGTGGATCTTCGCCCATTTTTGGTGTTTTTCTTTTGTTCTCCCTTTTGGTTTGTCTTTCCCTTCCGTTTCTTGTTTTCTTTGTCTTTTCCTGTTTGTTTTTTTTATCGTTGTTGTCATTTTCTTGTTTTGGTGGTGTTCGTACTATTGTGCCCTAGTTTTGTTTAGGGTTTTGTCTTTGATAGGTTTTGAGGGCTTTAAAGGTTTCAGATTTGTTTAAAGACCCATCCCATCTTATCCACATGTCGACTCAATGGTTTTCATGTCGGGTTTTTGATGCCCTAAATTTCCTGAGTTGATCAGTTATGTAAACTAGGGTTTGTGCGCTATTTCTTTATAATATCGTGCCCTAGCTGGTGGTCTTCCCTCATTCATATGAATGATAGATTCACGCCTTTATTTTAAGCCTCCTTGGCCACTCATGTGACCTCGTTTTAAGTCACTATGAGTGCTTGATCAAGATTACGTCATGATTAACGATAACGGGCGAAAGCGGAGCCTACAATGAACTCAATTCATAAATATATGAGTAAAAGTTTAGGTCTAGTTCCGGTCCCACTCTCAATGAAGTCTTGACTTCATTCTGCATCCATATCTTCTAGTGAAAGCGAAACTGGAATGGAAACTAGACTTGAAACTATGTGATGGTTTCGGGTCCGGTTTTCGTTTTGATCCCGGTCCCGGTTTTGACGTTGATCCTGACTCTGATCCTGCCAATACTAGAAGCTTTCCAATATTGATCCCTTTCTTGGTTCTTCCTCTGATGAGTTTCAAATTTTATTAAGTATAAAAGGCTACCTAGGGAAGGAAAGGGTAAAATGAAGGGTAAGTCTTCTAATGTTGATTTTCAGGCTTTCTATTGATCTAATCCAAGGTTGTCTTGTAGGAATAAACAATGTCAGCAACATCTGTAGAAGTTTCACAAGTGGAAGGCCAAGCTACAGAGAGTTCAAGACAGGTGAAACCAAAGAAGATAAAGGTGGAGTAGCTGCCCTATACTTTCAGATACAAACATCAAAATTCCACTCCCACAACTAGCAAGCTAGATTCAGGATGGGCCAATATTAAAAATACTAACTTGGGATCTTTCAATTGTGAGGAGTTGACTCTCGAGAATTTTGCGAAAGAAGTGACTAGAAGGACAAAAGAATAGTCCAATCTGGGCTAGCACATGTCACACTCTTCCCTTTGTCAGTTCAATGCCCAGAGCTCATCTTGACTGCAATAGGAACTTACAATCCTGTGTCAAGGCAATGTATGGACCAACAAGGAAATTTGATAATTGATCTATCTTTGTATATGATGAGATTTATGTTCAATGCACATAATCCAAAGAACCCTGAGTAGTTGACTGAAGCAGAAGCATTGCAGAAATTTAATAAGGATAAACAGATTAATAGATCTCACATGAATAAGAAGTGGTTAAGGACTGAGAAGAATTCCTTAACCAAGGTTCCTGAATAGCCCAAGAGGGGAGACTTCAAGAAGGAAGTTGATGATTTAACTCTGATGCTTTCCATGGTGTTTGAAAAGAATGATGCCACATGCTTTAGGGAATGGATGTTCCCATTCATTCAAGCTATTTTTGATGGCATATAGCAATTTGATTAGTGCATGATCTTATCTGATAATTTGCACAATCAGATGTTAAAAGTAAGGGAAGCAAAGAGCTTCTTTATGACTTCTTATGCCAAATATGTTGCTGCAAGGATGGGTATCTTTTGTGGGTTGAATGCAGTAGGAGTATTGGGAGAAGCTCCTAGATAGTAGAAGGTATGGAACCATTATGACCAATTGACCTTGCAAACATTAGAGCTACACCACATAAGGGTCAATGATGTATTCCTCTATGTCATCATCAACCAATTGACTGGGGATGTTGGATTCAGGTTGAGTAGAGATGCCATGGCTTTCATTGCTCAGTGGAGACATTGGTATATCTAATACCCCAATTTCTCTTACTTTAGGTTGGAAATATTTGATGGACACCCTCACCTACTCCCCATATGTTGCAATGATAGGGTGGTCCTGATGGAATTTATATATCAAGCTTTGGGAGTCAATGCAAAATTTTCCATCAAACATAAGCCTGGATGCCACAAGTTCCCCATGAAGTTGGGAGAATATTGTTGTCTTCACAATGTAGCTACAAAGGTAGTATGTGAAGAATTGAGCTATTTGAAATTGGGATTATATACAGCTTGGAAGCATTTTGATCCGGAGCACAAAATGAATGTTCTAAATCCCATTATTTTTGATAAACATTATAATTTGTTAGAATATTTTTGGATTGATTTACAAGATGATTATGATGTTAGGAAGTGGAGTTATGAAAGGTTGACCATCCCACAAATGATTGAGTATGGGGTGAAAGAAGACATTCCTCATACACTATTTGATGATGGTGTGATTTTGGATCCTGGATATGAAGGGAGAAAGATAGGCACCAAGAACCTAGACCCAATAAACTAGGGTGAGGAGGAATTTATTGACATTAAAAAAATTTCCAAGACAATAATGGATAGAAGTATTGAGTGGGTAGTTATGAGGATAAAGGAGCCACAATCTCAAGCTTCAAAGAAGAGGAAGGCAGGAGCTACCCAGGGATATAAAAGAACTAAGAGGAGGATAGATCCTAAAGAGCAATTAGAGTATCTTCCTCCCAGTTTTGGAGGAGATGATGTTCCAGAAATGCTTGCTCAGGAAGTCCATGAATCTTAAGGCATGGAGACCATAATAGCTAGAGAAGGATCCTCTTCTCAACCTTCCCTCACTCAAGAGCCTAGCAAAGAAGTACCAGCAGGTAGTCTTCATGAGCAAGCCAAAACTTTGAAGGGAAAAGAAAAGGAGATTGAAATTCATGATATCAATACTGATTCAAAGGCCATACAATCAGATGAGGAGCCTCTTGTGACTAGATTTGTTGAAGCTATTGAAGATGTTGAGTCTGAACATGTCTTAACTCTAGAGGACCAATGGAAGTTGTTCGAGGATACTAAGAGAGAAGTTGATGCTAAAGCACAACCTGAAGCAATTGCAAAATAGAAGGAATTGGAGACCAAGGCCAAAGCTGATGCACTTTCCAAGCAACAAGAGTTAGAAGATTTGGTGAGGCAGCAAAAAGAGAAACAAGATCTTCTGCTGCAACAAAGGGAAACAGAGCAAAAAGCTAAAGAAGAAAGAGATAAGTCAGCTTTGTTACTGAAAATCCATGAGATGGAGGAAGAAAAGGCTCAGCAAAGGAGAGAGAAAGAGGCCATTGAAGCCAAGTTCAAAGCAGTGGAGGAGGCTCAGAGAAAGAAAGAAGAAGAAGAGATGGAGCTGAAAAGAGTGGAAGAAGAAGAGCAGGAAAAAATTGACCAAGAAGCAGCCAAGGCATGGGCAAGGGTGGAGGAGTTAGAAAAGCAAAGAGATCATCTATTGGAGGAGAAGAGATTGGAGGAAGAACAACTATCCAAAATAAAACAAGAAAGAAAAGAAAAAGTTGAAGCTGATAAACTAGCCAGAGAGAAGGCAAAAAAGGAAAAGAAACAAGAGGTTGATTGTCAACCTAGAGTAGCACTCTGGCAACCACTCTCTCCTGCTATATCTTCTTCTACACAAGTGGTAACTCCTCATGCTGCCCCTACATGGTCAAAACTTAATCTAGAAAGGAATCAAATAGTACAACCCCAACCCCTTAACTGGGATGATGTAAGGAAAGAAATTGAAAAGGAGAGGCCCGAGAAAAGGGATAGAGTTCTTCATTCTACAAGGGTAACGGATGCTGGAGAGATTGTAGCTGAATATTCCATTCCAATGGTTGATAAGGATAAACAAGAAATGCAACTAATTGATTATCAACTAGGCATAGTGAATCTAGGAAGGCCTACAAGAAACCAGCAAATGGATCTGATTGATATTGTAGCCTCTTCCACTAACTTCAGAATGGTAAAGGACAAGCAAAGGAAGGATGAACTCAAATCTCAGCTAGACCAGTTACATAAATTCTTGAAAGATTTGTCTTCTCCCATTTCTTCACAATCTGTTGCTCCTAATACCCCAATTTTGTTGAGCAAGAAAGATGCAGACAACCTAGTTGAAATGAGAAATAAGGTAAGAATGATGGATAGATGGATTTCCAGGTTGAATTAGGAAGTGGAGGATTTTCTTGTGGACAGTTGTCAAGCTCATGAAGGAGCACTAGAATTGGTTAATGATATGGTTTCACATGTTGAAACCCTTTCAGAGCAAGAAGAAGAATATACAGAGAATGCAAGGAAGTTAAAGGACATCAATAAATTGCTAATGCAAACTTTGTTGGAACAGTCAATCCTTGAAGAGGATAATGTAGATTTTATTGAGAAGACCATCACCATCATTATATTTTGGTCTTCATTCATTTATGGGCACAAGAATGAGGTGCAATAGGCTAGAAAGGATATGCACGAGAAAATTAAGGAATTGGGAGCAAGTATTGCTATACTTGTTAATGAAGACATCCCTGAGACAAATGGCCTCCTCCTTGATAAACTCAAGGAAAAATGGAATAGTAGATTTGAGGAGGTAATGCAAAAATGGGATGATGGTGATGACCTCTTAATGGATAGGCTCATGGATATCAAGGAAGAAATAAAGGCTGCTAGAAGGGAGCTTATCAAACTTGGAGATATGAAAGAGTTTGCCTCTGCTGAACTGAAGAGAATAAAGTTTGAAGATAGTTGGGTAGATGGGCCAGATGGAGATGTACTCCAACAAGTGATCACCAATTATGATGAGTACATGTTGGAGCATAAAATGTAGGATTAAGGTGGCAGTACACATGTCCCTTTGCCAAATCAACATCAAGAAGGCATAGTTTGTCAGACATATCTCTTTCCTATTTTGTAGCGAGGTGACACAAGTTCAACTGGAGGTCCCAGCAGTTCTATCTTCCCCTTCATGGATGCATGTCTTGAAAAGGAGTCCTCAATCAGTAACTGAAGATCAAAATGGGCAGTCATCCTACATTTCCCCAGTCGCCCCATGATTTGTGGATCTGAATTGTTTGATGAGAGAAATTAGTGAAAAAGTTGCCTATATGTATAATTTCTCTCCATTTTGTAAAGGTCGGGTCATTGAAGAAGAATTAGCCACCTAAAGGAGATCTAGGATAGTTTTTATAGTTTTCAAAAGCTTTTTACAGTTTTCATGTGAAGATACTTTGCTAAGTTTTACAATTTTTCAATACAGTTGATGTCATTTTTTAGAATTAGTTTTAATGGTAATGTTGATGAATCATAGTCATTCGTATGCCAGTGAATGTTGTGCATAAATTTTACTTATTTGATGAAAATAAATAGAAGATTTTGGATCTGAGACCATTTCATTAAATTATTTGTGAATAGAATTTCTTTATGTTTGTTGATCTATGAACATTAGTAATGAGTTGGTGATATGTTCTTATTTGGTTCTGAAATTTAGTGATGATGAATGTTCCTATGTCTTGAATTTGCACTGTGAATGAATGCAATGGTGCAGAATATTCTGTGGATTGTATCATTTTATGGTTTGGTTGTGTAGAAGAAATGCTCATTATGAAATTTGTATGTCTGAATTAATAGGAATTTACATTTATTTTTCTTGCTTTGAGCTTTGTTCCATATTTTTCTATTTATTTACACCCCCCTCCAACTATTAGATTAGCTCATACCATTCAGTTTGTATTCTTTACCAATAAGCCCTTTGAACATTATAGTTGCATAGGCCACTGAACGACATCAACACAGTTGAGAACCAGCTACGGATATCTTGAAAGATAGGTGGTTTTAGATTAGTTATATTTTTCAGAATAAATAGAGTAGAAATATTTTGTTTAACATTATTGTGTTATTTTGACCATCAATAGAACTGGTGCTAGAAGGAGGGCCTGAAGGAACAAACTGGAGCGAATCGGATCATTTTCACCAGAAAGGTTCAAAAGAATTCCCAGATCTTCTGCAAAACCTGACCCATTTCTCAAACTTCGAATGCCTACTAGGCCTAGAACTTGTAGGTCTTTAACACCACCACCCACTCCACCTGGATTTCCACCAATATTACTACTAGCATAGCCAAATCTTCCACCACCCATGGCATTCTTTACAAATAACCCTTCGCCATTGGGAATCATTCCTGGTGGTATTCATGAGATGCCTACGAATCCCGAGAAATTTTGTCCTAGGTACTCCCATGGAGAGTCATGAAGTGCTAAAGAGCACATACAGGAATTTAAAGATGCTTGTACATGGGCCCAGATAGCCCATCATGATGTTGCATGTAGATTGTTTCCCTATTCCTTAGGGGATATGGCATATAATTGGTATCTGAACTTACCCACTAGATCTATCTTGAGTTGGGAAAACTTAGAGGATGCCTTTATCAATCAATTTCGGGTCTATGTGGGTCCATCTATCTTATATCACCAGTTTTCCATGATTAGGAAGGAACCATAGGAGCCATTTCCCCTCTTTAATACCCATTTCCAAATAATGTATAAACGGTTGCATTATCCTTATCTGGTGGTTGAAAACATTGCCAACAGATCTTACCTAAAAGCCATAGACCCGCTCATTGGTTTTTTTCTAGAAAGAAATTATCTTGTAGCAAATATTGATTCATTATCCAAGGTATACCACCTTGCCATTAAATTGCAACAACAAATAAGCTTGCAATCAGGCAGCCTCAAAGGATTTTTTCCTCCCTTGGGCTACCCTCTGATGCCTAATCCAAGTCCATTGTTCAATATAGTCCCAGGGATGTCCCACTCTACTTATGGACCCTTAGCTAAGATACAAATGCCTTCCCTACAACCATGGGTTAATGGGGGTATTCTAGATCCATCCCAATAGGCTCAGAACTTTCCTAATTTCATTAGAGGATCCAATTCTACAACTCACTCACCCGTTGTAAATTCTGCAGAAAGTGAGTGTACCACCCAGTTGACTTTAGAGGTAGAAACTTTGAAGAAAACTCTATCTGAGGTGACTAATGAAATGGCCCAACTAAAGCTAAACCCCTCTCAAGGTCAAAATCAAAATCAATGTTATCAAAACCAGGGAGGGTTTTCTAGTCAAAATAATAATGCTAATCGGAACCAGAAAAATTATTAGGGTCAAAATCTCCCCAACCAAAATTATCAGAATCAGAATAGGGGATATAATCAGAGATCAAGCAATAATAGGCAGTGGAATACAGGACCAAACAATGGGGGAGTATCCCATAATTATCAAGCCAATGAGGAGAAGCCTCACACTACAAATGTTGTACATTTGAATCTCATGATAAACTGTTGCAGGTTACATGATACTACTTTACATTTTGAAGTTAAATGCCTTGAAATGGAGAATGTCATCAAGATAGCACAAGCTGACTCTCACCTGCCACAAGGAAATCCCAACCAAGGTAGTGGGTCAGTAGATACAACCATGACTTTTGAGACCCTTGACAAAGGATACCAGTTTCCCATGGAGGGAGCGAATGAACTGGAGCAAGATACCTATGATGCTCAAGCTTTCCGATCTAAAGGGGGTCATTTCTTGAGGAATAAAAATAAAGTTCCATTCACCACATTTGCCCCTCCAAATACTATAGTGCCACCCAACCAGAATGCGGACAACAACCCACCTCCATCCAAAGGCCCACCTAAATTCCAAAATTTGTTCCTAAATATCAGATGAAAAATGACATGGAATTTTATTTTATTTTAGAGATGCAGAAGCAAAAGACCACGATGTCATTCTTTGACATCTTGAAGTGGTTCCCTACCCAATGCGACATCATGTTGAGAGCTTTGGAAGAAGCAGATCAGTCGAAAGGAAAGAACAAGGTGACTCCAACCAATGAAATGAATGTGGCCCTATACAAAGGAAAGGTAGGAACCCCACCATTCCTATTAAGCCTGAGAATCTTCAGGAAGAATTTTCATAATTGCCTCTTGGATTCTAGAGACTTAGGTAATGTCATGCCCTTTTCCATTTGTAAAAAGTTGGGTTTAAGTCTGGTTCAGACTCATAAGAAGGTAATACAACTAGACAAAACTAAGGTTAATGTAGTAGAGGAATTAAAAAATATTCATGTATAGGTTGGATCAGATCCATAGATCCAAACTTACATGGATATCCAAGTAGTTGATATCCCAAAGACATACGACATGCTTCTAAGCTGAGATCTAATGAAAAGTATTGGGAATTACTTATCCTTAGAATTTTCGCATATGTGTCTTCCATGGAAAGGGATACCAACACAAATTAGGATTGAAATTGAGCCTCGTCTTAGACATGTGATCATTGAATATGATTGTCCTAATGAGGTAGCCTATTGTGAAACAAATATAGGAGTATATAAGAGAGAGAAAATCATGACCTTTTCAATGTTCAATCCTGATACCCTACAGCCTCTAGAACACAGTGACCCAACAACTATTGTTAACCAGAAGGTTTTGATTAGAAAGTTACAATAGGATAGACTGGTCCTCGAAGAGGAAGTTGACTTATGGACTCTATTACTCCCTAACTGGTGTAGAATTCATTACCAGAGTCATTATGAATTGGCATGTCAACCTTGTGTGGACATTCTGAACCATGTCTTTCAGTCACTAGAAACCTACGAGTGCCAACCCGAAACACCGACAAATCAATTTTTTTTCCAAGCTAGAGATGCAACTATCCTAACAAGAACTAATACCATTCAAGAGGAAGACTCTTCCCAAGTTAAACAGGTTCAAGTTCTATGTTCTGATCTTCAGAACAAAACTGCATAATCTCAGAGATTATATGTGCACTTGCCCCTGATAATCTTCTGATGCCTAAGGGGATACTTGAAAAGATACCCGATTCCAAAACCATCCATGAGGAGGTGCAAGAAGTAGCTTTTGCACACTAGTTTTAAATACGAATGGACTTGCTGATAAAAATCATGAACAAAAGTCTTTAAATCTAGATAGCCTAAACCAGTTTGAGTCGCCACCCATTCCTTGTAAGCAACCACCTATAGAATCCAAAAAGAAATAAATCCCAACTCCAGATCAGTTGTGGATCCTTAAATTCGATGGTTCCAAGTCCAAAACAGGGAGTGGAGCAAGAGTTGAACTAACCAACCCGAAAGGGAAAACATACTTTGCATCTTACAGGTTATAGTTTGGTTGTACAAACAATGTAGCGAAGTATGAAGTGCTCGCTAGAGGACTAATATTTTCACATTAGAAGAAAGTGACAACCCTCATGGCTATGGGAGATTCGGAAGTGATTTTCAAGCAAGTCCGCAATCAATACACCTGTCGAAATAAGAGATCGGTTGCCTATCGGAATCATATATGGAATTTAATAAAAGACTTTGATTCTTTTGGTATCAAGTTGAACCCTAGAGAGAGCAATCAGATTGCAGATGCTCTCACTGTTGTTGCAAGCACTTTGGAACCTATGTAGGATTCCAAGCTCAAGAGATTCTCAATAGAGTTAGTCTCGATTCCAGCCATCCCGGATAACATCTGAAATTTCCAGGTCTTTGATGATGACCAGCATATACTTGCCTTTTTGGCAAGCTTAGATGTCTTTGAGGGACAAATAATTGATGAATCAGATAGAGATCAAGGATATTGGGACCCAAAAATATGTGATGCAAAAGGGATCATGAACCTTAAAACAAACATCATTCCTAAAAGAATGGTAGCATTGGATAGGATATTTGACTCCGATCCTCAAGATCGTGAGAAATTTCCTACGACCACTGAAGGGGGGAAATATGAATCAGTTAACTTGGAGGATTCAGGCCTAGAAAATAATGTATTTATTGGAAAACATTTCCCGAAACATATCTTGACAAAATCATAGAAGCACTGAAGGCATATATTGCAGTGATTGCTTGGGAGTATGAAGACTTGAAAACTATCGACACTTCAGTAATAACTCACACTATTCCCTTGAAGCCTGACGCGAAGCCTTTTCATCAAAAGCAGTGCCCAGTGAATGCCCTGATTGAACCATTAATTTAGAAAGAGGTGTAGAAGCTTCTATCAGCCATAATAATATTTCCAGTAAGGCATTCCACTTGGGTCGCCAATTTATTCCTTATACGAAAGAAGAGTGGGGAGATCAGGTTATGTGTTGACTTCTGGAACCTCAACAAAGTATTAGAGAAGGATAAGTACCCACTGCCTTCTCTTGATGAGGTACTATAGATTGTCAACGGTTCTCAAATGATGTCATTCCTTGATGGTTACTTAGGATATAACCAAGTCCTAGTTAACTACGAGGATAGAATGAAAACTGCCTTCACTACCAAGTGGGGGATATTTTCTTATCGAAGGATGTCGTTTAGTCTCATCAACGTTGGAGCTAATTTTCAACATGCAATGGATGTGGAATTCAAATACTTGGTAGGTAAGTGTATAATTATATGTATGGATGATTTAACTACATTTTCTAAAGATAGGGAAAACCATGTTACGGATCTATCAAAAGTTCTTAAAAAGTGTGTGAGTTACGGTGTATCTTTAAATCCGAGGAAGTGTGTGTTTGGGGTTTCTGAAGGGAAATTTCTAGGCCACATAAAATTAGAAAGGGGAATTTCAATTGACCCAGATAGAGTCGAATCCATTTTAAAATTGACTATGCCAGGCAGTAAAAAGGAGATGAGGTCCTTTTTTGGGAAGATAAATTTTGTGCAGAAATTCATAACTAGATTTGCAAAGATTGTTAAGCCTCTCAACGAAATGATGAAGAAAGAAGCTAAGATTGAGTGGATCAATGAGGCTAAATCTACCTTCTCGTAGATCAAACAATCTATATCAGAGGCACTGGTCCTAACTAGCCCTGACTATCTAAAGCCTTTTTATATTTACTCTTTCGCATTTGATCACTCTTGTGATGTTGTCCTAACACAGAGAAAAAGTGAAGGAGATGAAAGGCCCATTGCCTTTATGAGTTCCCCATTCAAAAATGTTGAAGTTAGATATCCGCCTTTGGAAAATCGAGCTTTTTTCACTGGTACAAGCAATCAAGAAATTTTTTCACTATATTCTTTGTAGCCAAATTATTGCAATAGTTCCACACCCTGTTGTAAAGTCCCTTCTTATGCAAAGTGAACTGGGGGAGAGACGAGGAAAATGGATGGCCATCCTGTAAGAATATGATCTTGAAATTCATCCAATCAAGCTATTCTGAGGACAAGGCTTGTACAAAGCAATGGAGGATGTTGATACTCAGATTAACTGTCAGCAATACACGGTACAGTCATTTATAGGTGATCCTTGGTATTCAGATTTGATATTTTTATTGCTGAATAAAAAATGTCCAGATGGGATGAATGCCACTTAGAGGATATCACTGAGGTTGAAGAGTTCTCATTACATGCTAAAAGGAGGGGCTTTGTACCGAAGAAACTTTGAAGGCATTTATCTACGCTACCTTGATCAATAGTAAGCAAAGCATGCCATTACATAATTTCATGGTAGACACGGTACTGGACATGGATCTGTCAATTCCATGGCACACCAAATCCTCAGATTGGGCTAATATTGGCCCCATGTGTTCTTAGATGCACACCAACATGTGAGGAAATGTCATATATGTCATACTTTCGCATCCAGGGAATGCAATTCGGTGATGCCCCTACAATCGGTATATGAGGTAAAACCATTTGCCCAATGGGCATTAGATTTTGTAGGGGTAATTAACCCAAATTCATCTACGGGTCACAAATTCTTTTTGACAGCAACTGAATATTGTACACATTGTACTGAAGCCCAACCTTGTAAGAACAACACCACTAAGGTGGTCATCAAATTTCTCTATGAGTGCATTGTTACCAGGTTTGGAGTACCATTTGCCCTAGTATGTGACAACGGCCTTGCTTTTTCTTTCGCAAATTTTATTCAATGGGCATATGAACATAAGATAGTGTTGAAATATTCTTCTAATTATTACCCACAGAGGAATGGAGTAGCAGAGTCTACTAACAAAAATTTGTTGGAAGTGATTAAGAATTTGTTAGAGAGTAATCTTAGGGATTGGCTCACACAACTGAGATATGCCTTATGGGTATTAAAGCTGCCTTAGGGAATTCACCATTTAAGTTGGTCTATGGCCAAGACCCAGTCTTTCCTATGCACTTACAAATACCTTTCCTCAGGTTTATGTAGGATTTTTACTCAAATGATGATAGGATAGAAGTTAGGCTTACTAACTTACTAAATTTAGAGGAACATAGAGATGCCGCTTTACAGTAGTTCTCTAAACATCAAGATGTTGTCAAACATCGTTTTGACAAGAGAGAAAAAATTAAAGCCTTTAGAATATCAGACTTAGTACTACTATGGGATAAAGCCAAGGAAAGAAAAGGTGATCACCAAAAGTTTGATCGACTTTGGTTGGGCCCATATCAGATTGCAGAGATCCTTGGTGAAAATGTTTTTCGTTTAAATACTCTAATAGGAGAACCTATTCCTTTGACTATTAACAGGAAATTTCTAAAACACTACTTTGGCTCTTGAGGGTTTTGATGATCAATTTTACTGTAAGTATGTAATTACCTGCTTTTCACTTTTGGTTTGTTTGTTTGTTGTTTTTGTTTTTGTTGTCTTTCTTTCTTTGTTTTGTTTGTTTTTGGGGTTTTCATTTTCTCCAATCCAAGTGATGGGTGAAGTTATTTGAAGCATAATCAAGGTAATAGGAGAGAAGTTGGTTGAGTTGTTTTCAGGTATGTCTGTTGAAATTTTCTGTTTCATGACCAGTGACTTGTGTTATTTCTGTATAATGGTATGTTAGGTTAAACACAAATAGGTATATTGTAAGAGATCTTATTAACCATGGTTGAATCTCTCACAAAATAGATAAGAAAATATGTTCTACATAGAAGCTCATTTGTCTCTAAGTGGATGTATTTTAGATTCGAGTGAAAAATCTGAATCCTGATACTATCATGAATTCCATTATAGTTCTCAACCCCAAATTTTTAGGTTGTTATACCTGAGTATTGAGAGAAGCTAATAAAATAATTCCTTCAAGAAAAGCTTATAAAAATGAGAAAGAAAAAAAGAATCATTGAATGATGACAAACTCAATATAAGAAGGGTAGTTCAAGTATCTCTACTATGGCTATGGATGTCTGACTGGAAGTAGAGCAATGCTTTGAGAGAACTAGAGGTACCTCCGTAGGGGCTATAGATGCTTGAATGGCAATGGAGAAATTCCCAAGATATCATTGTACGATAGTTAAAAGGGTTCAACTCACGTAGCTTGAATCTTGAATACAATTTTTTAGGAATGGAGGGATTTGTTTACCAAAAATAGATGTACCATACATGCACACACTCATATTCAAAGTAGTTAATGCTGATTTACATTTGAAATTCCAGCTCAACCTTGTTTGCCATGATTGATCACACTTGAGTGTAAAACATTCATGAACCAGAGGTTCTGGGTGACTAAATTCTTCAATGTCTTAAAAATGGGTAAACCATTTTCCTAGCCAATTCGCCATTTGTTATGCCTTGCATAACCACCCCATCTTAACTTTGGTCAAAATGGGTCCCCCTTTTTTTTCTTGTCCTTGGTGTTTTTTTTAAATCTTAGGAGTTGTTCTTTTTCTCCTAAGTCTTTGTTTCTTTTTCTTTAGCTCTGGCAAAAGCAGAACTTAAACAAAATCTGAATTTGGAACTTGCATAGTTTCCATGTCGTGATTCAATTCCGATTCCACTCTCATTTATTTTCTTCTGTTTTTGTCTTTCATTTGGGATAGGCTTTGTCTTGGTCCCACATCCTTTGTCTTTTTTTGTTTCCTCATGTCGGTTTTGTTTTCCTTTGGTGGGATCGGATCTGGATCATATCTCAAACTCAAAATTTTGCAAATTTCCAAGTTCGATTCTCGTTCTGTCTTCACCCCCGCCTTTTTTTTTTCTTCATTTGTTTTGTTTTGGGCTCAATTCCTTTGGTCCCAACTTCGATCCTTCTTTGTTGTCTTTTTTCATTCCTTTTTGTTCATTTCTTTTTTTTTCTTCGTCTCTAGTGGGAGTAGAACTGGAACCGAAACTAAACCAGGAACTTTGCAAAAGTTCCCTGACCGGTTTTGATCCTGATCCTACCCTTGTTCCCTTGTCATCTTCTTTCCCACTTTACTTCTATTACATGATAGTTATGTGCTTGTTCCCGCTTTGATTCTGCACCCAACCAAACACATTAATGGTATTAATTACAGGCTCTTCACACCTGCGAGATCTAATTTTAAACCTTAATCAAGGTTATTTGGCTCATCACAAGTATCCAAAGTGTTATTAACGAACCAAAGCAAAACTAATTCAAAGAGGAGCATGATTTGGTCAAGGGCAAGCTTTTGCAAGTGGAATCTGATCGAGTTCTCATCTTGTTTGGTAGTGTTTGAGGTAGGTGGGTTTTCCCCGTTTCGCTTCGTGTTTTGTTTCCTGTCTTCTTCTTCATTGTGTTCTTTGCACGTTTGCGAGAACTTTATGATGGATATTTGCCCCTTTTTGGTTTTTTTTCTTTCGTTCTCCATTTTGGTTTGTCTTTCCCTTTTGTTTCCTATTTTCTTTTTGTCTTTTCCTATTTGTTTTTTTTTTTTGTTGTAATTTTCTTGTTTTGGTGGTGTTCGTACTATCATGCCCTAGTTTTGTTTAGGGTTTCATCTTTGACAGGTTTTGAGGGATTTTAAAGGTTTTAGATCTGTTTATAGACCTATCCCAGCTTATTTACATGTTGGCTCAATGGTTTCCATGTCGGGTTTTTCATGCCCTAAATTTCCTATGTTGATCGGTTATGTAAACTAGGGTTTGTGAGCTATTTATTTATAATATCACACCCTAGCTGGTGGCCTTCCTTCAATCATATCAATGATAAATTTGCTGATTTATTTTAAGCCTCCTCGGCCCCTCATGTGACCTCGTTTTAAGTCACTATGAGTGCTTGATCAAGATTGCACCATGATTAATGATAACGAGCGGAAGCGGAGCCTGGAGTGAACTCAATTCATAAATAAGTTAGTAAAAGTTCAAGTCTAGTTCTAATCCCGCTCTTGATGAAGTCTTGACTCTGTTCCACGTCCATGTCTTATGGTGAAAGTGGAACCAAAATGGAAACCAGACTTGAAACTATGTGATGGTTTCGGGTTCAGTTTTCATTATGATCTCAGTCCCGATTCCGACATTGATCCTGACTCTGATCCCACCAATACTAGAAGCTTTCCAATATTGATCCCTTTCTTGGTTTCGCCTTTGATGAGTTTCAAATTTTACTAAGTATAAAAGGTGACCTAGGGAAGGACAGGGTAACATGAAGGGTAAGTCTTCTAATGTTGATTTCCAAGCTTTCTATTGATCTAATCCAGGGTTGTCTTGCAGGAATAAACAATGTCAAGATAATCTGTAGAAGTTTCACAAGTGGAAGGCCAAGCTGCAGAGAGTTCAAGATAGGTGAAACCAAAGAAGATAAAGGTGGAGCAGCTGCCCTATACTTTGAGATACAAACATCAGAATGCCACTCCCATACCTAGCAAGCTAGATTCAAGATGGGTCGATATTACAAATACTAACTTGGTATCTTTTAATTTTGAGGAGTTGACTCTCGAGACTTTTGTGGAAGAAGTGATCGAAAGGATAGAAATAATAGTCCAATCTAAGCTAACAATGTCAAACTCTTCCCTTTGTCAGTTCAATGCACAGAGCTCATCTTGACTACAGCAAGAGCTTACAATCCTGTGTCAAGGTAATGTATGGACCAACAAGGAAATGTGATAATTGATCTATCTCTGTAGATGATGAGTATGTTCAATGAACCTACTCCAAAGAGCCCTAGGCCGTTGACTAAGGAAAAAGCATTGCAGAAATTTAATAAGGATAAAGAGATTAATAGATCTCACATGAACAAGAAGTGGTTAAGGACTGAGAAGAAGTCCTTAACCAAGGTTCTTGAACATCCCAAGAGGGGATACTTCAATAAGGAAGTTGATGATTTAATTTTGATGCTTTCCACGGTGTTTGGAAAGGACTCTACATGCTTCAGGGAATGGATGCTCCCATTCATTCAAGTTATTTTTGATGGTAGACATAAATTTGATTGGTGCATGATCTTATATGATAATTTTCAAAATCATATGTTAAAAGTAAGGGAAACAAAGAGCTTCTTTATGAACTATTATGTCATATATGTTGCTGCAAGGATTGGTATCTTTCCTAGGTTGAATGCAGTAGGAGTATCGGGAGAAGCTCCTAGATAGAAGAAGGTATGGAACCATTATGACCAATTGACCTTGCAAATATCAGAGCTACACCGCAGAAGGGTCAATGATGCATTCCTCTATGTCATCATCAACCGATTAACTGGGGATGTTGGATTTAGGTTGAGTAGAGATGTCATGGATTTCATTGCTCAGTGCAAACATTGGTATATCTAATACCCTAGGTTCTCTTACTTCATGTTGGAAAAATTTGATGGACAGACTCACCTACTCCCAAGATGTTGCAATGATAGGATGGTCCTTATGGAATTTATATATCAAGCTTTGGGAGTCAATGAAAAAAATTCCATCAAACATAAGCCTAGATGCCACAAGTTCCCCATGAAGTTGGGAGAATATTGTTGTCTTCACAATGTAGCTGCAAAGGCAGTATGTGAAGAATTGAGCTATTTGAAATTGGTATTATATACAGCTTAGAAGCATTTTGATCCGGAGCACAAAATGAATGTTCTAAATCCCATTATTTGTTATAAAAATTATAATTTGTTAGAAGATTTTTGGATTGATTTACAAGATGATTATGATGTTAGGAAGAGGAGTTATGAAAGGCTGACCATCCGACAAATGATTGAGTATGGGGTCAAAGAAGACATTCCTGATACACTATTTGATGATGGTGTGATTTTGGATCCTAGATATGAAGCAGGAAAGATAGGCACCAAGAACCTAGACCCAATAAACTAGGGTGAGGAGGAATTTATTGACATTAAGAAAATTTCTAGGAAAATAATGGATAGAAGTATCGAGGGGGTAGTTATGAGGATAAAGGAGCCATAGGCTCAAGCTTCAAAGAAGAGGAAAGTAGGAGCTACCCAGGGATATAAAAGAACTAAGAGGAGGACAACTCCTAAAGAGCAATTAGAGTATCTTCCTCCCAGTTCTGGAGGAGATGTTGTTCCAAAAATAATTGCTCAGAAATTCCATGAATCACAAGGCATGGAGAACAACAAATGGAGAAAGCTCCTCTTCTCAACCTTCCCTCACTCAAGAACCTAGAAAAGAAGTACCAGCATGTAGTCTTCATGAGCAAGCCAAAAATTTAAAGGGAAAATAAAAGGAGATTGAAATTCATGATATCAATACTGATTCAGAGGCCACACAATCAGATGAGGAGCCTCTTGTGACTAGATCTATTGAATATATTGAAGGTGTTGATTTTGAACATGCCCTAACTCTGGAGGACCCATGAAAGTTGTTTGAGGATGCTAAGAGAGAAGTTGAAGTAATAGGAATTGGAGACCAAGGCCAAATCTGATGCACTTTCCAAGAAACAAGAGTTAGAAGTTATAGCAAAGGCAAAAGAGTTGGCAAGGCATAAAAAAGAGAAAGAAGATCTTTTGTTGCAACAAAGGGAAACAGAGCGGAAAGCTAAAGAAGAAAGAGATAAGTTAGCTCTGTTGCAGAAAATCCATGAGCTAGAGGAAGAAAAGGCTCATCAAAGGAGAGAGAAAGAGGCCATTGAATCCAAGTTCAAAGTAGTGGAGGAGGCTCAGAGAAAGAAAGAAGAAGAAGAGATGGAGCTAAAAAGAGTGGAAGAAGAAGAAGAGAAGGCTAAAATTGACCAAGAAGTAGCCAAGGCATCAACAAGGGTGGAGGAGTTAGAAAAAAAAAGAGATCAGTTGTTGGAGGAGAAGAGATTGGAGGAAGAACAACTAGCCAAAATAGAACAAGAAAGAAAAGAAAAAGTTGAAGTTGATAAACTGGCCAGAGAGAAGGCAGAAAAGGAAAAGCAACAAGAGGTTGATTCTCAACCTAAAGTAGTGCTTAGGTAGCCACCCTCTCTTGCTACATCTTCTTCTACACAAGTGTTAACTCCTCCTATTGCCCCTACATGGTTAAAATTTAATCTAGAAAGGAAGCAAATAGTACAACCTCAGCCCCTTAACTAGGATGATGTAAGGAAATAAATTGAAAAGGAGAGGCCCAAGAAAAGGGTTACAGTTCTTCATTCTACGAGGTTAACGGATGTTGGAGAGATTGTATTTGAATGTTCCATTCCAATGGTTGATAAGGATAAACAAGAAATGCAGCTAAGTGGTTATCAACTAGGCACAGTGAATCTAGGAAGGCCTACAAGAAACTAGCAAATGGATCTAATTGATATTGTAGCCTCTTCCACCAAATCAAGAATGGTAAAGGACAAGAAAAGTAAGGATGAACTCAAATCTCAAGTTGACCAATTACATAAATTCTTGAAATGTTTTTCTTCTCCTATTTCTTCACAATCTGCTACTCCTTAGACCCCAATTTTGTTGAGCAAGAAAGATGCAGACAACCTGGTTGAAATGAGAAATAAGGTGAGAATGATAGATAGATGGATTGCCAGGTTGAATCAAGAAGTGGAGGATTTGCTTGTGGAAATTTTTCAAACTCATGAAGGAGCACTAGAATTGGTTAATGATATGGTTTCACATGTTGAAACCCTTGGAAAACAAAAAGAAGAACATACAGAGTATGCAAGGAAGTTAAAGGACATCAATAAATTGCCAATACAAACTTTGTTGGAACAGTCAATCCTTGAAGAGGATAATGTAGATTTTATTGAGAAGACCATCAACATCATTAGATTTCGGTCTTCATTCATTAATGGGCATAGGAATGAGGTGCAACAGGCTGGAAAGGATCTGTATGAGAAAATTGAGGAATTGGGAGCAAGTATTGCTATACTTGTTAATGAAGACATCCCTAAGACAGATGGCCTCCTCCTTGATAAACTCAAGGAAAAATGGAATAGTATATTTTAGGAGGTAATGCAAAAATGGGATGATGGTGATGACCTCTTAATGGATAGGCTCATGGATATCAAGGAAGAAATAAAGGCTACTAGAAGGGAACTTATCAAACTTGGAGATATGAAAGAGTTTGCCTCTGCTGAACTGAAGAGAATAAAGTTTGAAGATAGTTGGGTAGATGGGTTGGATGCAGATGTATACCAATAAGTGATCACCAATTATGATGAGTACATGCTGGATAAAAAAAATTAGATTAAGGTGGAAGTACACATGTCCCTTTGCTAGATCAATATCAAGAAGGCATGGTTTGTTGGACATATCTCTTTCCTATTTTGCAGGGAGGTGACACGAGTTCAACTAGAGGTCCCAGCAGTTCTATCTTCCCCTTCATGGATGCAGGTTTTGACAAGGAGTCCTTAAATCAATAACTAAAGATCAAAATGGACAGTCATCCTACATTGTCCCAGTCGCCCCATGATTTGTGGATCTGAATTATTTGATGAGAGAAATTAGTGCAAAAGTTTCCTGTATGTAGAATTTCTCTCCATTTTGTAAATTTTGGCTCATTGAAGAAGGATTAGCCACCTAAAGGAGATCTAGGATAGTTTTTATAGTTTTCAGAAGCTTTTTACAATTTTCATGTGAAGATACTTTGGTAAGTTTTACAAGTTTTCAATACAATTGATGTCATATTCAAATTTAGTTTTAATGGTAATGTTGATGAATCATAGTCATTCGTATGCTTGTGAATGTTGTGCATAAATGTTTCTTATTTGATGAAAATCAATAGAAGATTCTGGATCTGAGACTATTTCATTAAATTATCTGTGAATGGAATTTCTTTATGTTTGTTGATCTATGAACGTTAGTAATGAGCTGGTGATATGTTCTTATTTGGTTCTGAAATTTAGTGATGATGAATGGTCCTATGTCTTGAATTTGCACTGTGAATGAATGCAATGGTGCAGAATATTCTGTGGATTGTATCATTTTATGGTTTGGTTGTGTAGAAGAAATGCTCATTATAAAATTTGTATGTCTGAATTAAGAGGAATTTACATTTATGTTTTCTGCTTTGAGCTCTATTCCATCTTTTTTTGTTTATTTACACCCCCCTCCAACCATTAGATTATTTCATAACATTCAATTTGTATTCTTTACCAGAAAACCCCTTGAACATTATAGTTGCATAGGCCATTGAACGACATCAGCACAGTTGAGAACTAACTACAGAGACCTTGGAAGATAAGTGGTTTTAGATCAGTTATCTTTTTCAAGAGAAATAGAGTAGAAATATTATGTTTAATGTTGTGTTATTTTGACCATCAACAATACTGACCTCAAATCCGTAGATCCCTTATGTGTTTGGGATTTCATTTTGGGGGCAACCCCTTCCTTCCTTTTTCATGGCGTAGCTTCATTTGGAAATGTATGACTTGGCATAGGGCTTTCCAATTAAGCTCTCATGTCCTCTTTTTTGTTAGCATTGATTATTTGCTACGTTAAAGTAAATTTCTCACAACATGGTGTTAGCAATTTCTTTAAAGTGGGGGCATACATTAGCATTATTATTTTTTAAAAATTTGGCATTCATTTTGTTTCATTGAGCGATCTTCTTACTTCTTGCAATGTGTCTTTTTCTTGGTGGTGTCATTGGGTTTGATGTCCTCCAGGAGTGTGACCTTTCTTGGCATATGACTTTTCTCTTAGTGGTGATGCTATGTGTTGCATTCCATAAGTTTAAAATCTTTTATCCTAGACTTTTCCTCTCTTGGAGACATTAGGCATGATGTTCCCTAAGAGGAGACCTTACACGAACTAAGAAAAATCCCTTTGAACATATAATTTGCATTTTTGTTCATAAGTGTTTAGCATAATGCAGCTTGCTAACCTTGTGAAGCTCAAACCCTTTTTATGGCCACCAAGCATAACACACTTTGCTTTCCTATGGAGCCTTTCCTTGTTTGTTCATAGGTTCTTAGCATAACACAACTTGTTAGGCCTCATGAAGCTCGAATTTTATGTTTTTTTTTGTGGTGCCTTATTGAAGTTATCAGAGGTATAGATTTAATATGGTATGGGAGCCTAATAACATTCTCTCATTTTCCACCTTTTTATGTACTATTTTATGGTGCATTTTTGAAGTTATCAGAGGTATAGATTTGGTATGGTATGGGAGCCTAATAATATTCTCTCATTTTCCACCCTTGGGGGCTCACCTAGTCGAAAAATGAAGTTACATTAGCCCATATGAGCGTGTGTGTTGTTTGCATAGAGGAAAGCGAGTTTCGCTTGTGAACATTTTTGGACAAATAGCCGAGGCGTGTTCAACATCACGTTGGATAGTTGAGGCTTGATCTGCCCTTTTTATATTTACCCTTTCTTTAAGTCTTATATTATATGATTGAGTATCTTGTCATTGTTGCATACATATGTTTTGATTGTCTATTTTAGTGTGATTTTGATGCAAGGTCATCCTCTCACTAAAGTGGGGGCTAAATGTAGTGATGAAAAATGTATCCCTTTATATTTTCTCACTTGTTTGGGACCTCCTTGTTAATTTGAACTTAATAAAGTGCCTTAATTTACTGTTGTAAGGTGTATCCCTTTACACTTTCACACTTATTTAGGTATCCCTTAATTAATTGAACTTAATTATGCCTTAATTGGCCCTTTAATTCATTTTCCAAGCCTATTTAATTACATTTTCCAAAGAGAAAACCTCATATTTATTAATGCCTTAAAATAACACTTCACAATGAGCAATGTGTGTCCTAGGTTTAGGGTCCTGGGACCCATTCACCCATGGGTAAATGGGTCATCCCTTGACCTTAGGACTTAAATTTAAATTATTATTTTGGTGGTATTTTAATATATTCAAATTTATGATTCAATGTTGGCTTGTTATATTTGAATTTTGGGAAATTAAGGATACATATCTATAAATATAAGGTTATTTCACTATTTTTCACCTAATATTTTCAACAAATCAACCTAGCAATTTGAAGAGAGAATTCCTATAGAAAATTTGATGATCAAGAGAAGATTTATTAGAGTTTTATTGTTGCATTCAAGACCCAATCATCATTTCAAATTCTTCTTGCATCATGCATGTTTTTGGAGCTAATATTGTGATGTAGGTTTCATGATCAAATCAAGTATTCAAAGCACTATTTAAGCCAAGATTCAAAGTTCAAGATCCACATCCATTGAATCTATTTCATGCAAGTTGCAAACTCTCATTTAATGACTTATCCAAGGGTTTTTTGAGTGGTAACATAACATTGTTCATTCTTCATTCCCTCTTTCATGCTTTTATTCATTTCAAGGTTTGATTAACAAAATGGGGTTTGACCAAGGCAAAACCCCATTCACCAAAAATAAGATTTTTTTCTCTCTCATGTTGTGTTTGCAGATCTAGGTGGAAGAAAGCTTGAAGATCTCTTGAAGACAAAATTTGATGAAGTTGAAAAAGTTGCAAAAAATTTCATCTCATGGAAACTCACCTACAAAATTTATATTCAACATTCTAACATTGCCACTTGGACAACTTGGAAGACTCGGATCTGTATCAAAGGCTACTTAAAGTTGCAGAAAATCCATTACAATGGACCCATTCGCCCTTGGGCGAATGAATCCCAATAAACCTTCAGAAACTCACATTTTATGATTGATAAACACGGTCCTTTCCTTCTCATATCTGCAATTTTACTTTTGCTTTTTCTTATTTTGAGTTTAATATTATTGTTTTAAGTTTAATTTGGCATAATTGGGTTAGTTTACTATTTTTATTTTTTCTCTCAAAAGTGTTTGGTGAACCTGACCCCCATCCTTCAATCATAAGGATATTTGCATATTCACACCTTGAGTTGACTCTCCTTAAGCATTGTAATTCAATTCTTTGTGTGGATCTCATTTCCTAATGAAATAAGGAAGATAGGTTTAACATACCCCTATTTTGGTACCCCAACCTATTTTCCCCCATTTCAATTACAAATCTAAAGAAGATTGGAGGAAGATTGAAGATGAATTGTTCAATGTTGAATTCAAACCCTACAACTTTACAATACATGAAAACTTAATTACCTCAACAACCAACAAAGATCCAACAACAAGATCTGGAAGAAAGAAGCCTTAGACTGAGGATGTGAGGACTGTGAAAGAAGATTGCAATTTCAGCTCTCTAGACATAAGCAAACTAGGAACCCTTGTCCAAAAAAATCATGCTCAAATTTGTATGATAGGTGCACAAAACTCTATTCTTTCCAGATTTGTTGTTGAAATTTTTTTTTGTAGTTTCTTTGTTATATAAAATTTGCATTTTTAGATTAGATCTCATAGTCTAACTAGGTTAATAAAACTAAATCAATTTTAGTCAATTTCTAAGTCATTAAAGGATCAAATCTAGGGTAGATTTGACTCACCTTTGAGGTTGAAATTCAATCTAATTCCCTTTATTATTTGCATCCTAATGTTCTTTGAAAAAGGATTGATGTTAGTGATCTAAGCATTAGACCTAGGATCCCTTTTTCAACAAAACATTTTGGTGAACCCGACATATCTGACACTTGTAATTTTTCTAACTTTTCAGTGAATAAAATCTAAAAATTGAATT
The DNA here is from genome assembly GCA_007115665.2 of Sequoiadendron giganteum. Lineage (NCBI taxonomy): Eukaryota > Viridiplantae > Streptophyta > Pinopsida > Cupressales > Cupressaceae > Sequoiadendron > Sequoiadendron giganteum. The sequence goes on from CM021105.1 coordinate 455,083,743, forward strand.
AAAAAATTAGGTTATTTAAAAAATTTGGTGATAATTTTCATTTATTTTCAAAAAACTATCCATAATATTTTTTCAACATAAAAACTGAAAAATAATTTGAAAAAAATTGCAAAAAAAATTAGATCTGATTTTCCTTGTTTAGGGTTTAGATCTGAGTCATATTCATTGAGAAAATTAATTTCAAAATTATTTGATCATTTATGCATGCATATTTTGGTGAAAAATATTAAAAATTTGATAAAATTGCATAGTATTTTCATTTTAAAAGATCAAACAGCATTACTTTTATTTATTTTTTAGAAACATTAGTCAATTATAGTATTTATTTTTTGTAAATCATCATTTTCAAGAACATATTCAATTTTCCTAAAATATCCAAAATTGCATTCATGTATATGCATATAGAAAAATTAAGTTTTGGTGCATTTCCAAAGATTTGTTGATTTTCAAACATGAACCTCTAGGACACAGGACCCTAAGCCACTGTAGATCATTCCAAAATTTCTTATTTTATAAAAAAACCTACCAAGCTAGGGTGTCTTGGGCACCCGTGTCCAGTCATTTTGGGCTAATTTTTTTTATGAAAATCCTTCTGTGTGTCCTCTGTCCAAATCTAATTTCTATTTTGGAATTATTTTTTTTAAACCTAACTGATTTTTCTCATTTGATCCATAGTGAAAATAACGTATTTCCTTTTGAAATATGTGGCTTTGATATGGTAATGCATGGCTTGTATAATTATAATTTTTCTATCTATGAGATAATCTGAGGAAAAAAAATGAAAGCATTGACAATCATGTTCGTTCTTCTCCCTGGAACCTCACCTACTTGTGAGAATGTTTTGGTACAAGAGGATGAAATCATGGAAAACCATGACAATCATATTTTTTATTTTCCTGGAACCTCACCTACTTGAGAAGAAGGTATCTTGTTATAAGAGGATCCAATCATTGAGCGTCATGAGAATCTTGTTTGTTTCTCTCCCAATAACTCTCCTACGTGGGAAGATATTGTGGAACAAGAGGATGAAATCATTGATACATTTCTTTCAAAAGATATTAATATGGATTGCATAGATGAAGATGCTAAGGTGAAATTAGATCCCCCATCAATAGAAGATCATCAACAAGTAATTAACTCAGTTGAGGTTATGAACGCACAATTGACAATTGGATATCCTTCAATTATTGGACCTACCAAGACTCCTCTAATTATTGGACCTCCTAGATCACCTCTCATTATACGACCTCTTAAACCTCCTGGCCATATCCTAAACTTTGCAAAACAACTCACTAGTAATCATGTGTTGCAACAACCAAGTTATCATGGAATTGCTCACATGTATAGCACTAGAAATAATAAGCAAGCAAAACAAAAACTAATATCCATCCCATTACCTCAACCATATATTCCACCCCCACCTAATATTCCTCGGCATAATGGTAGCGAATATGATCTTGTTGAGAAACTTCACAATACTCTACCCAAGATGTCCCTTTGGGACTTTATTCAAACATCACCTACATACCACGAGATTCTCCAAGAGGCTTTGCAAAAGATTGATGTCTCAACTTCTATTAAACTAAATGATGTAGCCACCTTGTTTGATTGTATGCAAGTGACGAATATAGGTATCGCATTCCCTCAACATGAATTTCCCTCACTTGAGATCCAAAATAAACATGAAGCCTTAATGATAATGGTGGTCATCAATAAAATTGGAGTTATGTGTACCCTCATAGACAATGGATCAAGTCTTAATGTTTATAGCATTGATCTTCTAGATAAAATTTGTGTGGATAATAATCTTATCTAGAACCTAATTATGTTAATATTTATGGCTTTGATAATGTTAATTAGCAACCATTAGGAGTGATCACAATACCCATTAAGGTAGGGCCTATGGTTTTTCCTACCCCTATCCATATCATGTCAGAACCTCTTTCATATAACCTTCTCCTAGTTAGAATTTGAATTCACACCATGAAGGAAGTCTCATCTACTCTTCACCATGAGATGAAGTATGAATATAATAACAAGATATACACAGTAAAAGAAATGAAAAGAGATAATTCACAAGTCGAAGTTTAACATGAAACTTCTAGCTCTCTTGATACTTTGATTCCAACTTTCAAAGGTAGAACAAGTATACAAATTTATGACGACCATGATTATCTTTCATCTGTAACAAAACTCTTATATGATAATTTGGGTTCATTAGATTTCACACCCTCCTTTATGGGAGAGTACAAAATCCCACAGTCTAAACCTAAAGATTCTTGTGTTTTATCTTTCTCCACATCAATAGACTAAAAAACATCACCCCATGATGGTTATGGGGGATATTTAACTTCCATCCCTCATGAGTGGAAAATGCCTAACTTTAAAAAACTTAAAAAGGATTTGTGTACTTAGGAAAATCAAATTCTTCTTAGGATCATGTAGATATGATTTCTTCATCTGAGTTGGAAGAATGTTATGGGCTTGGATACAAAATTATTTCTAAAATGGATTAATTCAAGCATGGAACAAAATTATAAGGATCAAGTGAATTCTATACCATACTTTTCCAAAGAGGATCTAGGTTTCCAACCTTTGTCCCCATATTCGTCAAATGCTTTTATGATCTACTGTATTTATGACATCTTGTGGTAAGATAGCAAGATTTTCTTCAAAATAGAAATAAATTTAGTAAGAGAATATAAATTGTCGAGGCTTCTCAAAGTCCGCCTGATCACTCTTCCTCTGAAAACATGAAATAATTTTATAATAAAAACTCATTTTGTGCATGGTCATTCTACCAATGAATGTTAAGCTTTGAGTAATAAAATACAACTTAATGATTGCGGTGATCCTCCATGTGTTGATTCACCTAATCACTCTCAACAAAAATAATCTATTTTGTGGTATTGCTCCTCACTATGTGGCATTTGTAGCTTTATATGTTTTCTCATTGCCATTCATGGTGGTACAATCCTAAGTGTAACCTTATTTTCCATGGAAGAAAAATGATAATCTATTGTGTGGTTGCCTTTTCCTCTTACATTTGGGGGACAAGGCTAACTAATTTTGGAGGTGTGTATTATTTTCAAAGATCCTTGAGCTTCCCATTTTTCTTCCTTAAAATACCAACATAGCAAGTATGTTGACATTTTAAGGGGGGAATATATTACCCCTATCCATTTCATAAATGCCTTGTGATATTTGACTTCTTGACATACCCCTTTAGTGATGGTGTTGTTTATAATCTCCTGAGGCATAGATTATCAATTTTTTCCTTGTGACATTAAGAGTTTGTTCGTCCCCCATGACGTTAAAATTTTTGCACCCCCTAAGGTAATTTTTGTATGCTCCCTGAAGCATGGTTTCCATAATCCTAGCATAATGGAGTTTCTTGGTCTATGAGTTTAGAGAATTTTTAACATGTCCACCTAGCATAACACAACTTGTTTTCTAGTGGAGCCATATGTTTCATAAGTGTCTTAGCATAACGCAAATTTATAGCCTTGTGAAACCTTTCATATTACATGGACACCTAGCATAACACAACTTGCTATCCAATATATATATGTAGCTCATGAGTGATTTAACATCCTTATGAGGGCACAATTTTGTTTAGATAACATATTTTATGGATGACATTTGGTATTTCAGAAAAAATTAATACTGAGGTCTCTTTGCCTTACCAAATCGAATCCTTTTAGTACTAACCTTGTGTTTATGATTATTGTATGTTATTTCCTTGCATCGTGTCAATATTGTCTTTGTTTCTTGTTTGATATTCATTTTATGTTTGCATTATATTATGTTATGTGTCTTCATTTTGTATACTTCATGTTTGTCATGTTGAATTTCAGTTCACATTTGTGTTCCTTTGTCCTTATGTTGGTTTGTCATGGGATCTTGAATCCTAGGGGCTTGTGCATTCCCTTAGATTCAACATCATCCTAGCTCTCTAATATCTAGGCAATTGAACCCCTCTTGACATATTTATTCTTCCTTTAGTGTGAGTTTGAGCATACGTTCATATTCTCACTAAAGTGGGGGCTAAATGTAGTCATAAATTGTCACCCTTGACAATTTCACACTAGATTTTTCTCCCTCCTATGTGCATGGACCTATTTTTACACCTAATTTCCTAAATTATGCATTATGTGGCCCATTTGAACATTTATCAAGAAATCACACATACAAAACCAAGGTGAACAATTAATATTTTGCTCCCAACACTTTACACCCCATAAAATAGGGTTGGGACAATGGCACCCTGGGCGAATTTGTCCCCCTATTTTGGCTCCAATTTTTAATATGTTAGAGTTGGCATTCTATTATTTTAATTTTAAATTTCAAATATCGGCTATCAGGATTTAATTTGTGAGAAATTAGAGTTATTGCATATAAATGCCTAGTCATTTTACCATTTGAAAACTATCTAGCAAGAATTAGAAATAAAGAGCATTATCAAGAAATTATTATCAATTCAAGTGTATTCAAGAGCATAATTGTTGTAGCATATCATTTTCAAAGCATCATTTCAATTTTTATGTGAGTTTGTTCATGTTTATGCATACATTTTTTTGTGAGAACTAGCACTTGTAGGTCTTCAAAGCAAGCCAATCCAAATTGCAATCAAGCCTTGAGATGTGTATGGATTTAGTCCTTCAAGGAGTTCAAATTTGAGTGGTGATTTGTATCCAATTTTTGATTCATCATGTATTTATCATTTATCCTCTATCCCTCAAAAGGATAAGCTCTCTATCATCAATTTTACTATTGTGGAGGTGGAAATACCAACATCGGGTTTGACTGAGGAAAGCCCCTACATGGCACAACTCTTCCTCTCTCTTTGAATGTGTAGGTTATGATCTACAAAATATTGGAGGAAGATTGAAGACCAATTTTTCATTCTTGCATTCGAACCCTACAACTTCACAAGACATGAAAAATCAATTATCTCGGCAACCGACGAAGATCCAACAATAATATCTAGAAGGAAGAAGCCTTAGAATAGGGACCCGAGGATTGTTAAAGAAGATTTTAGTTTCAACTTTGTATAAATAAGCACTGTAGTCGGCCTTGTCTAAAAAAATTAGGCTCATATTTGTATGACAGGTGCACAGAACTATATTCTTTCTAGATTTGTTGTTGAAATTTGTTTTTGTAGTTTCTCTATTATAGAAAAGTATTTTCATATGAGGTCTCATAGTCTAATTAGGTCAATAAAATCAAATTAATTTCAGTCAATTTCTAAGGCGTCGAAGGATTAGATTCAGGGTTGATTTGACTCACCTTTGAGGTTCAAATTCAATCTAATTCCCTTGTTGATTTGCATCCTCATGTTATTTGAAAAAGGATTGATGTTAGTGATCTAAGCATTAGAGCTAGGATCCCTTTTTCATTATATTATTTATCATTATATTATGGATCCATAAGTGTCATGGCTTCATCCTAGTGACAAATCAACTCTATGTGGTAGTATTTATGGACCAGATTTGTAATACAACATTTCTTTGGTAAGGCATTAATTGCGGTCCCTATATTTCTTTTCTATGGGTGCTTCATCACTCATTGGTTTCTTATGTGTATTTTGTAACGATTATTTTCCTACAATACATTATGTTTGGCAATGGTGAGCATATTTATCATTGATATAGATTTTCCCCAAGGTTGGGTGGCTTATGGGTGCATAACATATGGCATGTTGATTGGAATTTGTCCTTATATATGAGGAAAATAATTTTAACACAAGTTTATGTATTCTACAGTAATTTGGTATCTCTAATTTATACTTAACTAATTGTATTTTTTAATTAGTCTAGATTATTTATGTAGTATGATTTATTCTTTTATAATAGTAATTCAATAAAATATCATTGGCATGAGTCCAAATTCCTAAAATAAAACATAACAATTTTCTCACTCCATTGTTACATTTTCTACACACAAATTTAACAGTGAGAATTTAAATGGCCCCAAACTTGTTTTATATTACTAACTCTTTTACATTATATATATATATATATATATATATATATATATTTATGCAAATGTGTTATAAACTAAATTTTGAAAGAAATTTAATCCAAAGTTCAATCTAGTGATGGTATTAACATGAATTCACTTACCATTAGTTCAATATTAATAAAAATAAATGTACATAAAACTGTATTATAAGGTGGAAGACCAATTTCTAAAGTATCACAGAATTATCTTAGTACCATTTCCATAATCAATGTAGTAGAATCACAATGCATTAATTAAGAGTAAAAAATCTATGATATATTTTTAATGTATTCATAAACAATAATAGAGAAAGAATATGATCATTGGTTTGGAGGTGGTGAAGGCTTTGAATAATTATGATAGTAGTACCATCAAGGTTGATGTTCATGTCAGAAGAGGCATGCTAATTCGGAGATGCATCATCTATACCAACACAAGGTGGAGTGTCTGTATTTCAAAAAAATATGAGATAATTTCCTCTGCTATCTAAATTTGGCTTTGGTATTTGGCTTCCTTAGTTTATATTCGCCAATTTCTTTATAGGATTACTATTGAGTTTGGTAGAATTGATATTATGGGTGGCCCATGTTGTAGAACCGAGCCAATCTCTTGTGAAGCCCTAAAAAAATGTGGAGATCTAGGAGTTTTTTGATAAAGGAGGTTGTACACCTTTCTTTCTAGCTATGAATGGTATAACTACAAAATTTCCTCTAAATTTTTCAATATGTGCTTGCAAGGAGAGGTTGCTATTGGGGGCATTTACTTCAAAGTATCTGATCACTTGATTGTGAAGGCTACCAATATGTCATGTGAGGGGCTAAAGGTGGAAAAGAAAAGAATAAGAGAGTATAAAAGGTTTATTGGTTCCTTTTTGTTGGAGAGGAGAAACATGTTAAATTCCATAACGATTTCAACAGGGAGAATTTAATGGCTCTATGGGACCTGCTGAGTTTACATATGATGAAATATTTTACTCTCGATGGTATATTTAAAATCATCTATGGCTACCACTTTCCCATCCTAAATCATATATGACATGGAAAAAAAATCAACCTACCTTTTAACCTACTCTCATCGTTGGAGACTTGTATCATTGATGTCACCTAACCCCCTGCACTAGGGACTCATTATGGCCCTTTACAAGTATTTTATCTCTATAAAACCTACCCTTAATCCTTGACCAAGATTAATGGATAAATTAAATTCGTGGAGAAAAATTCTACTACTCATCATGTTTCTCATAACAATTCTAACCCTAGCTCTATGGGTAATCGGGGCTTGGTAAAAAGGCAAAGTTTTTGCGAGGCTTAACACTCCCTCCCCTTATCATGAGTTGTTATTTACCCCTCCTAGAAAAAGGATAGATTTGGACCTGGGAATGTAAGATGAGAAGCTAGATATAGATAATAAAAAAATCAAATGCCCCAATAACCTTCTCCTCCCTGTTATTAGGGGGACATTGGAAATATCTGATGTGGAAGGTGGGAATGAGGAAAATGTTAGGATTTTTAGACTGACTCTAAGGTGTTGGGTGGTCGCATATTCACTAGGATAGATCAAGCCTTAGGTGCAAAGAATTATTTAAAAATAAAGGTAAAATGATTTTGGAGGACTCTGAGGAGGAAGATAGGGACGATGAGGAATTTCTTCCTCAATCGGATGATGATTGGGATGAGGAAGCCTTTGAGAATGGATATGATGAGGATGTGTAGGAGAACTAAGATTGTGTAGGAACAATACAAAGAGTAAAAGGAGGAAGATTTGAATGAGGATAACAAAAAGGAAAAGGTCAAGAAAATTGAGGTGATTGAAATGGATACTATGGATCCTCCTTTCTCCGAGTATGAGGAAGTGATGGAAAAAAATTGGAAAGGAGAGGTGAGCCTGACAAGGACTAGGACACTATAGGTAAGGATAAAATTAAACTTAAGAAACTCCAAGCCAAGGTGAAGGAGCTAGAAAACAAATTGAAAACCAACAACAACAAGGACAAGATGAAACACATGGAAACTGCCCTTTTGAAACTCATAATGCTTATTGATGGAATTATGAAGAAGGTTGTCATGGGTATCGTTTCAAGTCACTATAAAATAAACAAATATTAGAATAAAATGGCTAAAGGAAATGGGAACTAGAACGAGGATGACAAGAATGATAAGGATCTACTAGACAAGGAGGATTGGGAGGAGTCCTTGGACTCTCTCCTCGTTAACTAGAGTCTCATCAATTAGTTTGGTTCTATGATTTCCTACCTTTTTTTGTTTTGTGTCTATAGTTTTATTGTTTTTTTGGGCCTACATGCTCCTTTGTTGTTTGGTTGGGCCTACATGCCCTCTTTTTGTTTCTTTGTTTAGTCTTATGTTGTCTTAAAATTATGGGATCAAGGCCCTTTCCCTACTTTTTTAATAAGAAACACTAGAATAATCTTCAAGGGCTTGAGTGGAACATACATATATGCATATTATTATATTTATGATTGATGAAGTTAATTAATTATTATAAACCTTTTCCATAAAAGAAATTTTTAAAAAAAAATTAGATGTGGAAGATGTCTGAGAGAAATCTTGTTCCTTATATTATCTATTTACTAAATCAAAATATAAACATATGCTAATATGGTCTATAATAAATAATATAGGAGATAGGAAATGGAAAATTATAAATAAAAGTATTGTTGACATTTATCCAAAGTCCTTCCTTAGGTTTAGTTTTTATTTTTATTTAATGAAATGATCTAAAGGGACATACATGTCTACACATTCACTTTATTAACTAGAGTGAGTTTATCTTTTAGTGAGATTTGGTTTTTGGTATGCATTTCCATATGTTACTTAGTTTGTTCATGTTCATAGTGGGAACAAGATTCAACCTTTTTCGATTTGAATCTAGTGGTATTAGATTAGAATATTGTGAAGGCAAAGAGGCATGAAGATTGTGTTGGAGAAGTGATGATGAGGGAGGAAACCGAAAGACATAAAAGAGGATTCTCATAAAGCTAGTTACTCCCATTCTACTTGGTTGGCTTGGTCTACATTAGCATCACCTACATACTTTAGATGAGTTCATCAAGGTGCCTTCTTTCACAAATAATCTAAGATATCATGATTATATAGATTATACTAAATAATCTATAAGACTAGAAAATCTTAACAATCAAGATTATAATATTAAAAGAAATCTTAATTCAATAATCTAGATTTAGTTGAAGCTCTTGTCCTACCTTATTATGGACTTAGGATTATTATCAAGAATACATTTTAATATAATTATCAAGATAAACAATAGTTCATAAATATCATAAGCTAAAATTAATATAGTACATTCCATTTAGGCTTATAAGTTACAAGGTCTTTGGGGTTCTTATTCTATCATTAGTCTAGGTTAAAAAAAAAAGGAATATTAGGATGTTACAATACTATGTAAGTTAAGACAAGTGAAATGAGCATGTTGGGATGAGTTGTTGCACATAGGGGTGTGGGGTGGCTTAAGCTACCTGGTGAGGTCGTGGGCCTTCTTCTCTTCATGTACAAGTTTGAAGTTGGGGCGACTAGAGACCTTCTTCCCTGTTGGCCATGTTTTTATTGTTTTTTCTCTTCATTCTATGTCGATCTACATTTTGTTTTCTTTTTGTGTGTGTTCTATGGGTGGTGGGTTGTGTAGGTTGCATGGCTCCTGCAGGGGGTTTGTGGGACCCTCATTCATTTTCTTTCAAGGTTTCTATCATCAATGGGTATGCCTCATCTTTTGATCATGTAGATGCAATAAATTTCCTCTTGCATGCGATAGATTTGAAGAATAATCAATCTCAGAAAGTTCGTCCTAAATCCAATGGGTGTTTGGAGAGAAGTAAGGATCATCTAGTAGTGGTGATCAACCTAGACTTAGTTGTTGAAGATGTGTTGTATCTATCTAAGCATGCACTCATTTGCAAATTCATGGGGGTCAGAATTTCTTTACCTTTTCTAGATAATTAGGTCCACAACAATTGGAACCCTAAAGGAGATTTGGAAGTCATTTTGGGAGCTAATGGGTATTTCTTCTTGGTCTTCTCTCGGATTGTTGATTACAATGCAATTTTCAAAAGGGGCCCATATTTTCACAATCAGGCATGACTTTTTATCAATCCCTGGCATCTAGGTTTTGATCCTTTTAAATAGATTTCATCAAGAATTCCAGTCTCGATTCACCCCCCCTGTCTTCCGATGGAGTTTTTACGTAATGACATCTTGCACTCTATTGCAACTATTTTAGGGAAGCCTTTGGGTCCTTTTTGTCAGAATCTCAATCGAAGGGTATCTTCTTTTGCTCATCTACACTTGGAAGTTAATTTAAATAACCCTTTATCAGAGTCTCTTGAAATTAGGCTAGGAGGTATGTGTCGGATTCAATAGGTGGTTTATGAGGCTCTTCCTTTCTATTGTCGTACGTTTCATCAATATGGGAATTTGCAAAGGAATTTCCCTAGGTTGCAAGCCAAAACCCAACAACCTTCGTTGGTGTGCAAGTAAATACTTCCAAAACAAAAGGAAAAGCATTGATTCAAAATGTGGAGTCTGATTCAAATGGGTTTGTACTTGTGAAATCCCGATTGAAAACAAGGCGCCAAATCATTAGAATAAATCCATACTCAGAGAGGCCTTTGGTAACAAATTTCATGTTCTTTAAAAATTTGAAGAGTTAGATTCAATGGAACATGATCACAACGTTAGGACTCAAATTGTTCAAGGCTCGGATCCTGTTGGTACATACCCTTTATTCCCTACTCCAACAACTGATATACATGTAGCCTCAAAGGAAGCACTTGTTCCTTCTTCATCCCCAATTGAGTAGAGGAATTTTAGGCAGGAGATTGTGTGGGTTCCTATGGATGATTCAATCCTAATCCCTTGGAGGAATTTCCTCAAGAGAACACGGGCATTGATAGGCTTAATGAGCTGGAAACAGAATTCAGGGCCAAAGATGATGGGAAGAAGAAGAATGGGCCTCTCCTAAGCATCCACCAAAACAACTTAAAGAAGTGACTGGTGATAAGATGGCTAAATTTGGGAGGAAAAAGGACTTGGAGAAGATAAATATTATTGGAGAATCTCTATTGGAATCTAGTTTTATTAATAAATTGGACTCCCATTTTTCTTCCTCTCATAAAAGATTGTGATATCCTGGAATGTGAGGGGTTTGAGTAGTGTCCCTAGACAAAAGGCTACTTGTGTTTTAGTTCATGATCATAACCTGATATTCTTTACATTCAAGAGACCAAGCTCCCTATTGATGATATGATGAAGAGTGCTTCCAAAATGTGGAAGAGGGGATAGTGCCAATGTGTTGGATCTCAAGGTTTTGTTGGTGGGGTGGCGTGTAATTTGGACCCCTATAAGATTTTGCCTCTTTGGTGGATGGCCGGAAGGAACTCCCTTTCTCTATTAGCATCCTACTTTGATTCTGGAGAGGTGGTTCTTTTCACCAATGTGTATGCATCTAATGATTTTCTTGGTAAGATTTTCCTCTAGTCTTGTTGGAATCAAGGAACACTAAGAGGGGGGGTGAATCAGTGTTCTACAATTTTTAACTTTATTAATCTGATCTTGAAAGAACTTATAACATTCAACCAAAAGAAATATGCATGAACATAAGGCAAACAAACATAACATCATAACACAAATATTTTTACGTGAAAACCATGTTAGGAGAAAAACCACGATGGAAGGCCAATCCACAATATGAGTATACTCAGAAATAAGTGTTTACAAAATGGGAATACACTTGCATTCAAGCACACTACCTAAAGCTCATTTCTCATAAATGAAGAATCGTTGTCTTACAGAATATTTAGATTAAATCCATCTAAGAGATTTGAACTGAAAGAGTAGCATCTATGAATGCCTAATCATAGTTCCAGTTAGGCTCAACAATTGAATTCTTGACCTTCTGTCTGATTTTTCTCTTCTGCTCTACTCTGCTTCAATTCGTATCACAAATCCTTTTATGCACAAGTGAAACTATGCATAATCCTTCTGCTCTTCGCAACACACATCGCACGCCTATATCAAAATGATATAATTGATCGCTTATATATCCGCCACCAAGGATTTAATCGCTACCTGTCGGCTCCAACAAAAGTATGAAAATATTTACAAACTGTCGGCTTAATCCAAAGTTAATTCTCAATGCACACCTACCAAAGTTATCCATAGCATAGTAATGACCCAAATCAATATGATCAAACATGAAAATACTTAAAAAATTACTCCTTAATTATCCACAACATATTATATTCATGAAGTCAGCTTTCTGTACTGATAAATAGGAAATTAATCAATCAAGTCTTCTAACTTGCACACTAATGAATGTGTGTCCTGATGAATCTTGGATAAGATAGTGTGTACAACAAAATATCTTCCCTGAGATCCACAACTCAAAATGATAACATGAAATTACATATGAATCAATGAACACAATTTTGTCGGATGTTTTGTTCTTGCTTGACAATTAATTACAAAACTTCGATCTGACTTCTGATATGAGCAAATTTTGTCATGTGGATCGAATCATAGACTAGGGTTTCCATCAATGACAACACCAAAATGATATTTTCAGTGTCTCTTTCCAACAATCTCCCCCTTTGGCATTGATGGCAACACTTAGAGAAAAATGACTAAGTGTCGGATTAGTACCAACATGAATACACTTCCACCTTTCAAAATTCAAAAACACAACTCCCCCTAAGATGATTAAGGAATTTTTCACTATCCCATTCTCCCCCTTTGACATCAATGGAAAAGGTAGGAATTCGCATACCAAAAATCAAACAAAATTGTTATGAACAAACTGCATATGTACAAACAGGCTTCTTGAACTTAATAAACTTGAATAAATCTAAAAAATGGTTCTTCAACAAGTTCAAACTCATGTCCCAAACCTTCTTGAGACTCTCTAAGATAACCACATGACCACAAAATAAGTAAGATTGCATCTCTGCAGATTCAAGGTTTGTCGGATCACTGACCGCCATAGCATCTTGTGCTTCCTTCAAAGCACTTAACATTATTTCCATCTTAGGACCAATTAGTCCTCTAAGCTCACAAACTCTTTCAACCATTTTACTTTCTTCATGCTTCAATCTTTTGATCTTTTCAAGCAGGGATATGACTTGAATTTCTTTATTTCCAATAGAGACAGTTAGAGGATCGAATGCTTGAGTGATATCTGCTAACTATTTTTCACATTCTTTTCTTTTCTTTTCAAAGTCCTCAGTGAACTTAGATAAACATAGACATGATTTATAAATAATACCACCTTCAGTCAAAGCACTTTGAATTTTTTTATACAAGTAGCTACCAAAGATTTATCCCTAGCTATCATCCCTTTCAATTTACTGAATCTTTTATCATCAAACTCCTTATGTACCTTATCCTTAGTTGATTTCTCAAGGCACTCAAAATGAGTACTTACAACATTAATAAGCTTCTTCAGCTCACCAGATGGATAACTAGATGGATCCTTAACATATGTAGGCATGAATTTCTCTAGAATATCGGATGCAAGATTCACAGCTCACTATCTTCAATATGTGACTTCATAATTTCTTCCCTTGCCTTGTTCTGAGTGAATGAAGATACCTTCATTTTCTGAATAGGGGATAAAGTGTCCAGGTTGATAGGAACTTTTAGTAGGTCATAATCAAATTCTTCATGTTGCTCTTCCAAAAACTCTTTCAATACCTTAGTAGTTTCTCTTGCTTTCACTGGAACTTCCTTTATTTCAACCTTCTTTTCCTCAATCACTATTTCTTCAACTACAAATTTTTTCTTGTCTTGAGGAATCTCAACTTCTTCAACTGACACAACCTTAGGAGCTTCAGTCTCCATAGGAATTTATGCACCATGCACATCAAGAGGAATTTGAGTGTCCTCAATTGCATCTTATTTTCTTCTTCTGCTATTGGACCAGGTGAAACATTTCTATCATGCACTTCCTCAGAAACAACATTGATTTTGTTCCTTAACAAAACTTCCTTTAGAATTTTTTCAATTTCTTTTTCCACTTCTTTAGTCTGACCAACCATGAGCTTGTTTACTCTTGTTTTTCTCTTGAAGTCTTTCTTGGCACCATTCAGAATTGTCCTCATTTCCTCAATAGACATCACCAAACATAAATCTACAAGAATTCTCTCTTTCAACTATTCCTCCTTAGTTTTGGCATTCACTCTTCTCATTTCCAAAATTTCATAAAGACTTTTGGGTAATGCAGATATTATTTCAATAAGTGCCTTATTGAAATTATTCAAGTATTTTATTGAGGCTTCCTCAAGAATTCTTTGATCGACATTGTCAAAAGTGTCATACCATTCATGAAGAGGCCTAAGATTTCCATCCTTAATCAATGCATTCTCCACTTCTTTTACAGACATGCCTATTTTGTCAGTTTTCATCTTCTTCTTTTCTTTCACTTCTTCACCAAAGGGCTTGTCTTTTAAAACTATTGTTTCCTTTGTGCCTTTTTTCTTGATTTGTCTTATCTCTGCATCAGATTCAGTCTCTTCATCTTCAGAAATAGCAATATAAACTCTTTTGCTTTTGTCCTTCTTCCTTTTTTCCTTCCTTATCAGATGACTTGGCTTGTGCTTTCATGGGACTTGACCTTTTTGCAGAACCGAAAGGGAGAGTAGAGCTTCTTGTAGATCTAGTTCAGGTAGAGGATACTGGTTGACTAGCAGGTTTAGTTCTAGCTGGCTCTCCTACTTTAACTTGTTCTCTCTTTCTTCTAGCTTCTCTCACAACTTCTACAGATATACCCATGCTTTCTGCAAAGGCTTCCACTTCTCTTATTACTCTCCTGACTATTACAGGCTTCCTTAGTTGATTATGTACTTGTATATCCTTTTCTGAAAAAGTACCAAATCTTTCTTTTGATGGATCCCGAGGTTTGCTCAACAAATGTTCAGCATACATTTCCAAAATATGTTCCTCAACCTCATAGCCCATTGGCATAATCCAGATTGTTCTAGGATCTACAGCTTCCATCAGGCATTGGTCAATGTCAACCATAAAATAGATAGTATCTTTGTACTTCACAATAGACATAGGAATTCTTTCTCTTGCTTGTATCTCATTTTGAAAGTTCTTGAAATAACCCCAGATTGCAGTATTCCTTGTCTTGCTATCACCAAGTTTGTGCAAGATATCTCTAATTTGATCAGCTACAGGTTTATTTCCTTGCCATTGTACTTTTCCAAATCTTGAAACTTCATTCATAAAGTAACAGAACAAACACAACAAAAAATTACCATATTTGAGAGAATTCTTCTTATCTTTCTTGATTTTACCAAGATTTTCCATCAACTAGCTTTTGAGTAGTTCATATAGATCATATTATGCATTCTCCTTTACCATCTGATATGCTGCATAGATAGTTGTGTCGAATACAAAATTATCTCGGCTGGAATGATATATTTTGTAACCAATGACCATCGATGCAAATCTGACATCCACTTCAATAATATCATTAATTGGCATAGCTCTTCTATCATACACTGAACCGGTTGCATCAGTAACTATCTGATTCTTCATGGACTTCAAGATCGGCAATCCACCGAAGGAATTTAAACCAGTAACAATGCTTATGGCTTCTTTTGTAATCTTGAAGGGTTGATTCAACCACATAAATTTAGCATGAACTCTAATTAAAATATATCAGACCCACTCGCTTTCTTCAAACATGAGAAATTTCACAATCTGTATGAATTTATTTTCCTCTATGATTTTGAATTCAGGTTTAACATGGAAATCCTCTCCTATAATGTGATTGTTGTAAAAATTCAATAACTGCGAGCTCCCTAATTCAAATTTTGCCTCTTTGGCGGATGGCTGGAAGGAACTCCCTTTCTCTATTAGCATCCTACTTTGATTCTGGAGCGGTGGTTCTTTTCACCAATGTGTATGCATCTAATGATTTTCTTGGTAAGATTTGCCTCTAATCTTGTTGGAATCGAGGAACACTGAGAGGGGGGGTGAATTAGTGTTCCACAATTTTTAACTTTATTAATCTAATCCTGAAAGCACTTATAACATTCAACCAAAATAAATATGCATGAACATAAGGCAAACAACCATAACACCATAACACAAATATTTTTACGTGGAAAACCTGTTAGGGGAAAACCACGGTGGAAGGCCAATCCATAATATGAGTATACTCGGAAATAAGTGTTTACAAAATGGAAATGCACTTGCATTTAGACACACTGGCTAGAGCTCACTACTCAAAAATAGAGACTCACTGTCTTACAAAATATTCAGATTAAATCCATCTAAGATATTTGAACTAAAAGAGTAGCATCTACGAATGCCTAATCACAGTTCCAGTTAGGCTCAACAATCGAATTCTTGACCTTCTGTCTAATTCTTCTCTTATGCTCTGCTCTACTTCAATTCGTATCACAAATCCTTTTATGCACAAGTGAAACTATGCATAATCATTCTTCTATTCACAACACACACCAACACACATCGCACGCCTATATCAAAATGATATAATTGATTGCTTATATATATTTGCCACCAAGGATTTAATCGCTACCTGTCGGCTCCAACAAAAGTATGAAAATATTTACAAACTGTCGGCTTAATCCAAAGTTAATTCTCAATGCGCACCTACCAGAGTTAGCCATAGCATAGTAATGACCCAAATCAATATGATCGAACATGAAAATACTTAAACAATTACTCCTTAATTATCTGCAACATATTATATTCATGAAGTCAGCTTTTTGTATTGATAAACAGGAAATTAATCAATCAGGTCTTCTAACTTGCACACCAATGAATGTGTATCCTGATAATTCTCGGATAAGACAGTGCATACAAAAAAATATCTTCCTTGAGATTCACAACTCAAAATGATAACAGGAAATTTCATATGAATCAATGAACACAATTTTGTCGGATACTCTGTTCTTGCTTGACAATTAATTACAAAACTTTGATTTGACTTCCGGTATGAGAAAATGTTGTCGTGTGGATAAAATCACAGACTGGCATTTCCATCAATGACAACACCAAAATTACATTTTCAGTGTCTATTTCCAACAATCTACCCCTTTGGCATTGATGGCAACACTTAGAGAAAAATGACTAAGTGTCGGATCAGTACCAACATGAATACACTACCACCTTTCAAAATTCAAAAGCACAACTCCCCCTAAGATGATTAAAGAATTTTTCACTGTCCAATTTGTATCACAAATCCTTTTATGCACAAGTGAAATTGTGCATAATCCTTTTTCTATTTGCAACACACACCAACATACATCGTATGCCTATATCAAAATGATATAATTGATCGCTTATATATATCTACCACCAAGGATTTAATCACTACCTGTCGGCTCCAACAAAAGTATAAAAATATTTATAAATTGTCGGCTCAATCCAAAGTTAATTCTCAATGCACACCTACCAAAGTTGGCCATAGCATAGTAATGACCCAAATCAATATGATCAAACATGAAAATACTTAAACAATTACTCCTTAATTATCTGCAAGATATTATATTCATGAAGTCGACTTTATGTACTGATAAACAGGAAATTAATCAATTGGGTCTTCTAACTTGCACACCAATGAATGTGTATCCTGATGATTCTCGGATAAGATAGTACGTACAACAAAATATCTTCCCTGAGATCCACAACTCAAAATGATAACAGGAAATTGCATATGAATCGATGAGTACAATTTTGTCGGATGCTCTATTCTTGCTTGACAATTAATTACAGAACTTTGATCTGACTTCCGGTATGAGCAAATGTTGTCATGTGGATCAAATCATGGACTAGGGTTGCCATCAATGACAACACCAAAATGATATTTGCAGTGTCTCTTGCCAACAAGTCTCACATTAAATTTATTTGCTCTCTTGCTCCCTCTTGCCCTTGGATTTTGGTAGGAGACTTTAATTTTGTTTGCACCTTGGAGGAAAAATTGGGGGGAGTGAGTCATTTGGGGCCTTCTTCTTCCTTGCTTCAGGATAATATCAAGTTTCTTAATTTAGTGGATGTTCAGTCCATTAATGGAACCTTTACCAGGCATAATCGAAGATGTGGGGAGGGTTCTATTTCCAAGCGGTTGGACAGGTTTCTTGCCTCCATTGAATGGATTGGGAATACTAGACTTCTTCCTCTAAGATCCTAGGGTGGAAGGGGTCAAATCATTGGTCGATTAAGTTTTCCTCATCTCGGTTCTCCATGGTTAAGAAACCCCCCTTCAAATTTCAACGAATGTGGCTCAAGTATCATAGCTTATATCACCTTGTGGAGCAGTGGTGGATTAAAGGGAGGCCTACTTTTGGCACTGCTATGTTCTCTTTCTTTAAGAGGCTTCAATTTGTCAAATTCAAACCAAAGAAATGGAACACGACATTTTTTGGTAACCTTTTTCATAGGTGGAAACAAGTACAAGATCAACTTGATAACATCACTTTTAAAATTAGGGAAGAGGGGATAAATGTGGGTTTGCTTCAGGAAGAAACCAAATGTGCTAGAGAACTTCTTGAATGGGAACTACAAGAGGAGATTTTTTGGAAACATAAATCTCGGGTAGACTGGCTCTAGGAAGGTGATAGGAATATTGCTTTCTTTCACAATTCGGTAAAGGAAAATAGAGGTGGGAATATTATTTCTTCTCTCATGACAGCTCAAGGGGAACAGTTGAACTCGCATCAGGCTATTTCTGAGGAGGTGGTCCATTTCTTCTCTTCTCTTTTCTTAGAAGTTGGTCCTCTTGCTTTGGAGGAGGAGAATTTGGTTTTAGCTTGCATTCCCTCTTTGGTCTCTGTGGAGATGAATAACTCTCTTTTGGAACCCATCTCTTTAGCAGAAGTTAAGGACATTGTCTTCCAAATGAAGAAAGGTAAAGCCCCTAGACCTGATGGTTTTCCCATTGAGTTCTTTCAAGAATTTTGGGATATCATCAAAGTGGATTTGTTGGAGGTGGTTTGGGAGTCTTATACTAGCAAGTAGATGCTCAAGGCTATAAATTCTACCTTCCTTGCTTTAATTCCTAAGATGGAGGGGGGCAATTCCTTAGAATCATTTTGGCCTATTGCATTGTGCAAGGTGACCTACAAGATTATCACTAAGTTGATTGCAAAAAGACTAAAGAGATGTGTGGATCCCTTGATCTCCAAGGAGCAGGGTGGTTTTGTTAAGGGTAGGTAAATTGTGGATGTTGGTGTGGTCGTGGTTGAAGCTATTCATTCCATGTCCTCTTCCAAAGAAAAATCCATGTTCATTGAATTAGATATGCCTAAAGCCTATGACAAAGTCAAGTGGTCTTTCCTTCAATGACTACTTGTGGCCTTTGGTTTCCACATAGAGTGGGTATCATGGGTTATGAGTTGTGTGACCACATCTTTCTTTTTTATTATTGTAGACACATAAAAATGTCTTCATAATCATTTTTATCCATTGCATATTTTAACTGATCATCTGCATAATCATATCTCCATAAAACCATTAAAATATTATAAGAATTTATAAGCATTCATTCATAACCATAATCCATTTACATAATTATTTAGTAATTTATCCATTTTAATATTTCATCATCCCATTTCATAAATATTTATCATTTCGTTAATCATCAACATATTCATAAATCATTTAACCATTTCATAAATCATTAATTCATCCATTTCATTAATCATTAATCTATAATCGGTTAAATACATCCATTACACATACATAATCATTATACTCGTATATTAAATATTTTGATTCATCGTCATATTCATGTTCATATTCATATCTTTTATTCATCCATTTGCATAAATCATTTCACTTTGACCATTTGCATTAATCATTAAAATGCATTCATATATTTCATTAAATAATTTAAAATTCATAAATCAACTTCCATGAAATTAGCTCATTAAACTCATAAATCATTTCCATGGAATTAGCTCAAAATTGCACATTTTGAGCTTCCAAACACGAATCATGGTATAAATCACTCCACTCATTTTTCTCATTTCTCATTTTTTACATTATGCATTCATCTATATAAACCTCCTCTTTCTCACTTTTTAGGGACTTTTTCAATCAGTCAAATCCATTCATCATAGCCTCTTGTAGCGTTTGTGCTTGTGCAAAAAGAGCACCAAAATGCTTGAAAACCAGACTTGATGATAGGATGACAATGGAGTTAGATTTTCTTTAAATGCACATGTTTTTATTTTGCATAGTTTAGCTTTGTGTTTATTGCATTTGCATTTATTTAGAAACGCTTCATGGAGTTATGTTGAAGTTTTGATTTGATGCATACATTTTAATTGCAATTTTTGTTAATAGCTCATGGAAGCATTCACATTTGATCATATTATCATAGTTGCACTTTCATAAAATGAAAAAAAAAATAAAAATCTCATAGCTACATTTTCATAGATTTGATTTTATAGCTGCATTTTAATAGTTGCATCAATCAAATATATAAAAAAATAAAATAAAAATGAAAATCCCAAATAAAATACTTGAGTAATACTCAGAAGAAATTAACAACCTTATTCACTATGTGAATGTAAATTAGTATCAGTTCCCTAGAAAATTTATGTTGCAAGAAATGGTCTGAATTAGATTTTCTACTTGCAAAATATGTGCTGAAACCTTTTTTTTTTTTCAAAATTTTGTGCTTGTTTTAAACTATTGACATTAATTGGATGATAATTCCTCTGTTATTGCATATCTTATGAAGGATTCATCTCATTCTCTTTAAATATTGTTTCAGCATTGATTTGTTGGGAATTGATATTTAAGATGGATCAATACTAAGTCAAATAGCCTTTGATATTGCAGGTGCGGCAAGTAATGTAGAGAGAGTGAGAGCCGATTCCATTGGAGAGCTTCAGTTGTGAGCTTTTAGGAATTGAGAGACCAATTCATATATTTCATGAAAAGGATAATATTCCATTCCCTTCTTGCATTCAAGACCAACCAACATGAGTCTTTTACAGACATTATTTCACACAAATATATTTATGGCTAAGTTGTAATGATTGCAGAGGCATCTTTCTTTGTTCACCTTTTATTTCTTGGCAGCAATGAAGGTTTTTGTGCAGTGATTTAATTGCAAATATCTTCACCCCTGATTGCATGCTAAAAACAAGATTGATAATGCCAGAATAGGTGCAGTATGGTGCTATTTCAATGCTTGGCCATGATTTTTGCTCGAGATTTTTGGATGAGTTTTTCAGATTTTTAATTAATTTTTGTTCTCTCAACAGCATGAGTAAATAGTTTTTTTCATTATTTTAGACTAATTTTAAATTAATTTTAGCAAATAATTTTAGTTTAGATTTTATTTTTAATTTAGATTTAAATTTAAATTTTGGAATTAATTTTTAATTTAGTTTTTTAACTTTTGGTTTAGATTTAGTTTTTAGCTTTTAATTTAGATTTGATTTTTAATTTAGACTTAATTTAGAATGTAGATTTAATTTAATTATTTAGATTTAATTTAATTTAGGATTAATATAGTTTAGAATTAATTCTAATTTAGATTTAACTTAATTTAGATTAACTTTTAATTTAGATTAGCTTTTAATTTAAATTAGTTTTTTATTTAGATTAATTTTTAATTAATTTCTAATTTTAGATTAATTTTTTTAAATTAACTTTTAATTTAGAATAGTTTTTAATTTTAGATTAATTTTTAATTCAGAGTAGTTTCTAATTTTAGATTAGGTTTTAATTTAAATTAATTTTTAATTTAGATTCATTTTTTTAATTTAGATTCAGATTAGTTTTATTTTCTAATTTAGATTAATGTATTTTTTCTTCATAGTTTAATTGTTGATTTTGTGGCTAATCATTGATTTTCTCTTTGCAGGTTCGCATGTCAGAGATTTGAAAAGTGAAAACATAAACACGTGTTTGTCAAAGACTAGAAATTAGAAACTACTAATAAAATTTGGTGCAAGACGTTCATCAAAGACTTGATTTTGAAATCGATTGTCTTTTTAGATTAGATAATATATCAATTGGTGCTTAAAAAGAACCATGTATGTCGTGTTTGGTGCGCTTGCACATTCTGTGTTACCCAATCCAATATGTACATATCCTCTCCCTTTGTGCACTTGTGTGATCCTAAGTGACGAGAAATACATATTGGTCTCCTTTTTTTAGGAGAGGTTTCCCTAGGGATTTCATCACCTCAGGGTTTGACCTTGAGCACATTTTTCGACAGGCTATATCAAAGGGGGGAGAACAAAAGTTTTACCCCAAGGAGTGGCTAGTGTCATTCAAAGCCAAGCCGCAAGACCCTCGGTCCATCGAGACTTGATAGTGATGAGAGTGGGAGTGGGCCTCCCAGTTCTCAGGCTATTACAGATGGGCTCTCTATTCACAGATTCCTTTACTAGACACCTCTTGTTTTAGAAGTCAAAATCCTTCTATTTGCTGACGTAGGAGGTCAAACCTCTGAAATCGTCCCACATACTCATGGTTCTTAGTAGAGATGAAGAGTTTGTCATGGGAGATTCATGAGAACTCGAAGCTTGGTTGACCCAGAGAAGTGAGTGTCGGGGAGGAGAGCCAGTGTGGCCAAGCTTCTAAGTCATCCACTAAGAATAAGCGTGACTGGTTAATCCAAGTGGGAACCCAACAAATATTGTCCTTGCCAACCCTAGGATTGTGCATGATTGTTTTCATCTTAAAATCCAACTTTTTCAAAAACAAACTAAAAAACATTTTGTTTGCTTGTGTCTTGCATGTGTGTTTAAAACAAATCACAACCAAATAGAACACTTAATCATCCTACAACATCCTCAAAACATCCCCAAAACCATCAACCAAACATGTCTAATCACTATCCTCCATATTCATCCCCGACCTATGAATGAAACCAAAGGATTGAACGTCTCGAATATCGTTTGAAAGAGGTTGAAAAATAACTAGAATCCTGACATTTGAATGAAGTGATGCAATCATCCCATGAAAATCCTTTATCACCACCAAAAACTACATCATCCAAGCTCAATGTCCATGATTTTCTGCAAAGGCTAAATGAGAAACCCAAATCTAAGTTCTCAAACAAAAATAATATTGAGCAATCCTACCATGTCATGCATATATCCCCCATAAATCAAAATAAACCTCATGAGTCTTTCACCCAAGTTAATGAATTTATCCAGCCATCCTCTCCTATATACCATCTACATCCAATGATTCATGTCAATCTCTTAGTCCAAAGCATGCTAGCATAGACTCCCCTACACATCAAGATCAAAGTATTCTTTCCACTCCATCCAACGATAACAAAATTCCACGACCCCTTCCAATCTTTGACCAAGATCCCATCTCTCAAGAATCTCATGATGATCCCCTCATTTCATTTTGTTTAATCCAAGATTATCCCCTTCCATCACAAGATAAAAGTATCATTTAAGTCCTTCTTCCACCTCATCTAATGAATCAATACCATCGCATGATTCCATTGCATCCCAAGAGCAAGATAATTCTTCCATCCTATCCAATTATGTCCTACCATCTAATGATCAAGATATGCTTTACACAAAATCTCACAATTCCCTTCCTCATCAAGATCAATATATACCTCCATTCAAGGATACCCTTTCATTCCATGATTATGTTCATCCTTCTCATGATCAAGATATTCCTTTCATATCACTTCCTAATAAAGAGCAATCTCCTACACCTTGTGATCCTTTTCCAAGTCAATATCAAAGTACCCCATCATCCCCATGTCAAGATCCTATCACCCATCCTAATTCCCTCCATGATCACAATCCTCCACAAGATTTTAACACCCCTATTCAATCTATCCATGATCCCCTTGCCTATCAAATGGGTTACCTAACTTTTATCCAATTTTTTTTACTCCAAGATCTTGTTATTCCTTCCATATCACATCCACCTCATGATGGACTTGCATCTTGTTTCATAAATAATATATATCCCCTTGGCAAAATAATGTGTCAAATTATGAACTACAAAGGAAAAGGATTAGGCCTTCATGAATAAGGTATCCTAGAACCCCTTTATATCCAAGAAAATCCATATTATCGTGGCCTTGGTTATACACCTCACACTCAAGAAATTGGTACCCATTGTAAGTCCAAATTCCATCAAAATAAACCTAAGTATCCTAGTCCATCAAACCTTCCATCTATCCTAGGTCCTTACCCTAGTTCATCAACCCTTCCATACATATTGGGGCCCTACATCCCTCCATCTCCTATTCATCAAGAATAACAAAGGCACACATACTTGATGCCCTCTCAAAATTCTACCTACATTAACCCATTCATAATACCTCCATATCATTCATCTCCATCCACCCATCCCATTGCTCTTGGAAGCAATTTGGGTTCCAAATGTCAAAAGCTTCCATATCAAAATCCACATATATCAAAGGATCAACATGTCTCCTCGAAGATACATGCAAAAATAAAATAAAATTTGATTCAAAGTCAAAAGAAAAAAGTTCAAAGGCCACAAAGGCCCCTAAATCAAAAAGAAAAATTTCAAAGCCCACAAAGGCCCATAAATCAAAAAGAAAAATTTCAAAGGCCACAAAATAAATCAAAAAAAAAAAATTGTCAAAGGCCACAAAGGCCCACAAAGAAAAAATCAAAGTCAAAAGCTATGTGGATTCCTAAAAGTCTCATAGAAGCAATAAAATCTAAATTGGCATCCAAATTTGCTAATCCAAAAGCTTCCTCCAATCTTCCATCTAAAAACCTATCACCTTCCAAATCCATTTTTCCTCCATCATTCCACCACCCTTCAAGGTGTGTTCCAATTTTGATCTTTCCATCCTTTGCATCTATCCATCAACAAGCCTTCCAACCTCCTATCCATTATCCAACATTCATCCCCCATTATCCTCCTTAATCCAAACCTTTGCATAAGTCCTTAGCTTCTTCCATCGTGCCATTATTTTACCAATGTTTATAAGTCTAATCCTCATTGTCATGGTTTATTAGAGCACAAATTTCAGGGATATTAGCCATAAAACTTGATGCTTGAGTCCTCCCTCCATCTTCCTATTAGGCATATATTATCTTCCATTTTCATTTATCCTTATCCATATCCTCTCTTTTTTTCCCTTTTCTCTTGCACTCTACACTTGGGGGCAAGTTTCATCCATCTTGTCATTCATATCCATTATCCTCTTTATGTTCATCCTTTACCTTTCCACCTTTGATCTTGACAAGGTTAAGGATCTTATTGAGCATCATATATCTTATCCTATACACTTTATCCAAACCAATGTTGGATGTGGAACCTTTCACAGAGTTCTTGTACGTCTTGATTCTTGAAAGGTCTGTCATTGTTAGTGACAATGGATTGAGGGATACCATACCTATAGATGATGTAGTTTAGGATGAACGATGAGATCTTCTTTCTTGTGATGGTGATTAAAGGCACAACTTCGACCTGCTTTGTGAAGTACTTTGTTGTTGTAATGATGAACTTGTGTCCATTAGATGACGATGGATGAATTTTACCTACCAGATCTAATTCCCACTGAAAAAATGGCCATGTTGATGCGAAGGGTTGTAACTCTTGTGTTGGTGCATGGATAAGATTACCGTGGATCTGGCATTTCTGACATCTTTTGACAAATTGGAAGGAATATCTCTCCATATTCGGCCAGTAATACCCCAAACAAAGGAGTTTCTTAGCGAGGGTTAGACCACTTGAATGAGTGTCGCAGATACCTTCATGGACTTCTTGTAAAGCCGTTTCAGACTCGTCGCACATTCTAGACATCATAAGAGAGTTCCATCAAGACCTCATCGATATAGTACATCTACTATAAGGGTATGTTGAGTGGCTTGGTAGATGAAGTTTCATTTTTGGTTTCAGGAAAGATCGGGAGGAAGGGTATTATATTTCAGGTAGGTATAGATCTTCCCATAGATGGAGGTATCGGCCTCAACTAGATGGCATATGAGTCAGGACTCAGGATCATCATACGAAGGGGTAAACAGTTGTTCCACCATGAACTCATAATGGATTTGTTTTTCTAGAATTTTTACTAAAGAAGCAATGGTAGCCATAGCATCAGCAACTTTGTTGTCAATCCTTGGGATTTGAGAAAATTTAATGTCAACAAAATATTTCTTGAAGTCATCAATCATCCTTTTATAGGGCATCAGTTTGTCATCCTTTGTTAGGTAATCATCATTGACCTGATTAATGACTAGTTGAGAATCCACGTAGACTTGTAGCTCTGTAATTTTCCATTCTATATCTGTCTTGATGCCAATGATAAGTGCTTCATATTTTTTTGTGTTGTTGGTGCATGGAAACATCAGTTGATATGATTTCAGGATAGTATGCCCTTGGGGAGTAATGAATAGAATTCCTGCTCTAGATCCATGTTGAGTATATGATCCATCAAAATACAATATCCATTGTTTTATTGTTATAGCGAAGACATCAGCATCTGTAAATTCCATATGCAAGGGATGATCATCATGAATTGGTGCTTCAGCCAGTTGGTTAGCGATGGCTTTCCCTTTGATTTCTTTTTTGTCGACATATTGGATGTCAAATTAACTAAGTATCATTACCCATTTGGCTAATATTCCCATCAAATTTTCTTTGCTAAGGAGATATTTCAATGGATCTATATTGGCTTTGAGTTTGATTGTATGAGTCAACATATAGTGTCGTAATTGTTGGGTAGAAAACACCACTGCTAGACAAGATTTCTCAATGGATTTACAGTTGATTTCATAACCATTTAGAGTTCTACTAATATAATAGATTTCTCTCTCATTTCATGTTGAATCTTCTTGTGCTAACAAAGCTCCCAACGATCGATCAGTTGTGGCTATGTACAATAAGAGAGGCTTTCCTTCTGCTGGTGGTGCTAGAACGGGTGGGCTCATTAGGTATTGCTTCAGTTGATTGAAATTTGCCTCACATTTCTTGTCCTAGCGAAAGGAAACATTCTTGTACAACAAATGGGTAAAAGGACGGGTCTTATCGGTCAGTTGTGATATGAATCTTCGGATTGATTGAAATCTGCCTTGAAGGGACCTTAACTGACTGATATTGTTTGGAGGTGGCATTTCCATGATAGCTTTTACTTTTGTGGGGTCCACCTCAATACCTTTTTCTAACACTATATATCCCAATAGCTTTGCCGATGTTACCCAAAACACACATTTCTTTGGATTCAGACGGACGTTGAACTTCTCGAGTCGGGTGAAGATTTTGTCTAGTATCTCCAAATTTCCTTCTCTAGTGAAATATTTGGCCAACAAGTCATCCACATAATCTTCCATAAAGGTATACATCATATCATGAAAGATAGTTGTCATGGCGATATGTGACCCCTGCGTTCTTCAATCTGAAGGGCATGACGTTCTAGCAGAAGGTACCCCATGGGCAAGTGAAAGTTGTCTTATCTTGATATTCAGGTGCTATCTTGATTTTATTATAGCTAGAAAAGTCATTCATGAGTGACAACATGCCATGACCTGTTGTTAAGTCTACAATGATATCCATGTTTGGCAAGGGAAAATCATCTTTTGGGCAAGCCTTGTTGAGGTCTTTGAAATCTGTGCAAATCCATATATTGCCATCAAGATTTGAAACAAGTAAAATATTGGCTATCCACTCAACATAATCAATGGGTCTAATGAATCCTACGTCCAATAATTTATTTAGTTCCGCCTTCACCAACAAGGCAATGTGGGGATGCATTTTTCTCAACTTTTGGTTGACTAGTTTGATTCCTTAAGGGGGGGATAAGTGGTGCATGATGAGATCTGGTTCTATCCCTGGCATGTCTGTGTATGACCAAGAAAAGTTGTCTTGCCACTCCTCAAAGAACTTGATAAAGTTAGGCTTCTCTTGTTTTGTCAAGGATTCTGCTAGATGGAGATTTTCACTGTTTTTGCAATGTTGATATTGATGGACTATGTTCGCTTGATCAAGGCTTTGGATCTTTCTTGGAAGTGCTCTGGGAGAGTGTCAAATTTCCCATCCTTCGGTGCCTCAAAGAGGTTTTCACCGTCAGATGCACTCTTTATTTTTATTTTCTCTTGATCTGATACTGCCATGGAATGGTTTTCACCATCAGATCTTTCTTTTGTTTTACTCATTTTGCAGTTGGGAAATTTGGCACTCTCCTGCCTGGAAGCTTCATTATGAAATTCAATGGTGGAATGTGTTTTAGGATTAATAGCACAGAGGAAGTTGACAATGGCCTCATTGTTTGAAAAGGTGGGGATATCGATAGACTCGGTTTGGTCCCAATCTATGAGTTTAGGATGTACCAATGGTAGGGGATTGTCTGATGGGTTCAAGTTGGAGGTCGTAAGGGTCCTAATGGTATAATCATCATTGAGCAATAGTATGGCAAGGTCAAGGTCTATGATGTCACTCTCTTCTGAGTGATCCATCTCGCTAGGAGTTTGATTGTCTTCACTTGAACCATCGATATTTTGCGATCCTAATTCAAATGGTCTTAACCCTAAACTTTGTCCCTCCTCAAGTGTGGGGGTATACTTATGTACCACATCAATGTCCTTATCATGACAAGACTCTTTTGATAGTGAATCTCACTCATATTCATTGGAATCAGTCTCATAGTGATCACTTGCTTGGAGCTGTAGGATCCATTCAACAAACTTTTTCTTAGGGTCTTCCTTTGTTTCTTTGTCCTTTTGGTGCTCTTTATATCCCAAACCTGTTTTGTCTTTTGGATTTGTTATAATGGGTTAGATAGGTTCCACAATTCCTTCTTTCCTTTTTCCAATTGGCCCTTGTCCCTCGTATCCCATTTTTTCCAAGATTGAGAATCCTTTGCCATACTATGTGGTTTGGACATAAGCCATTTCTGCTTGAGAATCAGTTTCATCCTTGTAGAGCCAATTTAGAACATCTTTTTCCTCAGATTCCTCTGCTTGGGTGCTTGCTTTTATGAATCGACCATCAAAAAGTGTGACCGATTGTGAGGATGGTTGTGATGAGCTTGATGGTTGACCATAGGATTTTGGTGAAGTTAACTATGAGAGAAAGAAGGATTTTTCAATGGAGTATTCACCCACACCTTTGTCTTTTACTTGGACTTTCTTCTCAGATTTTTGGGCCAAAGTATTGAGTTGGGCTTCAGGGTTGATGGAAGCAGAAGGGGTGGTCTTTTCCTTTTTCTTTGGTTGTTTGTACAAGGAACTTGGTTGGCTTCCTTCATTGGAGGATGTGGCTAGTAGCTTAGACAATGGATCAGACTGACTTGAATTACTGGGGATGTCAGAGGTGGAATCATGAGCTTCTCGGATATGAGGTACAAATATGTATCTTGGACTGACTTGAGGGTGTTGCAATGTTGAGGACTATTAGAATCAGCAGGAATGGTAATCTCTTGCCCATTGCAAGGAAATTTCAGACACTGATGGTATGTTGAAGGGAAAGCCTGCATTTCATGGATCCAAGGATGACCCAAGAGTATATTATATGTCAAATATTTATCCAAAACTTGGAAAACTATATCATTTTGAATTGGCCAGACCTGAATTGGTAGACCTAAATTGGTAGTACAATTAAGCCTTTTGAAGCCCTTTCCTCATCATCATATGCTTTGATGGTGATCTTTTTCCTTACATCTATTACATTTTCAGATAACCCTAATGCACGGACAAGATTTAAGGTACATATATTAAGACCGGCTCCTCAGTCTATTAGGACATGCTTGACATGACTTTTATGAATTAGGACCTCAATGTGGAGTGTTGCATTATGAGGCTGGGTGAGAGATACGTCATCATTTTTTGAAAAGGATAAGAAATGCGGTGCAACTAAATGTCCCACCATGGCTTGGAAAGTGCAAACTTCCAAATTATTCGATATTGTTGTATCAACTAGGGGTTTTTCCAAGATCTCTTTGTGGGCGGGTGAGATTTTAAGGAGCTCCAATATTGATATCTATGCAGGAATCTTTTGGATCTGATCAACAATGTTATATTGATGAGATAGAGCAGCGGGTGTTTTGGAAGTGATGCCTTTTAAAATATATTTGGTTTGTGCCCTTGTGGTCACCTTTATGGACACACTGTCTTATTTTCTGCTGATTTTTATGACATTAATTTGATTATTTGTTGCAACCATGTCTTGTTGGATATTATGGACTTGATTGGAGAGGATGTTGACATCATTGATTGGATAATTTGTTGCAACAAGGTCTGGTGTGTTATTGACCTCAATGTCATTTGTATGATCTTCAACGGTTGAAACATGATAGATGGTGGTGTCATGAACATAGTTCACACTTTTTCCTTTGTCGTTCATGGTAGAAGATTCCCCTTTGTCATAATTGGGTAAGGGGATTTTGAATACCCCATGCTCAGTGTTTGTTTGGGGTTCTTCTATTCGTATGATCTTATTGTCAATCAAGTCTTGTATCTTGTGTTTTAATTGCATGAAACTATTGGTTAGGTAACCTTTGCATCGGTGAAATTCACAATAGTGGGCCTCGTTCCACCATGACAATTTTACTTTTGGTTCAAACCCTCGGGTGTCGGGTAGAGTGATAATATTTTCCGCAAGAATCTCTTCTAATGTGGATTAATAGGATTGACCCAAAGGTGTAAACTTTTTGCGGTTGTTCGATGTTTGGTATGGTAGTCTAGGTGGAGGATTGTTTTGGTTATTATTCTATTTTTTGTTCTTATTCGTGTTTTGGTTGGTATTGTTTTGATTTGGGGTTTAGTTGGTCTTGGGTGTGATTCCTGATAAATTGAAGACTGGTTTAGCATTGTGCATTTCAGTCGAAGTATCATTGACATTATTCTTGTACTTTTTCCAAAACTTTGGTTTGTCATTGTTGGAGGAATTGGTTGAATTGTTTTCATTATAGATTTTCAAAATTCCACGTTTGACCAAAGCTTCCTCAATCTTGATCCCATTTTCGGTCAATTTCTCAAAAGTTGGGGGACATTGTACTTCAAGCCTATAGCTCATGTCATCATTTAAGTTATCAATGAATACCTCCATCTTCTCTTTTTCTAGTATGGGTCGAGGATACCTTGCGAATAATATTCTCCACCTTTGTAGAAATACTAGGAATGATTATCCCTTATTTTGTTTGAAATTGCAAAGGTACTTCATTGTGATTTCATGTTGGATGTTATATCAATATTGAGTGATAAATTTGTTGACTAATTCCTCAAAAGATTTAATCCCTGGAGATAATTGTGAGAACCATTGCATGCATTGCCCTCCCAAACTACGTGGGAATAATCTCATCAAGTATGTTTCCTCATGGGAAAATTTGAGGCTCATTGTCTGAAATTCCCTTATGTGATCTATTGGATTGGTTTTCCCATTGTATTTGTCGTATTTAGGGAATTTGCAATGTTTGGGAAATGGTATCATGTTGACACTTTGATCGAAAGGGTAGGGACATATATCTTATATGGAGTATCTCTTGGTGGTTCCAGTTTGCATGTTTTGCATTTGTTATTGGAGGGTTTGGATTTTTTATTTCAAAGTATCCATGGGGTCATTGGTTTTTTCTTCATTTCTTGTTTCATTTGGTATTTCAGTTTCGGTCTTCTGAGGAGTTCTTTTTAATTTTGTGATATCAAAATCTTCGGGTAGTTGGACCCCTTTGTTTGCTAACATCAAAAGGTATTTATCACCCTCCTTTTCAAAGATCCTCTCCATGAATTTATGAAAATTGGGATCTTGTTGGGCTTGTTCTATGGTTTCATCCGTTATTTCCTCTATCTCATCTTGAGGAACTCTGAAGAAGAGGTTCTCCTCTCTTTCAGCCATGGTATTTTGGTCTTTGATTTATTTTTTCTCAAGTTTTTTCTTTTGCAATCTTGTTAAAATGGGCATACAAATGATGAAAATATCCTAAGCTCTTGATCAAAGTTTGGGAGTGCCAAAAGGACTAGTTTAAAGCCGATTAAGAAAATTTGTTTTGGTATAAAGGATGATGGCTCCTGATGAAGGATGATGAATCCTAACGGTGAAACACAACTGCTAATCAGAAAAAGGTGTCGTGATGAGGCACTTTTGGGTATTTGATCAAAGTTTAGATGAGGGATTTTCACATGAAAATACTAGTTAAAACAAGTTTGAGATTCTTGTATGACTGAGGAAAAGTCTTGGATTGAAAAATGTCTCTGAATTGTGAGGTTAAGATTTGGGCATGCAAGGATTTTAGCCCTTTGTTTTTTGGATTTTATGGATGCGTGATAACAGTGAACAGATGCGCTAAAAGGAAAATGCACCAAAAAAGTGGATGGATGCACTAAAATATGACAGGGATGTGCCAGAACAAGCTATGTATGTGCCAGAATAGTAAAGGTATGTGTTGGAATATGACAGGGATGCACCAAAAGAGTAAATGGATGTGCCAGAAGATGCAAAGTATGCGTTGGGGCAGTCAATGGATGCACTGAACTAGAAAAGCTCTCTATTTTTTGATAGTTTGAAATATTTTTCCAGTTTTCTGGTAGAGAATCTGATTGTTTGGTTGGATATTCTTCTGAATCAATGATTGAACAATTTTTTGTGATGTTTGTTTGAATGTTTGTTTAAAAACACATAGGTAAAACACATCAAACAAGCACAATCCTAGGTTGTGTTAAGTCAATATCTACTAGATTCCCACTTGGATTTCTCCAACTATGCTTACTTTTTTCAAATGATTAGAGGCTTGACCACACTAGCTCCCCTTGCATTGCACTCACTTCTCGGGTCAACCAAGCCTCAATCCTCATGAATCTCCCATGACGAACTTCTCATTTCTACCAAAAGCCACAAGAATGTGGGATGGCTTCAGAGGTTATACCTCTTGCACCAGTAAATAGAAAGGATATTTTTGGCATACTACAACAAAGGGTTCTAGTAGGTGCATTTCATTCATGGGGGATCATCCATATGGCAAGACACCATTGTTGCCCTTCTTGTCAGAACAATCCTCATGATAATTGAACTTTCTTCAAGTACCCACATTTATATCCCGGGTGGAAGTTGCTTGGCTTTAGCGTGTTCCCGGTTCGGTCATACCCTTGGGGTGATTACCTCTTGTCCCACCAAGGTAGGCCCTCTAAGGATTAAATGAAATAAAAAGAATGGGTATTGGCTTTCTGATCACCCAGTTAAGGGGAGAGCATACACACCTACCACTCCACAAACATAGCAAGAATGGTGTTCAGTTATCCTCCTAATTAGGCTATGTTCCTAACTTAATCAAAAGGAAATAATAATAAACTCCAGCCCCTACAGCATAAACCGTTAGTAGTTTCAGTTCATTATTCTTTGACAACGTGCTTGTCTCTAACAGCGTGTAAAATTCCTACAAAAACACAGAGAAGCAAATTAATTTCTTGGACTAATAACTTTCTGGAAAATAAGACAGATGTGCCATAACAGTAAATAGATGCGCTAAAATTTCACACATATGCGCTAAAATATTTCATGAATGCACCAAAACAGTCTACATATGCACTAAAATAATTATGTATGCACCAGAAAATCCCTTGTATGCGCCAAATGATGACACGGATGCACTTCATAATTATACAAATGCGCCAAAACGGAGCACGTATGCACAAGAGAATGTTTCGTATGTGCCAACAGAATTCATGATCATGCCAAAAATTTATACATCCGAACATGTAAACACACTTTTCTAGAAAATATTAAAAACAAAGGGACTAGGACCCACGGTGGGTGCCAATTTATGTGTGTGGGTAAAAGGAGTGAAGTAATTAGTAAAACTAAACACACATCAATGAAATGTATTACATAAAAGGAATTGAAATAACAAAATTGAATCGCTATAACTATCCTCTCAAATCATCTCATTTACCTCTATTCTCAGTGATCTCTCAATTCATGCTCTCAAATTTGTGTGTTGCACATGAACCTACAAGATGGCAACCTAATAAATAAGATGGTATATGAAATGCAAAGCTAAATTCCTATATCTACATGTTTTGGTATTTTTGATGCTAAAGAAAAATGATGGAATGTTGATATATTCAAATTATGCTAAGATGATTGTAATTGAAGATGAAATTCTAAATGAAAATGTTGTACGAAAATGCAACAATTAGGATGCTAAAACTAAAATTGCCATGATAACACTAATATGATCTAAAATGCTAAATGCTAACTAAAATTCCCTCAATTTCTCTCAATTGCCAATATGATTTCTGCAGCATAAGTTTATGATCCAATTCACCTTGAAAAGCTGTAAAATTGCCTTCTATTTATAGATTTTTCCAAGTCTAGGATGAGGTGGAAAAGATGGACAATCGAGATCGTGATCCTGGGACATCAATGGTGGAGCACAAAGAGGTTGGAGTATTTCATGGAGGTTGCTCCACTTGGAAGGACAAATCTTCCAAGTGTCAAAGAGCATCAATTGAAGAAAGGAGTCATGTGTCTCCAAGGAGGTTAGGAGGTTAGAATAATATTTCTAACTTATAAATTAGAAATAAAAGAAATCATGTGACATGTGATGATGTGGAGGATGAGTTGGAGGAAGTTAGAGAAATATGGAGACATGTGCCAAATTTGAATTAAAAATTCAAATTTAAATGGAGGGAAATTAACTAAATGACAAATTATTAAATTTGTTCATTTAATTAATTTAAGAGAAAAAATGATTTTTGAAATAGAATAAATTAAGGGATGAACCATATAAATAAATTTATCAATTTATTTATATAAGTAGAGGAATTAAGATTGATTGATTAAATAACTAATATTTAATTAATTATGCTCCAGACCATTTTTATGTGTATACAATTACAAATGAATGCTTTGGATCTCCTTTCATATCCTTATGTGTTACCATTTCTTCATAGTTCACATCCTTATCATTCATTCATGATTACATTACCTCTAATGTTGGTCATCATGTCCCTTTGCAACCTTAAATCTTATCATGCAAATCATATTTGAGCCTAGCTATAAAATATTATCTAATCCTCATATCTTTTTTCAATCAATCATCAACAATCATAAATCGTATTTTACTTAGAGGAATTAGTGATCCTAATTACTTATCATCATCATGCCTTATGGAATCAATCATTCCTGACATCATAATCAATCAACCATTATCATCTTTTGACAAGAGATATGTTGCTTGTGTGACATGTTTTGCAGTGAATCTTTCATTTTGATCTATCATTTATCCATGGTTGCACTACCTCTAGTGTGGGGCATCTAGTTTCTTCAACCAAGCACATAACACATTTCATCTCACTCCATCTTTAAAACTTCAAAAAATCCAAAAAAAAAATCATAAAATGTCCTGAAAAAAATCCCTAAAAATCGTAAAATGTCCTGAAAAAAAATCCATAAAAAATCATAAAATGTCTTGAAAAAATCCCTAAAAATCATCACTCTAAAAAAAATCAAATATTTCAAAAATCCAAAAAATCAAATATTTAGAAAAAAACCAAAAAAAACACATAACTTCAAAAAAAATGCCAAAACGGTGACACTTTCAGATCGCCACACAGCTTTGACCTTCAAAAAAATCAAAACACACCACAATTGACAATCAAGTAGACATTACAACACACATATCAATCCCCCTTTCAAATCCAACTAAGCGCATAAACTACGACAAGAATCAAGTTCGCATTGAAGCATGATGCATGTTTGTTTGTCAATATTTGATTGTTTTATGATTTTATCTTTGGTGGCATGTCTTCTAGATTCTCTAGGATGTCTTGGACTAGAGAGGCGAGGATGGGGCATGTTCACTTGTTTTTTGTTTGTGGATTGTTTCTTATTCACAGGATGACTCGTCTTAGGACATGGTTGTCTAAAATCATCAAGGACATATGAGTCTAGTGTGGATGAGAGCATTCCTTGTCTGATAGTGTCTTCCATGCAATAAGTATTCAGTTCATCTAAGGTCCTTATACCTAGATGCTTATACTTCACTGCTAAATAAAAATACAAATAGTATTCAGGTCGTCTAGATGTTCATGATACCTAGATGCTTATACTAATTTGTGACATAATAAGCTCTATGATGATAAAGCGCTATGTAAAGCACAAGAAGCTTCATCACCTTCATTTTCTTCATATCTCTTTTCATCTATCATTTCTTCCATCATCCATTTCCTACATCATTTCATTTTATTCATGCTCCTTATTTCAAAGAATGATTACTTGGTTTATCTAACTGATGCTTGTCTTTTACTTCAAATATCAAATCAATCAACTTGCTTTTTAGCATGGAACTCCACTGCTCCTTGATCACTCAATCTATTAATCAATCATTTTTTTGTACTAGCATCAATTCCAATCAGCTTAATCAGCTCATCAACTCAGCTATACTGATCATTTCCATCAATTTTTTCAGTTATGCCTATCAGTTGTGCATTTTCATCAAATGTACATCTTCGCTTATCAGTTGTGTATTTTCATCAAATGTGCATCTCCGCTTAATCACTCGCACAAAATCAATTATCACATCTTCTCCTTGTGATCTATCGAGAGATTAGTCTTATCACAACTTGTTCAATCAATCTCTCGAGGGGGCATATCATCCTTATCATCATCCTTACCAAGATATCCCTAGGGCATGTATCAGTTAATCACTTTTTCTTTGAAACAACGTGACAGGCTGCATTGTCTCAAAGAGGGGAAAAATGTAGACACATAAAATGTCCTCATAATCATTTTTATCCATTGCATATTTTAATTGATCATCTGCATAATCACATCTCCATAAAAACCATTAAAATATTATAAGCATTTATTGTTGCAAATGAAGGTAAATTTGTAGCTTAAAACTTGTAAAACTGTGTGACTGTAGATCTAATTAAGTATTCTTTGTCACAATTAATAGTGCATGATTAATCTATTTAGATCAATTCTTTGTCAATAATTTATTTTGTTTAAATCAATTTTATCTTTTATAAAATTAGATAAAATATTGTAGAATAAAGTAGACAAAAGATAAAAGTGACACAACATATACGTGGAGAAACCCTTTCAGGAAAAAACTCCACCAGAATCGATATTGCTCGTATTATTTAACCTTAGAATAAGATTACAATAAAACTGTATCAATACTTGATTGATATGCTTATTTTATCTTCAACAATGATTCTTCACAACCTGCAATAAACTCATATGAAACTCTCTACAACTTGTTGCAATAAATAGGCAATTATGAGCTTTGTAAACTCCTAAGAGTTGACAATTACAAAGCATTAAAGCTTCTCTCAAAAACCTACACTTAGAATTGGCAAGTAGAGTTCCACCTCCTAAACAAAAGTCAAACTAAATTCTTCCTCAAAGTTGGCGCCTCAAATTGAGCACTTAACTGAACTCTGGTCTCGAAGATATCTTGGAAGCTTCACCTCAAAGTTGGTGCCCAAGAATGGGCCCATTTAACTGAACCTTGTAAATATCTTCTCATGCAAAAGGTGTTAACTGAAAGATGCCAACTTGGGCACCCAAGGTGGGTCCAATTCAATCTAAGTTAACTGAAACATATCTCTCCATCAATTTATGCAAACAATGTGCATGCTTGATCAACTCCACTTAATTGAAAGTATTCACCTATTATTTGTCATGCAACTAAAGTTATTAGCCATGCAACTCAAGTCAACTAACATGCAACTCAAGGTAACTACATGCAACTGAAGTTAACTAGCATGCAACTCAAAGTAACTACATGCAACTGAAGATAATTGAACAGAACTGGATTGATACTGAACTGATAGTGTCACTCCAATCTTGCAAATATCAATCCCTATTTTGTAGGAACCTAGACATGCATTACTGAAGTGTTATCAATCCTCCAAACAGTTAACTAATACAAGGTGGGTACCACCTTCCATTTGGGCATCCCATGTACTCCTATTATTTAGGAACTCAAAATGGATGCCCCCACATGTTCCTATTATTTAGGAATAATCACAAATGTCAATTTACATGTTCCTATTATTTAGGAATAATCACAAATGTCAATTTACATGTTCCTATTATTTAGGAATAATCACAAATTTCAATTTACATGTTCATTTCATTCGAATTTAATCTCTTTCTAATCCTAGTGTTAGGGAACACTTTCTAAGGACTTAGGAGATACATGAAATATGTTTAGGATTGCAATTAAATGGCATCATATTCCCAACATTCTCCCACTTAACATTATACATTGCAAATATTCTAAACAAGGAATCATTTATTATAAATCAAGTACAAGACTCAAGGCCAATGGCCTTCCTACACCAAGAGAACTTATTTGTAGGAACTGGTTTTGTAAGATAATCTACAACATTGATCAAAGTGTCAACTTTCTCAATCAATACCTTCTCACTCTCAACCATTTCTCGCACAAAGTGATACTGAACATCAACATGCTTAGAATGAGCATGATACATAGGATTTTTGGCTAAACAAATAGCACACTAACTATCACATTCAAGTCTAATATTCTTGCAATTAAAACCAATACCTTTCCCAAGTCTTTGTAACCAAACTGCCTCTTTAGAGGCATTTAAAATCGTTGAGTGTGTTGAACTCACGCCCAACCAAGGTGTAGGCTCCTCGGAATTCCTACTGAAATCTCATCAAGGGTAACCATCTCAACACATGTCTCTAACCATAAGAG
This sequence comes from Sequoiadendron giganteum, assembly GCA_007115665.2. Taxonomy (NCBI): domain Eukaryota; kingdom Viridiplantae; phylum Streptophyta; class Pinopsida; order Cupressales; family Cupressaceae; genus Sequoiadendron; species Sequoiadendron giganteum. The sequence continues at coordinate 455,122,389 of CM021105.1, forward strand.
AACTCAAGCCTCACCTATGTCTCCAAGTATCCATGAGGACCTGTAACCAACCAATCCATGCCAAACTCCAAATGCAACACAACACCATCATGAAGTAATCAAGCAAATGATTAATGTACCCAATACAAAGAGAACTACTATGATCAATTTCAAAGCTTCAATCATGAACTAGAAACATAAACATGGCATTCATGATCTAACCATCTCCTCCAAGCAGATCACATGCATCATAACATACATAAACATCCTAGTCTCAAGAGAACAAGTACCATGCCAAACTTTAACTGCAACAAGATTAAACCATGATATAACCACTCTAAATCAAGAAAAATATCCCCAATCACATGAAGATAACCTTACCAATGATGCATCCATGTCACTGCCAACAACTCCCACTAAATCGTGGTACGAGCTACACATGGCATCATGACTACCATCCTCTCTATGAAGATCACTCTGAAACATCAAGCAAAGAGTCATCACTAACCATTTTACATAAAATGATCAATGCATCATTACTGTCATCTAAGGATTCCTCTGTAGAAGAATCAAAACTCTTTTTCTTGTTCTTACAATCCTTCTTCATATGTCCCGATTTCCCACAGTTCTAACACTTTACCTTACTCTTACCAAGGGTTTTAGACCTTCCTTTGGACTTACCCTTTTGAACCTTGTAAATATCTTCTCATGCAAAAATTGTTAACTAAAAGATGCTAACTTGGGCGCCCAAGGTGGGTCCAAGTCAATTTGAGTTAACTGAAACATATATCTCCATCAATTTATACAAACAATGTGCATGCTTGATCACCTCCACTTAACTAAAAGTATCCACTTGTTATCTATCATGCAACTAAAGTTATTAGCCATGCAACTCAAGTTAGCTAACATGCAACTCAAGTCAACTAACATGCAACTCAAAGTAACTGCATGCAACTCAAGTTAACTAGCATGCAACTCAAAGTAACTACATGCAACTGAAGATAACTAAACTAAACTAAACTAAACTAAATTGAATTGATACTGAACTGATAGTGTCACTCCACTCTTGTAAATATCAATCCCTATTTTGTAGGAACCTATACATGCATTATTGAAGTGTTATCAATCCTCCAAACAATTAACTAAAACAAGGTGGGTTCCACCTTTCATGTGGGCACCCCATGTGCTCCTATTATTTATGAACTCAAAATGGATGCCCCCACATGTTCCTATTATTTAGGAATAATCATAAATGTCAATTTACATGTTCCTATTATTTAGGAATAATCACAAATGTCAATTTACATGTTCATTTCATTCAAATTTAATCTTTTTCTAATCCTAGTGTTAGGGAACACTTTCCAAAGACTTAAGAGATACATGAAATATGTTTAGGATTGCAATTGAATGGCATCATATTCCCAACATTTATAAGCATTCATTCATAACCATAATCCATTTATATAATCATTTAGTCATTTATCCATTATTTATCCATTTGCATATTTCATCATCCCATTTCATAAATATTTATCGTTTCATTGATCATCAACATATTCATAAATCATTTAACCATTTCATAAATCATTAATTCATCCATTTCATTAATCATTAATCCATAATCACTTAAATACATCCATTACACATACATAATCATTATACTCGTACATTAAATATTTTCATTCATCATCACATTCATATTCATATCTTTTATGCATCCTCTTGTAGCATTTGTGCTTGTGCAAAAATCTAAGAGCACCAAAATGCTTGAAAACCAGATCTTGATGATAGGATGACAATGGAGTTAGATTTTATTTAAATGCACATGTTTTGATTTTGCATAGTTTAGCTTTATGTTTATTGTATTTTTATTTATTTAGAAATGCTTCATTGGAGTTATGTTGAAGTTTTGATTTGAGTTTATAGTTTAAGATCATTTTTCAATTTTCAGCATCTACAATTCTTGTTAATGGCTCTCTCTCACCCATCTTCTTTGTTGGTTGGGGGCTCAAGCAAGGGGACCCACTTTCCCCTTATTTTTTTATTTTGATGGTTGAAGTCTTTGGGAGGTTATTGAAGCAGTATGGGGATAGAGGCTCCATTCACAGTTGGAGTTGGGCTTAGGGTTTGGAAGCGCAAACTCATCTCCAATTTGTTGATGACACCACTCTTATGGGTGTTGCTAGGATTGAGGAGGCGGTTAACTTTAGGAATGTTTTGGATGTGTATCTCGTGGAATTTGGCGAACAAATTATTGAGGGTAAGTCTCAGATTCTTTTCATCAATACTCTTGTTCTGATTCAACATAGAATTGCCAACATTATCCACTTTCAACTTGGTAATCTTCCCTTGGAGTATTTGGGGATTCCTCTTTGTGCTAGCACCTTGAAGAGGAATTACTGGCAGAATATCTTGGATAATTTTTTCTCTAAGGTCAATCACTGGACCTTTAGATGGTTATCTATAGCTAGCAGGGTGACTCTTGTGCCATCTATCCTCCAGGATCTTCCTCTGTACAGGTTCATGGTATTATTTTCTCCTAAGAGTGTGCTCAAGGAGTTTGATTCCCTTGCTAGGAAATTTCTTTGGGCAGGCAATCTTGACATTCAGAAATGTAGTTTGGTGAGTTGGGACCACGTTTATAAACCAAAGGAGAATGGTGGTCTTGGGCATAGGCAGTCAGAGAAAAATAGTCTTTCTTTGGCTGCAAAAAATTATTGGAGGTGGTGTAAATTTCTTGAGCAACCTTGGGTGTAGATTCTTAATTACAAATACTTAGGAGGAGTGGCTAGCGAGGATATCTCACGTATTGTTTTAATTGGTAGAGGTTTTATGATTTGGAGCACTATTAAGTGGGGTTCAACTCTCATTAAGGAAGTTCTTTTTTGGATCATTTAGAAAGGGGAGCAAGGTATTTTTTGGACTGATTCTTGGGATGGGCATCCTCCAATTTTAACTTCTTTTCCTCATCTTTGTGATTTAACTGAGGTTTTTTGTGGCTGCTAGATGGTCCAGGGTGAGTAGTTTTAAATCATCTTTTCTTTTGGGAGGTACTAGAATTTATCAGTTGTGTGATCTCGATAGTTGGGAAGATGGTGGCTCCCAGGCTAAGAGAAGTATTTTGGCATCTATTTTGTCAGAGAGGCCCTGTTGTTCTTTGAAAGACAGGGATTTGTTGGCTTGGGGTCATGAATCTAAGGGTATCTACATTATTGCCCAAGGATATGTTGCTCTGGTATCTCAACATGTTGAGGTGAGAGTTTATCCATCATGGAAATGCATCTAGAAAAAGGTTGGGTGGCCCAAATGTAATATGTTCTTACGGTTGTTGAGACATAACAAATTCCTTACCTGGGAGAATACCAGGAAACATGGTTTTTGTGGGCCCTCTCTTTTCTTTTTATGTGGATGTAGTGAAGAAAGTACTTCTCATTTATTCTTTTAGTGTACCTTTGTTGTGGAAATCTAGAGACCGTGGTGAAAGATTTAGAGAAGACCATTTAGGTTTGCCTTATCCTTGTAGGAATTTTGGGAGAATTTGGGACATCCTCCAACATCGACGTCTTGTTTGGTAGTTGCTTGGGAGTTGGGACCTTCCATTATTATCTGGTAGATTTGGTTGGAGATAAATCGATGCATTTTGTATGAATAATGTCAGATGGTGTTGCAGGTTTGTACAAGGTGCAAAGTATTTTGAAAGAAACTATCTCATCTAAATTCAACTTGGGTGAGTCTATGTCATCTTCAGACATGCAATTTTCTTCTAGCCTTGAGCTTTCTTCTCCTCTTGGTCACCAAGGGATTAGGGTAAGTAGTTCAAAACCTTCTAATAAAGTGAATAGAGTGGGGTGGTGGTGCTCTCCCCCTAATGGGTATCTCAAAATTAACACTGATGGTTTTGCTTGGGGAAATCCTAGAGATGTTGGGATCAAAGGAGTGGGTCATGATAGCAGTGAGGCCATATAGTTTTTCTTCTCCATACACATGGGTATGCATTCTAACAATCATATGGAGGTTTGTGCTATTCTTAAGGCTCTTGATCGATCCTTGGAGTGTGGGTGGAGGGATTTGATTTGTGAGATAGATTCTATGATTTTGGTATCTTCTTAATAAGAGATATTTTTAGGACTCGATGTGGAGATTGGTTCTAATTGTGAAGAAAATTCTTCATCTTGCTTTGAGATTTGAAAACATCTTGTTTACTCACATTCCCAGGGAATCGATCGGGGTTGTAGATTACCTTGCTAAATGGGCCTTTGAAGGTCGAGGGCTTGGAATTTGGTTGAATGGAGACAGTCAGAACTAGATATGAAGTTGATCAAGCTAAAATATTCTATCAGCGGCTCTCAATTCCCTGGAGATGATCAAACTGATTAGGGCCGTTATGGTTGATTCCAGCAAAAATGTCTCTTTCATTCGTCGACTGCATTTTCATCGATTCTAGTAGCATGTTGATGTTTTCTACGAAACGGATCCAATTTGAAGTGAGCCCGGCTCACTTTATCCATCCATGGTAGAGAAGGGTGTGGGAGATGATAGGTTTCATTTCCACGGTTGATTTTTTTTTCTCCTCCCTTGATGACATGCATTAATATCGCTATTTATTGCGGTAGAGGTGGCTCAATGTCGACAAGAAAAGCCGTTGCACTGTAATATATTGACGATGTGTATGGTGAGTGGATGGAAGTCTCCACCTGGAGAACTCTCCTTCTCGAGAGAGTTCTCAAATTCGGTCAAAATCCCCCACGCTGCCTCACCAAGTAGGGCCAAGCACTGTGCGGCCTGTGACTGCACGTTTTGGCAAGGGTTTTCACAATATATTTCAGCAATATCGAAGAAGATATTGGTCTAGGAAAAGAGGGGATGTGAGGGAGATTAAAAAGTCTTGTTTAGCAAAAATGGGGATGTGGGAGATTAAAAAGAGTGGTGAGTGGAGTTGAGTGCGACAAAACCAGCAACTACCCTTGATTTCACTTAAATATAAAGAGATAGAAATATAAAGATAGAGATTTAACTACTGAAGAATAAGCCAAAATAATATTTGATTCCATTTACATTGCATTTTTTGATAGTCTTAACATTTTGGTTGATTGGAATTTTATGTTGAGTGGATGTCATGGAGAGAATGACTAATTGTTGGAGAAGTTGTTGGTTATGGGTGGTGGTGGCATTGCTCTGTTTTAATGTGTTTGTGTGTGAGTGTTCTGGGTTGAATAATGGGGAGGCCCTGGGCAAGTGCCTTTTGTTTCTGGAAGCTCAGAGATCTAGTAGACTTCCTTCAGGCCAGTGTGTTACATGGCGTGACCATTATGGACTCACTGAATGGATTACTGTAGGGTGTATGTTTTCTTTTCCTAAATACCTATTATGTTGAACAATAGTGATACTATATAATGTAGCAAGAGATATTGAGTTTTTTATGATTATGGCAATGCATATTCATAGATTTTGTACCATTTACTTGTGTTTTCTGACATTGACAGCATTGTTGCCTCAGGAAATTTTCGTATTGAATCTGGGAATAATATAGAAAGAGATAAAATTTTATTGCAAGGAAAACAAAGAGCATTCCAACACAGTTAGCAAAGAGCAAGGGAAGAAGATAAAAGTGTTTTTTATGGCAAAATACAGAGCATTATTGCAATCTTTCATAGGCCAAACCTTTTGTATTGTATTTGAAGTAATTGGGATGTGAAATTTGATTAGCGTAGTTGGTAGCCATTGTATATTGACAGGGAACAAAACAATATCATTTGCTAATTGGGACCTCATGTACTTCACAAATGTACCCAACATAGACCATTTTTTTCCAGAGTGACATTGATTTTGTAGATCTCTTCAACGCCTTGAATAATATCTGCAAGTGGGTGTTTGAAGTTATTGGTGCGCCATGAATGAAGTGTCTTTTCCTTATCCTCTCATTCTTATCAGAGTTGATCCAAAATTATACATAGTCCAAGCTACATAGTCCTTATTTGATTTTTAATAACTCAAAATCTTGAATAAACCTCACCTCCTTCCATTCGCTAGGTTGGATGTGCAAATATCCCTCTGTTTTTCGTGCTCTAAATCGACAACCATGAGAAAGGTTTTTGCACCACTATTACCACTTAAAGGCCATACGTGCTCTTTCTTTGGAGGTCACCGGTTTGGATACCAAAATGAAAGAAAAAAATGCAAACCGAATAGAACAAAACATGTTGAAAGATTAGGGTGTAGGAAGAGAAAATTGTTGTTATAAACTCCAAACTAATTGAATAGGGTCATCGAGGTATTCATAATAGAGATAGAGCTTATCAATGGTGTCTCTCACCTGAATCTTCTTACATTACTTGGATTCTCCATGCTTGAAGACATGAGGCTCATGCTCTACAACCTTTGCTACCATTCTCCCTACCTGTGCAAATATGGGGGCTTTGGAACATGGTACGGAAATCCATCAAAGCATAAAATGATAGATGAATTTTGTCTGATGTTGTAGTTGCAACTGCCCTGGTAGACATGTATACAAAATGTGGAAGCATAGACAAGGCACATGAACTGTTTGACAAGATGCCTCAAACAGATGTGGTCTCGTGGACTGCAATTCTTACAGGATATGCATAAAATGGATTTGTTGAAAAGGCTTTAAAAATTTCAAAGAAAATGCAATGTCAGGTTTAAAGCCAAATTCCCTAACCTTTGCTAGCATCCTCCCTTCCCATGCCAAAATGGGAGCTTTGGAACAGGGATGGACATCCATCAAAGCATGAAAGATAGAGGAACTTTGCTGGATATTATGGTCACGACTGTTTTAGTAGATATGCATGCAAAAAGTCGAAGCATTAACAAGGCACATTAACTGTTTGACAGAATACCTGAAAATGTGTCATCTCATGGACTGCAATGATTGCAGGATATGCACAAAATTTCTATGTAGCTTTGTGTTTTGGCTACATGCTATTGTTTTGGGGCTTGTGGTTTGTTGGCTTCTACTGACTTTGGTAATTTCAACCTCTTATTGTACTTGGTTGCTCTTTCTTGAATAAAAAAATTTCACCCCTCTTTTAAAAATAAAATACTATGTAAGTTAATAAAATTGTGAATGCAAGCACACATTTGTGTATTCACAAAATTGATTCACCATGTGGGAAAGAAAAAAAATTGAGCCATCAAACAAATTAAATAACAATTATTTCATAATATCCCAAAATAGTAATATGAAGAAAGTAGTGGAAAATTTAGATAATGTTTTCCATTTTTATATACTCCTTTGTCTCATCTACATTAAAATTTAATAAAAATGTATACAAACCTTACCTTATCTTCTTAATTTTTTACAATTTATTTTTAGACCTACCAACATGTCCTTTGAAGACAATTACTAATTTATAAAAATAATTTTCCTTGATGTGAGCCTTCTATGATGGTCTTCATGGTTTTGAAAGTCTAAATCATGACTAAAGATTTAAGAATTGGCATTTTGTGATTGAAGATTTTTTAATGAGTATTATAGGAATGGGTAGATTTAATATTTTGTTGTTATGATTGGGAACTTGGATTTGCTAGGGTTTGTGTCTTTTCTACTATATTTTGTTTTCCTTATGATGAACTATTCCTTTGGCATAGGAAAGCCTTTAACCTTTCACATTTATTCAAGGTTTTTAGCTGGTATTTTTATGGCCTCAAGTGACTTCAACCCAACATTTCATGCTAGTATTGATAGTTTGGTAACTATTCACAATGGCACCTCTAAAAAAGTGGCCTAGTAGTTTGTTTCAAAAAAAAATCACAAGGTATGCACTTTGATTCCCCAAAAAATGTGGTTTTACCCATCCCTAAGTTTGTTAATACATTTAAGTGGCTAGATAATTTTACTTTGATAGGGTTTTTTTTGCAAGAACTCCCCTCAAAATCATGTTCTAGGACTAGGTTAACAAGCATTGGGCCCCACATGGGGCCCAACTTAATGTTGTCTAGAACCTAATTAAAGGGTTGTTTCTTTTTTTCTTTGTTAAGGCCACTTTCAAGCATAGCCCATGGTATGATTGTGCATTATTGTAAGTCTTTCAGCCCTAGACACAAGAATTTACCATCTCATATGAGAAGATGCTTCATGTGTAGGTTTGGCTCAAGTTCCTAAGTTTACCCCTTCCTTGCTAGAACTTTTTAACTACCATTTTTTCTTCCCTTGGGAAGGTCATTTGTGGTGATCCTTATAGATTCTATCAGGCTCATCCACAAAAACTGGTCTATGTTGAGTTTGATTTGTCCAAGGATTTAACAGAATCTATGGACATGCAAATTAGACATCTTCATCACACCCAATGTGTGTTACACCTCAATCTACCTAATAATTATTTCGGGTTCCAATCTGCTAACACAAGATTAAGGATTTCTCTTTGGTAGCCCCCCAAGTCAAATCACCTCCCCAATCTACAGAGGCTCCTTGGTCTACTTATAAGGTTCCTTTCTCAAAAATTGAGGAAAAATGGATAATGGTTTCACACCACAAAAGTAAGAATGCTAACTCTAGTGGCTCCTAGGCTAAAGCCCAAGCCACCATGGATCAAACAAATTCCAAAGAATAGCCCAAAAAAAATTCAAACCCTTTCAAGAAGGGGAAAGAGGTTGTCCCACCTACTAGTGAACCTTCCCCTAGGCCAAGATTTTCTCAAATGCCCCAACTAGCATTGGTTTTATATTCTAAGTTAGAAGTTTTTGTTTACTCTCCCCCTTCTCCTAAATATATGTGGCATTCTCACAACCTACTTGGGTGGCCAAAGGAGGAGATTATTCTATAAAAAATTTAATAATGTCAATTCCAACATTCAGTTGGGTAGTTTATCCTTAGAAGAAAATTTGTAAAATCACTATTCTTCTCTTCAAGAGTTGGATAGTAATGAAATGCCTCATGATTCTTGTCAATGGATTTTATCTCCTAGAATGTATGAGGTCTTAATAACCTCCCTAAAAATATTCAATAAAGGATGTTCATTAGAACTAGTCGGCTTTAAATGTTATTTGTTTACAAGTGAAAATTACTAGTTTTTTACTTTTTGCAATTTGCATGTTATTTGGCTAGCTAACTCTATGTTTTGTAGCAATCATGATGCTAGTTGTGGAGGGGTTGTCACCTTTCTCTCTTCTAGGTGTCTTCAACATGTTGTTGATCAGGGTTCTTACCCAACTACCCATGTGATTTGGATCCTCTTAAATGTCGGCAATCATTCTTTTAGTATTATCAATGTTTATGCTTCAAATGATGTTGTTGATAGATCTCGTTTGAGGTGATGGATTGTTGATTCACTGTCTGATGCCACTTGGGTTATATGTGGGTAATTTAATCTGGTGGAGATGGAATATGATAAATATGATGGAGATGGCATATGATTCCTACCTTTACATTTGATAGCTAGCGAATGAGATGTGGTATTACATGTATAATAAATTGATCATTTTTATCCCAATTTGGGTTGCCACCATAATCATTCCCATTGGTATACATAGAATAATTTCCACGTTGATTCCAATAGAGTATTTAAATTCCTAGATCATGCAATGATTTCTACATAATATTCTTTTCCTTTACCAACTATTTCTTGCTCCAAGTGGAGTCTTTTCTAAACATCATCTTGTCAAAACACACTCCCATCAAGTTCAAAATTCAATGACAAGTGAGAATACCTTAGAGTTGTAAAACAATTTTTTTTAAATAATTATTTGTTGAGTCATCAACCCTCACTGGGACACATCAAGAAGGTGTAGAATCTAGAAGCTCGCCCCACTCAACCAGCTAGTTGGGTTTCTTGGTGGAATGGATCCATCTGCATTAGGTGTACTCACTTCCTTCATATCTATGGATGTTAACTAGAATTTTTTGGTGATGTACATATGAGACCACAACCTCAAAGATTCACATGGCTAGTGTAGCTCTTGGACTTGACCCCTTTTCCCCTACTTTGTAGGTCAGGGTGGCTAAACTTTTTCATGAAACGAAAATTTCTAATAACCATTTGGCTAGAGGTACTCAAAATAAAGATAGACTACACTAGCTTAAGGTTGGGGATAGAGCTTCTAAACAGTTATTCCAAGCTCTCAAATATTGCCACACTTTACATGGTATCAATAAGATCAAGGATGGGTAGAATGTTCTCAAATAACTTTAAGATATTCTCTAATATTTTTTCAAGCATTATGAGAAAGATTTCATTGCCTAGGAAAACTCTCCTAAAAATGACTAGGCCCTTCATGAGTGCCTCTAGGTTGTTCTGCCATAGCTTTCCTCCACACGACAATCCTTATATGATCAATTGATCTTCATTGTTGACCTCAAGGAGGTTGTTCATATCATGGCCAACAATAAGGATCTCAATTGTAATGGCTTCCCTTGTGAATTTTATAAGGCCCTTCAGGATTCTGTTGGTGGGGACCTGCACAAAATTTGTCTTGAATCCTTCCAATCCAAATGATTATGGAAAGTAATTAACAAAACAAATATTAAATTCATACCTAAGTCTGGAGACTTAGAGGATATTTGTAATTGGAGGCCTATCACCTTGCTCAATGTCTCTTATAAGGTAATTGTCAAATCTTTGGATCTAAAAGTGTGGCATCTCCTTCCTCAAATTATGAGGCCTAAGAAAATTAGTTTCATTAAATCTATATATAATTTAAATAATATTATTAAAATTTAGGAAGGTACGAAATGGACTAGGTGCTCTCATTAGAAGGATCTATTCCTAAAATTTAAATTTTCCAAGGCCTATGATCATATTGAATGGCTCTTTACACTAGTCATGCTTTAAACTCTAGAATTTGGGACTCACTTGATTCAATCAGTTACCTTGCTCTTTGTAAATGCCTTAATTTTCATTACTATTAATAATAAAAAATCCAGTGTCTTTAAAATTTTCAAGTCCATTCACTAGGGTTGTCCCTTGGCTTTGAATCTCTATGTGCTTGTGGTTGAAGAATTTGGTTACCTTCTAGCTAATTCAATGTCTAAAGGGTTGGTCAAAAATATAGTTTTACCTAATTCCTTGGCTCAACTTGTTAATGGCCACTTTATGAATGGTTTGTTTCTCAATCTTAGAAGAGAAAAAAAAATATCAAACACGCCTTTAAGTTCCTAGATGTTTTTAAAAAATCTTATGCCACTGCCATTCAATGGCATAAGACTCAATGTTATAGAAGACCATTCCTCCCCATGTCTTCCTAGCTCAACTCCTATGGTTAGAAATGGATTGGTCATATGTAGAGAAGTTTTTAAATTTTCTAGCTATCCCCTTCACCATCTAAGCTTCACATGTATCCTTATGGCAAGTTGTCCTTACTAGAATTAAAAATAAGTTAGTCTACTAGGTCACCAAACCCCTATCTCTCACTGAGAAATTTTAGGTTTGTTCCAAAATTCTTATGGCCACTCATGTTTATTATTCATCATGTTGGGCTCCTTCTAAGGCCTCTTATATATAAAATTTGACAATCTTCTTCATAATTTTCTTTGGGCTTCTTAAAAAAATCACAAGGGGTTTCACAAGTTGGTATAGAATTTCTACTGCCTCCCTTAGATTTCAAAGGTTTGGGGCTTTTATCCACCCAATGCCAAGGTTTGGCTCTTTGCATGAATTGGATCATTTGTGCCCTTAAAGGTGATGAAGCCTTAAAAATCCTTGTGCACCATTGCATTGCCTCTAGTCATCATTCTAGATGGCTTACATGGAAGAGGATTGAGTGTCAAACCCTTCTCACCATGAAGAACTCGGTGTAGATCCAAAGGAATTTCGTGATAAAAAAAAATTAGAGAGCTTGGAAAGTCATGAAGCCCTAGCTTCTCTAGAGTGGTTCTGGATTTCATAATGGTCTTTCCATCAACCGAAAAAATATCTTGTAGTCCCTCATTTTGCAAGATCATGATCACCTGTAGGCAAGGCGTCCTTGGGTACATGCCTTGAGATTTCACAAGAAAGAAATTCAATCTCTACAAGACCTCTTCTCCAAAGCGTCAATGAATCTCTTATAATGGAATGAAGCTAAATCCAAGTTTCACCTTTCTAATTAAGATCATGAAACTTTTGATATAGTATGGGGGCAATTCTAGCTAATATGGTTCACAAAATTGGTATCAATTCTTCTAGGCCTTGGTGGAAAGATCGGAAGTGGTGTCCAAACACGATTTTTTTTTAATTACAAACCACAACAATGATATATTTGGCTCTCTCTACTTGCCCATGGTTCTTACTTTGAATCAATGGTGGCATTTGCAATCACCAATATTTATATGGCAACACATATTTCACACCATTTGGTTTGTTGTTATGGAGACTAAATTGACTCACTTTGCTAGTGTATTCTTCTCCAAGGTCTTTATGTTGGCTCCAGGTTATCGCTTTTGGGAGTTCTAGACTCACATTGCCTATTTTGTGGACAACTAGAATCTTTTAAGCGCCTATTATGGTTATGTCCCAAAGCCCAAAATGTTTGGACCTAGATCAACGATTTTGTCAAGCTCTTTAGACCAAAACCTTTTTCATGGCACTTGATTCTTTTAAGCGATTGGGCTCACATCCCTCACAAATTAAATCAAACTTGGCATGCTTTCAAGGTGAAGATTATTTTTAGCATATGGAAAGATAGGAATTCAACTATTTTTGCCAATTATTATATTGATCAACATCTTTTGCTTTATTCTAAAGTTAAGATATGTTCTAATGTTTTATTGCAAATTCAAGTGCAAGAAAACAAAGTAACACTTGAGGTGGCCCACTTACAAGTATTCCTCGGCCACCAGGGCAATGCCCCTTGTGCGGTGACCAAAGTTCATTTGTACCCCTCTTCCTCTAAGGGTCACTCACCTTCTCGCTAGCACCGTTGTGGAAGGAGTTTCTATTTGAAGTACCCGAGAGACTTGCTCCTAGGCTTGACCTTCAACTGCAAAAATGGATTGTGGTCAACAAAGTTGGTCATGACCTGCTCTTCGGTGCTCTACCTCCCCGCCACTTATAGGAGGAAACTCTAGGTAGCCCACTAGTGGTGCATCCAATTGGTTTGATTCCAACAAGTTCCCTTGATTGGCTCTTATTATTTCATCAACCTATGCTATAGAAGAAGAAGAAAAAACAAAGATATAAATGATGGTGGATGGACCCTCCCTTGGACACTCCAAACTCGCTAACGTATGGAGAAAGTCGAACGACCAAAATCCTCCTCTTCCCACCTCTACTATTGTTTTAGCCGCTTAACGATTTTGTATTGGTTTCTATGCTTTTATCTTCCTAGCTTTAACTTGCATGAACTCTAAGGGTGACGTTTTTCCAACCACTTTTTTTTTGTGAATATAAATAATATAATTTTATAATGATAAAATAAACACTTATTCATCAAAAAATAAAAAATAAATAAGAAAAAGAAGAAGAAGAAGAAGACAATAATAAATCTAGATAATGTTTGTATTTGTTTCTATACTCTTTTATCTCATCCACATTATAAATTTAGATAATGTTTATTTTTTCTATACTATCTCATCTAAATTTAAAAATTTAAAAATTATATAAACATTCCGTTATCTTTTTAAATTTTCTTTTGAAACCTGCCAACGTGTCCTTTAAAAACTAATTTATAAAACCAATTTTCTTTGGTGTGAGCCCTCTATGATGGTCTTCATGGGTGTGAAAGTTTAAATCAGATTTAAGAATGGGCATCTTTGTGGCTGAAGATTTGAATAAAATATTTGCTTAGTTTAAACGAAACATAACATTTGGTCCCGGCGGGGCTCGAACCCGCGACCTTCGGCTACCTAATTTGCAGGCAATCATAAGACCAACGCTCTAACCAACTGAGCTACGGGACCATGCTGAATTAAAATGAATTTTTCAAAGTCAATTTCTTTGTTCAACTAGAACCTTTAACCAGTAAATCCAGAAATTCAAAAAAAAATCATTAATGAACAGTAAGTTTTCGCAATTTATGCTAGTGAGAGAGAAGTTTTAAAATATATATATATATATAATTTTTCTAATCCATTTTTAATTTTTCATTTAAAAAATTCTTTGAACAACTTATAGCTAAAAGATGAAAGCAAATAGAATATTAAAAAAATAAATTAAACATCTCTCTTTTTACAATTTATTTTTAATGATATTTTTTTTTCAGATAAGATAGAATTATTATACATGTCATTGATTATGCTATTTTTAAATATAAATAGTTGAATAGTTAAAATAAAATTTGGTTAATTGAAATAGAAGAATTATTTATTTTTTAATGTAGAAAGCATAGAATTATCATTGATTATTTAAGTATTAAATGATTTAATATTTATTTAAAACAATTTTCTATTATTTAAAAAAGGTTTCATGATGATATAGTAGCTCATTATCAAAGATACATTGTATTTATTTGATATAAGAAATGTTATACTATCGAAAACACATGCACAAAAGATTGTTTTGCTTTGATCACATAATAGCATTTTGAAAATGAAAAGATTATTGAATATAGTTTTAAATATAAAAGAAGCAATTGGTAGAATGATAAACTTCCTACTTAAAAACTTGGCAATGAAGTCTTCTCTTTTTAGAGAGTCTAAAAATTAAAATCAATTAATAGCTTGAACCACTAAGAAAAGAATCAAATAATTTTGTTTTTCCCATTAATGATTAATTTGGTAGAAATGAGAGATTACAAACCAATCTATTAGTGATTTTTCTTGTAACCCTTAGTTCTAAAGGACAACAAAACCCCTAGATATGGGGAACTATAATTCCATTAATGATTAATTTGGTAGACATGAGAGATTGCAAACCAATCTATTAGTGATTTTTCTTGCAACCCTTAGTTCTAAGGGACGACATAAGACCTAGATATAGGGATCAAGTCAATCCAAGCAAAGAGACAAGCTTATGGTTCAACTGAGGACAACAAAAGATCAATTCAACAAGATTGGACTGTGTATTTTACACATTGAACTCTACAAGAATTGGGAAGGTGATTATAATAAAGACCTTAATGAATGATATGGATCTTTAAGGGAGACTACTGCAAAGATAAAACTAGATCCTACTAACACAGTGCATAGGCCCTATTTGTTGTCGCTAGCCCATATTGTGTTGGTTTAGGCTCAAAAATTACTTAAGACCTAGCACAGACCAACCACAACAATGCCTAGAAAATATAATTTGTGAAAGAGAAGGATGATATATTGAACACACATAAGATGCGCACCAGTTGAGCCATAGCTTGCAATTGCACATGGACATATATAATATGCCAAAATTATATTTGAGTTCCTTCCTTCTTTCTAGATGTGTGCAAAATAAAGTTTACTCTACCTAAATTGAACACCCTACCAACAACTAGCAATCCCTACTCAAATCTGCAAGAGAAAAATAACTACCCAAAGCCTTGCTCCAACACATACGCCCAAGACTCTTGCAATCCCATAAAAAATTTACCATATCCACAACTCCATTTACACCTGCTGAAATAATGTTTACCAAAAGTTTTTGACCATATTTGTTTACGAGTGCACATAAAAATAATTTTGTAGTAGTTTTTAAGAATATTTTAATGTTAGGATAGGAATAAATACATCTCGAAGTATTGTAGATCTCTATAACTTGTGATTACATTGTGGCCAATGCCATTGCCAAATATATTGGCTATGTAAAAAAATCAAGGTTAAGTACCAATTGGAGTATGCTACAAACTCATTGATGTTAATGAAACATTTCAAACAGAGTTCTAGTAGGGGAAAAGACCCAATTGCCGCCCACGATCCAATACCCGTTCACTCCATGCTCACCTGACCCCCCAATAACTGTTTATATTTTAGTCATTACATTATTTTATTTATGCCAATAAAATTTTACATATGACACCTATATATGTTCACTACTAAATGTGTAGCTAACCAATAAAAATAAACAAATCTAAACATGTATTGGTACATATATGTTTTGAATACAAGACAAGTTGCAGAAAATAAAATAATTTTTGCATTTATTTAAGTACATTGATATTTACAATTACCACTCTATGCAAGTGGCTCAAAGTTTCAACTACATTATATATAAATGTATATTTGAACAATTAATGGTGCACAATTTCACATTATATAAACCATTATGAACAGCTAATGGTGCACATTTTGACATAATAGCAAATATTGATCAACTTTATGAGCTATCAATTGCACATTCACCCACACTTCCTATCACATCTTCATGTATTATCTCCATCAACTTTTGGTACCTGCACACACAATTAATGGTGTAAGGCTCCCTAATAATCCAAAAAACAAATTATAATTCATATAAATGACTGAATTTATGCAAGCCACCTATTTTATCTATTAAACCAAATATAAAATTGGTTTCCTAAAGGCCACGGGAGAACTTAGGCATAAATGACCACTGCAAAATGAAATGACAGATTGTTTCCCACAAAAAATTTAAATTTGAAATTCAACCACCACAATTCAATACATTTGAATTTGAAATTCAACCACTATAATTCAATGCATTCAATTTACACATTCAAATGATTTTATAAGAGGGAATTTCTAGGGTCATTTTCATTACGAATTATCCTCTAGTTTCACTGAATATCCTCTGCAAAATTTAGAGCTTTCTAAGGCAATTTTTGCACATTCCTCTTTAAAGGGAGCTTATTTAGGTCTGTACACCCAGAATAGGTAAATTCATGTTTTTTTATTATCAGTTTGTTGTTTTACATTTATTTTATTTGTTTCATTATTCAAGATATTGTTTTATATTTATGTACTCAGTGTTTACATTATTTTCAGGCATACTATTTTACATTTATGTTGTTTGATTCATTATTCAATATTCTGTTTTATATTTACGTACTCAATGTTTACATTTTTTTCAGGCAATATGTTTTACATTTATGTTGCCTATTTCATTATTCAATATACTCTTTTATATTTACGTACTTAGCGTTTACATTCTTTTCAGGCATACAAATTATTTTGTTTTTAGTCAGTTGTTCAACTTAGCATTTTCCATTATTTAATCATATCATAGTTACATTTTTTTCACCTGCATTCATCATAAATCAAGATAATAACAACAACATTACCCATTTTGTAATCATATCACAGTTATATTCTGAATCCCTCTTTACTAATCATGAAGTTTAATGGGTTTATAGTTTTTGTCTCAATTTATTGAGGAGTTTATGGATTACAATTTGCAAACAAATATATATATATATATATATATATATATATATATATACAGTCATGCCATGTAGGGTTTCATCATATTAGATTGTATATATATATATATATATATATATATATCTGATAAGAATATAACATTCTTTGCAAATACAATGATATATTCTTATCAGATTATATACATACATATATATATACATTCTCATAAGAATATATCATTCTCTGTAAATAGAATAATATTTTATTATCATAATGTATACATACATTGATATACATACAATCTGATAAGAATACGCAAAGACAATGATATATTGTCTATATTCTTATCAGATTACATACATACATATATATATACAGTCATGCCATGTTGTGTTTTTTCATTGTGGTCTCCTCTCTCCCGCCGTCGATGCAAGCTCGTGTGACCATGTCAAGTTCGTCTAACTCCCATATGCTGCAGGTAACATCTCCACCTCTCATCACCTGCAAGATTGTTTGTTGAATAGTGGGTTTTTCTTGGTGTGTTTAAAAATCATTTCTCTGTATGGCATTAAGGGTTTGACTGTAATCATTTCTATTTACATGTGACTGGTACAAATTTGATCCCTCATGGTTTATTCTATCTATGCCATTGAGGGTTTGCCTGGGTTTGACTGTAATCATTTCATTTTACATGTTACTAGTACAAAATTGATCCCTCATGAATTATTTTGTCTATGCCATCGAGGGTTTGCCTGGGTTTGACTGTAATCATTTATTTTTACATGTGACTGGTACAAATTTGATCACTCATGAATTAATCTGTCTGTGCAATCGAGGGTTTTCCTGCTATGATTTTATTTGACATTATTCTATGAACTAATCACATGTAATGTGATTCAAACAGAACATTGACGAAATTTTGATCAAGTATAATCCTGAAAATTAATGGGTATATTGTCAAACACCAATATAATCATGAAATTTTATGGGTTTCAGCATACGGGTTAATGGGTAGATGTTTTCTATTTTCAGTAATTATAATATGCACATGAAAATAAATGGGTATACATATTTTGTCAAATTCTCTTCAAATCCCTACATTATAATCATGAAATTTAATGACTTGAAGCTTCGCAGAAAATGATATGTTCTAATCAGATTGTATATATATTTTAGCAGAGAATGATATGTTCTTATCAAATTGTATATATATCTATGCAGACAATGATATATTCTTTGTTGCACTACCAAGTTATGCAACTTTTATTGTCTATGCAGGTTAAGTGGAATATAATGGCACCTGCTAGAAGACTCTCTAAAAGCGTTGTAGGAAGAAGACCACACACCATTAGAGTCACTTGTGGGGTGCACTTCATTGATGAAGAGCATGTAGAGGAAGTGCATGCAATTCCCACACAACAAGACGTTCCTGACTTTACGGATGAAGCCACCAACACAACAGAAGCCGAACCACCTGTTCAGCCAGATGTTCAGCCTGATGTACAACTACCCTCACCTGTACCCATTAGGCAGTGGATATATGTTGATATGGAAGGAGCAGTTAAAAGTGTCAAAGAACACAACATGTCAATTAGGGCAGCAACAATCAAGTGGGGTATACCACCTAGCAGTTTGAGAGCATGGTTGTTAGGAGTTACCACCACCAAGAAGAGGGGTCCACGTACCATATTATCTCACAAGGAGGAGGTTGAAATTGTCCAATGGTGCAAGGACATGGCAGAATTGGGCCGCGGACTGCAGGTCAATCGGCTACAATCCACAGTTGCCCAAATCACTTCAAGTCGACCCAATCCATTCGCAAATGGTGTCCCCGGGAGGTCATGGTGGGCAAGATTTCGAAGAAGGCACCCAGATTTGACAATCAAAATAGCTAAAGGAGTGGGCAGTGACAGAGCAATTATGTTTCGTTCTTCTGTCGTGCAAGCTTTCTATGACAACCTTTAGAATATGATTAACCTTAACCACTATGGAGCAAGTTGAATTTGGAACTGCGATGAGACTAGTATTCAAGCTAGTAGGAACTGTGGTATGAGAGTTATTGCCAAATTGGGTGTAAAAAGTGTACCACATTTGGTTTCAAAGAGTAGAGAGTGGATCACAGTGTTGGCTTGTGTAAGTGCAGCTGTGTTAGGTATTCTTGGGTTCTACCTGTTTAAATCAAAAAGGCACATGCAGAATTATGTAGTAAATTGTGAGATAGGTGCATTGATGGCAATTCAAGAACATGCTTGGATGACAAAGGAACTATTTATCAAATGGTTAGACCATTTTGTAGGTAATATCCCCGGTGGGGTTTCACCAACAAACAGGGCCCTTCTGATTTTTGATGGCCATGGTAGCCACGTGGCTTTCAAAATAATTGAAGAAGCAAGAAAATTAGGAATAGATCTATTAACGTTGCCTGCTCATACCAGTCACAAGCTGCAGCCATTGGATGTCAGCATTTTTGCTCCATTCAAGGCATATTTCAGAGAGCAACGAACCATCTGTCAAGCTAACAACCCACATATCGATATTGGGTGTGAAGAGTTGGCAACTCTAGCAAGCCAAGCTTTCAAAAAAGCTTGGGGCATGGGGCCAAGTCAGGGCTATATTGTTGAAGACGATGTACCAAGTCCTAGAATAGAAGATGATGCTTGCACGATGGAAGATGAAGAGGATGTTATGGCAGCAGAGACACACCTTCGCCTACTTGGTTACAACAAGGAACAGATTGATGGTTTTGTGTGGGAATGCAATGAGGCACTGAAACTACAACACACATTCAACTAGAAATTCAGCCAGTTGTTGTAGATTTCCAAGCAGAAGTCCAACCTCTTATTGCACCCTACAATGAACACACATAGACTAAATCAGACCATAATGAGGGCACTGAAACTATAGCACACATTCAACCAGAAATTCAGCCAGTTGTTGTAGATTTCCAAGCAGAAGTCCAACCTCTTATTGCACCCTGCAATGAACATACAGAGACTAAATCAAACCACAATGAGGGAACTGAAACTACAACACACATTCAACCAGAAATTCAGCCAGTTGTTGCAAATTTCCAAGCAGAATTCCAACCTCTTATTGTACCCTGCAATGAAGATACAAAGACTACATCAACTGGTCTAAGTTTGCCAACTCAAGTCAGCCACAAACCTTGGAGTGCAATTAAATCCAATTGAGGAAGAAGTCAGCCTTTCTATGCCATCCCCACCACACATTGATCCGGTTGAAGTGATACATTACTTGACTACTGCAAGGAATTGGGAAGAGCATAGTGATGGTCGAAGTGAAGATGACAATGCATATAGTGACGAAGAAGTTGAGTTTGTTCCATGCACCTCACATGATGGAAAACAATCAACCAGACGAAATAGAAAATTCTTAAAACTTCTAGTGCATAAGGTGCAAGGAACTTCACGAGGAGGTCGTTCAGGAGTGCTTCGCCTTAGTAGGCAGACCCAAGTACTAACATCGAACGCCTTCATCAAAATGTACAGTGAACGAAAGGCAAAAAAGAAAAGGCAAGCAGAGTTGCAGCAACGTAAGAAGGAGCAGATGTTGAAGAGAAAGACATAACGTGAAGCGGAAGCAATGAGGGCTGAGAAGCAAGCAAGGAAAGCAATAGAAGATGAGGGGAAGATGATTAGAATGCGGGAGAAAGCAATGAGACAGGAGCAGGCCAAGGTTGAACGTCTACAAAAGGTAGCTGAAAAGAAAGCTAAACAAGCAGAGAGGATAAAACATAAGTCTACAGCGGGCAATCCTATACCCCCCCAACATCCTATACTGCTCGATATGATGAACATATTGGCACCAGCCTTTACAACTATCAACAATATGCAAGTTGGGAGTGGCTCACAACAAATGGGACTGACTGCAGATGCAAGACAGACATTGCTTGCTCAAATAGAAACATGCCTTCAAACTTCAATTAACCAAGTATCACCTCCTACAAGTGGAACAGACTCAGCTACTAGTGGATATATCATGCCACCTTCTTTTCCTAGCAATATGAAAAACTAAATATGTTGGTATTGAGTTTTGTTTTTTGATCGATGTAGCAGTATATTATGTTGATCTGCTTTGCATATCAGATCAAAATATCTACTTCAAGTTATAACTGTGATATGATTATAAGATGTGATAATGTTGTTGTTATTATGTTTGGAACCTCACATATGTTTAAGGTGAGAAGAAGTTTAATACAAGCACCCAATAATATTTTTATATGTTTCAAGTATTTTTTAGCCATGTTTTTTTGTCACACCACCCAATGAATTATTACAATTTGATAAAAAAATATAACTATGATATGATTATACAATGTCCTAATGCTGCTGTTGATATTTATTTGAACCTCATAGTTAAGTCTCTTATATGTTTTATGAGGGTTTCATCCTTGTATTTTCTGTGGTATCACTAAGTACACTATGTTTCAGTGTTTGTCAATAAAAAAATTAGAACACTTTGATTGCAAAAAAAATTTGCAGACAATGATATGTTATTATCAGATTGTATATATATATTTGCAGACAATGATATATTCTTATCACATTGTATGTATATATATTCATATATACATACAATCTGAAAAGAATATATCATTGTCTGCAAATTGTAATCTGACAAGAAATCTGTGAGAGATGATGAGTTTAGGACTTAAAGATGCCCAACAAGCCACGGTTAGGTAAACCCATACACGTGGTTTGATGAAGGCATATGGTGCACGTGGTTAACAAGGTAATGTGGTCAGGTTGAGTTTAAAGCAACCACCTCCTAGTAGACAATGATATATTCTTTATAGACAATGAAATGTTCTTATCAGATTGTATATATGTATTTGTAGACAATGATATATTCTTATCAGATTGTATGCATATATATATACATACAATTTGATAAGAATATATCATTGTCTGCAAATAGTAATAATTGTATTTGTAGACAGTGATATGTTCTTATCAGATTGTATGTATATATTTGTAGATAATGATATATTCTTATCAGATTGTGTGTATATATATATACAATCTGATAATAATATATCATTGTCTGCAAATTGAAATCATTGTATTTGCAGACAATGATATATTCTTATCAAATTGTATATAACTGTCAATCACTAGATATTTCTTAATGATTAATGTTTTACTAACACTATAGATTATACCATCAATTATCACAATCTAGCCACATTGAACTGCACTCTTAGCTGCTCTAACAAACTCTAAGTTAACCCTCTATAGATTTCATATTATTTCAAACAAATCCAATTACACGTGATCCTAAAGTTTCCATAATAATATTGTTATTTTGGTTTCATTCTAACATAATAAATTTGCAATAAAACATAATACTAATATTAATATCTTACTTCATATTATTATTACCCTAATAGTTTGTTTATACATACAATCTGATAAGAATATATCACTATCAAAATTTAACAAAACTACATATTAATTATCAAATTAAGTATATATATATATATATATATACATAGACACATATATGTATAGGTATATATGTACATACATAAATGCATAGTAATCTATAAGTATGTACATATATACCTATCAATTTATATATCTATATGCATACATATATATAATTAAACTAGAGTTAACTAATCTCATAATTATTCTATACTATTACTCAATTCATCTAACTTTCAACCATATATATAAAATCACATAGTTTTCTGTATTACTAGGTCATTGCCAAAGTAAAGTCAAAGACTTTACTTGTCATTAATGCTTAATACCTTTTGTTGATTGCAGACAAGTCCTCGCATGCCTGCCATTAAGAGACCAATGTAGTTAAATATATTCCTCGAATCAAATAAGCATTTGTAAGAACAAAATATTTATGAAAACAATACAACAAAAAATATAAACATATCATAAAGCATTAAGAGCAAAATGTCCCTATAGAGTTTATTGTGTTAACAAACACAACTTCCATGGTATGTTGATAATCCACATACTTGGTTCACCTCTCGACGCTCCCGCTTGCTTGCAAAACAATTGTAATAAACGGGGGTAGTACTCGGTACTTGTAACATTCCCACATCAAATCATCCTTACAATATTGCATGCACAACAATAAGAGTTTTGATTGGAGCATTAAAATCCACGATGTTCTAATCCTTAGTATGAAGCTGAAAATAACAGTGTATATAAATTTTTATATACATATGCATGTACATGTATATGCATGTATATGCATGTACATGTACATGTACATGTATATGCATGTATTTTTATATACATATGCATGTACATGTATATGCATGTATATGCATGTACATGTACATGTACATGTATATGTATATACATTTATGTAATCTGACTATTGAAACACATATAGCAAGTGGAAGAAAATAGATTATATCACATCATACAATGATGTGATATGATTACATAATGGATAATGCTCATTTGAACAACTAACTAAAAATTGAATAATTTGTATGCCTCAAAATATTGCAAACACTCAGTACATAAATATAAAAGACTATATTGAATAATGAAACATACAACATTAATGTAAATCCAGTATACTGCTAAATAAAAACATGAATTTAGTTATTTTGGGTGTACCAACATGAATAAGTTGTCTTTTAAGAGGAATGTGCATAGGTTGCGTTAGTAAGCTCTGGATTTTGTAGAGGATATTGAGGGAATGACCGTGGAAATTCCCTCTTATAAAAACATTGGAGTGTGCTTGATAAAATAGGTGGCTTGCATAAATTCATTCTATTATATGATATATAATATGTTTTTTGTTTTCACTATATGTACCGAGCTGAATTTTGCAGAGGATATGCAGTGAAAGCATAGGAGAATTCGTACTGGAAATTCCCTCTTATAAAATCATTTGAATGTGTATATTGAATGCATTGAGTTGTGGTGATTGAATTTCAAATTTGAATTTTCCTGCCAAATAATCGGTCTATTCATACTGTAGTGGCCACTCCTGTCTAATTTCAATGGTGCGTAATTTTAAAAAAAAAAACTATTTACAATTATCAACTAACCTATTTCAAGTTACATTTGTATGTGGGCCCGATCAAAATATCACGTGGGTCTGCTAGGAGGTGGTCACTTTAATCTCAACCTCGCCACATTACATTGTTAACCACGTGCCCCATATGCCTTCATCAAACCATGCGTATTAGTTTACCTAACCGCGGCTTGTTGGGAATCTTTAAGCCCTAAACTCATCATCTCCTACATATTTCTTGTCAGATTACAATTTGCAGACAATGAATACATGCAAATGATATATTCTTATCAGATTGTATGTATATATGAATATATATATATATATATATACAATGTGATAAGAATATATCATTGTCTGCAAATATATACATACAATGTGATAATAACATATCATTTTCAGCAAATTGTGTTTGCAATCAAAGTGTTCTAATTTTTTTTATTGACAAACATTGAAACCTGGTGTACTTAGTGATACCACAGAAAATACAAGGTTGAAACCCTCATAAAACATATAAGAGACTTAGCTATTAGGTTTGAATATATAACAACAATAAAATTAGGATATTTTATAATCATATCATAGTTATATTTTCTATCAAACTGCAATAATTCATTGGGTGGTGCGACAAAAAAACATGGCTAAAAAATACTTGAAACATATCAAAATATTAATGGAACTATATGAGGATCATGTTAAGGTCCATGTGATGAAACCGTACATGGCTTCATATGATGAAACACTACAGGGCATGAGTATATATATATATATATATATATATATATATATATATATATACACACACACACACAATTTGATAAGAATATTTCGTTGTATTTGCATACAATGATATATTCACTCAGATTGTGCGTATATATATATATAATCTAATAATAATATATCATTGTATTTGCATACAATGATACATTATTATCAGATGATATACATATATATAAGAAGCCTTATGTTGTGTAGGGTTTCATCATATAAATCCGTGTAGGGTTTCATCACATGAACCTATATATACCTATATTTATATACATATATATGTGTGTGTATATATATAAACACACATATATATGTATATATATATATATATAAATATAATTGTCTGCAAATATATATACAATTTGATAAGAACATATCATTGCCTGAGAAGAATATATCATTGCTTGCAAACATATATATACATTCTGATAATAACATATCATTGTCTGAAAACAATATATCATAGTCTGAAAACAATATATCATTGTCTACAAAAACATATATACAATTTGATAATAACATATCATTGTTTGAAAATAATATATCATTCTCTACTAAAATATATATACATTGTAATTAAAACATATCATTGTTTGTGAAGGTACTTGTGATGAAACCCTGCACGACTTTATATAATGAAATCCTACACGGCATGACTGTATATATAAATATATCGCTTGCCTACAAATTGTAATCTTAAAACCGTTGTATAATTTGGGACAAAAATTGTATACCCATCAAGTTTCATCATGATAATGCAGGGATTCGAATAGAACCAACAAAATCTATAAACCCATTTAATTTCATGTGCATATTATAATTACTGAATATAGAAAACGTCCACCCATTAACCCGTATGCTAAAACCCCTCAATAATTTGGGGTTAAAACTGAAAACCCATAAAATTTCATGATTATATCGACGTTTGACAATATACCCACTAAATTTCATGATTATACTTGGTCAAAATTCGGTCAATGTTCTATTTAAATCACATTACATGTGATTAGTTAATAGAATAATGTCAAAAAAAATCATAGCAGGCAAACCCTCGATGGCATAGACAGATTAATTCACGAGGGATCAAATTTGTACCAGTCACGTGTAAAAAGAAATGATTACAGTCAAACCCAGGCAAACCCTCGATGGCATAGATAGAATAATTCACGAGGGATCAATTTTGTACCAATCACATGTAAAATGAAATGATTATAGTCAAACCCAGGCAAACCCTCGATGGCATAGATAGAATAAACCACGAGGGAACAAATTTGTACCAGTCACATGTAAATAGAAATTATTACAGTCAAACTCTTAATGACATACAGAGAAATGGTTGTTAAACACACCAAAATTCACTCAAACACCGTCGACGCCAAGGAAAACCCACTATTCTACAAACAAACTTGCAGGTGAAGAGAGGTGGAGACGTTACCTACAACATTTGGTGTCAGACGAAGTCGCCATGGCCACACGAGCTCGCGTCGACGACGGGAGAGAGGAGACCACGATGAAAAAACCATGGGAGATGATGAGTTTAGGGCTTAAAGCTGCCCAACAACCCGTGGTTAGGTTAAGAGTTAAATGTGGTTTGATGAAGGAAAATGGGGCACGTGGTTAACAAGTGAAGGTGGTGAGGTAAACTCATATGCGTGGCTTGATGAAGCATATGGGGCACGTGGTTAACAATGTAATGCGGTGAGGTTGAGATTAAAGTGACCACCTCCTAACAGACCCACGTGATATTTTGACCGGGCCCACATACAAACGTAATTTGAAATAAGTTAATTGATAATTGTAAATAGGCTTTTTTTAAAAAAAAAATTGGATTTAGAATGAACGAGTATGGGCAAAATGAAAATGTAATGGGCAGAGGTTTAAAAACAGCTTTTTTTAGAAATTTTCATTTGACGGGTTCTACAAGACGCATTTTAAATACCCAAAAGCCATTTTTTTCTTTTTAAGGTCCTAACTCGCTTACGAAGAAGGCCAAAAATAAATAAATTGAAATTGAACATATTTTGCACTCTGCACGAATGCACGAAGTTAGCCCTAATGGCTACTAGTACATTTCCCCTAGTTGAATTTGTTTATAAAATCTAATATATTCCATACTTCTCTCTTTCTACGTACAACTGTGTTTCTTTGAAGCAACAACATTGGTTTCAAATTGCATTGATTTGAGGAAGCTACAATGGAGCTCAATGAGAGATGCATGCCTATAAGGCGGGGAATTAATGTTTTCATGCAATCAAATTGCCTGTTAGTTCTTTTTGGAAATTGTGTCATGAGGAAAATTTTCTTAGCTTTTCACCTGCTTTATATTTGACTTCAAAAGGCAGCAAATATTTTCTTGATTGGTTTTTGACTATTTTTCAAGAAAAATATCAACCGACATGATATTAAGGATTTTGACAATAGTTTTAGTCGTGTGGGATCCTTTGCATTTAAGCTTTTGTAATCAAGTTCTTTCTTGCTAGGACTCACTACACTGGACATGGTTTCTAGCAAAGCTATTTGTATGATAGGTGAAGGATAATGAACATTTGTTTAGATGATTAATTATTTGTTTAAAAGTAGTTTTAGATTTCAATTATATTCTTAAATATATTTATACAACAATGTAATAGAGAATGAAAGCAATAGAATAATTTTTATTCTGTATTATTTAATTCTTCAGTTTTCATTGTTATTTTTATTTTCTTTCAATTGGTATAGAGCGTCTTAGCAAGTATAATTATTGTTATATTGCTATCAGGATTCAACCGTGTAGTTTCGAGTCAAACTCATTGACCCATGTTTCATGAGTAGTGGTTCACAAGAACCCATCTCTCATGATAATGAATGGTCCACTTAACACTCATTGCATCTAGGTGATGCTCACAGAGGTGAAGCACTGGGCCTTCCCGAGAGGTCACCCATCCCAGTACTACTCCCAAAAGGCCCAGTGCTTCACCTCTGTGGGCATCACCTAGATGCATTGAGTGCTAAGTGGACCATTCATTATCATGAGAGATGGGTTCTTGTGAACCACTACTCATGAAATATGGGTCAATGAGTTTGACTCAAAACTACATGGTTGAATCCTATTAGCAATATCACAATTTGACACGCTGTGGAAAATACCTCCTACTTATCAAGTATAATTATTGTTAAAGTTGACTACATTTTAGAGGTATAAGACTAACATCATTAACAACCACCATGAGAAGCCATTTCTAGGCATGCAAGGGGTCATGTTCTATTTTTTAGAACTACATCATTCTCAATCCATGCCGGAATTAATTTGCAACTTCATTTTTTAAGTGGTATCACGGTATCATTGTTGTTGTCCGTTTCTAGTATGCAACATGTGGAAGTTTTTTTTTGAAGATATATGGTTCTTGTAGAGTGAGTATATAGAGGGGAATGTAGAATATTATTATTTTTTTTTTGGGTGGGGGGGGAGGGGGGGTTGTGTGAAGAATTCTATCATTTATTGACAGATGTTGAAGGAAAGGTCGGTCAAAAGGTGTAAAATGGCCTAGGTAATGTACAGTTTATTGGTTACTATGTGTGAATGTGAGGAAGAGAGATATGTTGTTGAAGTATGGAAGGAAAATTTTTCTAGAAGTTTTGTTGGAATTTGTAAGAGGGGGAGTTTATTATTTGTTTGTAAAAGTATTATTTGGTAATGTTGGCATATGTAGGTTTTATTTTATTTGTAAACATTTTCATATTATTACAAAGTCTGATTAAGGTTGGTAATTAATTTTTTTTGTAAATGACTTTGTAAGAGAATGTGTGTAAATTTGTAAGGGTTCACAGGAGAAATAAGTTGAACATTTTCCTTAATATTTTTGTAGTGCAATATTACAAGTTATTGATGAGATCTAAGATTTTTATTTTTTAACAAAAGACCAGAAGCCGATAATTATATTGATATTATATATTTTAATACGTATAGAGGATAATGTTTGATAAGAAACTTCAAAACCAACTGAAGACTATTGTCACTATATAGAAATACATTCCAAACCCTATTACCAAACCCTAGCACCCAGAAGACTATTATGGTTTTAAACAAAATTGATCTTTTTCAGATCATTACATAAAAAACCCTATCACCCTGACTTCATTTTTAACTATACCGCTAATACCAAAACAAGAATATTGTTTGTATGACTATTTAAACACCCCTATTGCTCAAATTAACCGAGTTCTCTCCTTGACCTTCAACAACTTGCAGATGAATCTGACTTGCAGTGTACGCCTGTGAGTGCACTATTATATTAATATCTGGAATTTGCATGTTCACCCTATTAAACTGACGATTTGGAATGGAAATAACCTACTACAGACCTTGAACACATTGATGAGATAGAAGAAAATAAATTGCATGGTACTTTCTTTTAAAACTATCAATCTCCTCCTTATCGAAATCAGAGTGAAACCTACTCAATGCTTGATACAGGTAAGCCAACGAGCCCTTGAGAAGAGAATTTGAAAGCTTCATAGGTATCAATATATCTCTGCTTGTGGTAGAGATAATGACGAGGAAAGAGGCCGACAATAAAACATTCACCATGAGTGAGATCATAGCCTTGGACACTCTGCAACAAATCCCCATCTTGCAAACATTCTACCTTCATAGTTTTGTTAGCAATTGACTAAAGAAAATTATAATTTTAAAGTCCATCGCATTTGATAGGAAGATAGAAAGAATATTGGCAGGAAAAACAATTCTTTGAGAACCAGTGTGCAGGATCTCGAGATCTAAGATGTTGATTGGTGTTATAAGGTGTTTTTTGGTGTGTGATAAGGAGAAATAAGAGTTTGTAAGAATTTTTGGTATTATTGATTAAGCCTATATAATGGGATCTACTTTCTTGAAGATAGAATTTTACCTCTACACATTATAATTGACAACTTGAAAGAAGCTAATCAAATAGCAGAATGTTGGAGATTATTTCAACCTACTTTTATGCAGTTTTATACTCAACATATTTTGCTATGACAAGAGATAGGTAGGTTGCAAGATTGGACACCCAATGCCTTAGCACAAAAGAAAGATGTTGAACAAGATGTTTCTTATTGTAGTACTTCCACACATCAAGTGAATGAAACGTTAATTGTGAGAGTTTGGGGATCTCAAAAAATAAACAAGGAAAATGTGGTCTTGGTTATAAGGGTGTTGTTGGGTCTTATGTTCCAAAATATTTTGAACCCATCAAATTTGTATCTAGAGGGATTATGAATGCATGTCAAGTTGAATCTTCCTCTACAAGTGTTAAATTGGTGCAATCAAAATTGTGTTCCTATTGTGGTAATTATGGCCATACTTCAACTTCTTGTTTTGATCTACACCCCTATTTATTATGTGGTCAACATACTCTGATTTTTCTCATTTTTTTTTATAATAAAGTGCAAAAACCTATGTCATGTGTTACTAATACTTTGTTTGAATCAGTTTCGGAGAAGATATCAAATGGATCTTTAGATACTGTAGTTGCAACATATTTGATAGAGGTTGGGTCCAATGCCCCAAAAAAGGTTGTGTTGAATGATATTGATAATGTTGTTAGTGATGACCATGATGTTGGTAATGTTGTTGGTGATGGCAAGGATGTTGGTAATATTGTTGGTGATAAAAATAATGTTGGCACTACTATTGGTGATGATAAAATTGATTTTTCTTGCCTTTAAAGTGTTATGGATTCCTTTTATGTTTGAGATGCCTTTGATTTGAATTTTTATGACTTATTTTGATGATGTTGATGCGGTTGTTGTTGTGATGTGTTTTCTATAGAAGTTGTGAAATCCAACTTCACAGACCCCAAAGATCACCTACATGCAAATAACCTGTCATCGAAAAAGACATTGGAGACAAAAAAGCAAGGGTGCTCTAAAAACTGAAAACATATATTAATCAAAGAGTGTAAAATACAATGAGATCAATCCTTAAGAAAGGAGATCATGCAAAACCTAAAAGAAACCCTAATAGGTAGACATTTAATAATTAATATAATTATTAAATGTCATAATATGCAAACTAAAGTGAAATCTTAAGAGAGGAATAAAGGCAACTTAATTAACATAATTAAGTTAAAACCTTTACTCTAACACCCCCCCTTAAGATGAGCAAGAGTGCAGCTACAAACATGTGTAAGAAAATAAAGGTAACTACAATGCATGAAAGCAAACATGGGTCCCCGCAACTAGGCCTGATCAGGTACCCATTTACAAAAGCAATGCAAACTAAATGAAACGGGGTAAAGGAGAAAACCCAGTGGGAACAAAACTCCTCCCCAAAATATAATGCAGAGAAGGAATGCAATGCACTAATGAAAGAAGGATAGGAGGTGGATTACATGATACCCCCCATAGACAACTTCTATCATATAAGTACATGTACAATGGTCTCCATAGGAGAGATAGAAAGAGAGAAGAATTCCCCCCCACAATGAAGAAACTCCTGTCACAATGGTAGATGCCTGATGTAGAATCCAAAAGGAGATCCTGAAGCGGCAAATGATATTCCACCCCTTGGGAAGAAATGGATCCAAAGGACGATGTCGAAGAAACCCTGTGAAGAGTGATGAACCAATCTGTCTCAGGATGTGTGCCATGATAGGATGCTGAAGAATCTCTCTATCTGAACTGAAACAAATGATGCCAAATCCAAACTGATGTGGAGAATCCTGAAATGCAACCTTTGAATGCACTGATAATGGTGGGCGAACAGTGATAACCTAACTGTCAAGGTAGATGAGATGAATGTCCTCATAAGAATCCTCCAAATCTGCAATATAAGACTCAACAAACAAGAAAGATATGTTTGCAACATAAGAGTCCAAAGTAGCTATGTCTAGAAGATGTATGATTCCCTGCTGCACTGAATCAAGAACAACAAGAGATGCTGATGAAGTCTCAGTCTAAAGAGTAGGAACTGTGAGACAAGCCTCTGATCCATCAGAAAATGTAAGGGTGTCTAAATACTCAAGCTCCTCTAAAGTATCATGATCAAAGGGTGTATTCTCTCTCCAAGCAATGGGTAAGAGACAATCTGAAGTAGGATCCTCTAGGAATGGAGAGAGATTGGGGTCTTCATAGATCTCCCAAAGACGTGTCCAAAGTGGGTGAGGACAATCAATGTCCGATATAGCCAACACAGTGTCATGATCAACACTAGACAATATAAGTCCTACTATGTGATTTCTAATGATATCCCATGCTAATTTTCCCTCTAAAGTGGCTGGTTCAAGTATGAGATCATACAAATAAGGCAAAATATTAAGCCACCTACAATGTGTAAGTATGCCCTTTGCCCATGACTCATAATTACCCCGTTCCAGAATAACAACTGAAGGGTGAGTAGAAAAACCCATGATAAATCTTCAAATGAAAAAAAACTAAGAAATCTAACCTTACTGCATTTAGATCAAATTAATATAACACATCCCATGCAAATAGGACCCATGTAGGTGCCAGAACATCCAAGTAATTGAGCAAAGTGTAAAAAAACACAAAGATGAATACAATTTTCCTAGTAAATTTTATGATGAAATAGACTATAGATTTGGAAAGATCACTACAACGCCTTTCCAACGCCTATTTGTTTGCACAAAATGGAGTTCGGACGCAAAAGATACACCCTCGGGAGTGAAAAACACAAGTTCTAACTTTGACTGGCAAACAAGACTGAAAAATGTCAAAATCAAAAGAAATAACCAGCACCACTGGAACGGCGCCAGAACCAGCTTTTCGGCGATATCTCATTTTTTCAAAACGGAGATCGTATGCAAAAAATACACCCGATTTCGTGAAAACAACTCCAAAAAAGGTTTGAGGGTTAAGCCTAGCAGTTAGGCTAACCGCTAGCATTAACCACTAGCAGTTAACCTCTAGCGGTTAACTGACAGTGGCGCCTATTAACTCTCTGATTTTAAAATTTTTTCTCGGATTGTGTGTCGTACAAGGCCGTATGACCCAGAAATGAAAAAAAATTGCATCCCGGAGTCACTGCGTCTGATTTCGATGATTTGACAGTCGATTTAAGGGTTTTTGGGTGCTCTAAATGCGATGGTGAGGTCTGTTTGAACTCAAAAAGCTCCAAAATTGCAGGTACGCTCTGGATCAAGAACCCTAAAAAAGCTTCAAACCCTCACAGATATGACGCCGTGAAGCCAAATTTGACAAAACAAAGGTCAATCTTGACTAAATCGAACGTTCCAAACACAATGGTGAGGTCCAAATTGACTCAAAATTCACCAAATAAAAGAGGTATGCCCTGGATCAAAAAATCAAACCCCAAACCCTCAAAGCTCCAAAAATCCTTCAAAACACAAACAAGAGGCAGCAGGTCTGGAGCTCTGATACCATGTAGAAATTGTGAAATCCAATTTCACAGACCCCGGAGATTACCTGCATGCAAATAACCTGTCACAGAAGAAGACATTGGAGAGAAAAAAGAAAGGGTGCTCTAAAAATTGAAAACATATATTAATCAGAGAGTGTAAAATACAATGAGATCAATCCTTAAGAAAGGAGATTATGCAAAACCTAAAAGAAACCCTAATAGGTAGACATTTAATAATTAATATAATTATTAAATGTCACAATATGCAAACTAAAGTGAAATCTTAAGAGAGGAATAAAGGCAACTTAATTAACATAATTAAGTTAAAACCTTTACTCTAACATTTTCCTTGCAAAGGTAACCTTTCTTGGTATTTGGGCGGAGACTTACAGAGATGAGTGATATGTTCTTCAAATGTTTTTCCAAAGATGAGTGATATGTTCTTTAGATGTTTTGCCGAATTGTTTATTATGTGACATTGTTGGTTTATCTTAGATTTTGTATAAGTTGTGGGTGATAGCTTTGGACACTGTTTGGTCCTAAAAATTGATGGTTTATAGTTGAACTATATTTTGAGATTGCAAGTTACTAGTTTTAGAACACCACAGATAGTGAGGAGAGGGCCATGTATGGTCATGATTTGGAGTGAGCACCAAAAGAGTGACTCACAATGGTCAATTGTAGT
The DNA here is from genome assembly GCA_007115665.2 of Sequoiadendron giganteum. NCBI lineage: Eukaryota > Viridiplantae > Streptophyta > Pinopsida > Cupressales > Cupressaceae > Sequoiadendron > Sequoiadendron giganteum. The sequence continues at coordinate 455,156,337 of CM021105.1, forward strand.
TTGATCATCTTTGATTGGTGTGAGCACTAGAAGAATGACTCATGATGGTCACTTGTAGGTTGATCATCTTTGATTGCAAAGTGAGTTGCATTGATGATTGGAGATTGCAAATGTTTTGGGAGATGGCTAAGGAGAGGCCCTAAATCAAAGTGTTGCAGCACATATTTTGGAGATTTTCTTCAAAATGTTCATTATGAGAGAGAAAATATGGAATAATGACCATTTTTTCCCCAATGTTCATTATAAGGGGGAATGAAGGATAATGAATATTTGTTTAGATGATTAGTTATTTGTTTAAAGGTAGTTCTAGATTTCAGTTACACTCCTAAATCTATACATACAACAATGTAATAGAGAATGAAAGCAATAGAATAATTTTTATTTTACATTATGCAATTCTTCAATTTTCATTGTTATTTTTATTTTCGTTCAATAGATTACTCTATATGTGCTTGCTATTGAGATTTCTTGAGGGATATGTGTTGCATGCTCTATTATTTTTAGAGTATATTATATGATCAGGTAAGCATGGGACAACAAATATCAATACCTTCTCTTGGATATAGACAATTTCTTAATTAATGTTAACCCTTCATTTTAATAGTTATTTTGTTATCAATGCTTAGTTATTTGTTTTCCATGGCTATTTCTTGATTTAGTCCTTTGGGATCCTTTGCATTTAGGTTGTTTATAGTAAAATAAAACATATGTTCTTCACCATATTTTTTCCTTCAAATTTATAAATGGGAAAATCCAAAAACCTGAGCAAAAATATGACCCACCAATCAGAGAAAATAGAAAAACCAAAAAAAAATCATATTTTCAAAATCAAAGTGTTGTAGATCATAGCAAAACCATTTTTCATCTCTGTTGGCATGATTTCCAAGCAAAAACTATTTGCATTTACTCGACTGAAAACATAAATCTCCACCTATAAGGCACGAAGTAACATACATCCTTTATGCTTTAATGCATATCGATACCATGTTTCAAGGCTTTCATTTTTCCACAAGTTGAAATATGATTTATAGAACAAATCCTTATACCAAAATACATATAAACTTGATGTAAGAAGGCAAAGCAAGGATGGTGATGTTTCTGTATTTCAATAACTCCATTGAGGGGATGTAATGCTCCTAATATCTGTTATACAGTGGCATGACACAAGTAATTGCACTCTTCCTAGAGTTTTCTACCCCTAGAGGGTTTCACCATCTCTAGTTTTGCATATATGTCTCTTGGTCATGGTGTGGATTCTTTGCTAGGTGTTTCCTTTCATTTACTATAGTTTAGGCATGTTATTGGAAATGCTTATGTTTCATTTGATTTTAATTGCAATGGAAGTAATTTTTATGTGTTGAGGAGAGAAATTATATCCATATGTTGGTGAGAATTCGAGGTATAACATTCAATTCTTTATGGATCAAGTGGTATTCTAGCATAAGATCACTCAAAAGAGATATGTGAATGTGGTAAGCCATCCAATAGATCGAGTGGAAGTGACAATCTTGAATCCTCTGAGTCTGAAATTGGCCCTAGAACTTGGGTAAGACACAATGAGGTGAGATTCATGAGGCTTGAAGGTGATGTAGCGAGGATTGCCAGTATGGTGGACAAAATAAATAGGTGGAAATCTAGAAATCTAGCAATTATTTAATAGAGAAATTGGGAAAAAAAATCTCATCAAGTGGAAAGTATTCAATTTTTTTGAATTGGAACAAAGACAAATGTCAAAAGGTAGTTTCTTGTAGGCTGAAGCTGAAATTGATATTCAACCATATGATGGAGAATCAGTGCTGAGCTGGATTCTGCAGATGGAAGTCTATTTTAGTCTACATAAGCTCACTCCTAGAATGTAACAAAGTTGCATCCATTTCAAAGTAAGATGACATCAAATATCTACTAAGGAAGCAATTTTATCCCATTTTACATGAGGAAGAGCAAGTAATGCAATGGCACTACTCCTGTGAAAGGCAAGGACAAATTTTACAAGAGTACACAAATAAATTTTGGAAGCAGGTTGTCTGATTGGGGAAATATGTCATGGATAAAGAGGTGTTGATGAAGTATATTGGGGGGCGGTTTGGGAACCTCAAGCAGCCTATACTTATGTCAAAACCCAAAGACATTGATGAAGTGTGTTGTTAGGCACACTATCTTGAGTTGGACTAAAAGAAAGCTTCTTTCAAGAAAAAGGGCAAGGAAAAACATGAAAAACATTGTAGCAATAAAAGCAAGGAAAAAGACCATGGTAAACCCAAAAAAAAGGAAAATACTTCAGTCAAATAGAAAGATAAGGGAAGAAATAAAGGAAAATTCTATTATTTGCATTGTGACAAGGATGATCACTTGGAAGAGAGGCGTTGGAAGATTCTTTTGGATCTTCCATTATCATGGAGGAAGAAGCATTCCAACTTTCCCTTCATCAAGTGAGGATTTTGATTTTGATGAGAGAATTTCATGCATGGTGTGGAAAAAATTATGTATTATCGGTGAGAGCTCTAAAACTAATGAAGAGGAAGAACTCACAAAGCTTTTCCATATAAAAGTTAGAATAAAGGATAAGAAGGTAGAGTCATTATTTGATGTATGCTTGCAAGCTATTCTTATTTCACAAAAGCGGATGGAAGAATTGCATTCAAAGACCATGGAGCAACAACAACCCTACTTGCATGGATAGCTAAGGCAAGGCATTGATATAAGCATTAAGAAGCAATGTAAGATGAATTTTTACATTGGGCCTGAAATTTTGGATAATGTAATCACATTGATGTATGTGGGGTCATTTTTGGTACTCCATAGTGATTCTTAACACAGTGAATGCTATGTTTAAGTAAGAAAGCCAAAATCTCCATGGTTAGTGCCAATAAAGCCAAGAGGTTGATTAATGCAATAAGAAAATTTGCACTTTTGATGATTTAGAGTCTAAAAGAAGAAACTTAAGGTGAATGGACAAAAGTTACATGTGTTGCATACTCATCATGATAAGCATGAAATCAATACATTGGTGAAACAATTTTTTTGAGTATTTAAGGAGGCTGAGAAACTACAACCAAAGATAAGCATAGAGCATGACATACAATTATTGCTAGATTTCCCTTTGCCTTATTGGGTTGTACAAGCATTGGGTGATGATTGTACCAAAGAAAGATGGAACTTGGCATATGTGTGTGGATACTAAGGCCTAAATAAAATAACATTTAAAAATAGCTACCCATTGCCTTGCATAGATGACTTGCTTGATTAGCTCCAACACACCAAGTATTTTACAAAACTCAGTTTAGAATTTGGATATCATCGAATGCACATAAAAGAAGAGGATATTTGCAAGATATTTAAAATGAAATAGGGGTTGTTTGAGTGGTTGTTGATACCATTTGGACTTTGGAATGGTCTAGCAACTGTGCACATAAAAGAAGAGGATATTTAAAATGAAATAGGGGTTGTTTGAGTGGTTGCCGAGACCATTTGAACTTTGGAATGGTTCAAAAAATTCTATGCATTTCACGAACGACTTATTGAGGTCTTTGATGGATCTTGGTGTAATTGTTTATTGTTTTTGATATGGAAAAGCAGGTTTTGAAGGGGCCCTGAAACCTTGTACAATGAAAGAAAGCTGCTAAAGTGAAAGAAACACTAGCACCAGTAGCAAAACATCAAGGCTAAACAAACACAAACTAAAGCATATTATCAAGAACTTTAGTCGCATGTAGATTACTAGAGATGAATTTGTCATGCATCTCTACCACTTCCTCAAGTTCTTGAAATGAAATGGCTTCCCTCTTCTTTGTCTTGCTCATAGTACGCAAGTACGGGCCAACGTCCACATTCTTCTCCACCAGGTTCATAGGACTAATCTCAGCTATAGCCTCCTCATGTTCAACAAGGTCCAGATTCTTACCAGTCCAATTTATTGCTTTCTCATTCAACAAAGACAAGCCTGCGCACTAGACTTCAAGGACTGGTTGCTAATTTTCACCAAAACTTGCAGGTCATTGTTGATCTTGTTCACTCTATCCTCTAAAGCCACAAACCGCTCCTCATTAACCCTATGAGCAAAATTTTCCAGAGTTGCCAGCCTCCCCTCATGATTTTTGCCAAGTTTTTCAACATCCACGACCACCTTACCGAGGATCACATTCATAGTTTATTGTTTATCTTAATGATATTTTAGTTTTTAGTAAATCATATGAGAAGCATGTTTGCATCTAAAGCACGTATTTGAAATTTTGAAAGAGAATCAGTTATTGTTGAATGAGAAGAAATCTGAGCTTGTAAAAATATCTTTGGTTTATATGGGTCATATGATAGGTGATGGTGAAATGAACACTGATCCTTCAAAAGCAGAGGTTATAATGAAATGGCAGAAATCCTATTCAAATGTTGAAACACGACTTTATTGGAGAAGCCCAATACATCTAGAAATCTGTGAAGTCATTTTTAATGTGTGGTTTCCCCATTACATGCTATCATGGGTAATGGAAAGAAATTCAACTTGGGGAAGAAACAACTTTTGATTATCTAAAGAAGAGAATCAACTTGGCACTGGTATTAAAATTGCTAAATCTGCAACAATCTTTCAAAGTGGAGGCGAATGCAAGTGATTACTCCATGGCTACTGTTTTGCTTCAAGGATGAAGATCATTATACTATCACCTAGAAATGTTTAAAGGTGGAGTATTAAATTATAGCACATACAATAAAGAATTAAATGCATTGGTTTCAGCAGTTCAAAAATGGAAGTATTATCTAATAGGCAAGGTGATTGTTGTTCATATATATTGTCTATGCTTTTCATTTCACATGTATGTTTAACTCAAAAAACTTCATTCCATTCCTATGATAAACAAATTAACCACTGTGAAAGATATGTACCCACAAAAGTTGTAACCAATTGATATAACTCATGTGCATCCATATATCTACAATATATTTATTTTCTTTATCCAATCTTAATTTATCATTTGATTACTCATACTTATATAAATTCACTTCCTTAATGATTGTTCAAACATTTCAATTATTGTCCAAACAAGATTTAAAATGTTACATATTATTGTTCCATACATGACTGTTCAAGAAAATAACATATACTTGTTTTTGCTTCTGCTTATTCCCCTCCAACCTTGCCTCTGCTTGCTGTACAAATGTGGCTAAAGTTCTCTCCTCTAATAATGCATATAATCAAAATGGAAAATATAATATGCAACTTTGAGATTTATATAATGCATTGAATCTTGTATACTACACCCTCTCTACATTTGGCAGTATAAAGCTGTTTAATTTTTCCCAATGATAACATATATGCTTTTATCTCTAAACAAACAAAAATGTTCATTGTCAAAAAATGCTTTTGGACCCTCACTAGTTTACATACCATGGAAATAAAATAAACTTCAAAATCTTTGATTAAATTATCTTGTGCCGAGTGAAACAGATTTGGGAGACAAAGACTTGGTGGAGTAGGACAAATCATTAAAATATTACTTGCCTCTCTACCCTTTAAAACAACCAATAAAAATAATAACATTTGCTACTACAAATTTTCCTTTGTCTTTCCCAACAAATACAATATTGTTGATGCTCATAAAATGTGTTAGATTTATATGATCAGATTAGAATGCAAAAATTAAATCAAATTTCAACAATGACATAGCCAATACCTTGGGAAACCCTCCAACCCGAGGGAGAAAAAACCCAACCAATATATCTCTTATATATTGATTATAATGAGAGCAGAAATTCGCTTACAATTCAAACCCAACACAAGGTCTCTTGAACAATGAACAAAACCTCTCCTAGGTGTGAATATACAAACAAGATATGTTTCTTCTTGAATCGACTTGCTGCTACAAATTTCTGATCTACTGCAACAATTGACCTTCTCCTTGAATGAATGCTTTTACTTGATTGACTTCATTGATGAAACATAATGAAAGATATCACATATATAGCCAATCGTAGCCCTTCATGAAGAGAGGTCGGCCTCAAGGGAAAAGACGTCTTCTTGAGGAGGCGTGAATTCCAAGAGAAGGTTGGCCTCAAGGGAAAAGATGTCTTCTTGAGGAGGTGTGAATTCCAAGAGAAGGTTGACCCTTCATTTATATATTATTTATTTACTTATTAAATAAAATCACTTTATTTAATTACAATTGATGAAGCGCCACTTCAATTAAATCGAGTATATAAATTTAAATAGCCTTAAGGCTATATTTAAATTTATTCTTCAAAATCGAATCTGGAAGTATGAAACTCATTGTTGCTTTTATCATCAACACTCTCTCTCAGCTAGGGAGGAATACTTCCAGTTGAACAAGACATATCACCTCATCGTGAAAGCATATCACCTCATCGTGAAAGCAGATATCAACATGGCTACATCCATGTGAGAAAAAGAGCTTATCACCTCATCATGAAAGCATATCACCTCATCATGAAAGTAGATATCACCTCATCATGATATCAACCATCATGGCTACCTCCATAGATGGTATGTACAAGTGCTCATCACTCAATGTGATGTTGTCACCTCACTATGATGTTCACCATGGCTCTCCCAGAGGGTGAAACACAAGTGAAAGTGAATCATCGCGGACTCCCACACATGATGTTGTTATTGTTAGTGTTTCTTAGATCAGATTAGATAATCAATTTAACAAAAGAAATGTAACACATAAGACAATGAACACAACAAGATACCCTGGGAAAACCCTCCTCTTGAGGGAGAAAAACCCAGCAAATATATCTCTTATATATTGAAGGAATAAGAGCAGAAATCTGCTTGAACTCAGGCCCAACACAATGCCGAGTTTGATACAATGAATAATAGCACCTCTCCTAGATGCAAAGATACAAATGAATATGTTTCTCCTTGAAATCAGTCTGCTGCTACAAAATGATGATCTGTTGCTGCAAGATGATGATCTGTTGATTAAGTATGAACTTCTTCTAGGACTACGAATTATACTCTGCCAATAAAGTGCAAACTTCTTGATATTCGAATTGTGTCTATAGTCAAGACGTGACCTTATATTTATATCTCCTAGGCGCCTCTTCACTTGGGTCGGCCTTTGATAAATAACAACTAAAGTCGACCAGAATAATTACATGCTATAAATCAAATATACAAGGTCGGCCCATGTATTTAATATTAGTCTTAGTGAAGACCGACGTTGTATTAACATCAACAGTTATGGAGTCACACACATGACATCCACCATGGCTCTCCCAGAGGGTGGAAACAAGGGCTTTCACCTCAAATCTCAAAGAGAAATGCATTATCAAGGGCTTGCACCTCAAATCTCTCTCAATAGAGCAATGCATTGATAGAGGATCACTAATACTAAGACTCCTTCTCAGCTAGGGCTTGATTCTCCACCATACCAAGCTTATCTTGAAAGTACACAAACTTTATCCTGGAGAGAGGCTTGGTGAGAATGTTTGTCGTCTGCTCATCAGTGTTGATATACCTCAATTGAATTGCTTTCCTCAATACCATATCTCTGATATAATGGTATTTGAGCTCAACATGCTTAGTTCTTTCATGAAACACAAGATTGACAGAAAGCTTCACACAACTTTGGTTATCACAATGAATGATAGTAGGCTCCATTGATTGTCCAAAAAATCCTGCAAGGAGCTTTCGAAGCCACACTACTTCACGAATTGCCACACAAGCTGCAATATACTTGGCCTTTGTTGTACTCAATGCCACTGAAGACTGCTTCCTGTTGCACTAGGATATCATAGTAGACCCCAAACTAAAGCAACAACCAGAGGTACTCTTCTGATTAGTAACACACCCTGCCCAAACAAAATCAGTAAAACCATGCAGCTTCAAATCTACACCCGAAGAATATCTCAACCCATATCCAACTATGCCACGCAAGTATATCAGGATATATTTTGCTGCAACAAGATGTATCTGCCTTGGTTCACACATTAATTGACTAAGTGCACTCACTGCATAGCAGATATCCGGTCTAGTGTTAACTAGATACATCAATGAACCAATCAATTGCCTGTACATCATGGGATCCACTAGTTCTGAACTAGCTGCAGCCTCCTTCAACTTATGTAAGTTGTTCTCCATAGGTTTGCAATCAATCATACCAAACCTCTTCAGAATGTCAATGGTATACTTCCCTTGACTTAGAATCATCTCATCTGGATTTTTTCAAACTTCTTAGCCAAGAAAGTAATGCATGAGACCAAGATTCTTCATTTCAAACTTAGAAGTTAGCTCCTTCTTGCATTTGAGAATGAGGTGTTCTTCTCCAGTGATAATCAGATCATCAACATACAAAACCAAAATCAATGCTTCACCATTAATTACCTTGAAATAGAGGTTTGAATCTACATCATTCTTTGAGAAACCCAAACTTAACAGGTAACAATCAATCCTTTCGTATCAAGCACGAGGAGCCTTCTTAAGACCATACAAGGCCTTCTTCAGCCTACAAACATGAGACTCCTTCCCATGTACCTCAAATCCATCAGGTTTCTCAATATAAACCTCTTCCTCTACTACACCATTCAGAAAGGTTGTCTTTACATCCATTTGGTGAATCTTCCATCCTCTAGATGCAACAATAGCAATAATGGTCCTGACAGAAGTATAACGAGCCACTGGAGAAAAGGATTCTTCATAGTCAACTCCCTCTTTTTTTGAAAACCCTCTAGCCACAAATCTGGCCTTGTACTTATCAATGCTCCCATCAGCCGCATGCTTGATCTTGAAGAGCCATTTAGAAGATACCACAAATTTTCCTCCAGGTCTAGGAACGATGTCCCAAACATCATTCTTAAGTATGGATTGATACTCTTCGGACATAGCATCTTTCCAAACCTGTTGACAAAATCTTCCTCAACACTAGAAGGCTCCGACTCAATAATTTGACTCATCAAGTCTATATAATTGGAGAACTTATTAGGTCTCTTACTTTCTCTGAAAGTTCCTCTTGGGGCTGCAAATTTTTTTGCCTCCTGCATTATTCTCCTGGCCCAAAGAGGTGTTTTCCTTCCAATCACAATATATGTAGGCCCATCAGTAGATTCCAAGGGCTCAACTGGATCATCATCTTCTTTAGGTTCTGGAGCCTCCCTCTGATTCTCAAGAACATGGTAAACTTCCATATCCTGAGGAGGCTCTTCATCATCGATCTCTATATGAGTGCCCTTGGATCTTCTAAATGCAACATCCTCCTCAAATATGACATCTCTATTGATCTCAATTATCTTCTGACCCAGAATAAAGATTTTGTAGGCTTTTGATGTCTCACTAAAGCCTACCAAAATTCCCTTCTTGCTAGAAGGTTCCAACTTTGTCCTCTTTTCCTTTGGTACATGAACATACATTGTACATCCAAAGATCCTCAAATGACTTACTTCAGGCTTCACCCTAGAGAATGCTTCTTCAGGAGTTATATTCTCCAAGATCCTGTGAGGGCTTCTATTCTGGACATAGACAACTGTCCTAGATGCTTCAGCCCAAAGTGAGTTTTCCAAGTCTTGGTCATGAATCGTGGCTTTGACTGCTTCCACAATAGATTTGTTCTTTATTTCAGCAACACTGTTCTGTTGAGGGTTATAAGGAACACTCAACTCCCTCTTAATCCCTGCTTCAATGCAAAAGTTGCGAAAGATAACAGAAGTGTACTCTCCTCCATTGTCGGATCTCAAGACCTTGATCCTTTTCTCGGACAAATTCTCCACCCGAGCTTTGAATTCTTTGAATCTTTCTAATACCTCCTCAAATTCTTTAGATTTCAAGAAATAAATCCAAGTCTTTCTAGAGTAGTCATTAATAAAACTAATGTAATACAAGAAACCACTCGAAGAAGCAAAAGACATTGGACCACATAAATCGGAATGAATAAGATCTAGGATACATTTGAATCTACTTTCACTACTATGGAATGGACCTTTTGTATTCTTACCCAAAGTGCAGCCTTTGCAGGTTTCTTCATGCTTCTAGTTGAATTTTGGAAGGCCGGTGACCATCTTCTCCATAATAGGTAGAGCTCAAAAGTGAAGGTGAGCCAATATTCGATGCCAAAGATCACACAAAATTGAGGAATCATGCACTAGAGCCTGAAGAGGATGAGTGCATAGCCTGTAGAGACACCCATGTCTAACTCTAATCACCCGAGCAATCTTGATGTTGGAGTTTTTAGCCCATATTAGAACGTTACCTTCTGAAAATGCAATTTGGTAACCCTTGTCTTCCAAGGATGAGATGAAAATAAGTTTTCTCTTGATGCCTGGAACAAAGAGCACATCATCCAATTGCAAGGAAGCGCCAAAATCCAAATGGAGAGATGAGGTCTCAACTCCTTTCATAGAGTAACTAGCATCATCTCCAATAATAACTTGTTCACTAGAATCTTTTTCCACCAAGTTAGATAGATGCTCCCTAAATCCAGTGATGTGGCGAGAGGGACCACTATCAATCAGCCAAGTGTTGGTGTCAGTAGTTACATTGCTTAACAAGGCTGAATAGAATAGGTATTCACTTGAATCCTTCTACAGAGAGACTTCATCAACATTTGCAATGGCGGCCTACTGCCTAGGCCTAGTAGGACATTCCTTTGCAAAGTGACCATACTTTTCACATCGAAAACATTGAACCTTGGAGAGGTCCCTCTTCTTCTTCTTAAATGTGGGGCCACCATCAGCTCCTTTATCTCTATTTCTCTTAAAATAAGCTTTCTTCCCATCTTTCCCTTTCTTCTTGGAGGATTGAGTGGCAAGAATATGAATTTCTTCATTAACGGAGCTTTACCCGATACCTCTTGCAACCAACCTAGACTCTTCTTGAATATAGTCTGCCCTCAACCGATCAAACTTGGGAAGTTTTGATCTTGCACTGATTCCCTGAATGTAAGACTCCCAAGATGACGAAAGACCATTAAGAGCCAACATGGTCAAGTCCTTGCTATCAACAACATGCCCAATCGATGAGAGCTGATCTCTCAACTCAGTTATTCTCATGAAGTAGGCAATAACAGATTCTTCTTTTGCCATCTTCAAATGATGGAGTTGTTGCTTTAGTGCAAGTGCCCGACTTGTGTTATTGATTTCGTACATCTCCAAAGTTTTGAACATCTCTCTTGTCGTCTTTAACTTGGAGACAATAGGAACAATATGATCCTTAACGAAATCAACTAACATCTTCTTTGCCCTAATATCTTTCTTCTTCCATAGGGCCTTCTCTTCCTCATCTGTAGGCTCAGGAGCTGAGCTTTCCACAAATTATGCCAATTCGCTTTCCTCCAAGGTGAGCATGATCCTGAATCTCCACGAAGTGAAATTTAATGCTCCCTCAAGCCTATCCTCAATCTTAAGACCATTCACCATCTTGACAAAGAGATAGAGGTAAACAAAGATGAGGAATAAAATAAAGAGTATCGCTGTAATGCACAAATCTAATCAAGATCTTCTTCAAACCTGCTTTGATACCATGTTAGATTTATATGATTAGATTAGAATGCAAAAATTAAATAAAATTTCATCAATGACACAACCAATACCCTGGGAAAACCCTCCAACCCGAGGGAGAAAAAAACCGAGCCAATATATCTCTTATATATTGATTATAATGAGAGCATAAATCTGCTTACAATTCAGACACAACACAAGGTCTCTTGAAAAATGAACAACACCTCTCCTAGGTGTGAATATACAAACAAGATATGTTTCTTCTTGAATCGACCTGCTGCTACAAACTTTTGATCTGTTGCTCCAATCGACCTTCTCCTTGAATGAATGCTTTTACTTGATTGACTTGATTGATGAAACACAATGAATGATATCACATATATAGTCAATCGCACCCCTTCATGAAGAGAGGTCAGCCTCAAGGGAAAATACATCTTCTTGAGGAGGCACAAATTCCAAGAGAAGGTCAGCCTTAAGGGAAAAGACGTCTTCTTGAGGAGGCACGAATTCCAAGAGAAGGTCAGCCCTTCATTTATATATTATTTATTTATAAAATAAAATCACTTTATTTAATTACAATTGATGAAGCTCCACTTCAATTAAATTGATTATATAAATTTAAATAGTCTTGAGGCTATATTTAAATTTATTCTTCAAAATCAAATCTGGAAGTATGAAACCCATTGTTGCTTTTATCATCAACAAAATGTTGTGCTGGAATGTTTGGGGCTTCTAATTTTAAGTAATATTAAATTATTATAATTTTTTGGAAAGATAATGCTAATTAAATAGTCAAATTATGGCTTTGTGGGATTATTGCTATGGATGCAAAGGGTGTCAAAATGATCCAAAATTTAGTTTGATGATGAAAAACATGTTGTTGATGCTTGTTCTATCATTTGAATTTGAATTTTGATTTTCAAAATATAAGTTGCTCAGAAATCCAATTGGTTGTTAAACTACCATTTTGAACACTTATAGAAATTTTGCCACAAGGTTGAATTTTTTCCCAAGAGACTCAAAATTTGAACTAAAAATCCATGATGATTTATAGATAAACTCACTTAATTATCAAAATCTAAAAATTTGACATTGAATCTTGAGTTGTTTGGAGATGCTCTTAATCATCAATTTCGCAATCGTAGGCCCAATTATCAACCGAATGACTTGAAAACTAAAATGGGAGAAAATGTTAAATTATCAACAATTTCTCTAAAATAAGACTTCAAATACCCAGAATTTAAACTTGACCTAATCATAAACAAAATTTGTGGCAATCATGTCATTTGAAGTAGAAAAATATGATTATTGCATCGATTGAAGGCTAGATGTATTAAATATGGGCCATGGAATTGGTGCTTAATAATGGCTCATATTTAGGGATGTATAACCCTTGTGGGCATAGTGAGATCCTAAAAAAATCTCTAAGTTGCAAACCAAGACATAGCCGTGAATGTGCACAAGCTAGCCATCTTGAAATATGCTAAATTTTCCAATATGTGATTATTTCTCGGTCACCCAAAGCCACCAAAAAAAATGAATCCAATGCTTACCTCTATCGTATACATTATTCTATAATGATGTCATGAATTCAAGTCTAAAAGCATACATGTAAACTAACCAAAAAATATCATAATTGTTGTCACGAGGATTGCACCTTGGCTAAGTGTAAAACTTAGCTATCCTATGAAACATGGGATCATCTTCAAGTTGTGAGTTTTCTATGGTGAAGATGAACCTCCAAAGAGGATTGGTTCTCTTGATGAACCTCTTATAACTACTATTTGATAAGGAAAGAAAGATAGAAGAACTAAAATTGAAAAGATTACTTGATCCTAGGAGGTGATGCACCAAAAATCTAAGACCTATACTTGTTGTTTCAACTCACAACTCTCAAAAATAGCTTTACTCTATGCACAACTCAATTTTTACTAGCCCACACAACAGTGTTTCATAAGAAGGTTGTATTCTAGATATTTTTGAAGGAAAATTGAAAGTTTTCACAACTATAACTACTAAAAGAAATAACACAATCTATGACCTGTATGAGTTTTTCTTATTCTAGTATAAAATGTTTTGTAATGAGACATAATTCAAAGATTTTGCATTGGTAATCATAAAAATTAGATCAAATCATCTGCAAAGACACTCAACACATGAATTTGGAGAAGGAAAACATGTTGCTTTTATTGAAATAATAGGAGTTTTTGTTGATACAAATCTGGAAATACTACTTGAAAATACATAAAAGTTGTTAATTAAAAATCTCTCTCAAAGATGAGTTATAATCTCTTCTCTTGCATAAGGCAAAAAAGAAGTATAAAAAGAACTAACTCTAAAAAGAGTTGAAAGCTTGGCTTTATGGAAAGCCGCCTCTAGCTTAACTGGACTTATCTTCGTGGAAGAGGTTGAGTTTGAATGATGAGTTGAGAGCTATTTGGATGTGGAACTCCCTTTGAACTGGTTGCAAAATCATGTAAAAATTTTTGAAGAAGAGTTGACTTGACCATCTTGACCTCTGCACGTCCTTTTAAAAGTGCTTCCAACTGAACTTGAACAGTTGCTCTCTAAAACTTGCATGATGTTGATGGGAAAGTTTCCTTCAATCACTTCGCATGAAATCTTCAAGTTGTTGGGCGTACAAGGAAAAAAAGTCTTTATTTTAGGGCCCAAAATTATCCCAAACTGCATGCATATGGCTTCAAACTCTACTTAACTTTAGTTGTAACCATGCAAGCCTCTTAAAAGCTTAAAATTGATTGTATGTGCATCCAAGCTAAATTTTTAGGCCACTCAACTTGTCACTAGCTCATGAAAACCCATGCATGACGATAGGTCATTTGGAGTTTCCTACAAATAACTAGGTATTAAAGGTGACTTAGGGTAATCTTTTAGCCCATCAAGTGTGCATGCCTTTTGACTTCAATTTATTGCTTGCCTAATAACTCTTCCCTTGTCTCTGCTTAGTATTTATAAAATGTGACTAGCTTCTTTCTAGCTTTGGTAATGTAGACTATCCTTTTGATGACTATGCTCATTAATTTAAAGTGGTTGTCCTCTATTGACTATTCTTTTGTCCTTCTTAGGGTCTTCATACTGCTATGTCCTTCAATATGCTCTATGTATAAGGTTTTAGGGATAAATATTTCTCTTTTAAATGTTGTATTTTCTTGAAAATCTGGTGACTACCCTTTATACAAACTTTTTACAAAATTTCTTTAGCATTTCAAGGTGACAGTGTTGTCTTCATTTCAAGGTGACAGTGACTGTCCCCTTCATCCATTGTATTGATATTTTCCTTCATGATAGTCATAAAGATTATTCAACTATCCCTTCTATTGCAAGATGACTATCATTAAATCTTTTTTGCATGGTCACTACCTCCATTTATCCGTAGTAGATGTTAAAACTTATACTTTGTCACTTGCTTGTGCTTTTAAACATTGTATTGACTTCCCTTTGCTATCTCAAACCTTGCTCCTTTGTGTCATGGGTTTACCATGCCCTATTCTTTGATTGTCATAGGGTTTCACTATAAATTACTATCCTTTGAGATTTATCCTCATGTTTGATAATTGCCTCTTTCCTCTCTTGTTAATAGAAATGCATACCTATTAGGGATTGGGCATACATGACAATGGTCTACAAATTTTCTTTTGCCCTTTGTTATCTTACTCTTCAACTTCATTATATCACCAAGTAAAAGTCACTTTGAAAAAAATAATAGGACTACTTTCTCACTATCAAAACACCCTATATCAATATATAACCCCTGCACTAAGGCTTACCATGCATATGAACATAAGGATGTTGCCACTTGCATGGGAGAAGCCAAAACGCTTGAAACACAACAACTCCAGGAAGGAATGAAGATGACCATTGAATGGTCAACTGTGAGTCACCACCAACATCGAATAAGATGACAGTAAGAAGGAGTCTACTATGAGTGGGAAAGCTTAATGACATAAAAATTTGCATAGAGCATGTCTCTGTCATACCATTAAGGTAGAGTTATAGTTTGGATTCTCTTCTTTTGTCTTTTTCAATTATGGTTATCAGTTACATAGACTAGTCTTCTCCCTATTCTTGAGGGATAATGGATGTATGCATTTATGTTCTATTTTTAGTCCTTGTATGAATAAAATTCCTCTCGTGCCTATATATTAGGATTGGTGGTTGAGGAGCGAATCTAGTTTTTTAGTTCTAGTTTTTGGATTGTTTTACTCGACAATACTTCATTATTGTTAGTTTTATGTTATTTAGTTGTAATGGACATGTATCTCTGAATGAAAATCTTTTGAAAATTCTTGTTAGACTATAATAAGTTCAATTCTTATGCAATAGATGAGTTTAGTTACTGTCATGGATTGTTGATTAGTAGTGCATATTTGATATCTCTTGTGGGCACAACAACTTGAGCAAGGGCCACTTGAGGTACTGCAACATGAATTACATTTTGTAACATTATGTTGAGTTAGTCTCTAGAGAAGTTAGGAGTCATAAGTTAATAGTGTTAGTTAGTTGCAAGTTCATATTTAGTAGTTAGTAGTTACATCGTTAAGCAGAAGGTACCCGTAGCATAAGCAACATATTCATGGTATTTCCCCTGTTTTGCAATTTGATAGTTTACTTTCCTTTCCAACCTTTATAGTTTTAATTACATGTGTGACCGCCTATGTTTCATCGATATAGGGCATAGTTAGGATCCTTGAATTCACATATAGTGTCATCACTATCAAAAGCTTATGAGCTTTGGTTGATAATTTAATGAAGCCTTTGTGAGGGTTTGGTGAATTGTTTAGTTAGGAACCTATCCTTTGAATTGTGTGTCCACTCATGAACACCAAATTGATTGAACATTAGAAAGGCCTTACATTTTTGGCATTACTGTCAGGGATGGTGCTACATTCAAGATTCTCTTGTGTAATTTCAAGCTTTCATAGTTTAGTGTTTTTGCTTTCAGCATTAGGGTAATTAAGTGTTAACCCACCAACAACAACATGCTTTATTAACAATGTGTAGGAACCGTTGAGCAAAGTCATAATCATTGTATGTGGAGGCAACAAGACGCTTTGGGAAGATTTCTCCCCACATCACATGAGGCATTAGAGGATACTAGTGGATAAAGTGAATAGAGCGAGGGTATTCCTAAAGAAGAATCATCCCTAACACCATTACCCACACTAGATACAAAGGAGACTTCCCACATATGCATCAACATCATGGCTGATGCAACAGTTGAAGACCCACCAGAGCATGTAACCTTTGAATTCCCCATTTCCAACTAGGAGAGAGCAACTACTTTGAAGAACATACCTCCTTCAACATTACTTGACTTCTATGGGATGGTCATGGAGGATCCAAATACCTTTCTTTTTGAGTTTTATGTGCTATACATAAGTTATGATTATACCACATATGCACATGAGCTTAAATTATTTCCACCAACACTGAAGGATGCTATTCTAAGATGGTTTATGGGTTTGAGAAGAGATGTTGTTCCAAATTGGAATTCCATGAAGACAAATTTCTTGGAAAAGTACCAAGATTACTGCAGAGGCATAGATAGAAAGAGGGATGACATCTTTAGGATGTCACAAAAGGAAGATGAATCCTTAGAAGACTATATGGAGAGGTTTCAATTTTGCCTCGAGAAAACCCACCAAAATAGACTCTCTGATGAGTCCTTAAAGTTGATATTCTTGAGAAGGATTAATGAGGATTGCATGGATTCACTTAACCTCATTGGGGAAAGAGATATCTCATAGACACCATTTGAGGAAATTTGCAAAGCATGCAAGAACTATTCAAGGTCTTTTACCAAGAAGGTTAGAGGAGAAAAGACATCTTCCATCAACAAGTCACCTAATGGAATCTCTAGAATAGAGCTAAGCAATAATCTATCAAATATGAAGGAGGATATCATTAGCCACTTGGCTACACAATTAGACACCCTCCATGTGAAAAAGAAGCAATAAGAGGTAGAAGCATCCCTTACAAAATACTTCCCACATTATAGACAAATAAATACTAATTGCAAGTGCAACAAGGTGGCAAGTATCTCTAAAGATAAGCAGGGGACACTAGACTTTCATGTATTGGAAGGTGAAGATGGACAATTATTCTACATAGCTCAAAGGAAACCATGGTGGCCAAGATAAGGTATGCCCCAAGACCCTTTGAATTATAACATGCCATTTCCTAGTAACAATGCAAATTTTCTTAGTTGGAACCCTTAATCTTGGGCCAATAAGTAAAATCAACAATAGTTAATGCCTTAATCCAATTGGAATCAATAACATTAAAACATGTGGCCACCACAAAATTACCAAGGATCTAACTATAATTCTCAATGGACACCCCAAAAAAAATAATGGCAACCTTAGTAGTAAAGAGGTTAGTAGTGACAAAATCAAAACATGAATTATCAACAACCATAGTAGCCCTTGCAGCCACAACTTGACAAGACCTTATGCCAAACCCAACTAATCTAGTGCCACAACCATCTAGAGCACCTGAGTTGCCAGCACAACTTACACCTAACCCCAATAACAAGCCTGTTCAACAAGCTTATGCTAACAAATCTATTCAATACCCTACTTATGGGATTGAGGTGAGTGATGTCAACCTCAAATCAGGGAAAATGTTGGCTAGGCCTTCATCTCTTCAAATCACTGAATTGGTTGATGAGGAACTCCCAATAGAGATCTTGGACACACAACCTAAGGAACCTAAGTCAAATCAGGTTAACCCAACCAATCTAAGTCTAGAGCCTCCATTCCTTGAGATATTATTAGTTCAAAGACATCAAACCCAAGCTAAAACTAATCTATTGGAATAGCTTAAGGATGTTTGCATCAAAATAGCCCTTATCCAGTCCATTAAGGAAGTTCCTATTTATACTAAAACAATGAGAGAGCTATGCCTCAAAAAGCCAGACAAGAAGCGAAAATACCCTTAGACTGTACATGTCTTAGAACAACTTGCAAACATTATGTTGGTAAACATAACTGTCCCCAAGTATGCATATCCTAGGAGCCCTATAGTTGACGTCAAAGTAAATGGAACTCTCATTAAAAACACCTTAATTGACTTACAAGAAGCTATTAATGTAATGACCAAAGAGACCATGAAGTTACTACAGTTAATACAACTCATACCTACACCTACTATTTTACAGTTGGCAGATAGGTCCATAGTTAAATATGAGGGTATCATTGAAGACTTGATGATAAAATTGAATTCATGGGAGTACCCTACAGACTCCATGGTCTTGCAGCCTAAAGCTAATCTAGTGGGTTAACCTCTCATATTACGAAGGCCTTGGTTGGAAATATTAGATGTCATCATAGGTTGTAGGTCTAGGAATATGATAATTTCCAATGAAAATGTGACTAAGAAGTTAGTCCTTTATCCACCAGCTCAACCACATGTAGACCTAGAACTATTTGGCCTGCCCTCGATAGGGAAGATCAATAATCCTTACAAGTCTTGATGACTATTGAACGCAACCCCTTATAAAACCAAGATGAAGATGACCTGATAGCAAACATCATGCAAAACAACTATGGTAGGGACCCACAACATCATGATTGTCTAACATGTCTGTAGGATCCTTTGCAAGGTACTCCCATGAATTCTTTGGTTCATAGATGTGAATTTCATGGACCTAATACAAAAATCATGGGGTGATTCTTAGTTGGGTGGTTCCAAAATGTTCAATGTAGTCACAAAGTTGAAATTGGTTAAACAATAATTGTAAGTCTAGAATAGGTCCAGTTTGAAAAACATTTTTGAAGAAAAAAGGAAGATAGATGAAAGTCTTCAATATATTAATAAAAAAGTGATCAACAATGGTATGGACAATGCAAGTTATGAACTGGAAAAATAATTGCTTAACAAGCTTGAGGACATTTTGGCAAAAGAAGAAATCTTTTAGTGTCATAAGTCGAGGGAGCTTTGGTTAAGTGAGGGTGACAACCACAATGCAACTAGAGCAAGAAGAGAAATAAACAAAATCACAAGCATTAAATCCTCTGGGGTCAGAACTCTTGATAAGATAAAAGACATTATATCAGAAACTATAGATTTTTTCTAAAACCTGTTGAATAATTGGAATGGCTCCAAGTGGCAAGAACATCAACATATTTTGACGAATATTCCAAGGCTGGTCACAGAGGCTCAAAATGAGATGCTAATGGGTAAATTCTTTGAGAAAGAGATCAAGGGAGAATTATTCCAACTTCATCCTAACAAGGCCTTAGGTCCTGATGGGTTCCCTATTGAATTCTTCCAGAAGTGTTGGGATATCATTGGGGGGAAGTGGTTGAGGAAATAGAAGACTTTAGGTGCACAAGAAAGGTGTTAAAGGAGATAAAAAAAATACATTCATAACCCTAATCCCAAAGAAGGAGAAGCCATAATTTCTTGATGAATTCAGGCCAATTGCACTCTACAACACAATTTACAAGATATTAGCCAAGGCTGCTGCAAATAGGGTGAAGAAGATCCTCCAAAACATAATTTTAGAGGAACAAACTAGATTTATGCCTGGAATATCTATATTGGATGGGTTGATTATTGCCTAAGAGGAAATTCATTCAACTCAAAAGTGAAGAAACATAATAAGTTGATAAAACTAGACATTAAAAAATCATACAACAGGGTTGATTGGTGTTTCCTCTTCAAGGTGTTAGAGGCATTTGGGTTTCACAAGGGCTGGTTGGACTAGATTTTCAACTTTGTTGCCAACCCAAGATATTCAATTCTCATCAATGGCACTCTAGAAGGTTATTTTGGGGCTTCAAGAGGTTTAATATAGGGGATCCTCTATCCCCTTATACATTATCACGACTGAGGCCCTTGGTAGATCTTTGAGCAAAGCTTCAATTGATGACACATCCAAATAACTAGGGGTTTGCCAACTATCACTCATCAACAATTTGTTGATGATATAATATTGTTTAGGGTTTCCCAAGTGAATCCATAAACTTTAAGGAGATATTGGATAAGTACTCGGAGGCCTCTGGTCAGGAGGTTAACAAAGAAAAATCTCAAGTCTTCTTCTTTTTCACTAATCCAAGAAATGAAAATCAGATCCTAAGGGTCTTAAATTTCAAGAAAGGGAACCTCCCAAGCAAGTATTTGGGCCTTCCTTTAGTAGCAGGGATACAATCTAGTAAACTTTGGGATTCAATGGTCTCTAAGGTGGAGAATAAGCTGGCCTTATGTAAAGGAAGGTGGCTCTCTTGGGCAGGAAGGATAATGATGTTGAAGGTAGTAATTGCTTCTCTTCTGGTATATATGATGTCAAGCTTACCCTTATTAGTTGGTGCAAGCTAGAGAATAAATCAGAAAATGAAAAGGTTCTTTTGGCAGGGAGATCAGAGCAAAACAAGTATCCCCTCATTAGTTAGGACAAGGTTTGAAAATCAAAAGGTGCTAATGGTGTGGGGTTGTAGAATTTTCTACTACAAAATAAAGCTTTAGGTGCGAAACATTTTTGGAAGATGTATACAAACCAAGACCCAAAATGGGTTAAGATCAAGAAAGGTATTTGGATGAATGAGAAACAAGTATCTTCACTTCAAGGACAATTCCACTTGGGTCTAGAATATGGAATTCCTTGATGAGTTTTCGTGATCTAATAGTGTACTATCTGACCTGGGATATAAGGGATGGGAGATTTTCTCTCTTTTGGGAAGACTTCTAGGGAGGGTATACAAGTTTGGCAAGAAGAGTGGAATTGGATAAAGTAAAGAACATTAAAAAGAAAGTCTAGGGTTGTCATGTATGAGATTATCTTCAAATCTCTTTGATGAATGGTTGTCTCGAAGGGAAATGGAAAGATGTGCAATCCTTAGGCCTTTCCAATGAACTGGCTGAAGTTTATGAAGCCATTTTAAAGGAGCAAGTGGTATTTTTTAGAGATGGAAATGATACTCTAAGGTGGCATGGCTCAAAGACATGCAATTACAATGCTAAGGATGGATATAGATTGTTGATGAAAGACTTGGAGGTTTCTTCCCGAATCCCTGTAAAAATATGTTGTAATAAAAATTGCCTTCTGAAGGTTGGGTCATTTGTGTAGGCTGCGGTGCAAAACAGGGTTTTGACTACAAACAATTTTGCTAAGATGGGTTACTATGGTCTGTTAGGGTGTGTTCTTTGTAAACAAGATGAGGAGACTAGAAACCACCTTTTTTTGAATTGTCCTTTCACTCATAGATGTTGGTGATGGTTGTGTGTATGATTGAATCGGAAGAGTGCCTTCCCTAATGACATCCCAAGTCTTTTTCATGCTTGGCCCTTTCTAAAAAAATTTGTGATGTACTCAAATTTGTGGGTGGCAAGTCCATCCTTGATAGTGTGGGAGGTATGGAAAGAGAGAAATGAGAGAATCTTTCAAGAAAAAGAGATGCCCATCTCATCACTATTGAATAAGTTGGAAGCTACTATTGTGGAGGTGGTAAATTGAAGGGTTGTTGCTAAGAACTTGAACAATCTAAACTTCTCTAAATGGGATGCCTCAATGAGGAACCATTGACATGGCCTACAAATTTCCTCTTTCATTAGGGAAGGTTGGAAAAAGACACAGGATTTGAGAAGTAAGGTTGTTTGGCTGCCCCTAGGACATGGTTGGTATAAGTTAAACTTTGATGGTGTTGTAAGACGAAATCCCAATGTCTTGGGTGTTGGTTACATCATAAGGGATTGGTGTGGTAGGGTGATTGGTAGATTGGTGGTACCACTTACAATGGGCACTAACAACACAACGGAATCACAAGCCTTAATCTTAGGCCTCAATCTTTGTCATGAGTTAAAGATTGAAAAAGTGGTGGTTGAGGGGGATTTCGCTCTGGTTATAAATGCATTAAGATCAAGTCAAATGTAGAACTGGAAACTTGGGGCCATGTTGGATGTAGCAAATAACCTTTTGAAAGGCTTAAAGTATTACATGATAAATCATATGTTCAGGGAAGGCAATAGGGAAGTCAATGAGTTAGCAAACAATGGTGTTGATGGTATTGCAATAAAGGAAATTAAGTAAAGTATGCAATGGAATTTAAATTCTTAGCAAGCGATGTCTCTAAAGTCTTGGGTGTTTTGATTAAGCTTTCATTTGGGTGGAAAGCAAAGCGACCATTATTGGAAATATATTTATCAAAGTTTGGGCTGCTTATGGTTGGGCATTTTAATCACGTTCATCAACTTTTATGCCCTAAGGAAATGTAAAGTTTGCATGATGGCTCCATCATGGGGCCTTATTTGCGGTCATGATTCCTTGGATACAACATATATGCCAAGGCTTGATAATCATCACAATATCAAAGGCTTGGATGGTTAATCAATTGGCAATGTATACTCCATGGCACGAAACTAATAGTTATTTCAAGGGGTGTTAGCCATATAGGACTTTGTAATGAGAGAAGTAATATTTGGAAGAGATAAATCCTGTCGTGCTGACATCTCACATGTGTGAGGGCTGAGAGCTCCCCTAAAAAATCGTAAGGTGAAGGCATGAATTGATTATAAGCACCCTCAAAAAGATTGTTTATTCTCATCTTGTAAGCAAGTTTGAGTTGTCTCGGCTCTGTATATGGTTGAACACTCCAAATTTATAGTGTGTATGTCGTCTAAGTGCATTGTGTGCGGAGGCATGGACACACCAATCCGTTTTGGTGGGTGATATGAGAAAGATGGCCTTCCTGGGGGAGGGGTTCGACTTGCAACTAAAATGCATTTGGTTGGAAACATATTTTCTATCAATTGACGTCGTTAAGTTGATCCTGGGCAAAGATTTTCTAGTGGTGAGGGAGCGCTACCACGTGGACTCTGATATTGCATCCAGGTTCTTGGCGATCTTACTGGATTTGCACCTGCCGAAGTCGAAGGTGGAGACGATACCTTGGAGAATGTTCAAGGTTGAGCGTCTGGGTGGGTTGGCAGAGACGTTGGACGCCGCCACTTTCGGCATGCGCATCCCCAGGCCCCTCGACATGGACTTGTTGGTAGTTCCAGGTGAGGTCATGAAATATTTCCCTTTTTAACTGGATTTAAAAGGTGAGGCGCTGATAGGGCATCGTAGGAGGGCCATTGAAGGTGTTAATTTCATGAAGAAGATGTTGCATATAGTACCTATTCAGGACTTCAAGTGGGCCCAAGAATTAATCTACCTTGTGTAGGAATATGGTAATGTATGATCTAGTATGTTGTGATGGTCGGGGATTTTTTGTCAAATTTTGTTTAGGGTTAGGTTTTGTGGCAATGTTCTTTGTTTGACACTAGTGTTAACAAGCTAAAGGCTAGTATATTGTGGCTCGTTGATTTTGCATGGTCTTTTTGTTTTCACTAGTGTAATAGCAGTCGGGGATAGGTCTGATAAGATCATGGGGTTCTCTCGACTGTATGTTATGGCGAAAAAGCACATGTAAAGTTTGAAGCCCATTGGACGACAATATGTAACTTTTTGTTCTATCAATATAAATCCATACTTATGTATCGAAAAAAAAAGTAGCATAAAGTATATAAATATTTATTACACATTTCAAAATACAAAATAAAATAAAAGAATTATTGAAATAATTAATGACAAATTTTAGAAACTAAAATTAAAATTATATATAAAAGTAAAACAAACATATTATCAAAAATATTTTGAAATAAAATTAAAATAAACAATAAAATTAAAATTAAATATTATTAAATAAAAATAAAAATTTATGTATCTTTCACATATAATAAATAAAACAATTCTAAAATAAGATTAGATTTTTTATCCTATATTAATTATTTATTCTTTTGTAATGAAAAGCTTTTATTTTCATCACAACTTTGTGAAATTGAAAAACTAAAAAATACTTTTAAGAAAACCAAGCATCGCTATCTGGTGGGGATTCAAAGCTACCAAGATTACCACTATTAAACCCGACAAAGTAACGGAGCCGTTAAGTGAGACGGTCAAATTGACTGACGGCTCCGTTATAAATCCTCCCGCGGCTTTTCAAAACAAGCCCAAAGCTTGCAACGCAAGATTATTTGTATCTGCCCAACATATAAGAGCAGGAAAAATAAAGAGGGCCCTGCTTGAAAAAAATGCATCTGCAGCAAGCTAAAAACATCACAGGTGAGTTTAGATCTCGCGACCTATGCTCAATTTTTTTCTGCAACATTTAACTCAAATATTGGGTCGATTTTTTCTAAAAAAATAAAACTAAAAATAAGTTTCAGTGTTTCAATTTCCATCCTCTTTCTCCGCCTATTTTCTGTAGTTTACCGTTTTTTAGAGCTCTGAGAAAAGTCTCTGCATTGTCTGCACAGATTCGAAACTTTATTTTTGTTCAGTTTATGATTGCACAAGATATTATTTCGTACTATAAGAAAATGGCATTGATTTGATGCCTTTTTGAATAAATGCATGAATCCATTGCTTTTAAATTTGTTTGAAAAGGATTACCTGCGACTATTTACATATAGTTCTTTACAAATCTGTTTAGATATGTTAAATGGCCTGAAATGAAGAATTCTGCTTTCTATAGCATAAAATCTGCAGTTTTGAATCATTTGTGAGGTTTCCATTTTTTTGGCTTACAGTGGCCCTATGAAATCCTTAGAATGAAAACACAACTATTCTTTAGTTATTATGTAAAAGTTTTAAGATTTTCTTCAGATATTGTACTCCCAGTGTAAGGGGACTAGCAAGTTTGGAACTAATGGCAGCTCAAAGAAATGAGTATTCTTTGCTTTTTTAGACTTCCATTCGCTTATGAGGTTTCAGAAGTTTCTGCTTTTTGCTCCTGTGAAAGTCATATCATAAAAAACAGAGTATTCTTTAGTTTTATGGGAAGAGTTTAAAAATTTTCTTCAGATTTGTAATCCCAGCGTAAGTGGATTGAGAAGATTAGATTTAACCCCCGCCTGGTGATGAGGTCGAAACCTGGGGTATAAAAGTTGAGCACTATATATGTCAAATAGAAGGAAATATCCTTGCGGGTTTTCCCAAGGGTGGTCTCATATGCCAAATAATAAATAATCTTTGATGAAAGGAATAGGCAATCTTAATAAATAGATTTTGGAGGTTAATATTTATTTCATAGGTTTTTGTTTTTGAATGAATATCTGGATATCACAGTGAATCCTCTAATGCAACGGCCAACTTTTTACAAATGGGATTAGCAATTTTAGCAGGCTTGACGCTAAGAAAACTTCCATTCCAAGCAGCTTGAGCTGGAGTGGTGCTGAATATAAAGAAATGAATTTAATCTGGATAAAATTGATAGCGAGTTTTATATATTTACCTAATTAACATGTTTTTGCCAGATAATGGATGCCACTTACAACAATGCTTGCAGTCCAATTCTTCCTCAGACGACCCAAGTAGTAACTATTTCACAAGTCTCTGCACGGTCTTTGTTGCTACAATCCAGGAAACCAAGGATCGAATCTCGCAGTTAGAATTCATTTTTTGCAGTCAGCTCTTCCCAACTATTCAGTCAGAGCTAACAAAATCCAGAAATATATACAAGAAAGTTGAAAAAATAAAACAAGATGCTGAAGAAGAAAGGAACCGAAACAAGAAAACTTTGTTGCTTGAGATGGATAAGCTTCAAACGGAGAGGAAGAATCTGGAGGAGCAGATTCAGCATATGAAAATGTCTTTTGAACAGGAGAAGAAGGAGCTATCCTCTGCCTTTGAACTCCAGAAGGAAGGGCTTTATAGAAAGCATAGCTTGGAAAAGGAAGAACTCTTTTTGAGACTGGAAACTGCGCAGAAAAATGATGAAACTCTGAAATTTCGGGAAGAGCTTCAGCAACTGCTTGAAGAAATTTCTGAAGGAAAATTGTTGCAAGAAAGTTTACTTCAACAGATAAACAGGATGGATGATGAGCTTAAAATGCAAAGGCAGAGACAGAATCTTCATGATTCTGAGCTCGAACGTGAAAGAAAATCTAAGCAGGATTTTATTGAGCAGTACAAATATTTGAAGAGAATGTACAAGGGTCTTAAGACTCAATATGATGTTATTATTGGGTTGAATGGCATCAGCACAGACAAGTGTTCGTCTGCTAAGAAGAAGGCACAGAATGATAGTCACACTTCTGATAATCTTAAGCAGCTGAGCTTATTTGGTAAATAAAACTTCCTAGTTCTTGATTCCATTTTCTTTATTATGTCTAGTCATTTTTTTGGTAGATCTGAGACTGATGTTTGTTGGACATCTAGATTGCCACGCTCAAGCCGCTTATAGAGGAGAAGCAAGAATAATTCCCGAGGAAAATGAAGGTAATATCAATTCAAATGGAAATCCTATGGAAACAGATCATCAGGATGGTGCTAGCATCGAGAACAAAACTAAAAATGTTCTGAACAGAAAGCCTATAGCCGGGTCATATTCTTCAAAAAATGATCCGGATGGCAATCAGGTTAGTCTGAATTTGGATAAAAGATTGGAAAATGCTCGGGATGAAGGATCGCTCTCCAAAACATTGGTTGATGATTCCAAATGTGTTCCATTTGATGATGAAGAAACTCAAGAGCAAGCACACAAGGTAAGCAAACAAACAGAAAATCATGGTTTTCGGGCTGTGAAGGAAAAAATGGAATCATTGGCCCCATTTCCACAGCAAAAGCAGCTGCAGAAAAGACCACTTGAACCTAGGTCCAGGCCTCCAAATTTAGCAAGGCAAAAGAATTCATCATGGAGAGAGACCCGGTTGCGAAAGGAACCTGGTAAATGTGCTGATCCACATGACGATTTTCTTGATACCCCCATGGAAATTGCGCTTCAATCAGGGAAGCGAAACTTAGAAGCTTGTGCTGACGTGCCTGAACACATGGCTTCAATTGTGGAAGATAATTGTGCATGCCCTGGTGAAGCCAAAAATTGTCAAATGAATCAAAATAATGTCATTTTAGATGACATTGAAGATGATGATGAAACACAGGCTATAGATCCTAATTGTGCTCAGCAGACATCCGATGCAAGATCTGCAAATTTGGTTTGCAATTCTGGTGGGATGAAACTGGAGAACTTAGACAATAAAAGCCCTAGTAATTTAGGCAAATCAAAGGAGCAAAACTTTAGGCATGCTCACAAGGGTGGCACTAGCTATAAGTACATTGAGCCTGTAAGGAAGAAGGCAGACAGGGAGACTCTGAAAGGAGTTGAGTGCAACCAGTGTAAGAAATTTTATGATGCTGTTCAGGTGGGGGATGGTGATGTAACTGGTGAAATTCGTTGTGATCATCATAATGAGGTCTCACGGCATAGATATCGCTACGTTCCTCCTGCTACGCCTGACGGATTTTGGAATATTGGATTTGATTCCGATCTCTGACCTTTCAAGCTGTTTTCATTGTATCATTCTGATCTCCGACCTTTCCAAATCGAAAATCAATCTCCTAATTGATTTCTTTATTCATTTAATTGAAACATGATAATTGTATCTCCTGAATCAATTTTTTTAATTTTACATTCATTAGCAATCTTTGGCACCTTCCTGTTTTGTGAGCAAGTAAGACAACCATAAACTAGCCTGATTTGACAGCACCTCATAATATCTCGTATCAGAGCAATATTATGTCTTGTTGTCACTGTAATATTTTTAAATGGAAGTACCACAAATTTTTGAGTCAGAAATATCTCTGTTGTCTTGAGTTTAGAATTGAGCCAATTTAGACCTTTTGTAACACGAACATTGAAGCCAGTGAGTAGCTCCGAGTTTCAAACATGAAGTATTTAAATTGTTAATTGTTAACAGTTGACTAAGAGCGCTTAGGAAAGATGTTGAGATTATACGGTGGAATACTCTGTTAAAAAGGGTCATCTACTTCTGTAGTTGCTTTTCATATTCATCTCTCAAGTAAATGATGGTTGAGTTAAACGGCAATAACAAGTGACGGGTTTCATGGTGCTTCTGTAATTGCTTTCATATTAATCTCTCAAGTAAATGATGTCGGAGTTAAAAGGCAATAACAAGTGACCGGTTTCATGGTCTGCACCAAGACGTTTGCATATCAATTATAGCTGGTCTCTTCATATCTTGGCTGGTCTGAGTGTTTTTTTTTTCAAATAGAACCATACAAGATTTAAGATAGGGGAGATGTCCAATCATATTCTAGATTTAATCAACACCAAAAAATTCGCATATCAATTATGAATTATATCTGGTTTCCTTTATAACTTGGGTGGTCTGATTTTTTCTTCAGTTAGAACTATCCAAGATTTAAGATATGGGGAAATGTCCAATTAGATTTTAGATTTAATCACTGTGCCTTGATTGCCATCGTCTCAGTTATCTATTGACAAACAACAGTCTTTTTTGTTTTAGTGGGACCTGCACCGTTCAAGGTAATTTCGAAAGAACACCTAAAGCTGCTAGTTACATACATAAAAACTAAGCATAATAATCAGCATTGAGATACAAAGCTAACATACTATCCTAACTATCAAAAAGAGGGGTATATACAATCCATTAGCTGCATCTGAAATCACCACACTTGGCTCCAAATCGCCCCTCAACTGTGCACAAGAGAACGCAGAATCCAAGCTACTATCTCATCATGTCCAACTCTTACCTGTAAGTTGGCTTCAAAAATAACTAACACAAGCCATTTTATCTGCACCTATTGCAAACTGCCTACCTCTTCGAAGGATTCATTTGACAAAATTAAAAGCAGACATGTCTTCCATATTAAAGGTAAGAGTACAAATCCTAATCTGTGATTATCCTACTATCGGTTCAAAGGGCATTACTGCTGCTATCTGCTACGCTCTCCATTCCTTCTCTATCACTGCCCCTCTTCATTTACATGAGCGGCTTCTCTGCTTATTATTCTCTGCAAACCCACCCTCTCAAAACATCACAAGCGGTGCTTTAATATCTTTCAGCAAACAAGATATTTTGTGACTCCCATATAGTATGCTTACGATTGGACAGCAAGCAAATTTTACCCACTCTTCTTTAGATTTGCCATACCCTACTGATTTCCTTATTTTTGCATCATTGATCACAATATGATAGGCAGGGATCGAAATTGGGGTGGGCGAGGGTAAAGAATTTATATGATCATTTTTCAATAATGATTCTATGAGCCATTCTTTATAATCTATTCTTTGGCTACAAAACGGTCTCTGTTCTACTCCACCATTAGCTAGACAATCTGCAACACGATTACCCTCTCCGAGACAGTGCAAAACACAACTTTGTCATAAATCCCAGATATTGCTCTTATCTAGTCAGTACGATTTTTTCAATTTCCAATAATGATTCTATCCGCCATTCTTTATAAATTATAATCTATACTTTGGCCACAAACATGCTCTGTTCTACTCCACCATTAGCTAGACAATCTGCAACACGATTACCCTCTCTGAGACAGTGCATAAACACAGCCTTGTCATAACTCCCAGCTATTTCTCTAATCATTCCCTTTTGACAGCCATTAATCACCACCTGTAAGTTCCTTCCACCTTTATACAAGAACGATTAGCCGATTCAGCCATTTTTAGACCTTCCAAAAGAGCCAAACCTCCGCTTCATTGTTGTTTTTAATCCAAGGGACAATGAACCATCTTTTACAAAGTACCCATCTTTCCAATCTTAACACTACTCCTGCCCCAGCAGGGCCTGGATTCCCCCTTGCCGCTCGATCGAAGTTAAGTTTCAAAAAACCATGCATAGTCTTCTCCATACAGCAGCCTTTCTCTTCTTCTTTCTTGCTATTACCCCATCAACAGGATATTGGCAAACAATAGTCTTGATATCAGGGATGGTGAACATTCTGTTGGTTCATACAACTTAACTACTTTTACCAAGTTTCAAGGAGTACATCAACATCATAAGGAAATTTTCACTGAACCTTTAATCCATATGTTTTGTTCTAAAGCAGAGACTTTTATTATTATATCTTCTGTCTTATGTATACTGGTGTTCTGGTTGAGCTGCAAGGGTTTCTAGAAACATATTACAATATGGAAGTGGAAGAATGAAAAAACTTTATAAGCAGTAATTAGTTAAAAGCTCCATATACATGGTGGATTGCTGCCTTCATCTATAAGTTAAAATTACTATGGGATCATGCCAACTTAGAGTTTAAATTACTATGCGATCATGCCAAAGTTCTGCATTGCAAGCAAATTCTAGCTTCTAGTGGCTGTGGGCTGAGGCAACTGAATATTGAACCCTTTTCATCTGGCACTTTAGTCAGGTAAAAGTTTAAACCCCAACCAAAACGAACAAACATGTCATTTGACTTTATGGATCTAGAAACTCGTATTATTCGATACTTACTGAAAGGACTACACTGACAGAAACTGACGTGGGCTGATGAAATTCTGTTGGAAATTGGAATGGACGATGGTCTTGCTAATTCATCAAACTCATTTCTTAACAGTTCAATATCTTATGTAGCTGTTACTGTCTGTCTGTAGTTTAATGTGCCTCAAACGGATTCTGTGTGGCTTCTTCTCAGGTACTTGCCAGTTCCATTTGTCAATCCAGTAAATAAAATGGAGGCAAAAAAAGCGGCTGTTGAACTGCAACAAATCCGCACAGACCAGCCGAGCTCTTTAGTGAACCAATCTCACACAAAGGAACCATCGATTTCTCCAAAATAAACTAAGAAAATCTTTATTCATCCAAAATTTGCTTTCTAAGAAACAATTACAATCAGCTTTCTTATAGGGCACAAAAATAGGAGAGGAGGAAATTTGCCTGCAGTTGTCTTCCTTGACTAAGTAGTCTCTCAATTTGCAGATTTAACTACATGAATCTTAAGTAAGTGGCAAGACCTTCAAGATCTATAATTATGGAATAACAGGTCTTATGAGATGAGGATCTTTTTCCTTAGAATACTTGGAATATTTTCCTTGTAGGAGCCCCTATCTTCTAGCATTCAATTTTCAGCCTGCCTGCAAATTTAGAAGATTTTTATCCACATGACATCATTAGAAGGCGTCCAATGGATTTTGGGTAGATTTTTCTGGACTTTTTTCCATTTTTATATTTATAATTTTGGAATGCACTATTGCAATTTTTAAACAGATCATGGGACTGCCAGCTTCCTAAATATTCTTAGCTAAAGTTTTTAGCATTGACTGCTCCTATAAGACTTCCAAATTTTCTAGTAGCATCTTGTTGATAAATTTTAGGTAACTCCCCTCCATGAGACCATAGCCTAATTGAACTATGTATCCTTGATTTTTAGGAATTCCATGCTTATTATCTGCTAACTTGATTTGTGCATGTTAGGTGTGATGGCATAAATGATTTGGTCACCCTCGTCTTATTTCTTCATACAATTAGTGCTATCTTATATTTTCAATTATACATTTTTTGTATTTCATATTTTAGTGGCGCCTAGTTTTGAAAGGAACTATTCCTATAACATCACTTGTATCAAACCAAGTGAAAGGAAACTAAACTTGCAAAGACCCTGTTTTTACATTAATCTCATGAGTGAAATGATGCAAATGAGTTATCGATCTAAAGCTAAATAATTACAATACATTCACAGAGAACCAATGCTCTATCAAAGTTACAAGGAGATCTTGAACCATAGGCATCATGAAGGCAATTTGCCTACAACCAATGGCTCTAATACATGCTCTCCATTGTGTGAACAAACCAACATCTTAACCATATATCCATGGCCATACTGCAATGTCACAACCATGAGCAATAAATGGTCATTTTTTGGCAAAAATTGGCAGCATAACCCTACAAATGTGTCCCCTCACTCTTACCACCAATACATGCATTCAATATAGAGGTAAGTCCAAAATTGGAACGAAGGATGGTTTCCAATACCATGTGCTAAAACCATGGGCAAATTTGTTATCCAAATCAAGCACAAAATTTTGGATGTATCCATCTTTTTACTAAGATGATCCCATGCATTAGCAAAAACAACTTGATTTTCTAGTCTAGAACTAATCCTCTTGTCATGCTTTTTTCCCAAACTAACCTTTTCACACCTTACAAGTGTCAAAGTCATTTATAACTTACACAATACTAAGTGCTACTTACAACTTGCCAAATACAAATTACAAAGTGCAATGCCCATTTCCATGTGGGTGTAGGAGTTGAATGTGAACTCCTAACACCCCAAGATCAACTACCAAACAAAAATATCTTCCACAAGAGAGAAAAGGAAAGAATATCTTGCTATGATTAAGGATGCAAGATTGCAATATTGAATATGTCAAATGTACATATAGTGCCTTGCTTATAAAGACAAGGTTGTGAGATAGGATTAGACAAGATCAAGTGACATGTGTCTTAATCTTGTACAATGAGAACTACCTCAACATTATTAAATGACTAAGGACACAAGTATTAAATGACATGATAAGATAAGATAAAATCACATGACACCTAAGACTTCTAGAAAGATTGCCTAGGTTCTAAGCAACCTTAACATGTAAATAGGACATATTAGTGAACTAGATAGGTAGAACACCTATTTACAACAATACCCCCTTAAGTGCAACTTAGGGAGTAGATTATTATGCAAATGATGCAAAGATGCAAGGATGGGTCCCGACTATGAGGCCACATTAGGTACTCGTGTACAAATGCAATCTCTCACAACCAGAGAAAAGGAGCAAACCTAGTGGGACAAACATCATCTCCAAAAGAGAGAAAAGATATAATAAATTTCCCTCCATAGGAAGGAAAGAAGAGAGACTATATAACCTCCCCCAATGAGATGACCTGCTGTAAAGAAACATTGGAAGCACACTTGTTGAGTAACACTGGAACCTTATTTCAAGCAACAAAGGACGAGATGAGTCTGATGTTTGAAACACTAGAAACTCTCGATTGTTGGAGCAACTTTGGAATAATGATAAAGCAACAAAAATAAAGATTGACTATTTTGATGCCAAGGAACACTGGAAATCTCTCGATATGGAGCAACCTTGGAGTCTGATTGAAGCAACAAGAGATAGATACAAGATATAGAATTGAAATGAAATGCAAGGATTAAAACAACACCTTCCCAAGTGACAAGATGTCCAAGTGATCAACCAAAATGTGAATATGCACAAATCCAAATAAAAGATACTCAGGGTTGAATCTGGAAAAGGTGCATGGATGGCTTGATAGAGCTCCTCAATACCTTTCGAACGTCACAAGAATTGTGAAAATCAAAGATTGTGGTAAAAAATTATGAGTTTGAGAGCCAAAAATCTAAATTTGACTTCAAATAGAAAATGTAGGTACCAAACAATAGAATCTGAAAAAATAACCTTCACATTACAAAGTACACAAAGCCACCTTTCTGACAATATCTTATTTTCAAAAACATGATACAGTGGCGAAAAGTTATGGCCATTTGAAAATTGCCCAATATGACCACATTGCACAGGTTTTGAATATGAAGAAGATTGCCACCAATAGTAGTGGTGTTGTTGGGTGGAGTTGTCAAGGGGTAGTAGGCCTTAGGCCGCACCACTTGGGGCCTTCAACCCCCTTTGCTAGGTGACCGCGGGCTATATAGCCTTGCGACTGGGGGTAAAACAAACCCGTCAATGGTAAACCTTTAATATGTAGGTCAAATAATAAATTTAAAATAAAGTTTTAATAACTACGATTTAAAATAATTTTGTGCCATCCTATGAATAATGTGATGATCGAAATTATGACCAACCAAGTGCTTACGCTTGAAGTGATGTCAACAGAGTATGCCAAAATATGCAAAGGAATCTGAATGTGCTAAAAAGATGCTGAACGACTAGACTGTGACCTCAACAATGGTGTCGTATAGTACAACAATGTATGGATATGTACGGAAATGACGATTAAACAAAAAAAATTGCCTGATGCCCCTGAGACAAAGTGTCTAAATTTGATGATTTGACAAATGATCATAAGGTTTTCGGTCCTTTCGAACGCAATGAAAGGGCCTATTTTGGCCCAAAGTGCTTCGAAAATTCAGCAACCTCTAGGATTTGGTAACTTCCACCGAACTTGAAACCCTTGTAGATATGGCCCAATATGTTAGATTTTGATGAAACAAAATCCAAATTTTACTTTCTTTGATGCCTTGGATTCAACCATGAGATCCTTGAAATCCTAAATCGCACCCAAAAAAATCTTCAAGACAAAATATGTCCCTCAGATCTAAGGAGTCTCTAGCATTGGAGCTCTGATACCTTGTAGAAGTTGAATATGAACTCCCAACACCCCAAGATCAACCACTAAACCAAAATATCTTCCACAAGAGAGAAATGACAAGAATATCTTGCTATGATAAAGGATGCAAGATTGGAAGATTGAATATGTCAAATCTACATATGATGCCTTGCTTATAAAGGAAAGATTGTGAGATAGGATTAGACAAGATCTTGACATGTGTCTTAATCATGTAAAATGAGACAACTACCTCAACATTATTAAATGACTTAGGAAACAAGTATTAAATGCTATGATAAGATAAGATCATATGACACCTAAAACTTCTAGAAATATTTTGTAGGACCTAAGTAAAATTAACATGTAAATAGGACCTACTAGTGAACTAGATAGGTAAAACACCTATTTGCACAATAGCGAGTACATAGTTAATATTTAACAAATATGAATATTATGAATGCTAGGTGGACAACACCTAATATTTACATTCTTCCACTTTTCATATACCTTACAAGAGCAAAAGGGAAACCAACAAAGATGAACTAGTTGCCAAGGGGTACAACCATGTTGCAACTCCATAATGCTCTTGGGCTTCATCAAAACATCTACAACAACCACCAATGTGACCACTAATTAGATAAAAAATCTATCATCCTCCATCATGCCAACACATGAAAGACAAGATACCTAGCCAAGTTGATGACACACTAACTATTATATAAAAACACCACTATATGTTGCTTCAACTTGATATCTGAATACAACTATAAAATCCAAATCTCCTCCAAAAATAGGCCCAAGTAATTGTACACCAAATATGATTCACCACTATTTTTCATGAATCACGGATGGGTATGTACATGTGTATTGCTCATGTTTGTTTAACTTGTTGATGGGCCACTACTACTCACGTGGCAAAAACAAATGGAATAGCATGAAATTGGAAGGATCACTCTCTTTATGTGGAAGAATTATATTGTGAGTAGCAATGATTTTGATTTGTGTTGCTACCACTTGAATGAGGTTCTTCTCTTCATGAGGGAAAAGTAACCCATGGATGGTAGTATTATTGAGCTAGGGTGTAATTGATGCGTTGTGTTACAAATTATGTTTATATGATGTAAATCTCTTGAATCACTTTCTAAATTACTATAATTCTAAATTGACTTTATTTTTAGGGAGACTTCTTGCTAGATTTTAAAAAAATTATAAAGCTCTAATATAAGGTATACAACCGTATATTGTAAATCTGCTTTTAGTATATTATAAAGGATATTTAATTAATTAGTAAATTATTAATATAAGAATATTTTAACTTAATATTAATTAATATCAATGTTATTTGTAAGAGATATGGTAACTCTTTGAAAAGGTGCTAGCTAACTTATTTTCCTATATTTAAAGATTCCCATTAGCGATAAACTAATAGAGAATAATTTGAAATTGTGAATATTAAAATATTCTCTACATTAGGAGTTTATGTGAGATCATTTGGAAGGAGGAGGTGATCATCCCAAAGTTCTTACATCTATAAGCATACACACAAATGCATAAGTTTTCTTAGTGATGATGCTTTATGAGGTTTTTGTTGTATGGTTTTCTTCACTAGGAATTTGAGTTTGTGTGTTGATTGCTATAGTTAATTCTTTCCTTATACAATCATATCTTATTCAGTCCATTGTAAGCATAATTTAATTAAATTTCTTAAATAATAATAAAATAGGATATCTTCTTTCTTAGGGACCAAACTATGCGCAAAATTTGTTCCACTAAAATTGATTTATATGTTAGATCATGTAAAAATTATAATTAGCTTCACGAAGTCTGAATCTTCCTCCTTTTAATGGTGACGATATTCTTGCGATGGGTTGTATGTGTCATTGCTAATGGGCTATTTCTTTTTATTGTACCATAGTGATAGTGAACTTCCAAATTATGTTTCAATTGTGTTGCACTTCGTTTCTATTTTAAACACGTCTATAGATATCTTAGCTCCAATAATATTCTTATGTGACAATTGATGGGTTTTTTTTAATTTCCACTCTCATAGTGTATTTTTAGAGTTTCTTCACTTGATTATGATCTTTCCCTTGATCATAGAAGAACAACACAAGTGATTCTAACCTTAGGAACTCTTATCTACCAATCCCAAAAATTTAGAATCTGGACTATGCAAAGAAGCCTATGTTAGTTGGGTGCTAGTATCTAGAAACATGTGGTGAGAAGGCACTAGTGTCCATGGTCAAATTTGAAAAAGTGACTTTACCCATCCATTCATGTCTTAAATATTAGTATGTTTTCAATGGTAAATTCCTTGAAACCTTAGTATAGGCTCATTTTAAATTTTATTTTTCCTCCAAGTCACTTATTATTCATCATTGAGAAAAAATATTATCATTTCCTTCTCCAACATACCTGGGTGAATTATAGAGAATTCATTATAAATAAGGGAACCAAGTTAAAGACTAAATATTTTTTGAACTATGAAGCTACCTTTAGACATCAAGCCATGATCCCCTGTTATTTTTCTTTCCTTCTTTCATTTATCCCATCTATTTCCTCATTGTTCCATTAGAGAGCCATTATAATCTAATTTATCCCACCATAAAAAACTCTAAATTAAAAAAATATACCCACCATTCCCCTAACAAAATATAAACCATTCCTATCTTTTATCATTTTCATCCTCGTTTTTCTCCATCACTTCTCACACCACATTTTTGTAGTTTTCCTAGTAGGTTTTTCCCTTGTGAGCATTAATATTCTTCCCTCACCATCGAAACTTTACCTCTATGTCAATGCACACTTCCAATCTTCCAAATAGTGCTTTGTGTACTTTGAAACATATACATTAGGGTAATAGCTTAGGTAGTCTCCTATACACCACAACCTTTTACTCTTTCCCCCACACTTAGATCATATTATTTTATTGTCAAGAGTAGACATTTGTATTCTACAAGCAAGCACATTCATATTCTATAACACAAACATTAATAACTTGGGAAATTTCCTATAGAACACAACCCTGTCCTCTTTCCCTTTGTACTGTACTTAGATTATTTCATTGTCAAGAGTAGACATTCACATTTTAAACAAAATAACATAACCAAGAGAGCAAGTGAAGCATTCCCTAAAATTTATAGAGGATGTAGAGGTAAAGATATTAGCATCCTATAGTGTACTTGTGCCCCTTGGCACAACTGCAACACCCCCTAACATTGGTACAATGGCCAATGTAACCAATAGTACCTCCTTGGTGCAACTATAGTACCTTGATCAACAAAGTTCTATATTTAAGCCCAAATTCACACTAGACATGGTTCCATCCTTAGTCCATTTCTAGCTTTAGATTCATCATTTTTCAAGTGTATACTTTCTATTTTTGAGTTTCTTTTTTTTTCTACCCTTTCATTTATGTTTTTCCATTTTCCAGCTCCTATATTATCTATTATAGATTGGATTAGCATATGTTTCTATTTTGTAATGTTTATAATCCTAATTTAGTTAATAGATGACATTATAGGAAGAACTATATATCTTACATATCTTCCACACCTAAAGAGGGTTCCTTTTTTTATCTTTCATTTGGTGAAATCAACACCCTACATACCTTTTTTTTAAACTTCTCTATGTGTAAATTGGTAAAATCCTCTTTTTTGTTTTATTTTTCTTTTAGTCACTCTTCCTCCTCTTTTCATCTTTCAACATTTTCCTTTTCAATCTCAAACCCTATGACATACTCTTCATCACACATTTTCTTCTTTTAATCTCTAGTTTTAGATTCATATACCTCACTTCTTTCTCCCTAAAAAATAGTTTTTTCATCTCAAACCCTAGTTTCTTTACCTTTTGGCTTAGTTCCTCCTTTCCATTATCTTCCCTTTCTTTTAGATTGTCTCAACATGTCTTCTTCTCTTCTCAAGCCCTAATTTCACCATCAGTACCCTTATTTCATCTCTCCTATTGGATTCCCCATTGTGGTAGATCTTATCTACACTCATATTCCTATCCATATACTATTATTTTCTATAGTTTACCTTCACCCCTTGTATCAACTTGTAATAGGTTCTCAGTGCACCTTATTTTCCTACACTTAGCCCTTCTCATCTTATCCTTAGTTTCCCACCCCCTAACATCAATTCATTATGTTTACCTTATCCATCCCCTAGCCTAGGCCACCTTAGTCATACTAGATTTAGATGGCTACCATGAACTCCACTTCTTCCTTCCCTATAATTTCATATACCCATTCTTACATTCCCCTCCTCACAACTATGGATTTACATTTCAAATTCAACACAAATGCAAGTTCCACCCCCATTACCTTTCCCCTCTTTTCCCTCCCATTCACATGTATCTCCATCCCTTCCCTTCACTTTTTTTTTTACTTTATCCCATCTCCCACTTTGGCCCTATTCCATCTTTTGTATCTTTATTTATGACCTCATTTTCTCATCATACTGCATCCATGCACCATCCAATTTCTACTCCATTGACCTCTTATTATACCTCACATACTCCTATCTATTTAATAGCACCTAAATTTTCTATGACCCCCCAATATCTTTGATGTAGGAGCATCCTTGGTTGTAAAGCAATCCAGTATCAACCAAAAACATTTATTTTCTTGCATTGCATTTAGTAGCAATTTCAACATTTCATTCCACATTTCACTACATCGTTGTTTCTCAGCTCACGAAGCAGGATGTAGCATCTACACATCAATATTTATCACATATCCATATTTCACATCATTTGCATTTGTCTACCAAAAGTTATCACTCTTAGAATTTCACTGTATTTCTTAGTTGGAGCATTAGGGTTGACCTGGTCCAAATTTCTTAGTGTGGACCTATTCTAGATCGTGCAGAGCTTAATGGGACATTATACAAGCATCTTGGGTTTATTGGGACCTATCTTGGAGATTCACAAGTTATTTCTTTTTGCGAGGGATTATCTTTCCATATTTTGAGGCCAACCTTCATGTATGTTCATTCATCGGGTTTATGAACCCTTGTGGTTGACACAAACCTTTATTGGAGCTCTAGAAGCATATTTAAGATCATTGCAATTCCTTATAGATGATCAATTATCAAGTTAGAGTTAGATTAGTAGTTATATTTTTGCATCAACCCTTTAGGGGCATGTAAAAAGGCCTTTGGCAAGTTGTATAGTTGAATGCCCTTATGGCAGGCTTGTGAGCCCTGAATATTTGCCCATGAGGCATATGTTGCATGTAAGATTGTCAATTCAATGAAAAATCATGTTCGCACATTAGTTTCTTGTGTTATTTGCACTATGTTGACTCTAAGCTACACGATTTGGACTGTTCTTTTTGAACCCTTCTATCGTGACTACACCAAATGGTATTAAAGCGATTTTGTGAGTCCTGAAGACATTCCTTGAGGTGAATAGATCACTAAATTGAGACAAACTACATGTGTTTTCAATTGATCGTTGATTGTGAGGCAGTTGAAACCCTTGTAGCCAGATCGTCGAATTGAGGCAGTTGCACCAAATTCGAGGGGAGAGATGCCACCAAAGAGAGTGCTTGCTATGGAAAATGTTGCTAGAAGAATGGATGAATTATTGGAAATGATGTGCAAGATGCGAGTTCAATTAGAAGCAGTTGAAGAAGATAAAAGGCGAGGCCTAAATCCTATACAAGCAGATGAAAGCAATGATGATGCAAATCATGTTGCGAATCAAATTGCAAAAGCCCTAGGTGAAGAAGAAGAAGAATCAGATCATATGAAGATGTTGAAAGC
Source organism: Sequoiadendron giganteum (assembly GCA_007115665.2). NCBI lineage: Eukaryota > Viridiplantae > Streptophyta > Pinopsida > Cupressales > Cupressaceae > Sequoiadendron > Sequoiadendron giganteum. The sequence continues at coordinate 455,196,683 of CM021105.1, forward strand.
AATCTCTAAAATTAGAAAAAGACCTAGAGTTGAAATTCAAAATTACTTGGGGAATTTGAATCTTGAAGAGTTGATTGATTGGATCAATGAAATGGAAGAATACTTAATAAATTGAAGATCTAGAAAGAGTTAGGTTTGCAAAAACAAAGTTGAAAGGTCATGTTGCATTATGGTGGAAAGAAGTTCAATTAGATAGAAACATAAGAGGCAAAGAAAGAATCATCAAATGGGATAGAATGATGACAAAATTGAAGAATCAATTCATACCAGCCAACTATGGACTGAAATTATTGAAAATATTGTAGAACCTTAGACAAAAGGAGAGATCTGTGAAAGAATATACTAAAGAATTCTACAAGATGATAATCAAAATTGGTCATAGTGAAGCAAGCAAAGAAAATGTTGCAATATATATCAATAGACTGAGAATGAATATTTAAGAAGAATTGAGTCTAGTGAAGATGACATCAGATGAGGAAGCATACCAATTTGCATTGAAGGTAGAAGAGAAGTTGAACAAGTTTGAACAAAGGGAGAGAAGTGCTAGAGGAAGATTCCAAAGGAGCGGATCACAATCTAGAGAAAGAATACCTTATGTAGATTAAAACAAAGATTTGAAACCCTACCAAAGTGAAGAAAATGATGCTAATTCATACCACAAAGGCATAGAAGATAGAAATTTCTACCGTAGTGACAGAGGAGTTCATAATTCTTACCACAATGTTGGATATCAGAGAGATGAAGGAAGATCTGAGAGAAGACCATTTAGAGGAACTTGTTTCAAGTGTGGAGGTGAAGGACACAGAGCATTTGAGTGTCATCAAGGAAGTACAAAAAATAAACCTAATCATATCGAAAGAGCAACTTATGTGGATGAAGAACATGTGGAATCCCCTAATTCATTCGGGAAACTAGAGAAGGGTGAATCATTGGTGATGAGGAGAGCTTTGATGCATGAAGAAGTGACTAAATAACCACCGCAAAGGAAAAGTTTGTTCAAAACAGATGTAAGTCTAGAGGAAAGGTATCTAAAGTTATCATTGATAGTGGTAGCATTGATAATCTAGTTTCAAAGGAGATCGTAACCAAGTTGAATTTCAAGAGATTGAAACATCCAAACCCTTATAGGATATCATGGATTCAAGATGAGCATAAGATATCGGTGAATGAGCAATGTTTGGTGAAATTTCATATTGGATCATATAGGGATGAAGTATTGTGTGATATTATGCCCATGGATGCTTGTCATTTACTATTAGGAAGACCATGGAAATATGATAAGAAAAAAATGTATGATGGAAGAAGGAATACTTACACTATGACATCAAATGGAAAGAGAATCAAGTTGATACCTTTAGAGGAAGAGGAGAAGACTAAATTTTGTGGCATTGCCAAACTATGTTTGGTAGATGGAAGGAAATTTTTAGATGGATTGAGGCATGAGAATATGTGTTTCTCATTGATTCCAAAGAAAGGGGGTAGTCCAAAGACAACAAAGAGTGAAGATCCACCGCTGATAGAAGTAGCAAATTTTTTGACAAAGTATGAAGACATCATGTCAGAGAATGCACTAGAGGGACTCCCACTAGTTCAGAGTGTTATTCATCATATAGACCTTATATTGGGAGCAATTTTTCCAAATAAGGAAGCAAATAGAATGACACAACAGAGAATGCATAGTTGAATTGACAGATACAAGAGTTGTTGAGGAAAGGGTTGATCAAAGAAAGTTTGATCCCATGTGCGATACCTATTGTACTTGCACCAAAGAAATATGGAGAGTGGAGAATGTGTACAGATTCAAGAGAAATCAATAGGATCATTATCAAGTATATATTTCTATTTCCAAGGATGGATGACATTATGGATTGTTTGAGTGGAGCAAAGTATTTCACAAAGTTTGACCTAAAGAGTGGATACCATCAGATCAAAATAAAAGAAGGAGATGAATGGAATACTGCATTTAAGACTAATGAAGGATTATATGAGTGGTTAGTAATTCCTTTTGGATTGACCAATGCACTAAGCACTTTCATGAGATTGATGAATGAGGTACTGGAGAAATTCTTGGATAAGTTTTTAATTGTTTACTTGGATAATATTTTGATTTTTAGTAAGAAGTTAAAGAAGAACATTTGTGGCACATGCGACAAGTATTGCAAAGGTTGGGAGAAGAGAAGTTGTTGATTAATATCAAGAAGTGTAGTTTCATGAAGATAGAGTTGGTATATCTAGGATTTGTTATTTCTACAAAAGGATTGAAGATGGACCTTGAGAAATTAAAATCAATTGGAGATTGGCCTACACCGATGAACATTGGAGAGGTGAGATCATTCCATAGACTAGCTAGTTTCTACCAAAATTTTATCAAGAGATTTAGTAGCATTTGTAACCCCATGACATAAACAATGAGAGGAGACAAGAAGGAATTTAAGTGGACATACAAAGCACAAAGAAGTTTTGAATCATTGAAGCAAAAGGTGACTGAGCAACCAGTGTTAGCATTACTGGATTTTGACAAAGTATTTCAAGTTGATTGTGATACAAGTGGAAATGAAATTGGAGCAATGTTGAGTCAAGAAGGAAGACCTGTAGCCTATTTTAGCGAGAAGTTGAATGATGCCAGCATAATATATTCAGTTTATGATCAAGAATTATATTCCATAATTCAAGCCTTGATGAAGTGGATACATTATTTGTTTCCTAAGGAGTTTGTGTTGTATACAAATCATCAAGCTTTGTAGTATTTGAACAGTCAAGGAAAGTTGAATCAAAGACATATGAGATGGGTTGAGTTCTTGCAGAGTTATACATTTGTGTTGAAGCATAGGAGTGGCAAGTCAAACAAAGTTGTAGATGCATTAAGTAGGAGAAGGAATTTGTTGACAGAGATGAGGATAGAAGTATTGGGGTTTGAAGAATTGAAGCATATTTATGAGGATGATGCAAATTTTGGTGAAGCATGAAGAGCATGTAAGGAACTAGTAATGAAAAATTGGAGCCAATGGTTGGATTATTTCATTCAAGAAGGTATGTTATTCAAAGGAAACCGATTGTGTATTCTGAGGAGTTTAATGAGGGATAATTTTATTAAGGAGAAATATAGTGGAGGATTAGCAGGAGATTTTGGAATGAACAAGACAATAGCTTTGGTGAGTGAACACTATTTTTGGCCGTAGATATATGAGGATGTAAGGAAGTATGTTCAAAGTTGTAGAATTTGTCAAGTTGCTAAAGGGAGTAGTCAGAATACTAGATTGTATAAACCTTTGATAGTACCAGAGAAACCTTGGGAAGATATAAGCATGGATTTCATATTAGGATTGCCAAGAACACAAAGAGGATATGATTCTATAATGGTAGTAGTGGATTTTATTTTAAATGACACATTTCATTCCTTGTAAGAAGACTAATGATGTTGTACATGTTGTTGACTTATTTTTCAAGGAGATTGTGAGATTGCATGGATTACCTGAGTATTATTTCAAACAGAGACAAAAAATTCATTCGATACTTTTGGAGGACATTATGCAAGAAGATGAAGACACATTTGAAGTTTAGTTCAACATTAAAAAAATAAAAAAAGTATAAAAAATAAAAAACCATTTTGGGAAAAAAAAACTTGTTTTCAAAACCTTAAGAACCATAAGGCCCCCTTGAACAAACAACACACATTAAAAACCATGTGAATCAATACATTGAGACTCACCTATAGAGACCTTGAAGATAACATATCCAAGATATATCATATTTTCAAGAGAAGTGGGATAATTTATTTTACCCGTGTTGTAGTGTGTCATTTGAACCATCGACACCTCCAGATAAAAAATTTGAGCTCCACAAACAAGGATGAAATGCATGATAAATAAGAATCCCAATGAGGTGGATTGGGAAGACTAATATTGTCTTGCTATAAAAAAATGAAATCTCTCAAAGAACACTGGATTCTAAAATAACAATAGGTGATGGAGATGTGATCCCAATAGGAGGAGAATGAGAAACAAGATAAGTATTTGTATCATCAAAACATTCAAGAGCTTAAAAATATTTAATCCCCTCTAAAATATCATCACCAAAGGGTGCTATTATCTATACCATCAATGGGTATGAGATAATGTATAGCAGGATCATATAGGAATGGTGCCATACAATAGTCTCCATACATCAACCAAATTTTGGTCCAAAGTGTACATGGGAAATCAAGGTCCAAAATAACACACATAGTGTCATAATAAATATAGAAATGAATTAATCATATGACATGCACAATATTATTTCTCTATATTGACTTCCTCCTAGGTATATCCAATTCAAGTGTGAGTTCATAAGATAAGATAAAAGATTAAGCAACCAAAGATGTGTCAAGATGCCTTTTCATCAAGACTCATAGTTATCCTTATTTAAGGTTACTACAAAAGGATGAATAGAAAAATCCATGATACTCTTCTCAAGAAAATAAATCAAAGATAAATAATCTCAATGCACATCAATAAGCTGAAATAAAGTCTACTCAAGAGAATACAATTTTTTAGGTATCAAAATGGCCAAGTTATTAATTGATAAGCTAAATAAATTGTACATGGAATGAATCTAGAAAATTACATGGGTCGATGAGAAGATCTTGTTAATATATTTTCAATGTGTGTTCATTTTCAAAAAATAGATATTTCGTGTGAAAGAAATGTTCTAGAGAGATAAAAATGAGTGATCTAGACTTCACATAGAAAAATATAAACATACAAAAGAAACCAAAAAATCACTAGTACTGTTATGAGTGCTCAAACTAGCTTTTTTATTCCTATAAGAACTTAAAAATGTGATATCCTAGAAAAATGTTATAGCTCTTGAAATAAATAGCTTCCTTAAGCAAGTTGAATGATTTCCCAACCAGTATTAGGGTGTTGGGATGGTGGTGCCACCAACCTAGGCCATGGAAGTAGTGGTAGGAATGAACTGCACAACACACTAGGGTTAATCCTCCTAGTTGAGCAAGACCATGAGCTTAGGGCCCTGGTACTAGGTGCTCATAAACTCTGAAAATACCCAATAAAAAAACACAATGCTCACTAGATAAAAGAAAAACCTCTAAGGAAAGACCACAAGATAAATGTTGAGGAAACCATTGGAAAAACTAGGAACCATCGGATAAAAACCTACCCTTTGAGACAAAGTCAAGTATAGTCACCTATAGCGGTAGAGTATAACCATCATACAACCATATGAATATGTATGGTTGTACATATTTTTAAAATGTTAAATATAAAAATAAAAAAACCCCAAGAAATTAAAACTTTTTCTAGGTACCAAAATGTCCAAATTATTAATTAGAATATAAATAATTGATAAACTAAATAAAATATACATTGGATGAATTTGGAAAATTATGTGGGTGGCTAAGAAAAGCTTGCTAATACCTTGCCAACCCCTATTCATTTTTGAAAATGGAGATTCTAGGTAAAATAAATGAGCCTTGGAAGCTAAGAATAGGTGATATAGACTTCAGATAGAAAAATCTAAAATATGTAACAAAACCTAAGAAAATCACTAATACTTATATGAAGTGTTCGAAATCAACTTTCTAATACCTATAAAAACTTAGAAATTTTGTACCCTAGCAAAAAAATTATGGCTTTGGGAAGAAAATAACTTCCTTAAGCAAGTTGATGCTGACATTGGTTGTCATTGATGTCAACACTTGGTAATATTGTTGTATTGGTTGTCAACACTTGAGGAGATTGTTGTAAGGTCAAAACTTGGTGTATTTGTTGGCATTGGTTGTCAACACTTGGTGAGTTTGTTGCATAATGTTTGTGCAGTTGTTGTTTGGCATTAGTTGCCATTGATGTATAGTGGTGTTGTTGAATTTCATGGTTGGATGTCATGCCTTGTTTGATGTCAAGTAAAGGTGTATTGAGTATGAGTGCTGTCAACAGAGATGTTATCATGATGATATATTAAGATGATGATTAAAAGCATTAAGATGAGGATTAGAAGTAATGCTAATGGAGGAGAGATGTTGTTGATGGTCTATAATATGCTATATGATCACTTATGTTGTTCTCGAGGAAGTAAGTGTTGCTGCAAGATTGTTTTGGCCTCCGCAAGTTGATGAAAAGTTTTTGTTCTAGGAAGTTGTGTTGAAGACTATTTGGGAGAATGCTTTGCAATTCTCCGTTGTTGAAGATATGGCCTTGCAATTTGGGATTCAATGTTTGTGCTATGTGGATGTTGCACTCCTATGATTTTAGGCCACTTGTGTTGTTGAGGAGATTTATGTTAATTGCAGAAGGTTGGCATTGTTGTTGGTTGTCTGGATTGGTCCAAAAAATGCTCTGTATTTCTTCGCATTGATGTCTCTACTTGTGTGGCTTGGTGAATGTGCTCTCAGTGTTTGTGCAGTGCCTCATTTTAAATTTCATGTGTTTATATGGCCCGTAAGTTGATTTGTTAATGTTATATCTTATGGTTCTACATTTTGTGCTTCTAAGATGAAGTGTTCTACTCCTGTTTGGCTTGCAGTAACTATTGGTGGCATGAAAATATGAAAGAAGTATCTAGAAATATTGGTGGATGTTCATGGAACATATTTTTTTGGTTCGAACCTTATTGGTTGATCTCTTTGGTACCACATATTATGTTGAGTTGGTGTTCTGGGAAATTTGTAGGTATCTAGCTGACATGGCTTGTTATCTTGCTTGCGTCATGTGCTTGGAGGTCTGCGCCAACATATGAAGTTGTGTTAAGATGCATTTGGTTCCTGACCTATCTTGTTGAGAACCACATTGAGAAAATTTAGTTGCAAGCAGAAGAGTGTGGAATGTATTGAAGATCTTACATATGTAGTGCGAAAGTGTGTGGAAGATAGATTAGATGTGCTTTAACACCTCAGTCAATAGAGTGTATTATTGACATATGTTGTAAGTTCTAAATCTTGATGTATCCTACTCTAAGATAGTGAATCTCATCAGGTCCTTGTATCTTGCCCTGGAGTTGTGTGCTTCAGTTTGCAAGTCCTTTGTACCTTTCCCTAAGGTTGTGCGCCTTAGTTTGAAAGTATTTTGGCAGTGAGCCTTGTTGTAAATTTTGTAAGCAACAAGCTTCATATATTGTGAGTTATCACCATGGTTTTTCCCTCATTGGATTTTCCACATAAATCTAGTGTTATCTTGTGGATGTGTGTTCCTTGTTTAATTTTTCATTGTTGTTGATCTGGTTAAGGTTTGAATTGTTATATCTTTCATTGTTGAGGATTGTTGACCTTGTTAAGGAACTAAATTGCTATGTATTTCTTTTTTGTTGATCTGTATGATAGTTTCTGATCTGATAAAGAAGTTTGAGTTTGTTGAAGGGTTTATGTTCTGAAAACACTGATTCACCCCCCCTCTTAGTCTCTGAGTGTGTTCAATAATTGGTATGAGAGCTAGGTTCCTCTAAAGAAGCTTAACCAATTGAGAAAAGGTCTGAGATGGCACATGATGGAGCTTACATAGGTCCTAGGTTTGATGGGACAAATTACACCTTTTGGAAGTTGAGAATGGAAGGCCATCTAAACTCTTTAGGGTTTGGTGTTTGACAATTTTTCAAGGATTGTTATATGCTCTTGCTACTCCTCCTAAAGATCTAGTTGAGATCAGGTTTTATGAGAACAATACCAAATCTAAGAATGCTATCTTGTGTGGGTTAGCTGATTCAAAACTTCTAAAGGTAATGAGTTGCAATTTTTTTAAGGATGTATGGGAAAAGCTAAGTAGCATCTATGAAGGAGATAACAAAGTAAAGAAAGCCAAGATGCAAATCTTCAAGAGCAGATTTGAAACCTTGAGGATGACAGAGGAAGATGACATTGCTAGTTATATGCTCCAAGTGGATTAATTAGTTACTTGCATCAAAGGTCTTGGTGGGGAAGTGAAAGAAGATGAGATTGTGAAGAAAGTTTTGAGATATCTTCCTAAGCTTATAGTCATAAAGCATATGCTATTGAAGAGTCTAAGGACTTGGACAGGTACTCAGTAGATGAAATATTTGGTGCTTTCACAACCTTTGAAATGAGAGAATTTGAAAAAGATGCTCCAAAGAAGGAAGCAACATTCAAAATCAGTAAAAAGATAGAAGATGAAGCAACTGATTAGGATGATGACTTTGATGAGATTGAAGCAAACTTTGTGATAAGATTGAAGAAAGGCATTGGAAAATACAAAGGTAAATTACCTTTCAAGTGTTTCAATTGTGGAAGGATTGGTCATTTTGCATCCAAGCGTCCTTATAAAGAATTAGATGAAAGTACAAAAAGGATAAGTTCAAAAGAGGTTTCTATTCCAAGGAAAGTAGTTTTTCTTCAAAAGATGAGGATAATGATTCAACTGATGAAACCCTATTCATGGCTTTGAAAGACAAAAAGGGTGATATTGAAAAAATTAAGAAGTTTGATACTATTGGAACTTGTAAAATTCATATGATTATACCACCATTGATAAGCCTAAAACCCTAAAATCTATTAAAAAGAACCTTAATCTTCTTATTGTTCATCAAAAAACCCTAGCTAATGTCTTTAATTAGGCCACTTTTTCATTATGCCTATGCTACATCCCTATATTTCTATCTAGATTTGCTTAAGAGTCAAATAATGCACCTCGTGGGGGTGTGTAACCTCCTTTGATAGATTGTAAATGTTTATCACACTATTGCAGTGGTCTGTAGGAGTATGAGTGGGATGGCGGTAAGGAGTAAGTAACCATGAAGTATCCTGTAGCCCTGTGACAAGCATACCATGACGTCAAGGGTAGTATGTGGTATGGCAGGATGGATTAAAATAAAATTAGTATAAGCCCACTACCTCAAAGGAGTCTTAATTTATTATGGCGAGATTGTGGTACAGGTTGGTGCCACATTTATGACAAATTTAGAATTAACTAAATGAAAAGACTTTAGGGTCACTCAATCTTCTCAAATCAAGCATGCACATTTAAATTTGCATACGTAAGCAATCACTACAAATTTTTAGCATGATCTGGTGTTAATGGTGAATTGATGGAGCTCAAAAACTCATATATTATGAATTGGGTGTTATTTGAATCATTCACAATAGCTCAGAGTGTGTGGAAAAGAAGGGATTTGAAGTTGTTGTGGACTTTGCAATTGTTGTGTAAATGGGTAAGTGCACTCATACCTCTCTTTTGTTGAGTTCATGAGTGCTTCCAATTGCTGGTCTCAATTAACTTTGAGAATTGAAGAATTTGAAACCCTAGTTGAAACACAATTCATACAATGCCCAAGAAAAGTGAATCTGTAAGTAAGAAAGGGGAATCCTTAGCTCCCAAAGCAAAGAAAATACCACTTCAACAGTCCATTTTAGATATATTACCAAAATTAGTAGATAAGGGCTATAAGAAGGTATTTAGAGATGAAGCCCATGGGTGCAGAGATGCGGTCATTCCCATCTCAAGATGGGATTTGTTCTGGTACTTCTATGACAAAAGAGATGCTAAAATCCCAGTCTCAAACCCTTAGACTCTAGACTTGGCCAAGTTAGTTGTCCCCAATGTCTTTGTGGATGTTGAGTTTATTAGACAATTGAACAATGTTATCATCTAGCCGCAAGGACTATGAGAATTCCCAATGGTTCACCACTGGTGGTACTAACTATGTCAGTTATCATAGAATGTTTTATGTTGAACAAACAAGCCCTTACTAAAGTTGAATTGCAAAAAAGTGAGGAAGATTATAACAGATTGAGAAAAACTTATAGAAGTGATGAGCTCCCAATGTACATGAAGAAGGGTGCAAATAACATAAGGATACCTATCTCCCTATCTTGCAATGAACCATTTGCAGTAGATGAATTTCAAGTGTATTTTAAAAGGAAAAACTTTTCTTTGTGCTAAATACTTGGAATAGATGCTCAGGATAAGATGCCAATCAATCTCATGATGATGGCAATGAGAATTCAGAACCCAGAGGTAAACATTGAATTTGATTTTTCTTCAGTGATTGCGAAGGGGTTGCATGAAGGACTTTTGCAAGTAAGAGAAAACAAGGCTCCTATCACTTTCAAGCACTATTCTTTATTGTTTCATTTGATTTTATATCAAAAAAGGGATAAGTGGACCCAAAGGATGAACTTGGGAATGTTTGATCAAAAGGGTAATAGGATGCCTGTGTAGTATTGGTGCTACCTTTGGGATAGCAGATACAAAAATAGTGATTATATAGTTTTTCATGAGGACTTTGTGATTAGAATTATGGATGTTCTTGGTTGTACTTCACTAAGGATACCTATTGAGATAAGATAATTATTGAAACCCTTGGCATTGAAACTAGAGCAAGGACACACACACAACTTTGGTGATTATTTTTTCTTACTAGACCATACAGTGATAAGAATTTATGGATGCCCTTAGGCTCCACACATCTTGCCTAAGTTTTTTTCTCTTCGATTGAACTTTTTGGAATTCATGTGGAAAATATTATGGATGGAGAAAGATGTCATGAAGAAACAGAAGAAGGGCACATTCTTACCAACTTAATTGTGTGTGGAGAGATTTCTAATGGTGTTGATACTCTTGAGGAATTACAAGACTATTTAAAAAGCAGGTATTCTTTGAAGTCTAAGATGGAAAGGGTCTTTGACCCTAAAGGACACATGAGCTATGTAAGGAAAACTATTCTCAAAAAAATAGGAATCACTCATGAGGTAGATTATGATGAGGATATAATAAGGAATTGTGTCACTCCTCAAGAAGTGTTCTAGAGAAAAAGGAAATGGGACATCTTGATAAAAGTAGAAGAATAAAAGAAGGAAGACCCTGATTTCTTGGGGTTCTTTGTGGAAGAAGCAAATTCTCTTAGGAGAATTGATTTAATGATTGATAATTTTGAAAAGCTATATGATGAAACAACAAAGAGACCTAAGAGCCAGCCAACGAAACCCACCAAGCTTCCTATTAGGAAACCAAGAGAAATTGTGATCCCCGAATCTCCCCTTGATATAGTTTTAATGCAATACTATTCACTAGTTTCACCACTAGAGCAGACGACATCCAAAAGGCAGAAGATTGAGGATATAACTCTCTTAGTATCCTATTAATTTTTAGAAGAAATAGGGGATACTGAAGAGGTTGCTAGTGTATTGAGATACATGAAAGATGATACAAAGTTTGACCAACCACTTGTTGAACATGAGATTGAAGCTCATATGCCTGGTGCAAGGGTGGATATGGAGGTATAGAGAGAAGTGGAGCTTCATGAATATGAAAGGCTGATAGCCTCTCTTAGGTTTGTAGAGGATGATGAATTTGTGAAGTCTCTCGAGTTTAAGGATTTTTGGGTCAAAATGAAGTTGAAAGAGTTTGAAGAAAGGATTAAAATAAATCAAATGGGAACTGATGAATCTCAACATGACCAAATTGTAGCTTGGACTTTCAAGGAGCTAAGAATAGATGAAGTGAATGTTAGCCCCCAAGAGGCTAGGGATATGACATTGACGAGCAATATGTTTCTCATCCTAGGAGCAGAACTAGAGAAAATATTTTTGCTTGACCAAGTCAAGAATTTGGAAGATTCCATGCTAATTGTAGAATTTGACTTAAAAGAAGGCATGAGTGGCACTGGATATCACCCCAAGATTGAAACCTTGGCTTTCTGGGAAAAACAAAAGAACATAGAGAAGCCAAGGTTATTGGGTGTAGTGTGGGAAATGAGGGGAATGTCAATGGTCAAAATTCTCAAGGACACCTCAACACTAGAGGCAACCACTATGAAAATGCACTCTACTATGTTTACTTGAGATGGTGTCAAAAGTATGGAACTCAAATTGACAAAGTATGAAAAGGCCCAAATTGAATTGAATGAGGAGGTAAACAGATTATTTATGGAGAATATGAGACTCAAGCAACAATTGGATAAAGTTGACTCCTCTCGAGGCAAGGAAATTGTGGTTTATCATACCTCCACATCTCACAAATTGTGTGTTGACATAGTTTCTATTGATTAGGTAAATGCATTGAAACAAGGCTTGGAGTAGGAAATTGAAAACCTAAAAAAACTCAATAAGGATACTAAAGAAGGGGTGAGAGGTCAAATCCTTGGTACATTGGAAAATATTTTGGAGTATAGGGTCAAGCTAATTATGGACAAGATAGAAAGTGTGCATGAGTGTCACATTTCTTTATCTCAAGCATTGGAGTAGATGAAGGCTCATGTATCGATCTTAGATCCATTGTTTAAAAAATGGTAGCCTATCCATCATACCTTGATAACATTTTTCAAGGTTCTACAAAGAAGTGTGGATTCCCCTACAACTTTGAAGCCTATTGAGAGAATAGTAAAGATGGATATGGATGAATTCCAATATTTGTCTGGGGAAAATCAAAAGATCAAAGCAAGAATAGAGTCTTTTCATACACTTAAGTATTGGTTTGTACTAGAAATTCTAGAGAATAATGATCTTCTCAAAGGTTTTAATGATTGGAAAATGGAGTTCAGCCAAATAGTTCTAAATTGTCTCACTCACTTGCAGAAGGATCAACAGGTAAATATTCAAAGTTTCAATTTGATCCTGGATGGGCTGATTGCATTGGAATTAGGTTATTCAAAGTTCATCATGGATGCCAGAGGATTATTAGATAGTAAGTGGAAAAGTCATTTGGCGAATATGCCAAAATTTAGGAGTACAAATGGCCTAATGACTACACAATGTTTCAATGGAAGCAAGAATATTTGGCTCCTCTTGAGGATTAGGCCATATGCCAGAATTGTGCGAAGTGTCAAGCCTTGTGTTCATTATCAAGAAAAGGGGACCTTGCCAGATCAGGTGATCACGGGTGCCTCATGATTATTAACGGACTTTGGACATGTGCTACAATTTCTTTGGACCTTCGGTGTTAAAATGTTATTTTTGTGTTTTCTCTTAAATTAATTGTACTTATGTAAATCATGGAAAAACAAAGGATAACTGATACTTGTTTAGTTTGTACATCTAGGTGGTTAATTGAAAGGTTGTTTTGAAAGTGTAACGGTTTGAATCTTGTCGCTTCCCTCACTAACCTATAAGAGGGAAACCAAGAGTGTGATAGGTAGTATTTTTTTGGGGGGGATAATTTTTGGAGAAGGGCTATATATTGTAAAAACCTTTTTGAAGTGAAGTAATGGAAATGAAGCTATAATTTGGTGACCAACTTCTGGTTTTCAATTGTTTGTTGAGTTTGTTGATAATGATTATCTTGCTATCTCCAGTTTGATGTTTTCCCTGTTATTTAAATTAGTATATCAAGAGTATATTTGGTTTATCAAAACAAATTTATTGTTTTATGTGGTTTATCTGATTGGCTTCTTAGCAAGAATTAAATTCATTCAAATAAATCACAATAACCTGGAATACTTATTTGGATTAATAAGAAGAGCTTGGTAATTAACTTCCTAGCACATTTATGCAAGTCATAGATACTTAAAGTGCCAAATAATTTGAGTTATAACCAAAAGAAGGAAACATATCATTCCATATCTAGACTCTGTTTCCCAGTGGAAGAAAGGCACTAATCATCTCCACCCCAAAACAATATCTTGTAAAAACATTTTCTATACATCTTAATTTTTTGTTGTAGGAGTAGGAATAGTAGTTAGCTTTGTATTTTCATTTGCCTATTTCAAACCCTCACGCCAGTATGAAATAGATTGCGAGAAGATGATTTAATTGAAAAATTGTGATCACCTGAGAATGATTTAATTGAAAAGATTATGAGGATGATTTAATTGAAAAAATTATGAATCACACAAACTCTCCAAACTTGTATAAGGTTTCAATTTGCTTGATTACCACCAATCAGTCCTACAGAACAAACAATCATTGGTAATAAAGGTACACCCACCTAGGCGTAGTAGAGCCTAAAGAGCAGGGAATTCCAACCATCTTGGTTGATTTTGTTTTTTGGCCATATCACTTGTTGAACCTGATCATAAATCCTGTCATACTTTTAGGGTTTAACAATCTGCTGATTTGGGAACCAACAGGTACTTTGTAGGCTGATAAAAATAATGAAAGATCTATGGCTGTATGGATTTCCTTTAATGAAAAGGAAGAAGAAATTGCTTGGGTGATTGATAGTGGTTGTTCTAACCACATGACTGGTGACAAGATAAGGTTCATCAGTATTAAGAAGATTAATGGTGGAGCTGTTAATTTTGGTGGTGATGAGTCAACACAAATTTGTGGAAAGGGTGCCATAACAATTGATGGAAAGCGTAGAATTGAGGATATTCTCTATTTCAAAGTCTGAAGCATAATCTTCTCAGTGTCATTCAGATGTGTAGAAAAGGATAAAATATTATATTTCATGCCAATGGTTGTGAGATCAAGAAGGTAGGTTCCGAAAGACTTGTTGCAGAAGGAACTAGGAAAAATGGAAATGTCTATCATCTAAAGGAGGCTAATGGAAGAATCTACTTATTAGCTAAGTTTGGAGAGCGCCGTCTATGAAACAAAAGGATGGGACACATCAAATTTAACAATATAGTAAAGATAAGTTCCTCTTATGTTGTGAGAGATATGCCTAAGATAACTAAGCATGCAAACACTTTATGCAAGGAGTGTCGAATGGGAAATAAAATAAGGACAAGTTTCAAGAGCAAGGAGTGCTTTGCTACAATGTCATTAGAACTGATTCACACTGACCTTTACAGACCTACAAGAACAAGGAGTCAACAAGGTGAAAGGTATTTTATGTTACTTATTGATGATTACACTAGAATGACTTGGGTTACATTTTTAAGAGATAAATCAAAAGCTTTTGATAAGTTTAAAATCTCAAGTTGAAGGTGTTGATTTTGAAGAGAATTTTGCTCCGATAGCCAGAATGGAGGAAATAAGGATGTTTCTTGCTTTTGTTGCTCATAAGAACTTCAAAGTCTATCAAATGGATGTCAAGTCAACCTTCTTGAATGGTGATCTAGAGGAAGAGGTATATATTGAGCAACCAAATGGTTTCTAGTTATCAAAAGATCCAAACATGGTTTGCAGACTCAAGAAAACTTTGTGTGGTATCAAGCAAGCTCCTAGAGCTTGGTACGCTCAGTTGGATAAGTATTTACTTCAACAAGGATTCAAGAAAGGTGTTGTAGATAGTAATATTTACATTAATGTTTAAGAAGATAAGTTGTTGATTGTGGTTGCATATGTTGATGAGATCATCTTCGGTGGAGATGATGATATACGCAAGAGGTTTGCAGGAGAGATGCAAAAAGAGTTTGAAATGTCTATGATTGGTGAGTTGTCTTTCTTCCTTGGGCTTCATATTGTGCAGCTAGATGATGGTATCTTTATTTCTCAAGCTAAGTATGTAAAGGAGATGTTGAAGAATTTCGGCATGGAGGATTCCAAACCAATATGTACTCCTATGGTGACTAGTTGTCACTTGAGAAAAAATGATAAGTATTTGGAGGTTGATCAGACTCTTTATCTTTATAGGTCTATGATTGGAGGTTTATTGTACTTGACTACTTCTGGACCTAATATTATGCATTCAATATGTTTAGTTTCTAGATTTCAAGCTAATCCTAAGCAAGCTCATGAGAAAATAGTGAAAAGAATATTCAAATATTTGAAGGGAAAATCATATTATGGTTTATGGTATAAGAAGGATAATAAATTCTCTCTAAGTGCTTATATTGATGCTGAATGGGTAGGATGTGTGGATGACTAGAGAAGTACCAGTGGTAGTGTATTTTTCTTGAGAGATAGATTGGTCTCTTGGCTCAGTAAGAAGAAGGACTTAGTGTCCTTATACACAACAAAAGCTGAATACAATGTTGCAACATCTTGTTGCACCTAGGTGCTTTGGATGAAGTAAACTCTAAAGAACATAAAGGTGGTATATGATGAACCCATTCCTATATTGTGGGATAATACCAATGCAATCAACATTTCCAAGAATTCGGTGATGTATTCAAGGACCAAACACATTTCTATTCAGTATCACTTTTTAAGGGAAAAGGTTGCAGAGTAGGAAGTCAAATTAGAGTATGTGCCATCAAGGATTAGATTGCAGATATCTTCACTAAGGCACTCTCAAAGGATACTTTTGAGTATCTCTGATAGAAGTTAGGGGTTATTGTCCCTCCTTGTTCTAACTAGATGCATAGATGGCACATCTATACAAGGGGAGAAATAAATGTCATATCTTTTTCTCCTGGATTGATGTGTGCTACCTCTCAGGGGGAGTTTGGAGAGTTGTGCAGATGTTGGAAAGAAGTATTGTTGATAGGGGGAGCTGGTATAGTTTCCTGAAGAAGATGTGTTGGTCAAAGGGGGAGAATGTGTTGTTTCAATTGAAGATATTTGGCCCTTTGTCCTTGAAGTTAGAGTATGTGTTGTTGTTTTTAATGTGCACGTGTGTGTGGGCCTTTGTCCTTGATGTCAAAGGGGGAGAGTAAGCAGGTGTGTGTTTCCATCAATGCCAAAAGGGGAGATTGATGGCATTGGTTGTCATTGATGTCAATACCTGGTGAGATTTTTGCATTGGTTGTCAACACTTGAGGAGATTGTTGTAATGTCAACACTTGGTGTGTTTGTTGGAATTGGTTGTCAACACTTGGTGAGTTTGTTGCATATTTTTTGTGAAGTTGTTGTTTGGAATTAGTTTTCATTGATGTATAGTGGTGTTGTTGAAGTTAATGATTGGATGTCATTCCTTGTTTGATGTCAAGTAAATGTGTATTAAGTATGAGTGTTGTCAGCATAGATGTTATCATGGTGATATATTAAAATGAGGATTAGAAGTAATGTTGATGGAGGAGAGATGTTGCTGATGGTCTATAATATGCTATATGATCTCTTATGTTGTTCCTAAGGAAGTAAGTGTTGTTACAAGATTGTTCTGGCCTCCGTAAGTTGATGAAAAGTTTTTATTCCAAGAAGTTGTGTTGAAGACTATCTTGGAAGAATTCTTTGCATTCCTCCATTGTTGAAGATATGGCCTTGTGGTTTGGGATTCAATGTTTGTGCTCTATGGATGTTGCACTCCTATATTTTCAGGTCACTTGTGTTGCCGAGGAGGTTTATGTTAATTGTAGAAGATTGGCAGTGTTGTTGGTTGTTTGGATTGGTTCGAAAAATGCTCTACATTTATCCACATTGAGCTCTCTACTCCTGTGGCTTGGTTAATGTGCTCTTAGTGTCTATGTAGTGTCTCGGTTCAAATTTCATGTGTTGATGTGGTCCGCAAGTTGATCTGCTAATGTTATATCTTATGGTTGTGCATTTTGTGCTTCTGAGATGAAGTGTTCTACTCCTATTTGGCTTGTAGTAGTTGTTGGTGGCATAACAGTATGAAAGAAGTATCTGGAAATATTGGTGGATGTTCATGGAACATCTCTTTGGTACCGCATATTATGTTGAGTTAGTGTTCTAGGAAATTAATAGATATTTGGATGATAGGGCTTGTTATCTTGCTTGCACCATGTGCTTGGAGGTCTGTGCCAACATATGAAGTTGTGTTAAGATGCATTTGGGTCTTGACCTATCTTGTTGAGAACCAAATTGAGAAAATTCAATTTCAAGTAGAAGAGTGTGAAATGTATTGAAGATCTCGTAGATGTAGTGCAAAAGTGTGTGGAAGATAGATTATATGTGTTTAACACATCAATCAACAAAGTGTATTGTTGACATATGTTGTAAATTCTAAATCTTGATGTATCCTTCTCTGAGATAGTGAATCTCATCAGGTCCTTGTATCTTGTCCTGGAGTTGTGCGCTTTAGTCTCCAAGTCCTTTGCACCTTACCCTAAGGTTGTGCACCTTAGTTTGCAAGTCTTTTGGTAGTGAGCCTTGTTGTAACTTTTGTAAGCAGTGAGCTTCATATATTATGAGTTAACTCTCATCGTGGTTTTTCTCTCATTGGGTTTTCCACATAAATCTAGTGTTATCTTATGGATGTGTGTTCCTTATTTAAGTTTTCATTGCTACTAATCTGGTTAAGGGTTGAATTGCTATATCTTTCATTGCTAAGGGTTGTTGACCTTGTTAAGGAACTAAATTGCTATATCTTTTGATGTAGGAGCATCCAGGTGCACACAAAATCTTGCACCCCAAAAATATTTATTTTATTCTCCTTTGATTTTTGGCTTATTTTTGTGTTGCAAACATGATTTTAGTCTCCTTACACCTTTCTTCAACAACCTTTGAAGAAATTTTTATTCATATATTTTATTGGCCTGAAATTCAAGTGATAATATTAGCATGACATTTGATAAAATGAAATCCCACACCTCAGTTGGGAAATGTATTTTTTATTTCTCTTGTAACTCCCTGGATTAAATAAAAAGAAATAGAATAAAAGTTTGTGGGAGTGGAGGTGCCGAAAAGAGGGAGTGGATGATAATTTTGGCAAATATTTGAAATTTTCTTGGAAAAAACATTGAAGAGAACAATTAAGGGGTTGAATGCATGAATACCACAACCAGAATGGAGGAGGTAGAGGTTTGACTAGCATTTTGGGGAGAGAAAGATTGTTTGAGTTGTGACTATGAGACCCAGTTTCAGTAAATTGAGCATAACTTCCTCATATAGTAATGAAATCGATAAATTCTTTTTTTTTTGGAAAGCTAGGAAGGAGGAGCATAAAACACAAAAGGTGTTTTAAAAGATTCATGATAATCAGGGAGCAGTGATGGACAAAAGTGATGGGTTTGTGGTGAAACTTTGCAAATTTGATTCTTAATCTTGCCTGTAGGAGATTGTTGTTGTAATTGAAGCTTTGTTAATGGATATCATGTTGAGTTTTGAGAATTTTGTAAACTTCTAGTATTTATTTGAATGCAAATGAAATAATCTTGTGCTGGAGATTTTATTTAAATATTGTTTTAAGTGTTGATTTTATGAAGGGAGGCTGCAACAATTGACAAACCTCTTTGGTTTCTCAATTATTGACTACATCAAATGGTATCAGAGTAGGTTGATCTTGTTGGGTTGAGGATGAGTTTGTTGCAGGAGCTTATTTTGGTGAAGATTGAAGCACACACACAGAGAGAGAGAGAGAGAGAGAGAGATGTGATAAGTTATGTTTGTTGCAGGCATGAAAGAGGGTCTGTGACTAATATCCTCCAATAGAGATAAAGTTGGGTAGAAGTTGTAGAGTTCCTCCACTAAGAGAGGGTGGGTAGAGGAAGCATCTTCTAGAGTCTTTATTGGGTAGAGGGTAGTTGTGTGAGTGAGATATTGTTGCAAGTAGTACTTGTAACTGTAGAGGGACTTGTGAGTCTCTAAAAATGACTGTGAAAAAGAAGACGAGATGGGTCATTGGAAGATCCGTGAGAATGTTGTTTTGGGAAAAGTATTGGGAAAAAGTGAGAGAAAAGAAGTTGATTGTAGAGTTGAAGAAGATAGAAGTAAGATTGGATTCCCTTGAGGAAAGCTTGGGAATGAAGAAGCAAGTTATAGAAGAGGAAAATCAAAGGCTTGGCAAAGAGGACAACGAAAAGGAGGATGTTGAAGTGCAGTGTTGTAGCCCTATGGTGGAAAGAGTATGGAAAGAAAGTCATATGGGAGCAACCCACACAAATGAAGATAAAAGAAAATAAGAAAATAATAAAGACACAAAGAAAGAATGGAGAAAGAAAGAGGCAACAATAGATGTGCATCTTGTTGAGGACAAAAAAGAAAAGGAAACTGAAGTTGCAAGCATAAGAAAAGAACTTGTAGCAGCAAAAACATAGGTATTATCTCCTTTTTGAATTTTGCAAAGAAATTATTCATGTTGATATGTATGTAGAAGAGGTAAAGGAAAATGAAGGAGCAACAAAAAATAAAGAAGAAGATGACATGTTAATACAAATTGCAGTAGTTGAAAGGGAGTGGATAAAATTGACAACAGGTGAAGCAAGAGTTGCAGTTGAGACAAAGAGGTAAAGTTTCAATTTTCAAAATTCTTTGATGATAAAAATGAAGTTGATTCATATGAAAATGACATGGTTAATATGAATAGAGATGAGACTACTAAAATTGATGATGCACTAATAGGGAAAGAAGAGAAAATAAGAGTATTTGATGATCTTGCAAACTTTAGTGATGTTGATGTCAAAGTTGATTTGTATTATGATGAAATGGTGAAAGAAAGAGAAATGGAAAATATGGTTAGGAGAAACAATAGCATGTCTCAATCTGAAAAACAAGTTATGATCAATTTTATTGACATAGAAGAAGAGGAGGATGAATGAAGAAAAGGTGAGAAAGAAGTGCAAATAGAATTCTTTGATTTCTATGAATTTGGTAATGCTAATTTATATGTAGGTATTGATAATGAAGAAGTAGAGATGAAAGAAGAGTCTTGGTATAGCAAGATGAATTATATGAGAGGAAGAAAGAGAGGAAAGATGAAGGAAGGGATAGACAGGAAGTTTCATAACAAGGAGAAGAAGAAAAATCAAGTAGATAAGGAAGAGAGGTGGATGATGAACAAGCACAAGATCTTCAAATGTTCATGAGTTCCCACTCATGGAACATTTCTCTTACCCGGGTTGTTTGATGTAGGAGCATCCGGGTGCATAGACAATCCTACACACCAAAAATATTTATTTTATTCTCCTTTGATTTTTGGCTTGTTTTTATGTTGCAGGCATGATTTTAATCTCCTTACACCTTTCTTCAACAACCTTTGAAGATATTTTTATTCATATATTTTATTGGCTCGAAATTCAAGTGAATTAGCATGACATTTGATAAAATGAAATCCCACACCTTAGCTAGGAAATGTATTTTTTATTTCTCTTGTAACTCCTTGGATTAAATAAAAAGAAAGAATAAAAGTTTGTGGGAGTGGAGATGTCGGAAAGAGGGAGTGGATGATAATTTTGGCAAAGATTTGAAATTTTCTTGGCAAAAACATTGAAGAGAAAAATTAAGGGGTTGAATGCTTTAACCCCACGCCCAAAATGGAGGAGGCAGAGGTTTGATTGACATTTTGGGGAGAGAAAGATTGTTTGAGTCGTGACTGTGAGACCTAGTTTTAGTAAATTGGGCATAACTTCCTCATATGGTAATGAAATCGAGAAATGCAAAAGGTTTTGGAAAGCTAGGAAGGAAGAGCATAAAACCCATAAGGCGTTTTAAAAGATTAATGATAATCAAGGAGCAGTGATGGACAAAAGTGACGGGTTTGTGGCGAAACTTTGCAAATTTGATTCTTAATCTTGCCTGTAGGAGATTGTTGTTGCAGTTGAAGCTTTGTTAATGGATAACATGTTGAGTTTTGAGAATTTGGTAAACTTCCAGTATCTATTTGAATGCAAATGAAATAATCTTGTGTTGGAGATTTTATTTAAATATTGTTTAAGTGTTGATTTTATGAAGGAAGACTGCAACAATTGACAAACCTCTTTGGTTTCTCAATTGTTGATTGCACCATCTTTATTTGCTATTGATTTGTTTGATAGTTTTTGATCTGATAAAGAAGTTTGAGTTTGCTGAAGGGTTTATGTTTTGAAAAGATTGATTCACCTGCCCCCCTCTCAGTCTCTAGACGTGTTCAATAGTTGAATGATGACCAAATAACAATTGGGTGATGGGATGGTGGTGTCACTAGTCTAGGCCATAGAGGTGTCCTAGAGTAGTGGTAGGAATAAATTGCATTACATACTAAGGTTAAGCTCCCCTAATTGTGTGGGATCATGGGAAGGCCATTGGTCCTAGTGACTAGGTACTCATAAACTTGGATAATACCCAACAATCAAAAGACACAACACTCGCCATATAAAAGGAAAATCCTCCAAGAAAAGATCACCATAAAAAGGTCGAGGAGACCATTGGAAGAAATAAGAACCACCAAATAAAAGCTTGTCCTCAAAGCTAAAGCTAAGTACACTCATGCATAGTGATGGAGTATGACCACCATACAATCATATGAATCTATATGGTTGTACAGATTTCGAAAAACATGAAATCTACAAACAAAAAAACTGTTAAAAAATTATGACACTAAATTCTATCAAGTTTTATGTCAATTTATAATTTTTGGGCCTTCTAGAATCATCTATGTGGTTTGTTTAACACTAGGACACACCATATGAATTATCATGGTAAAAACTCTCAAATTAAGAGAAGAATTTGTAGATCTAGAGCTTTGATACCATGATAGACTTGATAGGTAGCTCTATAGGAGCCATGGATCTCTCTAGTAATTCTTCTACACAAGAGAGAGTTACTACACAAAATAAAACTAGAGAAAATTGATGCAAAATATAAATAGAAGATACAATGACATTTGTCAAGAATAAACAAAAAAAATATTATTCTCATAACACGTCACAAAATTTGTAAGTTGAAAATAGGAAAACAAATTCCTAATAAAAACTCCAAAATAAATTTAAGATAATGTGTGAATATAATTTCACACCAACACTTCAAATAAAAATAAAACTAGCAATCACACTTTGGTGTGCAATGTGCAATGGGTACGTTGAAGAGGTATGGAAAGTTAATTAGGGAGAAAATGTTTTAATTTTCTTTTGCATACATTTGTGCAATACATAAGATCAAATTGATTGGTTATTTAAGAAATGATTTTGTTGATATATTATTATTAATATTTTTACTACTATTTTTATAATATTATATTATTACTATTAATTTAGTTTTTATTATATATTTTTAATTATTTTTATACATTTACTATTATATTATTATTATTTTATTAATAAATCAAGTTTGCATTATGTTATATTATTATTATATTAATAAATGATTGGATTAGGTATTATATATTGTTAGTATTATATTATTATTGTTATATATTTTTATAATATAATAATATTATTATATTATTATTTTTTTTGTTATATATTTACTATTATAGTGCTATATTTGTATTAATACATTACTATTAATATTAATAATATATTATTAATATTTAAATTATTGTATTATTACTTTGATATTACTATTATAATATTCTATTATTCTTATTATATGATTTTTCAAATATTATACTTAGTAAATTATATTTATCCTTAATATTATATTATTAATAAAATATGATTAATTGTAGTATTAAATTATTAAATTATTGTTTTATTATTATACTAATGTTATTATGTTATATTATATATTTATTATTATTATATTATGTATATTATATTATTATTATATTATACTATATTATAGGTACATTTTGATAGTTAAACTAAATGCATTCCTATTTTCATGTCACAATTTTGTTAATTATAATATTTTAATTTTGTTAATTTTTTTAATATTCATTCCGTTATAATCAAATTTCTATGTTTTTCACAGTTAATCATCATCGACGGCTATGCATCGACGGCTATGCACGATTCGACCGTATTCCCTCCCCTCTCGAGTAGCACACATCGTCGATTGACAAACTTAGCCCCCTATTCTCAAATAGGACACGCCTTCCGCGTAATAAACAAATTTTAATAAAACATAATAAAAAAAAATAACTATTCATTAAATAAAAAATAGATCTTAAAAAATAATTTAAAGACAAAATTTAAAAACTCTTAAATAAATAAAATAATTATTAAAATATAAAACAATTTTTAATATAAAATAATTACAAATTAAAATAACACAATTGTTAATTATATAAAATAATTTTTAAGTTAATAAAATAAATTTTAGTTAAATAAACATAATTCTTTAAATAAAAATACAATAATATAATAGAATATAATAATTCTAAAATAAAATAATAATTATTTTAAAAGAAACTACCTAATTCCTACAATCTAATTTTTTTTTTTTTCTCATATATTAATTAATCATTTATAATTATCTCTCACATTATATACACTATCAAATTTTTAATTAAATATTATTATTTTATTTATCTAATTTCAATATTTATTTTAACACTGCAAATAATTATGAAAGGTATTTTATTCCTCCTTTCAATCATTGGAGAAGGCAAGCATTTTGAAATTTTGTAAGGGATAAGTTCCATATGGACTCAAATACTTCAATGTGACACGTGTCAAAAAATGGTATTGGGATGGAGAGAGTACTCTTGAGATAACACTAGATAGACTGCCCTTGTCCATCCGTCCGATGCCTCCCTCCCTCCTCAAATTCTGACCGATCGATCCCTGCAGTGTTAAATGAAAGCAAATTATTATTTAGTGCAGAAATAGTTGCATTGGAAGCTTGCAGTTGCACAAAATTTGGGCTCCAGTCAAAAAAGTGCATTCAAATTTCAGGTGAGGTTTTCATTCTCATTCATTAAAAACCAAACTCTAAATTCCCATCTCAAGTCTGAAATGATTATTGGGTGTTTTCTTTTAAAGAATGGTGGTTTGGGATTTAGGTATATTTTTCTTTTTAACCTTTTTAGTTTTTTAAAATCCAAATTGAAATCACAAGTACTTTTCTGGGTTGGGTTTGGTTGCATTAGATTGGATTGACAGGCTCTATGATTTTGGGTTTTGAGAAAACTGCATTAGTTGAGTACTACCACAATAAAAGTTGTCAAAATTGAATGAATTGGGATTCATAAGCACAAAGAGTGATTTCAGTTAGATTCAGGGAAAATGTAGTGTGTGTGTGTGTGTAATCTTAACCGAGTTTGTTGAGAATGGTGTGCTAATTGACTACATTGAGGCTTTTGGAAAACTGTAGGGTAATAATCGTTCAAACTGGATGTGTTGAGATTGATAGCTGCAATGATTGATTTGATGAATACTTTGGGAAAATGTAAAAAGATTTGGGAATTAAGAAGAGATCTATCTTGTATAACTGTTGTGCATTTGTTGTTATTATCTTGGTAAATTTGTTTATGTAATATAAGATGCATTTTTTGATAAATGATCAAAGAGAAAGAATTGAGACTATGGACTGTGGGTTTTTGGTAGATGGAATCTCTGAAGCAGTCTCCTGTGGCCCTGAATATGCAGTGTGCGCCATCTATAAGAGCCCTTTTAAGAGGGGCTAATGGCCCAATTTCCCAGCTATCCATAAAATCTGGCTTTTTTGGGACAAGGCTTTTGAAGACCCACAATCCCTTCCCCTCCAAAGTTTCTCAAGTGGTTCGTAGAAACAGAACTCGTATTGTAATGCTAGACAGTGCTGCAGGATCATATGCCACTGCCCTTGCAGAGCTGGGTCAGTCTGCGAAAGCCCTAGATGCTATAAATAGTGACATGGAAAAGCTCTCACAGTTCCTGGTCAACAAGGATATATATGACTTCCTTGTTAATCCGATTATATCAGAGGATAAGAAGAAGGAAATTCTCAGAAGCATTGCAGTTGAGGCCAAGTTTCAGCCCTATACATTAAATTTTCTCTACATCCTTATTGACAAGAGAAGGATAAACCTGATTAATGAGATTATTAAAGAGTTTGAGATATCCTACAATAAACTGACAGACACGGAGTTGGCAGTTGTGTCTTCTGCAGTCAAACTTGAGAGTCGCCATCTGGCTGCCATTGCCAAGAAGGTCCAGAGCTTCACTGGTGCAAAGAATGTTAGACTAAAGACCATCATCGATCCCTCTCTAATTGCGGGCTTCACTATTCGGTTTGGAAGCACTGGCTCAAACATGATAGATATGTGTGTGAAAACTGAATTAGAGAGGTTGGCAGGTCAGATTGGTTATAAAGAGAGTATTGAACTTGTATGAATATGACATGTCTGTGAGTCCTTCACACATTCGATGCAATATTTTTTGTTAATCTAAGTAGTATTTTGCTAGAGTGTTTTCATAGTGACTTGCAGAAATTAGCGAGGCCATAATTCTTGTCATCACTATATTTCTGTCTGTATTTTATGATCCTAGAAGATTTATCCAATCTGAGCATTTAATTGAAAATTGCTGTAGAATTGTTATAGTTGCAAGGCATCATGATATCTGATTGCAGAATCAGTGGTTTAGTGATGGAAAAACAAGGTTTCTCAAGAATCTGAAAAGAAGTATCAGATAAAAGGTATGCATGCCACATAGAAGCCAGATGGGCGTATCTGTACAGGCCCTTGATGTCTAAAATCTAAATCATTATTAATTCATTTAACCTGAAGATAGTTCATACTAAATGATGAGGTGACTTCATTGTCATTGATACGATGGATTGGTATTGAATTGCTTATTCTTGGAAATTCTGTGTGCATGCTTTACTGTGTATTCTCTAGGTTGATTGGACCTAGTAAGAATGGCAGTTTGACCTTGCAGGATTTTTGATCAAAAAATATACACAGTTAAACCAGAAGCTAGGACAATTTGAATTTTTGAGATTCCCAACTTATTGATCGGTACCTCTATAGCCATTATGAGTGCCTATTTTTAATAAGAAGATTCATTGGCCAGAAAACATGCAATATTATGGCAAGTTTGGCAAATTTGCTTTCTGATTTTCAGACGTTTTGATTACTAGCTATTTGATGCTAAAAACTTCTACACAGTTGAATCCAGATGCAATATCAATTACTATCTATTTTCTGAATAATTTTTGTATTTATGTTTGATAATAGGAAGAGAGGGTGATCAATATCATAACAAAATGACATCAAAGACATTAAACTAGCACACTTCAGTGTCTTCAGTAGCTGAGTTATCAATGTACCATAGGGACCAAAGTTGAAATGTCAACCCATGTTCAATGAGGGTTTTCTGTTCAAGATAATTTGCAAAGTCCTTGTAGTTAGTTTGTTTCTAATAGTGAGCACTTGAGGCATTTTCCATTTATACTTTTTTTCAGGGACTAATATTATGCCAGAAGTTTATGTCTCTGAACTAGTAGATAATAGATATAGATCCTTAACCTAATGACAGATTATTGTGGTTATGAAGAAAGCTTACTACTCTTAAATGTAATACTAATTTTGTTTGACAAGAAAAAGCATTTGCTAACCTGTATCTGTTTTCATCATGCATAATCTCAGAGATGGATGGAGACCGTAGTTCAAAGTTCTGGCATTCCATGAATAATGGGTTTTAGGTTACCAGTGATTTTCTTGCACAGTCCAAGTGAAATGGTACACTTTCTATCTTTGTAAATGGTTTCTGGGATTCCTGCATCCATTTTTTTTCCATGGAGACCGGAATCCTGGTAACCATTTATGAATGTAATAACTGTGGAAATCCATCAGGTCTAATACTTGCTATCTACAATGTGTCTTTTCCAATTGTGTGCTTATTTTAGATCTCAGCCATGCTCATTCTCATTTCACTGTTTTCTTCTCACGGATGCCTGAATAACCAGGGAAATTTATCAGGTCTAATACTTTCTATCTACTATGTGCCTATTCCAATTGTAAGCTTGTTTTATATCTCAGCCATTTTCATTCTCATTTCTCTATTTTCTTTTGTAACCATGGGTGACTGCCCTCAAGAAACCCATGAATTTTCTTAGGAGGCTTGGCTTAAGAATATGATATGTCTTTGATGATAGTCTGGTGCTCAATGATATTTGAGGTTGGTCATGTGTTAGCCAACTCATTGGTCATCCTCTTGGACAGTATTTCATTAAAAGATAAGAGCAACAATCCACTTTTGATAGGTTATGTTCCAAATTTAGAATGAGACCACCTTCAAAATCTGTTTGAAGTTGCCATCCTCTGAAACAAAATCTTCAACAAGACAACAGCAACAAGGTCCAAAATTTTTGGTAGGTTTAAAGGTGAAAGGTTTGCTAGAGTTTAGAATTTCAAAAAGGTTAAAAAAGATTCAAAGCTATATAACAGAAAACAATGGATAATCGGACATGAAATATGAAAAATGACATTAAAAATTATTTCACAGCTCAATGTTCACATATTTCAAGATTTGATACATCGCATGATTAAACAATATTTAGAGAATGGCACTCGCTTTCTCTTAATGGTATAGGTTCTAAGGCCAGCAGGCTCAAAAATGACAATTTGAGCATTGGCGGTGCTTTATGAATCGCATCATATGCCCCTTTTCCCTCTTTTCTACATAACAACCACAGATCTATCAGATACTACCCATCAACTTGAACTACCTAGCAACCTGAGCCAAAATGGATCAAATTAGTTGGAAAATGTTGGTGTGTCATTCATCCAACCTTCAAGATATTGAACAAATAGCTAACAAACGACATATAGAGATACAGGTGGAAGGTAAGCATGGTGTCAATTTTGTGTATATGGTGTTGTATTTCTTTAATATCATATTCATTTCTAATAGTTTGATCTCACGTTTTGATAAATTGTGTCATGATTTCAATTTATTTTTGTTCATATAAAACATATTTTGTGATATAACAATAATATAATGGATACCTAACCATTATTTTGTAGAAATTTGTGTTGGTAGATTGTCTTGTAAATATCTCGACCAATTAAAGACCACATCAAGTTTGTGTTAGTAGAGGAGAAATAAGTCAACAACCCTCTCAC
The DNA here is from genome assembly GCA_007115665.2 of Sequoiadendron giganteum. NCBI lineage: Eukaryota > Viridiplantae > Streptophyta > Pinopsida > Cupressales > Cupressaceae > Sequoiadendron > Sequoiadendron giganteum. Next base: position 455,225,035 of record CM021105.1, read on the forward strand.
CTATAAAGTTTCAAGCAAGATAATTGAAGTCCTAATGTTCAATAAACAAAATTATTCTCTTAACACTGCATCAATCTCACAATTGTTGAAACTTCAAATATAGAAGCATAAAACAAATACACAGATAATTTACCATTTCAAATCAATTTCTCATTCCTTCAAAAAACTTACATGGAAACCTTTACAAGTTGTTCATCTCACAGCTGCACGGAAACTCACTATATATTGTTGTATATTTTACTATTGTCTTGCACCTATCTTATACTATTCAACTAAAAATCTTATATTTCAAAAATCAATGTTTTTTTTCTCGGTAAATTGCAGCCTAGGGGTTGCACCATATATTATATTATCAAAAGATAAATCAATTTGGATTGTAACCCTTTACAATCCAATATTCAGGGAATGACTACATCCTGGTGTTAACCAAACACTAAGCCTATATGACTCTATGGCTACATCATAACACTTTTAAAATTGGGCATTTTTAGTTGCCATTTTCTTGTCCTTGGTAGGAAAATTCATGGAGCCAGTCCAGGTCAAGACCAACTCTAGGTTGAAAATCCTCTTCAAAAAGTTGCATTGTCGTCTAGCCTTAGCAATGTGTTGCATCAATGTGGTGGAACAAAAATTCGCTAGGAAGGGAAGCCACTCGACCACCATCGCCTCTTCCATCACCCGCAAGATGGTTATTTGTCGAGGAATACCCACCTCATGGCGAGCCATCTGGACAACCTCCTCCAACCCGCCCAAGTACTTCTTTTTGAACAACAAAAGTGCAAGCTCCCTCACCATTTCCTTGTCTTCGCCCAGGTCTAGAAGGGAGGCCACAAACTGAGAGGCAATGTCGATGTTCACTTGATAGTGACAATTATCACTTAGAAAGTCTTCCTCCAAAACCCATTTCATGGCCCATAGAATGAGAGCATTGTGCTCCTTGAGCACAAGCTTCAAACACAAGTTTGAGATAGTACCCAGAAAGGCCTCTTGATAATGCAAACTAACCAACCTCACAAGCGTATCCATAGTTAGCAAAGTTAAAAAATCCCACAATTTTTTCCAAATGCAATTCAAATACCACTCATTTGGCAATAAATAGCAATTGAACACACTTACTTTTCAGCTTGAAGTTAGGTGCATAAACATAATTGCCATCCTCTATGCTCCTATACACCACAATCTTGTTCTCACAAGAGGGGATTTAATGGGAGGTGGAGCTTGTTTAAGCTTGTGTACTTGCCATGTGGCACGATGTTGGCAAGGTAGCATGCCACTTTGAGTTCGCCACCACCTGGCATGATTAACCGTCGTACTTACCTCGGGCCACCCACAATCATCCTTTTTGCATGATGCAAATCTTCATTGCCAAGTGCATACATGCAACACAATTGATTAATCAATACCCTGCCAACCCATCATACCAACGATGCTAGCTTCGTTAGCGGCCATGTTGGCTAAGGCATCCACTTCACAATTGCCTTCTCTGTAGATGTGACCCACCATGAAATCATCGAAACCCTTTAGTAGTCTACAACATTCACCCAACAACTTATTAAGTTCCCAATTAGCCGTTTGTTTATGATTATAATAAACAAACTATAATGAGTTTCTTTATCCCCAACCTTAAGTACTTGCTCAGGCCATGTCTAAGGACAACTAGTTATGCTTCATTGTTTGTCCCCTTCAGCAAAGGAATGCTCATATTTTTTATTACTTCAGCCTTGTAGTTTCTAAAGATGCAACTCGCACTAGAGACCCCTGGATTGCCCCTTGACACACCATCAAAGTTTAATTTAACCCAACCTTCTTTTAGAGGAAGCTATACCACCTTTTCCCTAGTCGAATTAACTCAAGCCACCCCATGAACAGGGGATTTCAAAAAGCATTGTTATCTCTTACAAGAGATGTCTTGGAAAAAAGTCTAAGTCATTAGTGTATATCTACATTTTATTAAAATAAATTAGCTAAATAAAAGACTTTCACTTCAATATTAAAATTGAAATGTAAAATAGAATAACTCAATTCACTTGAACTACTTTCCAACATGTTCACATTGAACCTGCATGGAAGTTCCTATCCAAGCAATAAACTCAACACTCCCTCTTAGTGAGGAAGGAACTTTGCACCAATCCAAGTTTATCTCTAAAAACTTCAAATGTCTCTTTTGCTAAGGGCTTGGTTAGAAATCTATGGAAATGTATTTGATGCTTTGCCATGGCATCCCACCAAACATGTTGGTTTATTGCTTCATGAAATCTAGAAGGCCCAATGATGGTACTTATTAAGGTAGTGTGGTTGTATAATACAATGAAATTGAAAAACTAGAAATTAAACGAACTTGAAAACATAAATAAAGAAATCAAATCTAATTTCTATTTTACCTATCACATTGCAAACCTAAAAAATATGTAAGTTGATTTTGCCTTGATTGGATGTGGATGCTAAATCCTAGTAGCATAACAATAGACTTGGTTGACGATTGATTGATTTTGAATGCTATTAGATTTCCACAATCCATATCATCAAATTTAGTAGCTTTTTTCTGGATTTGATTGTGTGCCAATTTTTGAATCAACGTTTCAGATCACTCTATGATCCATCATCAGGATATAGAGCTCAAGGAGATAAAAATGATGGATCACAGAGTGTGATCCGAAACGTTGATTCAAAAATTGGCACACAATCAAATCCAAAAAAAAGATACTAAATTTGATGATTGATGTTGACTAATGACATATTTCGATAGAGTTGATTTGCATAAAATGTGAGATGTGAATTTGGCATAATAAATTTGCATAAAGATGTGAGATATGAATTTGGCATAAAGATGTTGAGATATCAAAATGATGAAGGAATGATCTTATTTATAGATTTTTCGAAGAAAAATCAAACAAGAGATGAGGATAAGATTGAGGACTTCAGTTAACTGGAGAATTTGTGGTGTCAACTCAATTGAAAATAAAGATTTTTCAATTCGAGGGCTTGAGAGGATAATATTGGATTATTCATTTATTTGATGGATAAATATGCACATAAAGTTTCTATTTATAGGCAAAGTTAACTCATGAAGATTGGAAAAGTTGCTAAAGTGAATGTGAAGTTAACTAATGAAGACTAAAGAGTTACTATTGAAGAGTGAGTTAACTGATGATGGAAGAAAGAGTTGACTAAAGAGAAAAGATGAGTGAAGTGATGAGTGAAAATGTAAATTATTTGAAAATGGATAATTAGATCATATTTAATTAATTAAATGGATAATGGGAAATAATTATTATTTAATAAATAATAATATGTGATGTGATAAATGATTATTAATTAATTAAGTGATAGATGATAAATGGAAATTATTAAATGATAATATATTGATGATGATTAAAAAGTAATTAATGTAATTAATGATAGGTGCATTATATGACGATGATTAGGGTTATGTGGAATAATTTAGGTGTCGACACTTTGTCCCTCTTTGAATCCATGTTCAAAGTAACATTGTTTCAAAGAAAAGAAAAGTAGCCAAGAAGAAAAAATAGAAGAGATGAAGAAGATGATGATATGTCTTTGTCTTTATCCTCTAACATTGTCTTGTAGATTAATTAATTTATTATTTAGTTAATCCATTTTCAAATCAAGCACACATATCTAATTAATTATGAAATAATTGATTAATTATTCTCTTATACAATCTTCAAATAACTTCATGTGTATATAATTAATTAATTATGGAAATAATTTAATTAATTATCCTCACATGCCATTCTTTTATTCTTCATGAAAAACCAATTAATCATCTCATGTAATCAATCCATTCCCTCATCCAATCAATCAATTCTTCCTTGCACTCACTTCACTCTTTCATGCACTTAGTTAATTGTTCCATGCAAATAGTTAACTTATTTTAACTCATTAATCAAATTAAGTTGAGTAATAATTGTTATTTTAACTAAAAACTAAAATAATTCTCAACTCATCCATGATTGTTACCTCTCAATATTTACTCCACAACCCATGAAATCTAAGATCAAATATCATCCCATTTTTATTCCCAAAAATCTATAAATTCAACCTCTTACTCATCATCTGATCAACACTTTTTAATGCAACAATATTCTATCATTTTTATAATCCAAAGAATGTTAATGTTGTGTTGTAATAATTAAGAGTATCCACATACATAATTTTAAGGTTCATATCATTTGTCTTGAGTTAAATATAGTTTCTTTGGGTGCATTTCTTCTCATCACTCAGTCAAAGATTTGCTTGGATAGAGTAGGTGTTCTTTAAATTCTATTTTTTAATGCATTTATTTGTTTGCTCTGTTTTCCTTGCTTTCACCTCCTAAAACCAAAACCATGGTTCTAATACCAAAAAATAAAATCCATGCATAAACTACCAATATCAAAGCATTCATAGACAAAAGTTTCATACAAGTATAAAGGAAACTATGCCCATAAAGAAAAGTTAGGCATGAACATTTCATACATTAACACTTTGAGGAGAGAGTTGCAAATATCAAATCTAAAATATTTTCAACATATTAATCAACACTTTGAAATGAACCAAAAATTAAAGAACATAAAAGAAGAGTGGCATAGATATACAATGGGAAGAATCCTTCAAAAAAGCACCAAACTAATGTATTTTCAATAACAATAGTCTAATTATAATATTAGAGTCTAAGTTTTAACATAGAGATCAACTTCTCACTCCTCGGATGAAAATATAGTCTCTCTCTTAACCTTAACCGAAGCATCTAATATATAGAAGAGCCTAAATATTAAAAACCACAAGTGATTTTTAAAAACCATGCACCAACTCTCTACGTATGGTGTCACTTCTCATGGCACAAATTACAATGCATGTCTCATGATGGGTCTCCAAACTAATTTTAGAATATTCTTCTTACACATGCCACAACAATAATGACAACCTACCCACTAGCTTGGGTGCCTAATTTTGGTATTACTCTCATGTAAATATACCTTATGACATACATCATAGACTGTTATAAATTTGGTCAAGTTTCTAGTTCCACTTTGTAAGTCCTAATAATCATGCTCCTATATGCATCATAAATAGATCACGCATCTTATAATGTCATGAGATGCTCTTATGCATCATCATGATGTTAGATTCTCTTACAAGTTCTTAAACACATTTTAATATATTTAATACATGGCCAAAAATTCCACCTCAAAGTGGGATGCCTCATTTCTCTATTAAGGGAAAATAGTTAATAAATAATATAAACATTCGAACATGCAAGGCATATGACACATTCAATCTCAACAATGATATCTAATATCATCTTATGGCATTGTGATATAGCAGTAATTTATAAAATATTATATGGCATGTCATAGAATGTAAGAAAGGGGTTACAATGGTATCTTAACTAGCATTATGGAAGTCTATGATGCATGCCATAAGACATCTTTGAATGGGTTTTAATATCCCAAAATGGAGAACCCAAATTGAGGAGTTACACATAACAAAATCTAACAAGGTATGATAGTTATAAGAACATATCTTATTTTTAGCCTAAAATATTATGACCAAATTGGTTGCCAAAATTTGGTCAAATATGGTGCCACTTTTGGGTCGTAGTGTGGCACATGGTTTTAGTAAACTGTAATTCATTTGTAGGCTTACATTTTCTTATTTATTAGATTCTAGATATGAAGGTTTCATAGAGAGTTTTGGAGGTATCGTTATGCTATCAAAATTACTCCAAATATATGTGTTGGTGATACTATTGTAAAGGATTAGGCTCTACAAATGTATTGTAACCTTGTTTATTGAAAAATATTTTGAGTTTATTTAGAGTGTAGGGTTTCTCTCTCAAAAGGATTTACCCCATGTAAATTGTTATCTCATGGTATAATTCTTTTTGTGTTAATTTCTTTGTATATAAATGATCAATTTAAATTTTTGTACATGCCTCCTCTCACATATTAGTGTAGGAAGCATATTTTGCATCTTTAATTTCTTTCAATTGTGTCTCAAGCTATATAGCTAGATTAAATATCAAATATAAGCAAGAGACATCCAACTTAATTGGAAAATGCTACTACTACGTAGTATATGTTAGAAGGTTCCCATTTTATTATATAACAATAACTTTTAAACTTCGATATTTCTAATCATGATTTAATTACACACCTTTCCATGGAAAAGTATTATTGAAATCCTTGAAAAAATCCCTACATTCTACCTTATGGGGTTTAAGGGCCTTAAATAATGATCAATTAAAAATATATTTTTAATTCAATAAAAAAACATAGAGGGTGGTGCATATGAAGATATCACCTACAAAAGACCCTTATGTATTGGTGTGTAGACCTTTTTTAGGACTTGTGCACTATGTAATTATGTTTATTTGATGTTTCTTAAGTTAATATTTTAAAAATCTACATAAATAATTATGTAAATTTGGATAATTTAGTGAATGTATACATCACTCCTTGATTAGTCTTAGAATTAAAATTATCACTTTTTCACTAAGCAACCACATTTCCATGGCTATCCTCTTAGACAAGCTCACTAAGATGTAATTATGTGAATCTTGTCATTTTGAGAGGACAAATTGTTACTCCCAATTACATATAATTGTTTTTGTCTACTCATGATATAAAAGTTAGGGATTCACCTCAATATGGTATTATAAACTAATGGGTTTTTCACAATACTTGATGCAATTAATTTTCTTATGTGATTTTATATTTGATTCAAAATCATTGAACCATATTTCATGAGTAGTTGTTCACAAGAACCCATCTCCCATGAGCATGAATGGTCCACTTAGCATTTATTTCATCTAAGTGATGCTCATGTGGATGAAGCATCAAGACTCCCTTAAGAGGTCACCCATTCCAAACTACTCTAATCCAAGCATGCTTAACCATGGATTTTCCCCAAGATCAAGCCCACTTAGCTTGTTACCCTATTTGTATAGCATTCAACAACTGTTCTTCCATACGAACAATCCATTATAGAGTTCCAAGTAGCTCATTCATTATCAACTAGGTGGTGTTTTTCATAATGTTTTAAATTAGGTGGTGTTTTTTTAGGATTCAACTATATATTTTTTAGTTGACCTAATTGACCCATATTTCATGAGTAGTGATTAATATAAACCCATCTCCCATGAGCATGAATGGTCCACTTAACCATAGTTACATCTAGGTGATTATCATAAGGGTGAAGCGTTGATACATCCCAATAGGAATCAATGCTTCACCCTTATAAGTATTGTTGAGAATTTAATTCTTATTGCTAATGACCAATAAATTGGGATACAAAATAATATAAGATTATGTAATACAAATACAATTATGTTTGTTGTAATAACTATATGCAATATCAAGAAAAAAACATGATAGAGTACTACATATACATGAGATAAAGATTTATGTGGGAAAACCTTATGAGAGTAACTTACTAGTAAAAGGACAATAACAAGTGTAATCATAGGAAACAACATTCAATACAATAAGTCTCTCTTGTTGAGTGTTTCTTAATCTACAAGCTAAAGCATATCACTTCACAATCATGCCTTAGAGCATCACACCATGATTAGGCAACCTTTTTCCTCTCCCCACTAAGTGTCACAACTAAATAACTACCTATAAAATAACAATAGTCAAAATCATTTCATGATTGTACCATAACATCAACATACTACACATTATGGAAAATATTACCTCTCCATGTGGATAATCACCGCACATAATAAGTCATTGCCATTTAAACTTAGTTAAAGGTTGTTGACCACTTTCACCCAAACTATGTACATGTCTTCATGCACTATAGCCACACACTAACCATGGCTTGTGGTAGTAGAGAAAAAATCCTTGTTTCTTCTAATTATTTGTGATACCTCTAAGCATCCTCAATAACATTACCACACTTCTAAATGTCATCATGTGTACTCCAATAAAATCACAAGTACATCAATACAATTATACACACACTAGTAGTTAGACAAATATGTGGCACCAAGTTCTCAATCAAACACCTTGCAATGCTAAGATACATGTGGATAATGAAAATTTGAATCACAAAATGCAATCAACATAGAAACTCACACTTTCACTATCACGCAATGAAGGTCAAGATCTTGGCTTGGAATATATAATTTAGATAACAAGAAAGTTCATCATAGCTAAGATCTTGTTTTCTTCATTGTTGGTTGCTCTTCAAAGTAACAAACTATGAAAGAACAATAATGATATGATTCAATTATAATGATAAAAATATCAAAGATAAATGATACCTATGCTTGATAATGATAACAATAAATGTTTGATAATGTTTGATAATACTTGATAATGCTTGATAGTGCTTGATCATGAAAAATGATTGAGAGATAAAAGTACTATATTGATTTTTTATCATAAGAGTGCTAGGGGGTCTGAATGAAATGAAAGCTTCTATTTATATGCTTCATTTTATATTTGGTCAATTGTGGAGATTAATTTGCAAGATCAATAGAGAAAAAATAAGATAAGGTAGGACCTATAATTTGAATTTGATGGAGGGAAAGACTATAAGAATTAAATAAATAAATTTATTTAAAAATGATAGTTGGAGAAATAAATAAATATCAATTTATTTATTTTAGAAAAAAAAATATTTAATTTAAATAAATTATTTTAATTTATTTAAAAGAGGAGTGTTAGCAAATTAAATAATTTTTGAAAACTATTTAATTATAGAGGAAAATATGTAATTTGATTTTTTATTTTAATTTAATGTTGGGGAGAAAATAATAAGTGATGAATTAATTCAATATTTAATTAATATATATATGATAAAAAGATTAAGATAATTAAATAATTAAAAATTATTTAATTAATATATATCATAAAAAGATTAAAGGCTCCTCAAGATGATTGCTCCAGTTTCTCTACAGTTTTGATTATTTTTTGTCATTTGTGGTGCAATCACTATTGTTATGCCTTGCATAACCACCCCATCTTTTGCCTTGGTCAAAATGTGTCCCCCTTTTTGTGTTTTGTGTTTTGTTGGTTTTCAAACAAAGTTTGGAGTCTTTTGTTTCAAACACTTTGTTTTTCTTTGGTTTAGTCTGTCGGAATCGGGGCCGGAACCAAATCGGGTTCAAAAACTTCTTTCAAAACTCGTTCCGATCCCCATCCCGACGGTCTTTCTTTTTAAACCTTTTGTTTGTCTTTAGCGGAGCCGAAACCGAACTGGACATTAAGTCGATATTAAATCAAAATTGCAAAATCAAAATCCATCCCGTCTCCACCTCCGCTTTTTGAACTTTTGTTTTAGACTAAGTCCTTGTGTTACATTTTATTATTTCGGTCTTTTTATTTTACTTTTGTGTTTGGTTTCGTTTTGTGCTTGGTCAGCATAACCGGACCCGGAACGAGAACGAAGTTGGGAAATTCCTTAAGTTTCTGAATTAGTTTCCATTCCGATTCCACTCCCTCCGTTTCTTGGTCATTGACTTTTTACTGAAGTCGCACTGTAGTGAAGTGTTTGTTCTTCTCCAGTTCTGACTCCACTTAACTGCATTTAATGCGTTAATGATAGCTGCCATGCGTAGGTAGAAACTCCGAATTTTATCTTGATTAGGGATTAAACGCGTTATTATTATCATTGTTAAGAAATCAAAGAGAATAGTGGAGCAACAATGGAGTTCATCTGAGTGAATTGATTGAAGGAGGAGGAGATAGTTGCTTGTGAATTTCTTCAGAAGGTTTGCCAAGTTTTACGTTCGAGGTAGGGTTCCTATTCTCGTTTTTCTTTTATTTACTTTTGTGTTCTTTGTTCGTGTTTGATCGTTTTGATTTTGGGCTAGTTCATTGTCTCAGTAGGTTTGCGTGTTTGTTTTTGTTTGTTTGTTTGTTTTCTGTTCTTGTTTTCGTTTTGGCTTGCATTTCTGATTTTTAGTGAGTTGGGGCATGGTCGTTTTCATGTTTTGTCGTGATTGCATCGTGTTGCGTTAGGTTTTAAACACGTAGATTTAATTAGGGTTCGCCAGTAATGTAGATTAAATTCTATTTTTACAGTGAGTTAGGGTTTGTAAGATCTTGTTTTTACTTAGGATTTTTATTTGCACATTCATCTGGTTAAAATAGAGGGGTTAAATCCATGCCCTAGTTTTATATCACGTTTTCTAGATTAGGGTTTTATGCGTTTTTGTGATCACGTTTAAAAATGATTAAATATGATACCCTAAAAAAAAATAGTTGCCCCCATAGTCATATGGGCATGGTCCTTTCATGTTATATTTTAAGCCTTATTTTGTTTAATATGACCTTGGTCTTTAATCATGAAGTTATGCATTAAATTGTTAAAATCATTGATGACGTCATGGTCAACATAGCCGGAAGCAGGATCATAATTGATTTAGAGTTTTTGGATGTGTTTTATGATTAATGTCAATTCCATTTCCCATCCCGTCTCTGACTCCACTTGTAGTAAGAAGATTTATTTGATGAAAATGTCAACATAGGCGGAGGCGGAAGCAGAACCGAAAAAAAATATGAAAACAAAAAATCTGAAGGAAACCGAATCAGTTTCCATTCCGGTTCCGGGTCCGATCACTATTTCACTTCTGACTCCAAGGCTGCTTCTAGTTAGTAGAATGCCAATAATAGTTTTTGCTCCGAGCCTGCCAGTATGTTGAAAGAGGATTGTTTAAGATGTTTGCTGCCTGGTTCCACCTCCGATGTATGTTTGAAAGGTATGATTTTAAAGACACATTTTGAGATGTTTATTCAAGGATCTAACTAGAGTTTTTGTTGCAGGAAAGCTAAAAGGATGTCAGGAACATCAAGAGAAGCCTCCCAAAGGAACCAACCTATAGGAACATCAAAGGCAGTAGCTAAACCAAAGAAGATCAAGCCAAAACAATTACCTTATACCTTGAGGTACAATCACAGGAGTCCTATTGTCAAAGTAAGCAAAGTAGAATCAGATTGGTCAGACATCACCGACACAAATTTGGGCCAATACAATTTTGAGGAGTTGTATTTAGAAACCTTTGCTGAAGATATAACAAGGAGGACACAAAGAATTGTTGATTCCGGCTTCGCCCATATCACTCTGTTTCCTTTATCAATCCAATGCCCGTAGTTGATCTTGATAGCTGTAGGAGCTTACAATCCGGCTACCCGACAATGCATGGATTCCCAAGATAATGTAATTATTGATCTTGCTCCTCATATGTTTCAAAGTATATTTAGTGTCCCGGATCCTAAGAACTTCGTGTAGTTAAAAGAGGCAGAGGCCCTAGAGAAATATAGAAAGCATAAGGAATCCAATAAGTCTCACTTGAACAAAAAGTGGTTGAAGACAGAGAAGAAGTCTCTAACCAAGCTTGCAGACCAACCAAAGAGGGCATATTTCTATAAGGAGGTATCAGATTTAATAATGATGTTGTCTAGGGATTTTGGGAAGAGAGATACCTTTAATTTCAAGGAGTGGATGTTTCTCTTCATCCAGATAATTTTAAATGGCACCCATCAGTTTGATTGGCCGATGATTGTATCGGATGCTATTCATGATCAACTGACCAGCATTAGGGAGACTAAATGCTTTTTCATGACTTCTTACATTGTGTATGCAGTAGCAAGATTGGGTATCTTCCCAGGTTTGAACAGAGTGGGGATAATGGGAGTGTTAGATGGACAAAAGAAGGTTTGGGAGCATTATAACCAGCTATCTCTACAAGTTGCTGAGACTCAATTCAGAAGGGTTAATGATGCATTCATATATGTGGTCATTAACCAACTCAATGGAGATGCAGGGTACAAACTGAGTCAAGAGGCCATGGTATTTATTGCTGAATGGGGATGTTGGTACATTCAATACCCCAGGTTTACATATTTCAGGCTAGCTGGTTTAGAAGGTCATCCACATTTGCTGCCAAGGTGTTGCAATAACAAGATAGTGTTAATGGAATTTGTATATCAGGCTCTTGGGGTTAATGCTCGGTTTGGATTAAAACATAAGACAGGATGTCACAAGCTCCCCATGAAGTTGGGTGAGTATAGTTGTCAACATTTGGTAGGAGCAAAGGTGGTCTACAGTGAGCTGATACAGTTAAAGCCATGTTTATATACAGCTCGTAAGTATTTTGACCCGAAGGGTAAGATGAATGCCTTGTTGCCTTTTGTGTTTGACAAGCATCTTAATTTATTCGAAGATTTCTGGAGTGACTAACAGGATGAGTATGATTTGAGCAAGAAGAATTATGAAAGATTACCTATCTCACTCATATCAAAGTTTGGAGTAAAAAATGACATTCCTGACACATTGGTGGATGATGGAGTTGTATTGGATCCATCTTATGAAACTTTAAATAATGGAACTAAAAGTCTGGATCTAATTAACTGGGATAGTGAGGAAACTATTGATATTAAGCAGATAGGAAGAGCAGTCTTGGATAGAAGCGTTCAATGGTTGGTTCTAAGAACCAAAGCTCCTCAAGGACTAGCTCCTAAAAAGGGGAAAGGGTATAAAAGGCTCAAAAGAGAGACACCTCCCAAGGAGCCTTTGGAGTTCCTTCCTCCAGACATTGAAGAAATAGAGCTTTAGGCAGTAGTTGATGAAACAGAGACACAAGAAGGAGATGCTCAAATGAGATCGGTTGTTTCAACACCTACCTTAGGTGGATCTTCTACTCGAGTCCCACTTGCAAAACAACAAAGTGAGGAAGTTCAAAAGGGGGCTCTTCATAGTATGGTTGAAACTACAAAAGGAAAATAAGTGGAGGTATAAATTCATGATGTTGGAATAGATTCAGATGAAACTTTGTCAGATAAAGGAATACAAGAAACCATGCCTCTAGAGGAGGATACTGAACAAGTAATGACACAAGAGGATCATTTGGCATTGTTTGAAGAAGTCAGGAATGCTGCTGAAGAGCAAGTTGCAGCAATAGAAAAGCAAAAGTTAATGGATGCCAAGACACAAGCTGATGCCATACTACAACAACAACAAATTGAAGCTAAATCAAAAGTTGATGAAGTAGAGAGGCAACAAAGGCAACAGGAGCATGAACTCAAGGTTAAAGAGGAAAATGATAAGTTAGAATTGATAAAAAATATTCATGACCTCGAGGAAGAGAAGAGAAGACACCAGAGGGAGAAAGAAGTTCTGGTAGCCAAGTTAAAGTTTGCTGAGGAAGCTCACAGAAAGGAAGAAGAAGCAGAACAGTTACAAAAGGAGAAAAAGGCCGAAGAGTTGATAAAAAAGCAATAAGAAGAAGAAGAAAAGGCAGAAAAGCTTAAAGCTTTAGAGACAAAAAAACTGGAAAAGGAAAGATTAGAGAAGGAAAGATTGGAGAAAGAAGAACTGGAGAGAGAACGATTAGAAGAGGAAAGGTTGAAGAAGGAGGAAGAAGACAAGAGAGTACAATAGCAAAAAGATAAGGAGGAAGCGGAGAAGCTGGCACAAATGATTGTAGAACAAGAACAACAACAAAAATAGAAGGTTGATTCTCAGCCTCAGGTAAATGTGCAACCTCCCTTAGCTACTGCCTCCTCTTCTCCAACCATGATGATTGTTACTCCAAGAGCTCCGACTTGGTTGAAATTAGACCTCAAAAAGAGAACACCAACACCTTCTCAACCTCTCAATTGGGAGGATATGATGAAGGAGATTGAAAGAGAAAGGCCTAAAAAGAAGGTCAAGATCCTGCACTCTACTAGGTTGACTCACAAGGGAGAAATTGTGGCTGAGTGTGCCATACCTATGATAGATAAGGAGATAGGGGATGCAATTAATGGATTATCAACTAGGCACTGTAAATTTGGGGAGACTACCCGGGATCAACAAATGAATCTAATTGATGTGGTAGCCTCCTCAACCAAGTCTAGGATGTTAAAAGATAAATAAAGGAAGGATGAGCTTAAGGCTCAACTAGATCAATTGCATGTTTTTCTCAACAACATTTTTGCCCTAAGGTCACAACAGGTTGGTGCAATTGAGACCCCAGTTTTGCTGAGCAAAAAGGAAGTAGAGGATTTGGAACAGGTGAGGGGCAAGGCATAAATGTTAGATCGGTGGGTAAGTAAGTTGGAGCAAGAAATGAATGAAGTTTTAGAAGACAGTTTTGAGGTCTACAAAGCGACTGAAGATCTGATGGAAGAGATGAAATAATATGTTAAAACTTTGGAAGTACAAGAGGAGGAGTACAGGGGATACAGTCAGAAACTAAAAGAAGTCAATAAATTGTCTAAGACTACCCTCCTAGAACAGTCAATGTTAGAAGAAGACAATAAAGATTTTCTTGAAAAGACTTCTTGTATACTCCGATTTAGAATAGATTTCTTATTCAAACATAGGAATGAGATGCAAGATTCTGTTAAGGAATTGAATGAGCAATTTGAAGAGTTGGAGGCCATTGTTGCCATTTTGGTAAATGTTGAGGTACTTATAAAAGGAGGCTTACCTCTAAGTCAAATAAAGCAGAAATGGACTGAAAGACTTAAAGAGGTTATGTAGAAAGGAGATGTTGGTGAAGATTTGCTAGTAGATAGATTGATGGACATCAAAGAGGAAATAAGAGTAGCCAAGAGAGAGTTGACAAAGCTAAAGGATATGAGAGGGTTTGCTGCAACAAAATTGGAGTGAATTAAGTTTGAAGACAGCTGGGTGGATGGGCCTGAATCAGACACATTACAGCAAGTCTTCTCCAGCTATGACGAATATATGATGGAGCAAACTTTGCATGCCTAAATCTCATGCATGCATGGATTTTTCTTCTTTGCATGTTGCATGCAACATTGACAATTTTTGAAGCACGTGACTTTCTTATCTCCTATTCTCTTTTCTTCCAGTTTAACTAAATTTCCAAGGATAATTGTAAACCCTAAAAGGGTGGATGACTTAAAATAGAAGTGGAGTTCAAATTTTGTATATCTATAAATACCATTTGGGTATCATATTGTAAGGGTCGGCTGATAGAGAATAGAATTGGCCACCTAATATTAGGAGATGAAAATTTTCGTAGTGATTACAGAGATACATTGTTACTTGATTTTTATAGTTAAAATAAAATTACAGGTTTATGCAATATGGTGTTAGAATTAAGTTTTACTTGATAAGGCTGATGAGTTATAATCTATCTGTATGCCAGTGATTGTGCTGAAGCATGATTGTTTCTTATGTGATGAGAGTCATTAGAAGAAGCCAGATTTAAGGATTATCTTGTTAGATTATCATTGAATTAAATTTATTGAAGTTTGTTGATCTATGATATTGGCAATGAATGAATGTGTGTTCTTTTTGGAATCTTTGAAATAGTTGTGATAGGGGAATTAAAAATAAGCACCTTAGATGCATACAATGGTATGGATTATTCTGTGAATTGTATCATGCTTTGGTTTTATTGATCTGTTGGAAAAACATTCATTGTTGAAGATATATGTCAGGATGCTAGATGATTTTTGTTCATGTTTACCGGTTTACCCTCTGATCTATCTTTTTCTTTTGTTTGAAACCCCTTGATTTACTAAAAAATAGTTTGATAAAATGAGTCATTGCTTGCATTCTTTGTTACCAACACAGGCCCCTTTAATATTACAGTTGCATGGACCAATTGGGTGACACCAAACAGTTGAGAACCAACTACTAGGACCTTGGGAGTTAGACTGCTATATGTTGTCTTTCTTTTTCAGGAGAAATAGAGTAGAAATATTTTGTTTTAACGTTGTTTGTGTCATTTTCACCATCAACAGATCTGGCACTAGAAGGAGGACCTAAAAGAACAAGCTGGCTCACATTGTGTCTTTCTCACTGAAGAAATACAAGAGGATTCTCAGATCCTCCACTAATCCTGAACCATTTGAAGAACTTCAAACCCCGATCAGGCCTAGACCTTATGCTCGTAGGATATTGATACCTACCTTGCCACCACCACTTATTCCACCTGGATTTCCACCAAATCCACCTACACCACCATCAGTTCCATCTACATCACCACCACCAAGGAGGCCTGAGTCTCCACCAATTCAGCCTATATCACCACCTGCTCAACCAATCCCACCCATGGCTTACTTTGTGAATAACCCCTATCCGTTAGGGACTATTCCAGGAGGAATCCATGACTTACCAAAGAACCCATAAAAGTTTTGTCCTAAATACATACATGGTGAATCAAGAAGTGCTGAGGAGCACATACAAGCATTCAAAGATGCTTGCACATGAGCTCAATTTGCTCATCAGGATGTGGTATGTAAACTGTTTCCTTATTGTTTAGGAGATATGGCATATAACTGGTATTTAAATTTGCCCTGAGGATCTATCCTAGGTTGAACAAATTTAGAAAAATGCATTTATTAATCAATTTCGGGTTTATGTAGACCCTGCCATTTTGTATCACCAATTTGCCACAATAAGAAAGGAACATCATGAGCCACTACCTTTGTTCAATACTAGATTCCAAAGAATGTTTCGTAGGTTGCAAGACCCTTATCTAGTAGCTGAGAATATTGCCATACAGACATATTTAAGAGCTATTGATCCCTTAATTGGCCTATTCTTGCAAAGATCTTATCAGCCTGGTGAGATTGACTCTTTGTCTAAAGTTAATCATTTGGCCATCAAGTTGCAACAACAGATAAGTCTACAACCAGGAGGTTTAGGAGTAGCTCTTCCTCCCATGAATTATCAAATACCTAACCCACCATTATACAACACTGTCCCAGGGATGTCTTACTCTCAATATGGACCAGTGTCTGAGCTACAAGCTCCACCTACCATGTCCTTTTTTGGTAATGGCATGCAAGATTCTTCCCAACAACCTCAAAATCCACAACAACAAGCGAGAGGATCAACCCATGTTCATTCCCCAAACATAGTACAAAATGTGCAAAATGAGCAAACTGTCCAACTGACAAGTGAGTTAGAGACTCTCAAGAAGACTCTATCTCAAATGTCTAATGACATGGCACAGTTTAGGAAAAATCCTCCCCACAACCAAAATTAGAATTATTAGAATCAAGGAGGTTATAACAATTAGGGAAATTATTCCAATCAGAATGGGAACCAAAATACCAACCGGAACTTTCGGAGTCAAAATTCCTCTAACCAAAATTACCAAAATCAAAACAGAGGATATAACTAGAGGTTCAACAACAACAACAACAATAGATAGTGGAATACTAGACCTAACAATGGGGGAGTTCCCCATAACTATCAGTTTGGTGAGGAGAGACCACACACTACTAATGTTGCTAATCTCAATTCCATGACTAATTGGTGCAGGCTACATGATACTGCAACACATTCTGAGGTTAACTACCCTGAAATGGAGAAGATTGTAAAGATTGCACAAGTTGATGCCCATCCTCCAACAAGAAATTCCAATCAAAATAATGGGCCAGTCAGTACTGCTATGACTTATGAAACTATTGAAGAAAAATATCAGTTTCCTATGCAAGGAGATAATGAACTAGAGGAAGATGTATATGATGCTCAAGCTTTTCAGTCCAAAGGAGGTCACTTTATGAGAAATCATAATAAGGCCCATTTACTACATCTGCACCCCCAAACAACATGGTCCCACCAAACCAAAATGCAGATAATAATCCACCACCACCAAAGGGACCTTCTGATCTTCAGAATAGAGGCAACCCGCCTCCTTTTCCTAAATATCAAGTTAGGAATGATTCAGAATTTGACTTTATTGCAGAATTGCAGAGACAAAAGACGTCCTTGTCATTCTTTGACATCATGAAGTGGTGTCCAGCTCAACGTGAGGTGGTATTGAAAGCCTTCGAGAAGACAAATCGCTTAAAGGGAAAAGGTAAAGTGACTCCAACAAAGGAGACAAATGCAACCATTTATAAAGGTAAGACCAGTACCCCACCCTTTTTTTTATGTTTAAGAATTTTTGGAAAGAACTTGCACAATTGTTTATTGGACTCTGGAGCATCGGGAAATGTTATGCCCTTTTCAATATGTAAAAAGCTAAGATTGAGTCCTATCCCGACCAATAAGAAAGTGATTCAGTTAGATAAAATTGAGGTCAATGTTGTAGGTGAACTGAAAAACATGCATGTACAGGTTAGATCAGATCCAAGGATCCAAACCTATATAGATATCCAAGTCGCTGATATCCCAGAGACATATGGGATGCTTCTAAGTTGCGAGCTAATGAAAAGTAGAGGTGGGTATTTGTCCTTGGATTTCTCTCACATGTGGCTACCCTGGAAGGGGGTTGCAACACAGATAAGGATTGAAAGTGAACCTAGACTCAAACATATGATTACAGAATATAATGCTTCAAATGAAGTAGCATATTTTGAGACTGAGATAGGAGTTTACAAACAAGAGGAAGTCCTTACTTTCTCTGTAGTCAATCGTAGGGATACTTTTCCCCTAGAACATAGTGACCCAATGATCTGCATCAACCAACAGGTTCTGATAAAGAAATTGCAACAAGATAAGCTGGTTTTAGGAGAAGAAACTAATTTGAGTAGTTTGTTGCTTCCTAATTGGTGTAGAATTCATTATCATAATCATTCAAAATTAACATGTCAATCATGCTTAGATATTCTAAGTTATGTAGATCAGCCTCAACAAATATGTCAAGAGAAACAAGCCCAGACCCCCATCAATGAGTTTTCTTTCCAAGTTAAGGATGCAACTATTCTTACATAGGCTAGTCTTTCTCAACAGGAAGGTTCTTCACCAGAAGAACAAACTCAAGTTGTATGTTCTGAAATCCAACAAGAAGTTGAGGTGTCTCAGTTCCTATTTAAAACACCTGCCCCAGATACTTTGCCAATACCCACGGCATTGATGAGAAATGAGTTGGATTGCAATTTAACCCAAGAGGGTGTTCAGGAAGTGATTTCTGAACAGGCTGAAAACATAGGAAAATCTTCAACTGAACTTTGTCCCGAGTCAAATTATGATAAACAACAAAAGTCTGAGCCGCCATACATCTCAAGTACGTCATCCCCTGTTATCCCTAAAAAGAAAGAGCTCCCAGCCAAGGATCAATTATGGACTCTTAAATTTGATGGTTCCAAATCTAAAGCAGGAAGTGGAGTAGGGATTGAGCTAACTAACCCGAAAGGGAAGACTTAATTTGCTTCTTATAGATTGCAGTTCGGTTGCACAAACAATGTGGCTAAGTATGAAGCACTTGCTCGGGGTCTTATGTTTGCTCATAAGAAGAAGGTCACTGCTCTCACAGTTATGGGAGATTCTGAGGTGGTTGTAAAGCGGGTACATAGCCAATATACATGCCATAACAAAAGATTGGCTGCGTACAGAAACAAGGTTTGGAATTTAATCGAAGATTTTGATGTTTTTGGGATTAGTCTGATCCCTAGGGAAGCTAATCAAATTGCAGATGCTCTGGCTATTGCTGCTAGCACATTGGAACCCATGCAAAAATTTTATCTAAAGAGGTTTTCAGTTGAGTTGATTTCAGTCCCAGCTGTTCCAGATAATGTTACACTTTTAGGTATTTGATGATGATCAGCACATATTGGCCTTTTTGGAAAGTTCTGATGTTTTTCAAAGACAAATAATAGATGAATCTGAACGATATCAGGGAGATTGGGATCCTGAGAAAGAGGGTCCAGAAGGGATATTGGATTTAAAGAGTAATAGCATTCTGAAAGGGATGGTTGCTTTAGAGAGGATATTTGACTTCGACCAAAGGGTTCGCCAAAGGGTGCCTACAAAGAGTGATGGAGGGAAGTATGAATCTATTAATTTGAATCACTCAGGCCCAGAAAGGAATGTTCTTATAGGAAACACTTGTCCTCGGGAAATTAAGGACAAGATAATCAAGGTCTTGGAGTAGAACATTGAATCTATTGCTTGGAGTTATGATGATCTAAAAACTTTTGACACATCAATGATTACTCATACCATCCCTCTCAAGCCAGATGCCAAGCCTTTTCGCCAAAAGCAACGCCTGGTCAATGCTTTAATTGAGCCCTTAATTCAGAAGGAGGTGCAAAATATTTTATCCGGTAGAATAATCTTTCCGGTTAGACATTCTACTTGGGTGGCTAATTTGGTTTCTGTGCGCAAGAAGAATGGTGAGATCATATTGTGTGTTGATTTCAGGAATCTAAACAAGGCTTCTGAGAAAGACAATTATCCATTACATTCTCTTGATGAAGTATTACAAAAGGTTAATGAATCCCAAATGATGTCATTTTTGGATGGTTATTCTGGATACAATCAGGTCTTGGTTAGTCATGAGGATAGGATGAAGACTGCTTTCACCATTAAATGGGGCACATTTGCTTATAGGAGGATGCTTTTTGGTCTCATCAATGCTGGAGCTACTTTTCAAAGGGCGATGGATGTAGCTTTCAAAGATCTAATAGGAAAATGTATAATCATTTATGTAGATGATTTAACCATCTTCTCTAGGAATAGAGAAGACCGTGCTGTAGACCTGGAAAAGGTTCTAGAGAAATGTATAAGTTATGGTGTTTCTCTTAACCCAAAGAAATGTGTATTTGGAGTTTCTGAAGGGAAGCTCTTAGGTCACATTATATCAGAGGAAGGGATTTCCATAGATCTTGACCGAGTGGAGGCCATCTTGAAATTGACAAATCCAGGCAACAAGAAGGAAATGAGGTCTTTCTTTGGAAGGATCAATTTTGTTAGGAAATTTATAACAGGGTTTGCAAAGATTATCAAACCCCTCAATGAAATGATGAAGAAGGATGTGAAAATTGAGTGGAGTGAAGAGGCTAAGTCTTCTTTCATGCAAATTAAACAATCTATATCTGAGGCACCTGTTTTGACAAGCCCAGATTATCTAAAACCCTTCTATATCTACTCTTTTGCTTTTGACCATTCATGTGCAACAGTTTTAACACAGAGAAGAGAAGAGAGCGAGGAGAGATTGATTGCCTTTATGAGCTCTCCATTTAAGAATGCAGAAGTAAGGTATTCACCACTAGAAAACCAAGCCTTTGCATTGGTACAAGCAGTGAAGAAGTTTAGACATTACATAATTCGAAGTCAAGTGATGGCCATAGTTCCAGATCCAGCTGTGAAGTCTCTTCTGATGCAAAGTGAATTAGGGGAACGAAGAGGGAAATGGATGGCAATCTTCCAAGAGTTTGACTTAGAGATTCACCTGATGAAACTTGTTCGAGGACAAGGATTGTCAAAAGAAATGGCTGAAGTAAACAGAAATATCACTTGCCAACAGTACACGGTCCAATCATTCACGAAGGATCCTTGGTATACAGATTTAATCTTCTTCCTCCTCAATAAAAAATGTCCAGAAGGAATGAATGCTACTCAAAGGAGAGCATTGAGGATGAAGAGTGCTCATTACATGCTCAAAGGGGGATCCATTTACAGAAAGAATTTTCAAGGAATTTACCTACACTGTTTGGATCAACAAGAACCTAAGCATGCTATTTCTGAGTTTCATGGAAGGCATGGAATAGGGCATGGATTTGTGGATGCTTTGGCTCATTAGATTTTAAGATCAGGATATTATTGGCCCTATGTATTTAGAGATACACATCAAGACTGCAGGACTTGTCATGTATGCCAAACTTCTGCACCTAGAGAAAGAAATCTTGCAATGCCCCTACAACCAGTATACGAGGTAAGGCCATTTTCTCAATGGGCACTTGATTTTGTAGGTGTAATTAATCCAAATTCTTTTGCAGGTCATAAATTCATCTTGACTGCAACTGACTACTGCACACGTTGGACTGAGGCACAACCTTGCAAGAATAGCACCACAGAGGTGGTCATCAAGTTTTTCACTGAGAACATCACAACCAGGTTTGGAGTTCCATTTGCTCTGGTATGTGATAATGGCCCTAATTTTTCTTCTGTTGAGTTTATTTCATGGGCCTATGAACATAAAATTGTTTTGAAGTATTCTTCCAATTACTACCCTCAGGGGAATGGAGTGGCTGAGTCCACAAATAAAAACTTGTTGGAAGTTATAAGAAAGTTGTTAGAGAATAGGGACTGACACACCCAGTTGAGATTTGCCTTATGGGCAGATCGAACCAGAATCAAAGCACTCTAGGAAACTCACCTTTTAAGTTAGTTTATGGCCAAGATCCAATCTTCTCGATCCATTTACAGATACCTGTCCTTAAGTTCATGCAGAAATTTTATACCAAGGATGATAGGATTGAGGTTAGACTACTTAATTTGATAAACATGGAAGAGCAAAGAGATGCTGCTTTGCAACAATTCTCTAAGCATCAGGCTGTTGTCAAATGTTGGTTTGACAAAAGAGCCAAGATAAAAGCCTTTAGAATATCAGATCTTGTGTTATTATGGGATAAGGCCAAGGAAAAGAAAGGAGATCATCAAAAGTTTGATAGACTTTGGTTAGATCCTTATCAAGTGGCTGAAATATTAGGCGAGAATGCTTTTCGTTTGAGTACCTTAGCAAGAGTGCCTGTTCCATTACTAGTTAATGGCCAGTTTCTCAAGCACTATTTCGGTGCATAAAAGGAAAATGTATTATACTATATCATATGTAATTAAGTTTCTTTTTTTTTAGTTTTAGTTTTAGTTTTGTTTGTTTTCTTTTGTTTTGTCTTGTTTCGTTGGGGATCTTCTTTTTGTTCATTTCAAATTAAGGGGTTGTTTTCAAAATATGCTACTGGTACTAGGAGAGAAATTGGTTTAGGTATTTTCATTATCACCATTGAAAAGGATTTTGTTTTGAAACTTATGTTTTATGACCATTCTAGTTTGGGTTGGAAAAGTTATTAAGGATAGAAGATATATTGTGAATATCTCATGAATTGTGATTAAAGATTTGTCACCAAATTAGGAAAACATCTGCATGAGTAAGTACCTATTTGTTTTAGAATGGCTCTACCTTTTGATTCAAGTGAAAAATCCGATTCCAAGACTATCATGAAATCCATAGTAGTTCTCAACCCATGTTTCAGATTCATTATGTCTGAAGCATTGAGGAAGGTGCACAAAATATTTCCACAAGCAAGGTTTTAAAAAAAAATTGAAATGAAAATGAATGAAAGAAACGGAAGAAAGAAGAGGCAAACTCAATATCAAGTGGGTAATCAAGTATCTCTATCGGGGCTATAGACGCCTGGCTGGCAGTAGAGCAATGCTTTGAGAGAACTAGAGGTATCTCCGTCGGGGCTATGGACGTCTGTCTAGCAGCGAAGCAATTCCCAAGATTTTACTGCACGATAGTTAAAGGACTATACCTATGTAGCTTGAATCTTAGGTATAGTTGTTCACAAATAGAGAAAGTATCTACAAAGAATGATGCACAATATATTGCACACATTCAGATTTAGAAATAATTCTTGAGCACATACATCTGAGATTCTAGCTCAAACTTATCCTACATATAGCTAATCTTATTCAAGGTAGTATGCTTCATAAACCAAGTGGTTTAGGGTGACTGAAATTTTCTTTGGGTATCTTGAAAATGGGTAAACCATTTTCCCAGCCGAGTTGCCATTTGTTATGCCTTGCATAACCACCCCATCTTTTGCCTTGGTCAAAATGGGTCCCCCTTTTTGTGTTTT
This sequence comes from Sequoiadendron giganteum, assembly GCA_007115665.2. NCBI lineage: Eukaryota > Viridiplantae > Streptophyta > Pinopsida > Cupressales > Cupressaceae > Sequoiadendron > Sequoiadendron giganteum. The sequence goes on from CM021105.1 coordinate 455,248,545, forward strand.
GTGTTTTGTTGGTTTTCAAACAAAGTTTGGAGTCTTTTGTTTCAAACACCTTGTTTTTCTTTGGTTTAGTCTATCGGAATTGGGGCCGAAACCAAATTGGGTTCGGAAACTTCTTTCAAAACTCGTTCCGATCCCCATCCTGATGGTCTTTCTTTTTAAACCTTTTGTTTGTCTTTAGCGGAGCTGGAACCGAAGTGGATGTTAAGTCGGTATTTATTCAAAATTGCAAAATCAAAATCCATCCCGTCTCTGCCTCCGCTTTTTGAACTTTTGTTTTAGACTAAGTCCTTGTGCTACATTTTATTATTTCAGTCTTTTTATTTTACTTTTGTGTTTGGTTTCATTTTGTGCTTGGTCAGCAGAAACGGACCCGGAACGGGAACGAAGTTGGGAAATTCCTTAAGTTTCTGAATCAGTTTCCATTCTGATTCTGAACCCACCGTTTCTTGGTCATTGACTTTTTACTGAAGTCGCACTGTAGTGAAGTGTTTGTTCTTCTCCAGTTCCGACTCCGCTTAATTGCATTTAATGCGTTAATGACAGCTGCCATGCATAGGTAGAAACTCTGAATTTTATCTTGATTAGGAATTAAACACGTTATTATTATCATTATTAAGAAATCAAAGAGAATAGTGGAGCAGCAGTGGAGTTCATCTGAGTGAATCGATTGAAGGAGGAGGAGATAGTTGCTTGTGAATTTCTTCAGAAGGTTTGCCAAGTTTTACGTTCGAGGTAGGGTTCCTATTCTCGTTTTTCTTTTATTTACTTTTGTGTTCTTTGTTCGTGTTTGATCGTTTTGATTTTGGGCTTGTTCGTTGTCTCAGTAGGTTTGCGTGTTTTTTGTTTGTTTGTTTGTTTGTTTTTTGTTCTTGTTTTCGTTTTGGCTTGCGTTTCTGGTTTTTAGTGAGTTGGGGCATGGTCGTTTTCACGTTTTGTCGTGATTGCATCGTGCTGCACTAGGTTTTAAACACGTCGATTTAATTAGGGTTCGCCCGTAATGTAGATTAAATTCTATTTTTACAGTGAGATAGGGTTTGTAAGATCTTGTTTTTACTTAGGATTTTTATTTGCGCATTCGTCTGGTTAAAACAGAGGGGTTAAATCTGTGCCCTAGTTTTATATCACGTTTTCTAGATTAGAGTTTTATGCATTTTTGTGATCACGTTTAAAAATGATTAAATATGATGCCCTAAAAAGAAACAGTCGCCCCCACGGTCATATGAGCATGGTCCTTTCATACTATATTTTAAGCCTTATTTTCTTTAATATGACCTTGGTCTTTAATCAGGAAGTTATGCATTAAATTGTTAAAATCATTGATGACGTCAAGGTCAACATAGCCGGAAGCGAGATCGGAATTGATTTAGAGTTTTTGGATGTGTTTTATGATTATTGTCAATTTCATTTTCCATCCCCTCTCCGACTCCGCTTGTAGTAAGAAGCTTTATTTCATGAAAGTGTCAACATAGGTGGAAGCGAAACCGAAACCAAAACAGAATATGAAAACAAAAATTCTGAAGGAAACCAAATTAGTTTCCATTCCGGTTCCGGTTCCGATCACTATTTCACTTCTGACTTCGAGCTCGCTTCTAGTTAGTAGAATGTCAATAACAATTTTTTCTCCGAGCCCAGCAGTATGTTGAAAGAGGATTGTTTAAGATGTTTGTTGCCTGGTTCCACCTCCGATGTATGTTTGAAAGGTATGATTTTAAAGACACATTTTGAGATGTTTATTCAAGGATCTAACTAGAGGTTTTGTTGCAGGAAAGCTAAAAGGATGTTGGAAACATCAGGAGAAGCCTCCCAAAGGAACCGGCCTGCAGGAACATCAAAGGCAGCAGCTAAACTAAAGAAGATCAAGCCAGAACAGTTGCCTTACACCTTGAGGTATAATCACATGAGTCTTGTTGTCAAAGTAAGCAAAGTAGAATCAGATTGGTCAGACATCACCGACACAAATTTGAGCCAATACAATTTTGAGGAGTTGTATTCAGAAACCTTTGCTGAAGATATAACAGGGAGGACACAAAGAATTGTTGATTCCAGCTTGGCCCATATCACTCTATTTCCTTTATCAATCCAATGCCTGGAGTTGATCTTGACAGTTGCAGGAGCTTACAATCCGACTACCCAACAATGTATGGATTCCCAACATAATGTAATTATTGATCTTACTTCTCATATATTTCAAAGTATATTTAGTATCCCGGATCCTAAGAACTTGGTGCAGTTAAAAGAGGCAGAGGCCCTAGAGAAATATAGAACTTGTATAAGGAATCCAATAAGTCTCACTTGAACAAAAGGTGGTTGAAGATAGAGAAGAAGTCTCTAACCAAGCATGCAGACCAACCAAAAAAAACAGATTTCTATAAGGAGGTATCTGATTTAATAATGATATTGTCTAGGGCTTTTGGGAAGAGAGATACCTTTCATTTCAAGGAGTGGATGTTTCCCTTCATCCAGATAATTTTAAATGGCACCCATCAGTTTGATTGGCTGATGATTGTATCAGATGTTATTCATGATCAACTGACTAACATTAGGGAGACTAAATGTTTTTCCATGACTTCTTACATTGTGTATGCAGCAACAAGATTGGGTATCTTCCTAGGTCTGAATAGAGTGGGGATAATGGGAGTGTTAGATGGACAGAAGAAGGTGTGGAAGCATTATAACCAGCTGTCTCTACAGGTTGCTGAGACTCAATTCAGAAGGGTTAATGATGCATTCATATAATTGGTCATTAACCAACTCAATGGAGATGCAAGGTACAGTCTGATTCAAGAGGCCATGGAATTTATTGTTGAATGAGGATGTTGGTACATTCAATACCCCAGGTTTACATATTTCAAGCTAGCTGGTTTTGAAGGTCATCCACATTTGCTGCTAAGGTGTTGCAATAACATGATAGTGTTAATGGAATTTGTATATCAGGCTCTTGGGGTTAATGCTTAGTTTGGATTAAAACATAAGACAGGATGTCACAAGTTCCCCATGAAGTTGAGTGAGTATAGTTGTCAGCATTTGGTAGGAGCAAAGGTGGTCTACAGTGAGCTGATATAGTTAAAGCTAGGTTTATATACAGCTCGTAAGTATTTTGACCCGAAGGGTAAGATGAATGCCTTGTTGCCTTCTATGTTTGACAAGCAATTTAATTTATTAGAAGATTTCTGGAGTGACCGGCAGGATGAGTATGATTTGAGCAAGAAGAATTATGAAAGATTGCCTATCTCACTCATGTCAGAGTTTGGAGTCAAAAATGACATTCCTGACACATTGGTGGATGATGGAGTTGTATTGGATCCATCTTATGAAGATTTAAACATTGGAGCTAAAAGTCTGGATCCAATTGACTGGGATAGTGAGGAAACTATTGATTAAAGCAGAGAAGAAGAGCATTCTTGGATAGAAGCATTCAATGGTTGGTTCTAAGAACCAAAGCTCCTCAAGGACCAGGTCCTAAAAAGGGGAAAGGGTATAAAAGGCTCAAAAGAAAGACACCTCCCAAGGAGCCTTTGGAGTTCCTTCCTCCAGACATTGAAGAAATAGAGCTTGAAGTAGCAGTTGATGAAACAAAGACACAAGAAGGAGATGCTCAAATGGGATCGGTTGTTTCAACACCTACCTTAGGTGAATCTTCTACTCAAGTCCCACTTGCAAAATAGCAAAGTGAGGAAGTTCAAAAGGGGCTCTTCATAGTATGGTTGAAACTACAAAGGGAAAAGAAGTGGAGGTATAAATTCATGATGTTGGAATAGATTCAGATGAAACTCTGTCAGATAAAGGAATACAAGAAAATATGCCTCTAGAGGAGGATACTGAACAGGTAATGACACAAGAGGATTAGTGGGCATTGTTTGAAGAAGTCAAGAAGGCTGCTGAAGAGCAAGCTGTAACAATAGAAAAGAAAAAGTTAATGGATGCCAGGACACAAGATGATGCCATACTACAGCAGCAACAAATTGAAGCTAAGTCAAAAGTTGATGAATTAGAGAGGCAACAAAGGCAACAGGAGCATGAACTCAAGATTAAAGAGGAAAATGATAAGTTAGAATTGATACAAAAGATTTATGACCTTGAGGAAGAGAAGACAAGACACCAGAGGGAGAAAGAAGTTCTGGTAGCCAAGTTAAATCTTGTTGAGGAAGCTCACAGAAAGGAAGAAGAAGCAGAATGGTTACAAAAGGAGAAAAAGGCTGAAGAAGAAGAAAAGGCGAAAAAGCTTAAAGCTTTCGAGACAGAAAAACTAGAAAAGGAAAGATTAGAGAAGGAGAGATTAGAAAAGGAAAGATTGGAGAAAGAAAAAATGGAGAGAGAACGATTAGAAGAGGAAAGGTTGAAGGAGGAAGAAGACAAGAGAGTACAAGAGCAAAAAGATAAGGAGGAAGCAGAGAAGCTGGCACAAATGAGTGTAGAACAAGAACATCAATAGAAACAGAAGGTTGATTCTCAGCCTTAGGTAAATGTGCAACCTCCCTTAGCTACTGCCTCCTCCTCTTCAACCATGATTACTGTTACTCCAGGAGCTCCGACTTGGTTGAAATTAGACCTCAAAAAAAGAACACCGACACCTTTTCAGCCTCTCAATTAGGAGGATATGATGAAGGAGATTGAAAGAGAAAGGCCTAAAAAAAAGGCCAAGACCCCGCACTCTACTAGGTTGAATGACAAGGGAGAAATTGTGGCTGAGTGTGCCATACCTACGATAAATAAGGTGGCAAGGGATATGAAATTAACGGATTATCAACTAGGCACTGTAAATTTGGGGAGACCTACCTAGGATCTGCAAATGAATCTAATTGATGTGGTAGCCTCCTCAACCAAGTCTAGGATGTTAAAAGATAAACAAAGGAAGGATGAGCTTAAGGCTCAACTAGATCAATTGCATGTTTTTCTCAACAAAATTTCTGCCCCAAGGTCACAACAGGTTGCTACAATTGAGACCCCAGTTTTGCTGAGCAAAAAGGAAGTAGAGGATTTGGAATAGGTGAGGCGCAAGGCAGAAATGTTAGATCAGTGGGTAAGTAAGTTGGAGCAAGAAATAAATGAAGTTTTAGAAGACAATTTTGAGGTCTGCAAAGCGACTGAAGATCTGATGGAAGAGAAACAATATGTTAAAACTTTGGAAGTACAAGAGGAGGAGTACAGGGGATAGAATCAGAAACTGAAAGAAGTCAATAAATTGTCTAAGACTACCCTCCTAGAACAGTCAATATTAGAAGAAGACAATAAAGATTTTCTTGAAAAGACTTCTTGTATACTCCGATTTAGAACAGATTTCTTATTCAAACATAGGAATGAGGTGCAAGATTCTGTTAAGGAATTGAATGAGCAATTTGAAGAGTTGGAGGCCATCGTTGCCATTTTGGTAAATGTTGAGGTACTTATAAAAGGAGGCTTACCTCTAAGTCAAATAAAGCAAAAATGGACTGAAAGACTTAAAGAGGTTATGTAGAGAGGAGATGTCGGTGAATATTTTCTAGGTGATAGATTGATGGACATCAAAGAGGAAATAAGAGTAGCCAAGAGAGAGTTGACAAAGCTAAAGGATATGAGAGGGTTTGCTGCAACAGAATTGGAGCGATTTAAGTTTGAAGACAGCTGGGTGGATGGGCCTGAATCAGACACATTACAGCAAGTCTTCTCCAGCTATGACGAATATATGATGGAGCAAACTTCGCATGCCTAAATCTCATGCATGCATGGCTTTTTCTTCTTTGCATGTTGCATGCAACACTGACAGTTTTTGAAGTGCATGAATTTCTTATCTCCTATTCTCTTTTCTTCTAGTTTAACTGAGTTTCCAAGGATAATTGTAAACCCTAAAAGGGTGGATGACTTAAAATAGAAGTGGAGTTCAAATTTTGTATATCTATAAATACCATTTGGGTATCATATTGTAAGGGTCGGCTGATAGAGAATAGAATTGGCCACCTAATATTAGGAGATATAATTTTTCGTAGTGATTACAAAGAAACATTGTTACTTGATTTTTACAGTTAAAATAAAATTACAGGTTTATGCAATATGGTGTTAGAATTAAGTTTTACTTGATAAGGCTGATGAGTTATAATCTATCTGTATGTTGGTGATTGTGCTGAAGCATGATTGTTTCTTATGTGATGAAAGTCATTAGAAGAAGCCAGATTTAAGGATTATCTTGTTAGATTATCATTAAATTAAATTTATTGAAGTATGTTGATCTATGATATTGGCAATGAATGAATGTGTGTTCTTTTTGGAATCTTTGAAATAGTTGTGATAGGCGAATTAAAAATAAACACCTTAGATGCATACAATGGTATGGATTATTCTGTGAATTGTATCATGCTTTGGTTTTATTGATCTGTTGGAAAAACATTCACTGTTGAAGATATATGTTTGAATGTTAGATGAGTTTTGTTCATGTTTACTGGTTTACCCTCTGATCTATCTTTTTCTTTTGTTTGAAACCCCTTGATTTACTAAAAAATAGTTCAGTAAAATGAGTCATTGCTTGCATTCTTTGTTACCAGCACAGGCCCCTTGAATATTATAGTTGCATGCACCAATTGGGTGACACCAAACAGTTGAGAACCAACTACCAGGACCTTGGGAGTTAGGCTGCTATATGTTGTCTTTCTTTTTCAGGAGAAATAGAGTAGAAATACTCTGTTTTAATGTTGTTTGTGTCATTTTCACCATCAACAACTATCTTCTCCAACAAGCTTCTAGTGATTCTAAATGGAATCTTCCTGGCTTTTAGAAGATACATTTGTAAGATGGGTGGAGAAATACAAATAATTATCCATACACCCCCACTTTAATTCATCATTCAACTCAGGGAATATCTTTTGCAATATTTATACAATCTTTTGTCTTCTAGTGTTGTACCTTTTTGTCTTTTTCAAGGTAGTTGTACTAATTCTTATTTGATCTTTCAGACAAGATTATCAAATAAAAATATGAGATTTGTGCATGGCTCTAAGCTTGTTGCTCCCTTGACTCTATAAAAGGGAATACCGTTAGTTTGAAAGGATCTTGGATTTTTGTAAGCAAGGAAAAACTTGTCTTTGGTCTATACTAGTCCAACCCAGGTTTTCCATGGAAGGAATGAGAATACAAGTGTAAATTTTTTGTACATCAATGTTCATTTTTTATAAGATATAAATATATTATGACAGATTAATAATCAATTGTCTCCAACATACATTTTACTACTCTTATGAATAAAATTGATCAAGGATCATTAATATTCATATTTGTCTTATTGTGCAAGTGAATGTTTCTTGTATGGATTTTGTTAAAGTAATGGATTAATTTGTTGTATCTAAAATGTTGAGAGTTTTAACATGTTTAGGGATTGTTAAGAAAAATTGGTTATAAGTCTAAATTCAAAGAATATCATTATAAGGGAGTGATGTTTAAGTTTTCACTGAATTTGTTTTCAGTTTGTTGTTCAAAAGACACTTGCATTTTATTTTGCCTCTATTACCAAGGACTTCAGTTGGATACAATTTCATGGTCACTTATAAACAAAAGAATTTGATTTATGTCTTAGTTTATTCTTTAAGATTTGCATATGTTCTCAAAGCCAATAATGTAGAAGTCTCCAAGAATTTAGCCCATTAAGCCAAATCTATTTACAATTCTTGACATGTTTCATGAGAAAATTTATGTTGAAATAATATTCTGATATGAATTAAATGCAATTTCATTTGATATTGTTAAGGATCACCCTCCTAGGTCTTGTAGAACCTGAAGTGCAGAGGATAGAAATGAAAATAAATCTCATGTTTATTGGCCAACCTCTTGAAATATTTGAGTGTAAAAATTGATTCTTTAGATAATTTCAAGAATCAATTGGAAATAAAAAACAAACCAACACATATCTTGAACATATTCCATTTTATTTCCTATTTTTTTGAACCTATATAGTTTTGTGAGAGCTATATATCGATGATATAATACTTCAATTACAATGCACCATTTTTTTTGTAGAAACATTTAGTGCCTCATTTCCCAATTTATTGATGGATAGATTCTAAAAATGGTTCTACCTTCTTGGAATATTCATAACAATTTGTGATCTCCATAATTCATATTGTAGACACCTAAATTTGACCACTTACATTTGGCCAAATTTATCCCTTTTCATCTAAATATCCTCTTATCCACATTAATTAGATAATATTGCTATTATTTAATTAATATCCTTAAAGTCCTCTAAATCCCTAAGATACGTAATTAATCAATTAAATATTTTATCCCCTTTATCACCTCTCCTCTCTAAATTAAATAAATGGACTAATTTATTTAATTTAGTCACAAATCCTATAGGAATTAAATTTAAACATTTAATTCCCTCTCCCCTTTCTCTCTCCTCTTGTCACATCCTCCATAATTTTCCTCTAATCCTAATTAACTTTCTTAATCCTATCATTAGGATGTGCACATTCCTAATCATTGATTAGAGAGGTGTCACATCCTCCATAAAATGCAAGTGTTATCCTAATCTCCCTTAGCCATCTAATCATCCTCTAATCCCATGTTTGCACAACCTAATCCATACATTATCTAGTATAATCTACCCCCTATTAAATGCTTCTTATCCCTAGAGGAATTTTTAATTCCTTTTTATTCACCCAACACCCCTCATGGAATTTTTAATTCCATTTTATAATCCTTATGCCTTTCCAAAGAATTTTAAATTCCTACCCAATCCCCATGGTACCTACCAAGTACCCCCATCTTGTCTCATGAATCCACATGATGACAAGTGTCATCTCCATGTGGGTTGATATGTCTCAAGGCATGTCAACCCTTGATCCTCAACTCTTGATCCTAGCCCTTTATCCAAAATCCTCTAATCCATATAACCAAACACTTAGCCATTTTATCTCTCACGCCTATTTTTTAATTTGAGCATCGTTATGCTACTAGATTTTTGAGTGAGCACAAACCCAAATTACACATCATGGGAAAATCTACACAACAAGAGGCTTCCTATGCTGGTTTGAGCTTCCTACCACCTAATCTAAATGTTTTTCTTTTGTTTTTGTATTTTGCATTGTTTTCTTTGTATTTTAGATAGGATAAAAATACCTACACATATTTCTAGCACACCTGGTAGGACCCACATCACGATTCCATTTGATCTTTTCTTATTGTTTTAAATTTTATAGCTTCAAATTTTGGATTACAAGGGCGAATCCACCAGATGGGCGAACCCACTCTCTACAAAGGCATATTCACCTTTGTTGATGGGCATTTTCGCTTAGCCACTTGACCCTAAAACTTTAGAGGAAAACATGCCTCTGCAAAGGTGAACTTGCACTATACATAGGGGAAAATACACACTAGTCCCCTTTCACCTACTCCATAGAGATGAATCTGCCTCTGACCAGAAGACTCACTCCTCCACACAGGAAAATCCGTGAGCAGAACACCAAAGACCTCCACAAAGGTGAATCAACCTCTAACTAGAAGACTCACTCCTCCACACAGGCGAACCTAGAAAGGCACAAAGGTGAATCCCCAAGCAAAAGACCAAAGACCTCTGCAAAGGCGAATCTGTGAAGACACAAAGGAAAACCCACGAGCAGAAAGTTTAAAACCTCCACAAAGGCGAACTTGCTGCCTACATAGGTGAACACAGGAAGTTCAAAGGTGTATGCACTATCAGAATACAAAGGCGTATATGCAACATTCAAAGGTGAATCTGCAAGCTACAGGGGCAATTCTATGAGCACCTTACCTAACTTGTACCAAGAGGTGAACACGCGAGATACAAAGGCATATGCGCTAGAGAACTATAGAGGCATATCTGCAACATATAGGGATGAATTCGTGAAGGTTACAAAGGCACATGCAGTTTGTTCTTATGAGATTCCACTATGTACATCAGCAAAAAGATAGAAGGTATAAAAACATCAACTCTTAATAAATTTTTTATATCGCTTTATACTTTCCTTGGGTTTGGTGTTCCAACCCCCGCACTAGTCCCCTCACACCCCCTATCATTGGGTTTGGTGTTCCAACCCCCCCTTGGGCTAACGTTCATCCTATTTTCATCATTTTATTTGGAATCTTATCATCTTTTGTGTAGCTTGCTATCGTTTGTCCAAGACTGATGCATAAAACTACAAACTTATTTTTTGTAGGACGATCGATCGAAGATATTGTGTAAGTATTTTTCATAAGTTAGCTAGGCACACTTTATTTTCTTAAGGGGTTATTTTTTATTGTTTTCTATGTTTGGGATCATTTGTTGACATATTCTCTCCCCTTGCACCATTCGGTGAGCTCGGGGATCAAAAATAACAAATTGATCCAAGTCCATTTGTGAGTCTACCTAGGAGTGCTAGCATGCATGTATGCTCTCCCCTTGCACTATGTGCAAGCCTAGGGATCAAAAATTCCTAGAATTTCCTTCCCTTTAGGAGGTCTGCATGGGGATTTCATCGCCCCAAGGGACGACCTCAACCACATGAACCCGTGGGGTATATAAAGGTGGGAGAATGAAAGTTGTACCACAATCTAGTCACATCATGTTTAGCGAAGTGTTGATACTTGGGTGATTCCAAGTTATGTGAGTAGGGTTGGTCTGAGATTTCCTATTGAAAGTTCCTGGTCCATGCTTGTGACAGGATAGTTTTCATGGATGTGCCTCACGCACCCTCTTGGTGTTTAGAGGACTCCCTAGATCACCTTGTTTCATCCTAGCTTAAGACTTGTTGTTAGTCGTGGCTTAGTGTAGTGCAAGGGATGCAGATCGTACCCCAAAGCTACTCACCATGTACTCCCTTAAGTTGAGATAGAAATATTCAGGTGAACTTTGATAGTTCCTAAGGAGAGAGAGAGAAGGTGTGCATGTCGCATTCATTAACGACGTTGTGTCACTGGATCTCTACCTATCCATCTTTACGAGAAAGGGTGCTCCACCTAAGTATCACAAAGTATTAACCCCTTGAGGTGGTGAGCCTACACCGAGTTTACAAACCCACATGACTAATCTAGGTTTGTGTTGTTTGGCGTGTCTTCTTATGCATACCAATGAGTGTCTTGGATCTATACTAGTCTGTGTTTGACTGTTTGATTTATCTGGTCCATCCTTTACCATAGATTCATCATGTCCTTGAAAGGTGGATTTGCTTCCTACAGAGGTGTAACCACTCTATTGACGGGTGTTTGATCCTTTCCAAGGGTGATTGCATTTCCACGTCCGATCTAGTCCTTGTGTTCAGTCATCCCTGATAATCATATTCGCTCTCTATAGAGATGAATTCACTTTGTTGATGAGTGTTTGTGTCATCATCCAAGTCAATCATCCCTCATAGGAATTTGTGATCTTTTCTTGGGCGTATACGCTAATCCATAGGTGTTTTTGGTCTGTTCTTGGGTGTATATGCTAATCCTTCCATACAGCTAGTCATCCCTCATAGGCATTTGCACTCTGTTCTTGGGCGTATACGCTAATCCTTTTATACAAATTTTCACCCATTAAGCATTTCCACTCTATTGATAGGTGAATGCGTTGTCAATGTTTGTACAATCTATAGTTCATTCCCTCATAAGTGAATTCTTTACTCTGATAGATGTTTTTGTACTTGGGAATCTACGCTACCTACAGAGGTGATTATCTCTATTCTTGGGTGAATCCGCTTCCCATAGAAAATCCAGAGAGTTAACCTTCTCATCATGATTAGCCTATATCTTCTTGAGTCCAAAATCGTAATCCAATCATTTTTCTTATTCATAGCCATCTCCAAACAATCACCTTCATCTCATCAACCACTATCAATCTTGTCCAAAACATCATCCCCTTTGAGAAAGGATTCAACTAAACCCATCCTATCAACATCCAAACCATCCACAATCCAAAATCCAACCTCAAATACTTAATCGAGATCTTAAATCCTAAATCATTCATCCATCATAATGCTTTCTTAGGAACTTAGCCTATTCCAAGTTATTAATCCCTTGTCCAAACTATTTCACCTCGAGCTAGAGGTATAGTTTGTATCGATATCTCCTCTTGCTTGAGAACTTAACCTATCTCAAGTAGTAAACCCATCCCATCAAACTTTGACATAGGATCTTGACTATAGTCAAGAGGATACTATCATCCATCCATCCAACAATCACTTCATCATTTTAGCTACATCCTTGAACTTAGGGTCGTCTCGCACCATATCTTCCAAATCCAACCCTAATATGAGCTTAAATCAATCCTAATATGAGCTTAATTTGCATCCCAATTTGAGCTTTATTCCATCCACATCCAAGATCTAATATCGAAACAAATTTTAAGATCCCTTCTTCCACATTCTTTTGATCCATTCTATTTATCTTTTCATCATCTCTTATTTTCTTCTAATCACTTATTCCCATCTCTTCATTTATCTATACCCATATCTTCCATCCATTTCCATCTAATCCAACATCATGAATCCTCATCCACCATGAATACAATAAAAAATAGTAGTTAAGGGAGATCCCAATGACATTGAATATGACAATGAAATTCTTGTTGATCGAGATGAGTATGATCTATATCCCCTTGATTCTATCATCACTATTAAGCTTTCCCCAAACATCATCCAAAATCCAATCACTCATCCCAGCTATCCCATCATGTCTCCATCCACACCCACTAGAGATCCTTATACTAACTTTGATAAGGGAAATCCATTATCTCTCCCATCACCATCTCTATTTTATCCTCTGTCCATATCTCCATCTTATCCATCCCCCACATATCCCTCTCATCCAATCTCCATATCTCATCCTCTATCTTCACACAACAAAACTATCACCTTCATCCCTAATCCTAATCCACCATCTGATTGTTCTCCAAACCCTCTCCCAATCCATAATCCTAATCCTCCACTCCATAATCCTAATCCACCATCCACATTCTCCTATCTTCATCCACCACCCACATCATCCTATCTCAATCCACCATCCAAATCCTCCAATCTCACTCCACCATCCACATCCTCCTATATCACTCCACCTTCCACTCCCTCATATCTTAGTCCTCTCTCCAATCCATCATACAACCCTCCTCCATATAATCCTAATCCACCAACCCATAATCCTATTCCTCCACCCATTCACAGTTCTCCATCTAGTCCCAAACATCCACTTAAGCCTAAAATAGCCAAGTATCTCATTCTAGATTGCATCCAAGGACTCATGACAAAGAATACATCCCAAAATCCACATCTTGAAGTCATAGAGCCATGTCATCCCAATCCATCATGTACAATCACTAGTGATGAGGCCCTTCCCCATCCCACACCTATCATTCCTCTTACCACTTTAAACACCACCCAAACTGTTGAAACCATCCAACCTACCAATGCCACTCAAATCCAATCCCCTTCTCCTACTAAAATAATTACCCATATCCACTTCCATGAACCCCATGACTTCTCTACTCTTCCATCCACCCCATCTAAGGATTCCATACGACACTCCATCATCATACCACCCACACAAGTTAAAACATGCCAAGAGGTTGTTTCAAGGCATACCAACATATCCCCTCATCCACATAAAGATCCTACCATCCCATCTACTCCATTACCGTATCATAGTCCCTCATCCACTCCATCCCATGATCCTTTATCACCCCCTCATCCAAATCAAGTTCCTACTATCCCACCTAATCCCTCTCATGATCCCTTATCAATCACTTCTCCCAATCAAGATCCTACCATCCCATCTACTCCATATCATGATCCTTTACATTCATCCATCCAAACCATCTTAACGCGGCTTCTATATCCCATTGGTCCTCTTACATTCATCCATGGCGGTTCTCTCATAGTAGAAGAGAAAATTATATACATCACCCTTCTTCCTCCACCTAATAATGGACTCGCATCATGCTTCCAAAATAACAAGCACCCTACTATAAACCAAATGCTCAAGATCATGAACTATCAAGGAAAAGGCTTAGGCTTTCATGAGCAAGGTATTTTGGAGCCCATCAATGTCAAATAAAATCCATGAGCACAAGGTGTTGGATATATAACTCAAGACTCACAATCTAAAAAAAATTGGTACAACTTTCATACATCCTAAGCAAGCCTCTTCCAAAAGAACAATAGGCACTTCCCATCACTCCACCAAACCATTTGTCGCCATCCCCCTCCTTCATCATATCGTCTCAAAAGAGCCATCCATATTCCTCCAAATCCTCCAAATTCATTTTGGGGCCTTATGTCCCTCCATCCACCATCACCCATCCTCCATCTACTACATCTATTTTGGGTTCTTATGTCCTTCCATCCACCATCACACATCCTCCATATACTAAGTCAATTTTAGGACCTTATTTCCCAAAATCACGTCCTCCATCTCATCATACTCACCCCCTCATCCATCAATCACCTACCCCTATCACCCATCATAAACATACCACTCTCATATTCCCTAATCAGCATCACCAAAGGCACATAACTATAGATCATCCATACACACATCATCTCCAAAATCATACATCTATTACTCCATTCATATTCTCTCCACATCATCCATCTCCTCGTACCCATACCATTGCTATTAAAATCACTTTGGATGCCAAAGTAGAAGTGCATAAATCCAAACACCCACATGAATCTAAAGATCACCATGTGCCCTTAAAAATACATGATGAAGAAAATAAAAATCTGATAGACAATCCAAATCAAGCTTAAAGGTTACAAAGGCCCACCAAAGCAAAAATAAAAACCATCTTGATCCCAAAGAAAAAAGATACAATTCCTTCAAATGAAAAATGCATAATGGCATCCAAAGTTTCTTCTACGCATCCCCATCCTCTATCTCCTAAATCTATTTTGGGTCTTTATGTCCCAAAATTTATTATTCCAACTCCTCCATCATCTAAACATCCCCATCTGTTAATCCTCCTATCATTTCACATCACCACTATATGTGCCAATGTTGGTCTTGAAAATATCATCCCATCACAATCCTCTTTCATCCTCCATCCATACACTTTCCAACATCCCATCCATTATCCCACATATCTCCCTCATCAAATCCATTTAATCCATTCCCTTGCATAATCCATTTATCCTAATAAGGTTGTACCAAATTTTAGTGATCACTTCAAACATGGGCTCTTATCACCTCAATATGGAATTAATTGATGCTTGATTCCTTCCTTCATCTCCTTATCTCATATCTTCCCAATCCACATATCCACATCCCTATCCTCATCCATCTCCATCCACACTTTTCAAAAAGTCAAAAAATCCTAAAAAATAAAAATAAAGTAAAAAAAATAAAGAGAAAAAAAATCTTCCAATGGTGAAAACTTGGAAAACAAGCACCTTGCTCAAGTAACATGATGAAAATTTGACAAACTGGTATCATGTGTAAATCCCCCATCAATTTTATTTCCATGCTCAGGGGAAACTTCCTCTTAATCCTCCCCATTCTTCATCTTCTCCATCCAACCTGTCACACTTATCCTACCTATCATATCCCATTTATCCCAATCCATCCATCTTCCTTGTAATCTTGATATAGACAGGGGAAATATATACATGCTTTGGACACCTCTTGGAATGTGTTCCCTTCATCCATACACTATCATATTCCTTATCCTCCCCATCTACCTTCCTTATACATGCATCCTATCCACATCCATCTCCCTCCCTTATCCACCCATCATGTCCTCCTCCATTTACCTCCCTTGTCTTCCTATCTTCTTGTCTTCCATCCCTTCTACCTCATCATACATGACATATTTAGAGGGGAATATTATTCCTTTGTGGCATAGTATTTGGATGCATCATTCACCCATCCTATCACCCCTTCCATCACACTATCATTATTTTCACATCTTCCTTTCATTAATCCTTATAAAACCTTCATCCCTTCATTCCAAGATCCTTCCATATCCCCATCCTTATCTTCCTATCCCCTCATATTCTCATCCTTCCATCTTTCAAATTATTCTCTTCCCATCTATACATCCAGCAACCCCTTCCATCTGCAAATTTTTATCCCTCTATCCATCCATCCTAGAATCTTTTCACCTCCCCATCTTTATCATTTATCCATTGCATATATCCATCCACTTATCTCTATCCTCATTCAATCTCCTAATCCCTTGTCATTGGTATCTATCTATAGGATCCATCCATCCCACTATCATCACTCCTATCGATTTCTCACATCTTGATAATCTCCTATCACTTTTCACCACTCATCAATCCATCCCATCTTCCTCCCAATTCATCTTGTAGTGATTTGGACAACTATCCCATTCATGAGATTCACATGATCACCATCCTCCTATTCACACAGTCATTCTTGTGTCATCAAATAGGATCCATCATTGCATCTACTTATCATTAGGTTCCACATTGCATCATCCATTGTCCATCGTCTAGATCTGTCGAACTACGTGTTAGGACTGATAAAAACTTGCATAAGCCTATCTTTAAAAACCCTAACCCTAAGCCAGTGAAAAATTGTATTTTTATATGATTTTTTTTATGTACCCTATCACACAATTTTTTCATATAAATTTTCTACTTTAAGTATCTCATTTTTTCTCCCATTGTCATCTCCTTATTAAGCTCAAACTTGTTATTGGGTCCTAAGGTGAAATAACCTATATCGGGGAGACTACATATCAGTAGGAGTTACTTTAAAGTCCCTCTGATAAAATGATTTGCATGAAAAAGCATAAACATCATCAAAAAAACTACAACATATCGAGAGGAGATGATTTAGAGTCCCTTCAATAAAATGAGCCGCATTAAAAACATCAAACTCATCGAAGAGATTGAATTATATCGAAAGGAACTCGTGGAAGTCCCCAGATCTAATAATATAAAGGGTAAATATTACATCGGTCGAAATCAAAAAGATATAATTTAATATAAGGTGGGCCCATGGATACATCGAAGTAGCAATGGAAATTTGAAGAGACAGTTTCAAGAATTTTCCGATGGAAATATTGAAGGGGCTTTTGGATATCAAATTGAGTAGTTTTAAGTCCCTTCTATGTAACAAAAAAGGGCGTACAAGTGACTTAAGGAACTCATCGGGGAGAAAGATAAATATCGAAAGAACAAAATATTGGTCCCTTTGACACAATGAAGGCACCTCCCTGCCTTATTGATATGATAGCAATATTTCGAGACAATTGATGACGATGACAAATTAATCAATGGTCAATATTCTAAAGCATTAATATTACTTCTGATGACAAGAAATTTGGCATCAAATGACATTTATGAACCAAAGTCAAATGAGTTATAAACCAAATCCTAGTTTTGTTTGGTCTTGAAAATCCTTGAGCATCCGAAGAAAGAAGAGACGAGGAGTGAAGCAGTGATTGGTGACGAAGGGACCTGAGAAGAAATTGTTTGTTCAAGTAAGTTCCTGAACTCAAATTGAGTTTTCCTAGTATCCAAACCAGTTAAAATTGCAAGTAAGAATTAGGTTTTGATTCGTCCTGCAAATTGATACTATGGAAATCACATCTCAAACACTTAAGGCTAAAAGACAAAAATTGGAAGCTTGACATTTAAATCAAGATTTGATTGATCAATGCCCTGGCTTTGTCTCTGTCAGCTAGTGTTTAAGGCAACTCTCATACAAACCCTCATGTCAACTATGTTCCCAACACATGTCAAAATAATGTTGAAAGCTCTCTGTTCACACAAGGATCAAGATGGTGTATTGTTTTTATTTTACAGCCCCAATAATGCTAGGGTTCTTTGTCAACACTTCTAAGTAACACTTTGGCATAGCAAGCCATGTTTTCAATCATAAAAATTGTTAGTTATTCAACATAATAATATCGTGTTCCATTCATACCTTTTTCAATCTAGTGAATGGCATAGAAAAAAGAATAGTTTACATACACATCTACATCCCTTGTAGTAACTCTTCACAAGATTGTATCATCAACTAAGACACTACCAAAATGGAAAATTCATATTTGTGATATCCATATGATCAATTCATTCAAGAACGAAAAGCAAATGAGTAATTCTTGGTCAAGAAAAAAAATCCTAATACAAAAAGCATCGAGACAGTATGCAGAAGAGAAAGTTTTCACCTCAAATGCTACTACAAAATGTGTGGTATCAAAATGAATAAAGCTCAATTTGTCTGAACATCAAGCCTAGAAGCATCAACCTTTGTCAATAAAATGATTCCTTAACAATTATCCAAATTCAAAAGAAAATCTAATGCACATAAATCCCTCCAAAATTATCATCACTTTCAAACCAAATAAATGCATCATGTGATGATCCATCAAGTCTCTTACATGGATCCTCACAAATTATTGGTGTTTGCAGGATAGTGAATCTAAGGCATATCTCGTTGTGGGATTGGGATGGATTGGGACTTAAGTCTTACAAAGTAGATATTATATTCTAAAAATTTAGAACTTAAAAACCTTCCCTTTCAATAAGAACACATGCAACATAAATTCCCATGTCATGGTCTCAAAGACATGAAGATCATCTTTCTTCTTTTTCAAGGCCAAAATCTAATACCGTACATGGGAAAGAGAAGAATTTTGGAAACTTTATGATTGGACTAATTACATAATGTGAGGATAATGAAAATGAACCAAAAAGGATATAAAGTCATTTTTTTTAAAGTGTCACATTTAAGGCCTTAGATGTGTGGTATGATTCTAACCCTCATCTTAATATGTGTTAATCTTGCCCTTGCTTTAACACAAAGAGATATCCATAATATTGTACAAACGTTGGGTCAACCAAATCAATCCTTTACATTTACAAGTGATGCCAAAAGAGGATGAAAGAAAACATTCTAAATTATGAACCTTGCCAATTTCCAACTCTTGATTATGTTATTGAGAGTTGTTAACAAAAATATATTCGAGTTCAAATTTTCAATTGAGGTAATATCAAAGTTCACAACAGAAGCTAATTACATCACAAGGAGGAGTTAAGGATTAAAAAATCTCCAAGGATTGGTTTTGGGATCCTCACATTGTAAAATATTTGGTTGACAAGATTAAAATCGTCATTGCTAGAGGACAAACAATCTTGGGAAGGGAAGATTATCATTTCCCTGCCAATAAATGGAATTTCAACCATACAAATATGATCACAACCACAAGACTTAGGTGATGATAGTAGGGTCGGCCAAAAAATAAATTAAAAAAATATATTAGCATTTCAAATAGGAGGTCGACTTGGATTAATGGAATTAAAAAGGGTGGAAATTTAAATCGAAGAGGCAACTAAGATAAGTGGGGGCAACATTTATCAAATATCATATTAATTAAATAAACCAAGCAACAGTTAGGGAAGGGCAACAATTTCTTATAAAAGAGTGTTTCCAAGTTCAAAACAAATGGATATGATGTTGCCGCCCCCCTCCTCAAAGCGATGGAAAATATAAAAGGAAGGGAGTTTCATTTGTGGAAACCAAAGAATAAGGGATTGATCATACATTAAGCAAGAAAAGCATTAAGAAATCAGAACTGAGTAAGAGCATAAATATATATATTATAACACCAACTAGACTAAAAGATAAATCTATGAATATAGTAAAATCATAGGTATATTTTTATATGTTCATACCATAGAGATACTTGCAAAAATTATTGATCTTTGCGGTAATCTACATGCTTATTTTTATAAACATGTAATTGAAGATTCATATAATAACCTATTCTAAATTAAATAAAAATGATTGTAAAACAAGAATATCCCAAATACAGATGGAAGGGCGACCCACCTTTCATGCTTGTAGTACAAGGATAACTATCCTTGAGACTGCAGTTTGTAAGGTTTCTATAAAATTCCTAAAATGGTTACTATAGGAATATGTTAGGATGAGTATTAATACTATTGATTTCCAACTCTTATGGATAATAGTTGTCCTCATGGATTATGTTGGAAACTAACATTGTTACAGGACCTAAACCAGGATTTATATCTTATAAAGGTGTAATAACTACCCTTGAAAATACACCCATAACAACAGATGTTCACCAAATGAAAGTGCAGACCAAAACTTCATGCACATTGTCCAAAACCTAGAAAGTGGTGCTAAACCCTAGGAAGGGTGATTTGCTCCATAAATTCCAATATGCACATTAAGAACTCTAACTGGCAACTTAGATGGGATGCCTAGCTATGGAGAATCCAATTAAATGATACCTAGATGGAAATTCCAAAGCACCACAAAGATATACTTAGATTTACCCTTTCCATTTGCTCAGAAATAGAAGTTTTAGACCTCTGTAAATACATATCAGACCTCAAAAATAGTAGTGAACAGTATAAAACTCTCGCAAAATCAAGAAATCCATACACCAAAACCATAGCTCCAAACCCACATCATAAAACTGTAAAAAAATCTTCATTCTTTCCACACCAAAATGTTGTAAAACAGAACTTTGTTGAAGCCCAACAGTGATCCCTGAAGTAGAACCACTCCAACCAGCTAGAGTGGATCTCTCACTATCGAAACCAACAATGTGAAAAGAGGGTTTTCATCCTCAACAAGCGATTTTTGAATCTTGGAGAAATTCCAATAGAGTCTCCTTAAGTTGCCAAAATACCCATAATGAGATCCTAAGCCATTTGGAAGATATATGCAAATAACCAAGTTCAAGTCGAGATGAAAATGTGCCCAA
Source organism: Sequoiadendron giganteum (assembly GCA_007115665.2). NCBI lineage: Eukaryota > Viridiplantae > Streptophyta > Pinopsida > Cupressales > Cupressaceae > Sequoiadendron > Sequoiadendron giganteum. Next base: position 455,269,189 of record CM021105.1, read on the forward strand.
AATATATTGAAACCATCTCCAAAAGCACTGGAAATCACACCAAAATGAAACTATGCAATCACCAACCAAAACCCAACTGTCCACGCTTCAAAAATACTCAAAAAATTTCATTCTAAATGACTGAACTGCAACAATGATGTTCAAAATGTGATCCTTGGATGGAACCACGCCACCACCGGCTAGGGAAGGTGTCTCACTACCGAAACCAACTCTCAATGTCAAGGGTTTTCGTCCACAACACTTGTTCTCAACCTTCTAGAAGAAATCCAGAAGCATCTCCTTATGCAACCAAAATTAACATGACCAAATGAGAGCCAAAACTCATATTTATAAGGTGAGAGAAGGATTAGGGCAACTTGCATTTGAGTTTGAATATATTTCCCTTTCATTTCACTTTATGAAATGACATGAAATTACCCTAAGAGGGGCGTCCAACTTTTTGCCTCCAAAATTTCACTTTTGATTTTTAATTTAAAATTGACATTAAGCCCAAACTAAGCGTCCCACCTTATGAGGCATAACATTAGCCTTTAAAAATGATAAATAAACCTCTTTTCTAGGCATCCACTTGAAATACATGGCGCCTCTTTTAAAACAATTTTGTGCAACTAGGCCAAGGGGTCTGCTCATAAGGAAACTATTTTGCCTTATTCAACCTTTTAAAACAACATTATCTCATTAGGCACCAAGGTACTATTTTATGGCCAATCTGACCCTCAATATAAAGTTATAAAACAAATTTATTAAAATCATTTTCGAGAGAGGAAATATATATATTAAAATAATCTGACCTTAGCAAACCCAAAGCCAACTGAAAAGACACTGCCGAGAGTGGCTTGACTTGGACTAGCTTTCCACAAATAGACTTACTATTTTTAGTAAGCACTAAAAATAGCAAATACTTTAAAAACATAAACTAGTGAAGAAACTGATAAGCAACCCGACTTATTGTAAACAATAAGTGTTGGAATTGGCCCCTGCTAAAAATAGTAAGCCACACCTAAAACAAAAGAAAAACCCCATAGAAAGGACTAGCACAAGGCATTAAAGCTCATCAAAAAACTTCCACACATTTCCCAAACAGGAAACCCTACACTAATCTGCTTGTCAGACCAGTTACTAAATATAACACTTACTAAAATAGTAAGTGTGTCAAAACCAAACTAATCCAAAAGAGGACATCAAAAGTGGGGACATTACACTTCGCCCTTCCCAAAGATGGCTTTTCCTCAAGCAATGTCAGTACAACTCTGCAACCAAAAAATTGATCCACACTGAATCCAAAAATGATCCCAGGGTCCCAAGTCAATATTGGATATCTATAGCACCATCTACTCACAACACTGACCTACGGGGTACCAACACAAGAGACTTCTTGAAAACCTCTTGTATTGAGTGTGATCAAATATTGCATAGACTCGATCAACTCCTCAAAAGAATTCCCCTCGAGAGAACCAAACTGTTGTGCCACAAGAGTAAACTCTAGAAGGTTAACACTAGCTATCTCATCCCAAACAATAGTTGAACTACAACATAGTGTGATTCTCAGGTTCCAAGTGAGTCTAAAAAAGGAACCACCATGCTGACATTGCACTACATTGATCATAACTATCAAACCAATGTGCCCAAACTGCACTCTCCTATCTTGGACCTCCAAAGAGTAAAAATCATCAAAGCCCATACTGAAAAACCTGAAAGGACTGAAGTCAATGTCAGGAAATATATCCTGCCAAGATAACTCAGAGAAAACTGCATCAATAAACTCACTGCCAATCACGATCCTGGTCACCATGAACATCACCCTGCTCAACCATAATAAATTAACCCTGGCATGACACCTCATGATACCCAAAATACGAAGCAATTCAACCACTGCCATATCTTTGAAATCTACCAACCATGAAATGCATATGCTGATGCAAGCCGAAATCATAATATTAACACTCAACCTCCAAGTGTCAAAAGAATGGTCTCGAACACACCAGCACACCCAAACCATTGTAATCAAAATGAAATCATCTGAAATAATGCATATAATCTATGTGAAGTAACTGCAGTGAGTGTCACTCACCAAAGTGGAAGTAGTAAATGAATTAATTGTGTCCAGAAAAAAACTCTCAGCCAACTGCCTCAAAGCCTGCCCAAACTCAAAATCAATCTGCTCATCAAAAGGTGTCATCATAGCCAATGAAAGAAAGTAAGGGTAGTGGTAATCAAACTCAAATATTAATGAAAACATAGGAGAGATGAGTATGGAGGTAGCAACAAAATCATCTCCTAGGACCAAATCATCACTACCATCCAGGCTCGACCATGAACTACTTAGCTGCTGAACTAAAGAAACCATCCAACTCACCTACGAATCCAAATCCAAAATCATATGCAAGCTGATCAGAAACTGGGCAGCGGTACTAAAACTGGAAGTTGACCCACTAATCCAATCTTGAGACAACACTTCATAACTAGAAACTGCACCTAGGTCCCAAACCTTACTATTTTCACCCAATGCAATGCTACAACTAGGAGTAATCCCATCATCCAACTCAAAAAGAGGATTTTCATACGTCATATCAGAATCTAGCTCAAACAAAGGATTATCAATAAATTGAAGATTATCCTCAACTCCCAAATCAAACCAATCCTCTTGTTGATCCGAACTATTTTCTAATTTTTTGGGACAATGGGCTAGATCATACTCCTCCATTACATGTTTGATCTCCTTAGCCCTTTCTCCTTTCTTCTACTCTATTAAATGTTGAGCCTGATAGAGTTGATCATTTGCTTCAAGAAGTTCCCCTTGGACACTTTCCAAAGCAAGCATAGAGTTAAGCTCAATGGTGAGCTCATTAACCTCTTCTCTTAACTCCTTAGACATAGACAAGGTTTCATCTGCAAACTTGGTAGCTATATCTCTATCATATATCATGTGTAACTAAGTTGTTTTAAATTCTTCCATAGAGCTCTTCAATGCATGTAAATCAAAAAATGAAATATTAAGCTCACTTTTCCCTCTTGATGCACTTTGAATTAAAGTTTTCACATGCATATGTTTGTTGTCCAAACTAGATAAAATGTGCACCTCATTTTTCAGCGGACACCAATAGTTGTCTTTTCCAATCACGATCAAGAATGGGTAAGGAACTGCTATTATGTTGCATGCAAAAATCAGAACTTTTATACTTGTTATCAAAGTCTCCATCAATGTCCCAAATTACTTGTGCCACTCCTTGATTATCCTCAAAAGAAGATTGTGAAACTGAACCAACCAGGCTACAAGGTCTTTGTTCAAAATCATCTACCTGCAATGTGAAATCGGATTCATTTTCAAGATTGAAAACATCACTATCGATGTCATCCTATATGCATGGCTCTTGAGATGAAGTAAGGACATCATTACAATAAAAAATAAACTCATCCCAATGTGGATCCTTGTCATACTCAAGTGCCAAAACACCCATATCCCATGTGTAGAAAGGTTGATCACTTTGTTTAGAGAATAAGTTTTCATTGTGCTCCTCATGAGTAGTTGTCCCTCTGAATAAATTATTTTTCAACTCATTAGGATTGAAATCATCATAAGCATCTCTCTCCAAAGGCTTGGTTTGGTAGTCAAATCCAAAGCCACCTATGTCACCATTTTCAACATGAGGTAAAGTGTCGTCATTATTAGCTGATTTGAAGACATCATCCCATTTGTTTTCAACATGCCCATCATCTAAAGGTGTCTCAACTTCATTGGATAACTCTAAGGGTGTATACAAGGTTGTTGCTTCGTCAATTCCTTCATGAACAACCTCATCTACAACAGTTGCATGCATGAACAAAGAGTCATCTTGATGTTGTGTCTCACATTCATCAAGTTTCAAAGCAGATGAACTTCTCTTCAACCCCCTGCTCTTCATTAAACAAGTAAGGTTTCAACTTTGCCACCTCCTTAAAATGAACTTTTGAATCCTTCTTATCAAACCTCTCTATGAGTCTCTTAGTAAACTCAGTATAAGATGTAATCTGAGCATGCCCCATTATGATCATCCCATGATGCCACCACTTATGTGCAACTCCATCAAGGTGCATAGTAGCATATTTTGTGGATTCTTCTTCTGGCACGGGGTTTAGATTGAAGTATGTGTCCACACTTTGAACCCATGCTCTCGCTTAAATCTTCCCTGACCCATCAAAGTAAGGAAGATTGAGTTTCCCAACTTTCCTACAAAGATCATTATTCTACTCTCTATTGCCCATGTTGGGCGTATTCATCTTGAGATATATATAATCCCTAAGTAATATGTCATGCTGGAAACCAGGCCTTGCATCCATCCATTCATGTCTAAATTAGTCTTGAATTTCAACTATAGTGAGCTCCTGATTGGGTTGTGCGACTACTCTTGGTTGAAATATAGACATAAGAGGCCTAGCCATGGCTGCCCCATTTTACTGGTTGGTTTCTCTATGTTGTCCCATATCATTTCCTTGCCCCAAATGATCCAATCTATGTACCAAATGTGCTAGTTTTTGGTTAGTCTCCTGTAAACGTCGGGTTTATCTTTCTTGACCTCTAACCATTACATCCAAGAGTAGCATCATACGATCTTGCTCACCATTATTTCTTTCAACTTCTTCACCCCTTTCACCCATGTTTTCTAAATTTTCTAATTCAACTGGATGTGATTCTAAGTGGTCCCTCTTCCACAGAAGGCCAACTTTCCCACAAATCCTCTTCTTTTTTCCTTAATCTCTCATGGTACCTTCTTTCTCTATCACTAAGGTTGATAGGTTTGCATCACTCATTGGCTACCAGGAAGATTTGTGCTCTGATACCACTATAATGATTGCTCCTAAAAATACACCGATAACAACAGATGTTCACCAAATGAAAGTGTAGGCTAGAACTTCATGCACGCTATCCAAAACCTAGAAAGTGGCGCTAAACCCTAGGAAGGTTGATTTAATCCATAAATTCCAATATTCACATTAAAAAATCTAACTAGCAACTTACATGGGATGCCTAGCTATGGATAATCCAATGAAACAATACCCAGATAGAAATTCCAAAGCACCACAAAGATATACACATATTTAACCTTTTCAATTGCTCAGAAATAGAAGTTTCAGACCTCTGGAAATGCGTATTAGACGTCAAAAATAGCAGTGAACAACAGAAAACTATTGCCAAAATCAAGAAATCCACACACTGAAACCATAGCTCCAAACCCACATCAAGAAACTATAAAAAATCTTCATTCTTTCCACGCCAAAATGTTGTAAAATAGAACTTTGTTGAAGCCCAACGGTGATCCCTGAAGTAGAACCACTCCAACCAACTAAGGTGGATCTCTCACCACCAAAACCAGCAATGTGAGAAGAGGGTTTTTGTCCTCAACCAACGGTCTTCAAATCCTTGAGAAATTCCAATAGAGTCTCCTTAAGTTGCAAAAATACCCATTGTTACACCCCAATCGAGTAATTACTATTTACTATTACTATGTAGGGTAAATATGAATGTAATGTGAATTCAGGAGATGAATAAATTGTGCATGTGCTTGATTATCAATGTGTTATATGTGAATGCTATCTCATTTGATGTATCTCATGGAAAATTACTGCATATGTGTGAAAGGATGGTTATTGAATTATTATTCTAACTTTGGAGATGTTTTACATATACTGCATATGTTATGAACAATTGACTATCGAGTGCATGTGTTAGTGGTTGCAAATATATGTTCAATTCCTCCAGGCAGAGGGGAAGTATTACTCAGGAGAAGATCTTGGTCGGGTGATCGGTAACATAAACTATTTGAGAATACACACACCACAATAGAATGATTGAGTTGAGCCAGTTTGTGGGAAGTTGGTAAGTCATCCTTAGTTGATATATTTGCATTAGTAGTCTTTTTTACTATTGTGTGCATTATTCGGTGATGTTTATCTATTCGTGCTTTGGAGTTCTTTCTTGTTACATTACGATTATATGGATAAGAGGGTCATCCGTGAAGTATGTGTATATGTATGTACGCACATAGGATTTAACGATATGTATATGCACATGTATAGATGTACCACATGAGTACTTATCAATATGGTGGTAATTGTGAACATATATATATATATATATGTATATGTATAGTATGTACACATATCTATATTTATATCGGTATTGATACACGCATGCGTTGGCAAATGGATACGCCATGTGAATGCATCGATATAGGTATACATACACATACATGTACATAGAAGCATATACTTATATACATGTATATATATGCATGCATTCCATATATATTGTGATTGTATGTGAATACTATTGTGATTATACTTGTCTATATCTTGAATGAATATTTATAGTGATAAGTTATGATATATATATATATATATATATATGTAAATATATATTAATGTTTATATATGCATACATATACATACATATAGATATATGATGATATTTAAATATGTATATGTATATGATATTATATATATATAATAAGATATATTTAACAAATTATATTTTATTAGAAATCGACTATCATTTACCATGATAGAAGCAGATTTATAAAGGCCGATTATAGTCGTTTATGACTATTTTATTAGAGGCCGATAGAAGTTTCTTATGATTGTGTTTGGTGAAGTCAAGTTTCACTCAAGTTGTCATGCTTTATGAAACAAATATTCTACATTAAGCTCGCAACATTATGTCGATGCAAGACATAGACTTTGTCGATGCCATGGAGAAGATTATCTTTGACTTGGTAAACTTAAACTGCCATGTTTTATACATCTGTTGATACATGAGAAATAGTCGGTGACTTTGTTAAAAAGAGTGAATATATTAAATTGAATCACCCATAGTTTAAGTCGATGAATGCTTGGTGTTGCAAATTGGTAATTGACTGATTCTAATTGCATGAAATCGCACCAAAATTGGGAGGATAGTGGAAGCTTTGGTGTCACCTCTGGAAACTCGTTTGTTGTAGATATCTATTGTTGGAGATAATTCGAATTATCCATGTGTAGATTTGAATGAGTCTTCATTTGCTATCAACTTTGCAAGTCAATCTGTAGAGGTTTTTGTTGAGTATGAGTTTGTTTAATTGCCACATTTTTGTTGTGTTATATTTGTTGCTTTGCATGGAGTTTGTTGTCCTTTTTCATGCCTAAACTGTAGGCTGGGAAGTTACCTAGAAGCTATATAAATAGTAAAGCTTGCTCATTTGTGAGGACACATTCCTTATCATTCTTGCAAGCCTTTGCATTATTTCCAGTTTATACTCTATTTTATTTGTAAGTGAGAGAGAGAGAGAATTATATTTTATTTGTGTGAGTTGTTGTTTGAGAGAAGTAAACTATCAACTTGAGTGGTAGAAGTTCATTGTGACGTTCTAGAGAAGCTATTATCAAGCTTGTTACTGTTTGGAGAGGTTGCATTGTTGCCAATAGATTGGATAAAGCAATAACAAGCATGAGGATCTTCTTCTCTGTTATTTTACTTATGAATGATGTGTTCTCTATGTATGCTTGAATTGTCTTTTCCAAGAACTTCCATTTAGAAAGATTAGAATGTATTTGAAAAGGAACTTAAAGCTTTTATGTTGTTTTTATGATGTGCTTGTATGAGCTCCATAATAGGAGGTTGGTGCTTATCATAGGTATTATATACTAGAAATGATTAAACTAGAGTGGCATATGAGTTACTCATAGCTAGGTTATTGATTTAACTAGGGTAGCTTGAGTTTACTCCTAGGATTGATTATCAAGTATGGGAGGGAGCTTGTGTACTTACTTGTTTAGCAGGTTTATTCCAAGTATGTTAAATGGTGATAGGTTATCTTCGGGATGATAGATAATCCATTGAAGGAAATACCTATGCATAGCTTAAGATGGTCTTAAGTCGAATCAACCCTTAGTGTATGTGATAGATGACTTTCATTTGAAGTACTGAATGAGAACACTTTGACCAAAGTAGTGGGAATGTTTGAGACTCCATTGTTAGTTCACCGTGATCCAGTGTTACATGCTAGTTCCAAATTGTGGGATTACAAGTTCTAGTTATGTAGGACACAACACTATGCTCAGTTGGTTGTCGCCATTCAGTTACTCTACCAATCTCTTCATCGAAGGGAAGGGCCATCTATCAAATGGTAGATGTGAGGGGAACCACATATGAGTCTGTGGTTGGCAGAAAAGTGCTTGAGTGATACTTCTCCTCCACAACAAGTGACAAAATAACCAAGATTTGAAAGGAAGGATTTTGGACTATCCCCAAGCTATTTGTTCTAAAGCTTCCGAGGTATGTATGTAAAAGTATGCATTCTTGTTTTGTTGTAACTTGTAAATTTATTGAATTGTAAAGGAATCTTAATGTTTATTGTAATGGCATCTTTTTTTATATATTCTCAATAAAGAAAAGAATGTTTTTATGGCAATGGCTTGTTACTTTGTTTAATCACAAGTAAATTTTCAAAATTTTACTTCATTAAGGGTTGACATGCTACATGTGGTATCAAAGCTACTAGGTTTAGCTCTGGAACCTATGAGCTCAACATTCTTTCCATCCAAGGTTATCTAATGTTGTGAATTCTTGTGTCAGGATGGTGCATCTCAAATTAACGGCTCGAAAGTCAGTAATCAGAAACGAGCGCTACCTCAAGGCCAAGGAAAGAGAAGCCATCGTTAGAACAATTGAAGGTACCAACTATGACAATGTCATCTGGTTGAGTGACACCAAAACCTTTAGTCACACACTCTCTTAGATTAGTGATGTGAAGAGAAAGATGAATATGAATACGGAGGCTATGTACAACTTCCTACCTTCCATCTCACCAGAGAAGTCTGAGTCATTACCGCTTTCCAGGGATATGCCCTCAGAAGAAAGTGTTAGTTTGGCATTCACCTTTAGGGACCCTAGAGTTCTTCCATTATCCAAAGAAATTGTAATTTCTTCGAGTAACGAATTTGAGGGATATGTACCTCAATATCAGCTAGACGAGAACTGGTCTCATAAACAAATGTTTGTGAAAATGGTAGACTATATTGTTGATGAACACCATATTGGCTCTGAACCTCGTAACTATGTATTGGATGATAAATCTGAAGGCTATTATCCTTTCTAGGATAGGTATGACCATATGAGATGAACAAAAATATAGGGAAGAGCAACTATCTCAGTATGTAGGTTATACTCCATTAGGTTATGTGTCAAAAAGTGAATTCAATGGATACTCTCCACTCGAATATCTGAATAGTCACTCCATGTAATCAAAAGGATATTAAAATTCTTAAGAAATGAATAAAATTATATGTTTATCAAAAGTGTGGGCTTATTCTTATGTGGAATTCTTATGTGTATGGATGCCATTTTTAATATTTTCCATAAGATAGTTGATAACATAATTTAGTCTAACATGGATAAACATTCAGGTAAAAACCAATCTCGTGAAAGATGGTGAGGACACGAACTAATCCTGGTGGAAGTCAAGAGTTTGGGCAAGGAGACACTAGAGAGAGGCTAAACTTAACCAAATCTTGACAAGTTTGGCTAACCTTGAACGGGAAAGAGCTAAGGATAGGGTAGAGAATGAGGTTTTTGTTAATGAGCTTGAGGGAGAATTTTTTTCTCATGGGCACACAAAAGGGAGAGATCACCTATGCCATCTAAGGAAAGGAATAAGAAGCATGTGGCTTCCGAACTTTACAAGGACATGAAGAAGATTTCCCCACCCAAGTTTGATGGAAGTACTGGCAGAGATGAGGTTGAGGTATGGCTTGTCCAAATGGAAAAGTATTTTAAAATACGAAACCATGATGAGGTTTCTAAAGCCGCATGTGGTGCATATCAGCTAGCAGGAGAAGCCTCTAACTGGTGGTTGAACAAGAAGTTGGAACCCAATATTTACTCATGGAAGCTAACATGGGGAGAATTCGTGGAGATTTTTCATAAGAGATGGTTGCCACAACTCTACTTTGACCAAAAACTCTTGGATTTCCACGGTTTAAGACAAGGAAATATGACGGTCAACGAGTATTGGGAGAAATTTACCCGACTTCTATGCTATGTTCCCATTTATCACAAGGATGAACGCTTCCTCATTAGAAATTTTATTATGGGACTTAACAATCAAATCAGAGGTGAAGTGGATATTCACAGCCAACAACAATGGATCTTGTATATGAAAAAGCAATTAAACAGGAGCAAAAGCTCAAGGCTAACTCCACTCATCAAGAAAGAAGGGAGCAAAAGAAGATGGAGGAAGTTCTTGACAAGATAACTCCAACAAAGGTGAAATCTGTGCAAAATGTTCCAAAGCAAAAGGTTAAAATATTTTGTAATGATGGAAAGGAGTCTAGAAGAGATTGTAAAAGGAATGGTTCTAGTATGGGTAATACCAACAAGGCTAATGAAAATGTCAATAAGTTTGGAGAATCCACGGGGAAAAGAGGACCAACTACGAGATAATTTATTTGTAGAGGGGATCACTATGCTAATGAGTGTCCCAATAGAAATTTTAGATCATGACCATATGGTAATTCCCTATGCACCCAACAAGTGATGTTTCAACAGAAGATAGATGCAATTGTGGATGATCGTCAGGTAGAGTACCATATAACTCCAGTTGAAATGCCAGGTATTTTGTTTGGCTTACCTATTTCTGTTCTTATTGATACTGGTGCGACTGAGAATTTCATTTCACCTAGAGTAGCTAAGAAATTATCTAGATAGGTTGGATACATGGCAATGTCTTGGGATGTAGAGTATGCAAACCAGACAAGAGCAAAGGTGGATCAATGTCTATTCGAGGCTAGGATAGAACTACCCAGTTTTTCTATGGAAGTAAAACTTTATGTCACACCTCTAGGATCATATGTTGTTATCCTAGGTATGAATTAGTTGTGGGGACATAGGGCTAAGGTAGGTTTCCATGCTAAAACTATAGAATGCCTATATGATTTTGGTAATCAAGTTAAATTTCAAGGGATGCCTAGAGAGGTCAGGGTTCAGAAAATTATGGCAATGCAATTGTTAAGAGCTAAGAAGAAAGGGTGTAAACTCTTTGCCGTAAAGATTGAGGATCTTGGAAAGGATATTCAAGATTTGGAATTTTAGAATTTTCAAGAGTTAGAAGATGGAGAAATAGATGAAACTGGAAAGTCATATATGGAGAGGTATCTAATATTGAGAAAAATTTCGGATGTGTTTCCAAATGAGTTACTTGGGTTACCACCAAAAAGAATATTTGACTTCTCTATAGAAATAGTTCATGAGTCTGAACCTATTTCCAAGGTGCCCTATAGGATGACAACCACTGAACTTATGGAACTTAAGGCACAATTAGACGAATTGTTGTCTAAAAGGTTGATAAGACCAAGTGTTTCACCTTGGGGAGCACCAATCATCTTTGTTAAAAAGAAGGATGGTACTTTGCGTTTGTGCATTGACTATCATATGCTTAACAAAGCTATAGTTTAGAACAAGTATTCGTTGCCATGCATAGACGATCTTTTTGATCAAATGAGGGGAGCCGTCGTATTCTCTAAAATAGTTATGAGATCTAGATATCACCAATTGAGGATTAAGGATGAAGATATCTTTAAGACTGCACTTAGAACCTATATATGGACACTATGAGTTCACCATTTCACCCTTTGGTTTAAAGAATGCACCTGCAACATTTATGAACCTCATGAATAGTGTATATAGGGACTACCTAGACAAGTTTTTGTTAGTTTTTTTAGATGACATCTTGATTTATTCTAGAAATGAGGAGGAACATTGTAGGCATTTGGAAAAGGTTCTACAATGTTTAAGAGAACATAAGTTGTATGGTAAACTTTTTAAGTGTACATTCTTCCAAAAGAGGGTACATTATCTGGGTCATGTGATCTCAGTAGGTGGAATTTTTGTAGATCCAGCCAAGATCAAGGTAGTACTTGAGTGGCCTATACCTAAGAATGTATCAAAAGTAAGAAGTTTTATGGGTCTAGCAAGATATTATAGGAAGTTTGTTGCAAACTTTTCTAAGATCGTTTTTCCAATTACTTCTTTGCAAAAGGAAATAAATTTGAATGGACTGAGAAATGTCAAGAAGCTTTTGATCTACTCAAAGAGAAATTAACCACTACACCAATCTTAAAAGTACCAAATCCTGAGGGTGACTTTACAGTTATCACGAATGCATGCAGGGAACGATTAGGAGGTGTGTTAATGCAAGGAGGGAAAATAATTGCTTATGAATCTAGAAAGTTGAAACCTTATGAGATGAATTATGCACCACATGATTTAGAATTAGCAGTTGTGGTTCACGCATTACAAATGTGGAGGCATTACTTATTAGGACAACCCTTTGAGATGAAAATGGATTATAATGGGTTAAATTACCTTTTCACTCAACCTAATCTAAATGTTAGACAAAGAAGATGGTTGGAGTTAATAGTTGATTATGACTTCAATATCAATTATATAAAAGGGAAAGAAAACTGGGTTGTCGACGCTCTAAGTCGAAGACGTCATTTTGCTTCAATACTAACAATTCAAACCGATTTCAAAGGGTAATTGTTGCAGAAATACAATGAGGATGGGTACTACTTGCAATTCAAGCAAGCACTCACTAGCAATCTGCAAGATTCTAGGTATGAAGCGTTCCATTTTGAACCTAATGGATTACTTAGATATAAGGGTAGAATATATGTTCTCGACGTAGAGGAATTAATAAATTTGGTATGGAAGGAAGTACACGAAGCACCGTACTCTGGACATCCTAGAGTGATGAAAACAATGACAGATGTAAAGCCATTATACTTCTAGAAAGGGATGAAAGGAGATGTTGCTAGATTTGTGGCTAGGTGTCTTGAGTGTCAAAGGGTGAAAGCAAAGCATCATCATTCTACAGGTTTGTTATACCCACACGATATACCAGAGAGTAAGTGGCAAGTCATAAGTATGGACTTTGTGCAAGGATTTCCTATATCAAGAAATAAGCACAATGCCATTTTTGAGGTTGTAGATAAGCTTACCAAAGTCGCACATTTTATACCTGAGAATCTGACTGATGGAGCACCTGTCATAGTAAGGAAATTTGTGCAAGTGTTTAGATTGCATGGGATTCATGAGAAGGTTGTCTTAGATAGGAATGCATGAGTCACTTCTAGGTTTTGGCAGACCTTGTTTTCTGCACTAGGGACTTAGTTGAATATTAGCTCTGCATATCATCCAAAAACGGATGGAAAAACTAAAAGGGTGAATCAAGTATTGGAGGACTTACTTAGAATGTATTGCATGGATCAGCAATACAAGTAGGAAGACTACTTTCCCTTAGTTGAATTTGCTTACAATAATTCTTATCATTATGTGATAATGATGGCTCCTTTCGAAGCATTGTATGGTTGAAAGTGTCGAACTTCTATAAGTTGGGATAAACTTGAGGATCGAGTGAGTCTTGGGCCAAACATTTGGCTGAAATGGATGAGCAAGTTAAGATTGTTAAGCAAAGGTTGGTTGAAGCTAATGATCAACATAAAAGTTATGTCGATGCTAAAAGAGTGCCCCAAAATTTTGCCATAGGTGACAAAGTGTTGTCGAGAGTGAAACCTCACAAGAGCTCTATTAAATTTGGAAATTCTTCTAAGTTAGCCCCATGTTATGTAGGACCTTTTGAGATTCTAGAGGAAGTGAATCCAGTAGCTTATCGAATTGTGTTGCCACCAGCTCTTGCCAGAATGCATAACGTCTTCCATGTGTCCTACCTTAAAAAGTATACACCAGGTGATAATCATGTGATTGATTGGATTGCCTTACAAGTACGGGACCCTGGAGTGGTAACTCTCAAGCCCGTCAAGGTACTCAAAACAAGTAAGCTTCGCTTGCATAACAGGGAGGTTCTATAATGCAAAGTCTAGTGGGACCAGTATGCAAAAGACTCAGCCACTCGGGAGGATTGTGCGGAGATTCGGCAAAAGTTTCCTCATGTTCTTAATGTTTTTGAGAATGCTTGAAACAATATGTTATTTTTTGTTTGTGTTTTATGTTCCTACATAAAATCATCGGGGATGATGATACTTAAGGGGGGGGGGGGGGTATGTTACACGTCAATTGAGAAATTACTATTTACTATTACTATGTAGGGTAAATATGAATGTAATATGAATTCAGGAGATGAATAAATTGTGCTTGTACTTGATTATCAATGTGTTATATGTGAATGTTATCTCATTTGATGCATCTCATGGAAAAGTAATGCATATGTGTGAAAGGATGGTTATTGAATTATTATTCTAACTTTGGAGATCTTTTACGTATACTGCATATGATACGAACAATTGACTATTCAGTGCATCTTTTAGTGGTTGCAGGTATATGTTCAATTCCTCCAGGCGGAGGGGGAGTATCACTCAGGAGAAGATCTTGGTCGGGTAACCGGTAATGTAAACTATCTGAGCATACACACGCCATAGTAGAATGATTGAGTTGAGTGAGTTTGTGGGAAGTTGGTAAGTCATCCTTAGTTGGTATGTTTGCATTACTAGAGCCTTTTTTAGTATTGTGTGCATTATTGGGTGGTGTTTATCTATTCGTGCTTTGGATTTCTTTCTTGTTACATTACGATTATATGGATAAGAGGGTCATTCGTGGAGTATGTGTATATGTGTGCACGTACATAGGATTTAACAATATGTATATGCACATGTATAGATGTACCACACGTGAATATTTATCGATATGGTGGTAATTGTGAATGCCTACATGTGAATCGAATGTGAACATATATATATATATATATATATATATATATGTGTGTGTATATGTATAGTATATACACATATCTATATGTATATCGGTATCGATACACATGTACGTTGGTGAATGGATATACCATGCGAATGCATCGATATATGTATACATACACATATGTGTACATAGAGACATATACTCATATACATGTATATATATGCATACATTCGATATATATTGTGATTGTATGTGAATACTATTGTGATTATACTTGTCTATATATTGAATGAATATTTACATTGATGGCTTATTATATATATATATATATATATATATATATATATATATATATATATATATATATATATATATGTAAAAATATATTAAAGTTTATATATATATACATATACATATATATAGATATATGATGGTATTTAAATATGTATGTGTATATGATATATTATATATATAATAATATATATTTAACATATTATATATTATTAGAAATCGACTATCATCTACCATGATAGAAGCCGATTTATAAAGGTCAATTATAGTCGTTTATGACTATGTTATTAGAGGCCAATAGAAGTTTCTTATGACTGTGTTTGGTGAAGCCGAGTTTCACTCAAGTTGTCATGCTTTATGAAACAAATATTTTGCATTAAGCTTGCAACATTATGTTGATGCAAGACATAGACTTAATTGACGCCATGGAGAAGATTATCTTTGACTTGGTAAACTTAAACTGCCATGTTTTATACATCTGTTGATACATGAGGAATAGTCGATGACTTTGTTAAAGAGAGTTAATATCTTAAACTTACTCACCCACAATTTAAGTTGATGAATGCTTGGTGTTGCAAATTGGTAATTGACTGATTCTAATTGCATGAAACCGCGCCAACATTGGGAGGAGAGTGGAAGCTTTGGCGCCACCTCTGGAAACCCATTTTCTATAGATATCTATTGTTGGAGATAATTTGAATTATCCATGTGCAGATTTGAGTGTCATCATTTGTTGTCGATTTTACAAGTCGATCTAAAGAGGTTTTTGTTGAGTATGAGCTTGTTTAATCGCCACCTTTTTGTTGTGTTATGTGTTGCTTTGCATGGAGTTTGTTGTCCTTTTTCATGCCTAAACTGTAGGCTGGGAAGTTACCTAGAAGTTGTATAAATAGTAGTGCTTGCTCATTTGTGAGAATGCATTTCTTATCATTCTTGCAAGCCTTTACTCTGCATTATTTCCAATTTATACTCTTTTTTATTTGTAAGTGAGAGAGAGAGAGAGAAAGAATTATATTTTATTTGTGTGAGAGTTGTTGTTTGAGAAAAGTAAACTATCAACTTGAGTGGTAGAAGTTCATTGTGACGTTCTAGTCAAGCTTGTTGTTGTTTGGAGAGGCTGCATTGTTGCCAATAGATTGGATAAAGCAATAACATGCATGAGGATCTTCTTCTCTATTATTTTACTTATGAATGATGTGTTCTCTATGTATGCTTGAATTGTATTTTCCAAGTACTTGCATTTAGAGAGATTAGAATGTCTTTGAAAAAGAAGTTAAATCTTTTATGTTGTTTTTATGATGTGCTTGTATGAACTCCATAATAGGAGGTTGGTTCTTATCATAGGTATTATATACTAGAAATGATTAGACTAGAGTGGCATATGAGTTACTCATAGCTAGGTTATTGATTTAACTAGGGTAGCTTGAGTTTACTCCTAGGATTGATTATCCAGTATGGGTGGGAGCTTGTGTACTTACTTGTTTAGTAGGTTTATTCCAAGTATGTTAAATGGTGATAGGTTATCTCTGGGATGATAGATTATCCATTGAAGGAAATACCTATGCATAGCTTAAGAGGTCTTAAGTCAAATTGGCCCGAGTAGTGTATGTGATAGATTGCCTTCATTCGAAGTACTAAATGAAAACACTTTGGCCAAAGTAGTGGGAATGTTTGAAACTCCATTGTAGATAGTGAGATAGCCGAGACTCCACTATCAGTTCACTATAATCTAGTATTACATGCTAGTTCCAGATTGTGGGATTACAAGTTCTAGTTATGTAGGACACAACACTATGCTCAGTTGGTTGTCATCATTCGATTACTCTACCAATCTCTTCGTTAAAGGGAAGGGCCATCTATCGAATGGTAGATTTGCGAGGGACTGCATATGAGTCTATGGTTGGTGGAAAAGTGCTTGAGTGATGCTTCTCCTCAATAGATGACAGAAGAACCAAAATTTGAAAGGAAGGATCCTGAACCGCCCCCAAGCTATTTGTTCTCAAGCTTTCGAGCTATGTATGTAAAAGTATGCATTCTTTTGTTGTTGTAACTTCTAAAGTTATTGAATTGTAAAGGAATATTAATGTTTATTGTAATGGCATCTTTGTTTATATATTCTTAATAAAGAAAATATTTTTTTTATGTCAATGGCTTGTTACTTAGTTTGTTTACTCGCAAGGTGTAAATTTATAAATTTTTACTTCATTAAGGGTTGGCATGTTACACCCATGATGAGATCCGAAGCCATTTGGAAGATATATGCAAATAATGAGGTTTAGATCCAATTGAAAATATGCCTAGAAAATACTGAAACCACCTCCAAAAGCATCAAAAATCACACCAAAATGCAACTATGCAATCACCAACCAAAACCCAACTATCCACATTTCAAAAATACTCAAAAATCTTCATTCTAAATGACTGAACTGCAACAATGATGCTCAGAACATGATCCCTAGATGGAACCACGCCACCACCGTCTAGGGCAAGTGTCTCACTACCAAAATCGACTCTCAATGTCAAGGGTTTTCGTCCTCAACACTTGTTCTTTGCCTTCTAGAAGAAATCTAGCAACATCTCCTTATGCAACCAAAATCAACATGGCCAAATGAGAACCAAAACTCGTATTTATAAGGTGAGGGAAGGATTAGGATAACTTGCATTTGAGTTTGAATATATTTCCCTCTCATTTCACTTTATGAAATGACATGAAATTACCCCAAGAGGGGCATCCAACTTTTTGCCTCCAAAATTCCACTTTTGATTTTTAATTTAAAATTGGTATTAAGCCCAAACTAAGCATCCCACCTTATTACAAAGAAAAAAAGCAGTGGGCGGGAGCAATGTTTTGGAGCCCAACAAGCAAATTTTTCCAGGAGCGCGAGCGGTGAGAAGGATGCCTGACATAGTTTTTCGAAGGATGCTTCGCAGGTCAGTAAGGATGGGATTGTGCTGGTTGGGTCTGACGGGGTTGCGCTGGTTGGGTCTGACAGGGTTGCACTGGTTCTTGGTGCGTTTGGGGCGGATGGGAATCCCCTGAAAGTGCAAACTATTATTGTTGGGCGAGATGGTGTTGGTAGAGGCCCTCTTCCTGTTTCTTCTGGCGACCATTAGAAATCTTTCTCTAATGCGATTCTGAATGCTCGTTCCCATATTCCTTTCACTTCAGCTAGGGTTCGGCCTCTGCCTTGTGCCTGTGCATCACCTGTTGTGGTCTGTGGGCCTGAGGTTGCTGAGAATGAGGATTTCTATTTGTGTCAGGGTGTGTCTGCAGGTTCAATGGCTTGTGGTCCTCCCTTCCTAATCTCCATGAGTGGGTTTCCGGTTCCTGGAAGCCTATTGTTTCTAGACTGATTGACCTCTATCCCAGTGCTAGAGGTTTTTTCTTTGCAACCTTTTTTTCTCTGAGGATCATGACTATGTTGGACAGGGTGTGGATGTGGGGTGATCATTCGCTATTAATTCGGCCTTGGTCTCGCTCTTTCAATCCTCTTACAGAGCCTCAGAATATCCGACCGGTTTGGGTTCGACTGTCAAATCTTCCTCTCCAGTTTTGGGAGGATTCTTGTTTTGAAGCTATTGGCAACGCCATTGGTAGCTTTTTGAAGGTGGATTCTACGTCTCGAGACCTTGGGCATACTATGGTAGCTCGTATTTTGATCTATTTAGACATCTCCAAAACTCTCTTTGGGGATGTGGTTTTGATGATGGAGGACAGACCTTGGAAGCAACTCTTGGACTATGAGAGGCTCCCTTTTCGATGCAAGAGTTTCTTTGTTGTTCATTTGGCCTTTAGCTACCCACTTGCTCGTCGTAAGAGCGCTGCTATTTGGTGGAAGGATGCTCTCATGGACCATCTCACAATGGGATCTCCCTCTTTGGATTTTTCTGTGGATGTCTCTTCCTTGTCTACTTCTTCTTTGGAGGTTGTGTCTCCCCTAGCTCCTCCTTCGGTTCCTTCTGTGGAACCAGTGTTGCCCTATATTGTTCTTGTTGTGTCGACATAACCTACCTGTCCTTTGACGACCACTTCTATTGTTCCTCCGACGAACACTTCTATTGTTCCTTTGAATTCTCCAGACTCCTCTTCTTCGTTACTGGCTTCGCTGCGTGGTGACCTTTCCTTGGTGGTTGTTGAGCAACCGCTCCTCTCTCCTCGCTCAATGGACTGTGTCTCTGAGCCTTCCTGGTCTGTTGTGCAGAGAAAAAAGAAGGGACTACCCAAAATGTGGCCTCGGGTTTTGGGTGTCAGGTCTATTCCCTTAGATTTTGGGGTTGTCTAGTCCTCTTGACATGCAGTGTGTATGTTGTTCATGTCTTGTTTATGTTGCCTAGTTCATGCCTTGTTTTGAACTAGTTTGTTTTTTGCCCTTGGGCTCTCCGTGTAAAGGGTGTGGCGCCTTGTAATGCTGCTTACTTTATCAAAAACATTAGCCTTTAAAAATGATAAATAAATGTCTTTTCTAAGCATCCACTTGAAATGCATGGCCCCTCTTTTAAAACAATTTTGTGCAACTAGGCCAAGGGGTATGCTCATAAGGAAACTATTTTTCCTTATTCAACCTTCTAAAACAACGTTAAGTTATCTCATTAGGCACCAAGGTACTATTTTATGACCCCTCTGACCTTCAATATAAAGTTATAAAACAACTTTATTAAAATCATTTTGGAGAGAGGAAATAGAAATATTAAAATAATCTGACCTTAGCAAACCCAAATCCAACTGAAAACACACCATTGAGAGTGGCCTGACCTGGACCACCTTTCCACAAATAAACTTACTATTTTTAGTAAGCACTAAAAATAGCAAATACTTTGAAAACTCAAATTGGTGAAGAAACTGATAAGCAACTCGACTTACTGTAAACAATAAGTGTTGAAATTGGCCCTGGCTAAAAATAGTAAGCCACACCTAAAACGCTAAAAAACCCCACAAAAAGGACTAAGCCAAGGCATTAAAACTCATCAAACAACTTCCACACATTGCTCAAACAGGAAACCCTACACTACTCTGTCTATCGGACCAGTTACTAAATATAGCACTTACTAAAAATAGTGTGTCAAAACCAGACTAATCCAAAAGAGGACACAAAAAATGGGGACATTACAAATAGGAATTTCAATTAGTAAATTTATAATCTTAAATGTATTACATTTCTTATTTTGATTGAAATTGTGGTTTTAGGGCAAAATCTAGGAACATCCCAAATAGGGGACATTACAACAAATTTGATAGAAACCTTGCAGGATAGTTATCCTTGTATTGCGAGAGCATGGAAAGCGGGTCGCCCTTCCATCCCTCAGCTCACCTTGGAGGTTAGTCATCCTCCTTAATCAAGCCTAGGAGCACTAGTAAGCCTCCCAGCCCATGAGGCCTAACCCCTTAGGGTGGCATGCCTGATAAGAGCATAAAGACTACCTACCTCCACCAAGCCCAAGAACACACATATGCCTCCCAACCCATGAGGCTTAACCCCCTATGGGTAGCGTAATTGATGGCGAGTTTGTTGAACCTTCACCTCTCGTGAACTCAAAAAGTTGATCAACCTTCCTATTATTCATTGATACCACTGTAATGTCCCCTATTTGGGATATTCCTAGATTTTTCCCTAAAACCACAATTTCAATCAAAATAGGAAATTTAATACATTTATGATTATAAATTTAGCAGTTGAAATGCCTTTTATAAGATATAAATCTTGGTTTAGGTCCTACAACAATGTTAGTTTCCAACATAATCCATGAGGATAACTATTATCCATAAGAGTGAGAAATTGATAGTATTAATAATCATCCTAACATATTCCTATTGTAACCATATTAAGAATTTGATAGAAACCTTGCAAACCACAATCTCAAGGATAGTTATCCTTGTAATGTGAGCATGGAAGGTGGGTCGCCCTTCCATCCGTATTTGGGATATCCTTGTTTCGCAATCATTTCTATTTAATTTAAAATAGGTTATTATATGAATCTTCCATTACATGTTTATAAAAAATAAGCATTTAGATTACTCGCAAAGATCAATAATTTTTGCAAGTATCTTTATGGCATGAACATATAAAAATATACTTATGATTCTACTATATTCACATATTTATCTTTTAGTCTAATTGTTGTTATAATATATCTATTTCTACTCTTACTCAGTTCTGATTTCTTAATGCTTTTCTTGCTTAATGTATGATCAATCCCTTACTCCTTAGTTTCCAAAAATGAAACTCCCTTCCTTTTATACCTTCCATCGTTGGGAGTGCGGGGGGGAGGGGCGAGGGGGGAGTGGGTGGGGTCATATCCCTTTGTTTTGAAGGGATGCATTCTTTTATAAGAAATTGCTACCCTTCCTAATGAGTCGTTGCCCTTCCCTAACCGTTGCTTAGTTTATTTAATTAATATGCTATTTGATAAATGTTGCCCCCACTTGTCTCAGTCAGCCCTTTGAATTAAATTGCTACCCTTTTTAATTTCATTAATCCATGTTGGCATCCTATTTGAAATGCTAATATATTTTATTTATTTACTGTGGCTATGATCCTATTTATATGGTTGCAATTCCATTTATTGGTAGGGACATGACAATTTACTCAATCCACTTTGGGCAACACTATGTGCATCATAAAAACACGCATGAATTACTCTTCAGATAGAAGATTTTACATCTCACACTCAATGTGCATCATAGAAATATGTGTGAATTACTCTTAAGATGTAAGATTTTATACCTCACACTCAAGGTGCATCATAAAAATGTACATGTCTTACTCTATTGCAAGGAATTAACATAAATGTAATTACAATACGTAGGTTGAATATTTGAAGTCTCATTCTATTGTCTAAGATATTTATCATATACCTATTAGCCAAATTTTGATGCTTATATTGCAAAACACTTACAATAAAAATCCCTCACATTCACAAAAGGCACACACTAATATCAAAGGAACTTCAACTAGTCTTGGTCTTTCTATGGCATGGATATTCAACATTGCTACTTGTTAGAACGAGCTAGAAACACACTCTCCTTGCCAAACAAAAGATTCTAGGGGAGAGGGGCTAATGGTTGTACAGGGTCCAAATGTTGTTATACCACTTATGCTTATAATATCAATATTGCCACATATTTATATTAAAAATTGTTAATAAATAGTCCACATGTAAATAAAATAAAAAAACCAAATGTTGATGAAAATGGACCCATACTTGAACGCATGAAAACCTATGAATGTCATATAAAAAAACATAAATACATTCATTAACAAATAAAATAAATAATTTTTTGTTTCAAATAAAATATTATAACTATCTACTATAAGTGTGTTATTTATAAAATAAGATGTTCATTTAAACAAGTATTGTTGTCATAGTGTAAAAATATTATTCTTATGTGTACAACTATTGGGCTAGCAATTTATATGCATTGGAGTACTTCATATTAATAGTTTGTCCTATCACAAATATAAAAGGTGAACAAAATAAATACCTTGTATTTTCCCATGAAATGTGAAGGATTGTCAAAAAGTTAGTGTTCAACTATTCGTCCATTTTTATTGGATATAAGTTGTATTTTAAATAATAATGCGTTGTTTTTATAACAAATAGTTTTTTTGTGTTCAACTATTAATCCATTTGTGTTGGATATAAAAGTTAAAGATAACAAGGATTTATGGTTACAAATAGGTATTTGGTCCAAGGTTGCATATAAGTTATATTTTAAGTAAAAATATGATATTCTACAAACAACAAATGATTTTTTTTGTTCAACTACTAGAGGTACCATGATTAAGTTTCAGTCGAATCTTTAAAAAGTCAAATTTTGGACACTTCTTAGTAGATGTGCTGATGTGGCAAGTTGTGTGATGAGTCACACCTCCAAACCTTAGTTATAGATAGATAAGAGGCTAGTCCACATTTCAAAAAAACGGAGGTCCTACAATATTTCATGCACTTGCTACATGCTCACAAAGTTAGCCCGCATGACTAGTGGCCCCTCTCCCCTACTCCAACCATGATTCTTCCAAGTTCGTACATGTTCACTCTAATGTCTCAATCCACACACATTTGTACCGCAAACCAGTATCATATTTGGAGTTTTGTTAATAAGCATGTGCATAAAATGTATTAAGGTACAAACATATTAATACATTATGCATAGTGTGTATATGAGGATTTTTTCTATTTAAATAGTACGTTATGCACAAGAATTGAAAATAGTATGCAAATATTCCAAAAGAATACATCTAATAAATTACGTGAAGGAATCTAAGTTTCTTGCAACCATTTTCAAGATGTTTATTTTCTAATTAAAGTAGTTTGCTTCAAGAGGAACTCTCAACTATTCAGAAAATAAGCGGCATCTTTCACAAACTTGGGCGGAGTTTAAAGGTATTTTGGAATTCAAACAACCTGTCACTCCCCTTTGTGACATTTTGTTAGTTTCTCTACTGCAAGGGGAATTGGTCCACATACATTTCCATCCTCACAATTAAATTACTTATAAGCACCTGGTTTCTATTCCTAACACTACATAACAATGGATTATCATAATAGGTTGAGGATCGCTAGAATGTGACATAGTTTGGTAAGAGTGAATGTACAAAGGAATGCATGTGTTTGGTTAGCATATTAAGAATGTTTGATGCACAAAGAAGAAGAAAAAATGACAGGCAAATGATATGGTGTTACTGGTGTTACGGAACAATTTTTAGACCACTGACAATATTAAATTAATAAATCAAATCAAATAGAGCACAGGCCATTTTGATCGTACATTATTTTTCATCTATTTGCATTTTTAGATCTTTTTATTTCAATCTGCCTCTTATTACAAATGGAAAAATCAAAGTCCTTTATAACAATTCTGAAAATTGTCAATGTTCTATCACTTAGGACTTTTTTATTACATGAATGTGTATTTAGAAAAATCAATGTTCTTTCACTTAAGATTATTTTGATTACACGACTGTATTTAGCATCACTTTGATGCTATTTTTGAAGATCTAAGTTGTTTTTAACAGTATTGCAAACCAGCCAACCAATTTCACCTTCTCCTGCTCTGAGAAACATGGTATAAACCTTGGCTCATTGGTGTTTCTCTAAGAGGAATAAACGACCTTGTAAATTTCTAGACTCGACCCAGATTTAATACCAGGTCTATTCACATACAATCATGTGCCGACCAATATTAAGGCTATTTCATGCCATTTAGAATTTATCAAAATGATAATTGAAATTTCATATGATAATATTATGGTTCTATATTAGAAAACCATAATATTTCGAATGGAGAAGCAAATGTGTAAGACTGCAAAATATGTCCTGTATAAGGGATGGAACCCTCGCCCTTGTTTTCCTCTCTAGAAAAATTAGCCTTGGGCGCTTGTTTTCCATGGTAGAAAAGGTTTACCTACCAAAAGCAAATGAAAATTTCCATTTTGAACATGCCTGCTTGAGATAATTTTCCACTGACCTGTGAATTAATAGTAGCCACCCTAAACAATCATAATCTCACTTTAAACCGTTACATCAAAAGAAGAATTTAATGCCCCATACAAAGGAGGATGCTTAGTAATTAGGCATCCATTGGGAGTTATTGTAAAATTGATTGCCAACTATAACTATCACTGCTGTAGGTGTGGAAAAAGTGTAGGTAAACAAAACTGTTAATTATCCCAAAAAAATAATCGGTTTGAAAAAGATGCTCAACGGTTGGCCTACAACATGTATCTTAACAAATAATTTGACAGACTTTTCATTGCATTGAAGGAATAGTAAATATGAACTATTTAGTATTTAATGATTGAGAAAACCCTTTCTTGTAAGGGTATACCCTATCATTTCACAGGTTCCGAATGATATTTTGGGATATCTTGTGGTCAACAATCCAAAACATGTTTCATTAAACAAAAGATGATTGAGTTGGAACCCCATTTATATCAAAGCAATAACAGCAGAATAATCCATAGTCTATAACTCCCGAGTAAACACACAATCAAATATATGCACTTGCAACGACGTAATTTTCCCTGATTTCTTTTGTTAGTATAGCAGGAAGCATGTTACTTTCTCCAAAAGAATACAACTTAAAAAGTCTTAAACGTATAGGGTGGTGCTGCAAGTGACTGATTTCTATAGATGTGATAATAAAGATCATCCAAGAAGGGACAAAATGTAATTGGAAGTTAGATATTCTGAAGCAAGTATAATTTTATACTAAAGCAATATTTCCTAAATTACCCGAAAGTTCACATGCTGTGAATTTTTTTCAATGCTATACTACTCAAGGACTCATGTTCAATGATGCCAAGCAGAACTCTTTGAAGTTCTATTTGTACACAGTTGACTGAAAGCCAGCCATATAGATTTTGTTTACAGTAGAGGGCTTGAAGTTCATGGGTACATCCCAGTTGACATTTTTGTTCAAAGCCCAAGTCATATTTACATTTTTAAATAGTACATCAGACACGTATTCCATCATAACACCGGCAGTGTGATGGGGTACAAGTCCTTGGCACCCGGGTCTGTAATCAAATAAATCACCCTTGTAGTTTGTCCACCTTCTCAATTTTATACTTACATTTTTGAGTTCTATTTTACTCAATATACTTTCATCTGAACCAGCTAAGAAAATTCCATTCTCTGATGTTATGGTTATATTAACAAATTGTACATTGTATATTGACCCAACCACCGTATGTCGGTTTCGAGGGCATGCAGTGACATAGATTGGTTCTGCTCTACCCCACCATGATGGATCATAGTAGCGTGTAGTAATGTTTATGTTGGAAAATGTCACTCCATTGACACTACCTGTTAGATGTGACATTTTGAAACAAAAAATGTTGAGAATAAAACCAGTATTTATACATATTTAGAAAGAAATAAAAATTAATCTGGGCATGCCCTAAAAGCATTTCATCCGCAACATTGCACAATTATGGCTTAACTGAACGATAAAGATTTTCTTCACAAGAAGACGTATTTTCAGGAGCTCGAGCATTGGAGGAACTCCACTGCATCCAATGACTGTTGAAACGGTTTCCATGAAGTTTTTCAAAGTCACTTACCTTATTAAGTCATGTAATGAATGATATAAAAATATCTGATACAACACTTGGTTGATCATCAAACCTTAACATGCATAAGGATAAGCTTTAACTTGAATGCAATGAGTTACAAACTGTAAAACCATGTAAGAAATGTATTTCTTTTATTTACAGTAAATTCATTACTTCGAAGATCTGTGAAGTGTAAACAGAGGTATAACTGCTCTTAAGATGTTCGATTTGTGATAGAACTTTGTGCTTGTACAATAAGGGTTTTTTTAACAAGTTAGCAGTGATGTTAATGTCAATGTGGATAAGATCATAGCAAGAATAAGATATAACCATGTAGAGACAGAGAACACATGGATGGTCCTGACACTACTTGAGAGAAACATGGCAATAAATAATCTCGTGTACTTCAAAATGAGGAATTCCTCGACTTCTTGCAGTGGTAACTAAGTAACTTGGCATAGCCTTCCCATTTGGGATTGAATACACGATTGCTAAAATCTTTTTCTAAGACCTTAATTGCTTCCCTCATGGAATGGACTGAGCTGCACTGTTGGTGCTTGATCCCTTGTGTGTTGGACTGAGTAATCAGTTGTCAGCCGCTTCTCTATAAAACTAAAACCAACCTTCTAGTTGTGACTTGTGGGCATAGCCAATACTCTAAAGAAGTTTTCCTAGATGAGATGCAGCATTCTGAATTTAAAATAGTATGTGTTGACAATTGACTTTAGGAGGTTTGCTACAAAACAGGATTTGACTGCCGTTGTAGTATCAAGGCACATTTTGAATTGATAACCATTTATGTAATACTATGGAAAGAAAAACACTGAAGTGTAAGCTGCGTTGTTTTGCTAATCAAGGAGATGCAAAGTGGATGGTATTCTATTACCGCTTTATTCTCTAAGGAGATGAAAAACCTTTGAAATATTGTTGTGAACTAAAATCTAATTATACAAGATTGAACATGATATAATACAGTTCATAAACAGATTTGTGAAGAGTTCATTGCTGTTCAGGGTTTCATCTCAGCCAAGCATGAATGCAGCCCTCTAGAACTGGTATTTCATGTTGTCATGACTCCAGCTCTGTTTCTGGAAAGACGTTGATACTATAGGGATTTGCTATAACTAATTTGACGGATCCTGTAAAAGTAACAGGAATCTAACCCCTTGACTGCAGTTGCGTCCTTTGGGAGAAGAGTCTAAGACTAGTGTGCATTAAGACTTGAAGCTCGAAAGGTAGTCATTCCCTGTTACATCATAAGAACACAGGGGAACCCCTTATGTTACATACATTCTGGAAACTTGTGTGCATTAACAGTAGTCTAAGATCTTGTGAGTATCTTAACATCTAAATCTATAGTTTCCCTCATTATTATTGTTTCAACTTGAGTAGCAACTTTATTGTGGGATGATGCATTTGTCCCATGAAACACATGTCATAACATTCTGAATGGTTAAAGACATGAAAAGTAAACTTGAATGCACTAATTGTTTTGTCTACAGTAATAGTTTTATTTACATAAGATACTCTGAAGAATTGTAAGGTTCACATCGCCTGAGGACTGTGCAAAACAGGGAATGATGGGCCAACTCCCATAAACAGTCACTATAGAACTTGGGCAGGGGTAAGACAACAATGATTATGAGTTGACAAAACTCCAAAAATCCCATCAGAGATGATGATAACTGAATCTTTGTACCTGCAGTTTGGGCAGTACCCTGAAATATAAACTCACGATACTTATGAGTTATGTTGGTGGCAATCCAATATTTCAAAAGATGATTAGCCATTAGGTATTAAGGTGTGTACTTCGAAAAAAAATAGGTAAATCTTTTGCCATTCCTCAAAAGTGTGCCCCCCATACCCCCATCCTGAAATCCCGGAGAAACATGGAATAAGTTAATAAACCAATTGTGCAGGGAATGTCAATTATGTCCAAATGCAGTCATCAGTTACGCATCAGTTATTATGCCAGTTACTCATCAGATATGCAGTCTCCAGTTACATGATCAGTTACCTATCAGTTATGAGTGATAATTAGGAATATATCACTTGCAATAAACTGATACTAAAGGTGGCTGAAGGAATATTAGATCATTACACTAAGGCCTTCAGCCTGCAGGAGTTATGAAAGCCCTCAGATGCTTCTGTTGCACAGCCTTCCTCAGTCACAATCAAAAATGAGGAGCACAAGGCTGCTACACAAGACTTGCATATTAGAGCTGGTGGGAATGGTGTCATGGCTCCTTGTGTTTATAATGAACCAACTGATGACATTATTGATACTCTCAATAAAGAGCAATATAATGATTATTGTTTTTTATTGGTTTGACATTTGACACTGAATTATCAATTATCGCTATCAGCTGTGTTGTCAATTCCATATATTTTATTGTACCAATTATTGCGACACACACACACACTATTATCATTATCAGCGGTGTTCCCAATTCTGTATAATTTTTGTGCAAATTATTATATGTTACACACAAACATACACACATTTATTAACCTAGCCGTATCAACCCTAGGGAAAAAAGAAATATTGGTGAACCAGCAAACCGGAACCTGCAACATAGGAATATTTTTTCTTCTAAATCTAAGTTATCGATTCGCCTAAAAACGGCCCTGGATACGATTCGATATGTACCGGGTACGAGATTCGGGTACGGTATGCCTCGGATTCGCCCAGGATACGCATTTTCGCCTGCGGATTCGAGCTGGATTCGCCAGGCGCCTACAGATTCGTCCAGGATACGGCAAAACGAATCCAAGGCAAATCCGCGACGAATCCAGGCGTGAAAACGCCCAGTCCGCGGAAAAAGGCGTTTTTCTTGCATTTTTTATTCATTATTTTGACCGAATGTTGACTTCTTAATATTTTAATAATCATTGCAACCCTAATTTGTCCCTCCAAACACACGAAATAGGTAAAATCAATCTCATTTAACAATTTTTGAATGAAAAACAAGTTTTTTTGCCTCCATGGCTGAACTTTCTCTCTTGCTTGCACAAGCTTGAATAGACTTGAAGGCTGATCGTTGGTTGTTCAAAGTTGATTGTTGTGCTATTCCTAAGCACTTGCAAGTGTCCATTCGTTGCCAAGAAGATTGTAGAGCAAGATTTGTTCAAAAGAGGTAGGTTTCTTTGAAGTTTTTTAATTTTTTTCTTACATTTTTTTTAACAAATGAACTATTTTGTTTTGTTTGTATTGTTTTGTGGATTGTTCTCATTCTTTTAAGTTTTTTAGTTCAAAATTCAATACCAAAATTATTTCAATTTGTTGTGCCTTAGGTATTACAATGGCATCCACTTCTTCCTCAAGCCAATCTCGTTTCAAAATAAATACAACCTCTCCCCTTTGGAAATATGTAGAAATGGTTCAACAATGTCCAGGTGGTGGAGTATTTATTTGGATTTGTAGTCATTGCAAAGTTCAATATACGAGCTCATACAGTCGAGTGAGAGCCCACTTGTGTAAGATCCTTGATAATGGCATCAAACCTTGTCCAGGACCTCCTTCTGGTGATGGCAAAGGCCTTCCAAATGACGTAGTGTTGAAATATATTGCTAAGCAAGAAAAATTAGAGCAAAAAGCTAGTAGTCTTGAAACAAGCCATCCTTTGAGGAAAGGATCTCGATCCATGAAACCCCCTACACCACCACCTACTTATCTTCCACCTACACAAAGCCATCCATTTATGAACATCCATCAACAACAAACCGTGCCCTCATCAAATAAAAGATCTAAGGGACTGTTGGAAGCTTCATTTCAGAATGAGGCAAGAGAAATTGCTGATCAAGACATAGCAAGATGTGTCTATGCCAATGGATTGGCATTCAACGTTGTTCGTTCACCATATTGGCAAAAAATGGTGAAATCTATTAATGAGGCTCCAAAGGGGTATAAGGGCCCAGGTTTTGAGAAGGTGCGTTGCACCTTATTGGAGAAAGAGGTGAAACATGTAGCAGACTCTTTGAAGCCCATAAGGGATTCATGGATCAAAACAGGGGTGACCATTGTTTCTGATGGATGGAAAGATGCGAAAAATCGCCCATTGATCAATGTTATTGCCGTGTCCCCTAAAGGGGCAATGTTTTTGAGAGCAGTGGATTGTGAAGGACAGGTGAAAGATGGTCCATTTATTGCTAACATCCTTTGCCAAGCTATTGAAGAAGTGGGCCATCAAAATGTTGTGCAAGTTGTAACCGACAATGCCAAAAATTGTAGGGCTACAAGGTTATTGATTGAGGAGAAGTATCCCCACATTTTTTGGACACCTTGTGTTGTCCACTCCCTCAATCTAATGCTACAAAAAATTGGATCCAAAATTGAGTGGATCAAACAGTTGTATGCTGAGGGCGAAGACATCCAAATGTTTGTCACCAACCACCATATGACACAAGGAATATTCAGACAATTCTCAAAATTGGAATTGTTGAAGGTAAGTTAATTCTCAATATTTTTAAATTTTAAATTTTCTTTTGATTTTAAATTTTGATTTTGTAAAGTATTTATAAATTTAAATTATATTTTAATTTTAATTTTGATTTCCAAACAGGTTGCTAAGACCTGTTTTGCCTCCAACACAATTGTGTTGAGGCGACTTATAAAGGTTCATGAGGCACTTTGTACCATGGTAATCAGCCCTAATTGGTCCATATGGAAGCAATCTAGCAATTAAAGGGCAAATAGGGTCAAGCAAAGGATCCTAGATGATAGTTGGTGGGATCGTGTTGAGTACCTGGTTAGTTTCACTGAGCCTATA
This sequence comes from Sequoiadendron giganteum, assembly GCA_007115665.2. Lineage (NCBI taxonomy): Eukaryota > Viridiplantae > Streptophyta > Pinopsida > Cupressales > Cupressaceae > Sequoiadendron > Sequoiadendron giganteum. The sequence goes on from CM021105.1 coordinate 455,300,022, forward strand.
TTGAGCATGATCTGTTACACAGACATGGATAGACCTTGTTTGGGAGAAGTATATGATGGTATTGACTCAATGATTGAGAATATGAAAACCATCATCAATGCAAAAGAGGAAGATCCTGAAGAAAAATTCTTCAAAGAGCTACAAGAAATCATGGTTGATAGATGGAACAAAATGACCACTCCATTGCATCTTCTCGCTTCTGCATTGAGTCCCAAATATTATAGTCTTGAGATACTTTCTACTTCATCAAGAGTTGCTCCATATAGGGATGTTGAAGTGGCTCAAGGGTACAAGGCAGCACTTCGTAGAATCTTCAATGATCGTGACCAACGTGATCGAGTGAGGGTTGAGTTCATGGCTTTTGCATGCTCTGGTACTGTTGATCAGAATATGGATGCTCTTCGAGACAAGGTCAGGGTGGATGCTCATAGTTGGTGGTACTTCCATGGGCAAGAATACATGCACCTCCACCTATTGCAATTAAAATTTTATCCCAAGTTTTATATTTTGTAATTTTAATTTTAATTTATAATTTTATTAATTTTGTAACTCTTAACTATTTAATTTGGTCTTAATAGGTTGCTAGTTCATCATCTTCTGAAAGGAATTGGAGCACATACTCCTTCATTCACTCAATAAAACACAATAGGCTACATTCAAAAAGAGCAGAGGACTTGGTGTATGTGCATTCAAACTTGCGCCTCCTTACACATAAGCAAAGTTCCTACAAAGAAGGAGACACAAGGAGGTGGGATATTGAGCCAGAGCAGCTTGACTTGGATACTTCCACAAGTCACTTAGCTGCACTTGATATTGATGATGAGTATGAGCCTGAAGCAGCTGCTAAGTATGAGAGTGGTAGTGTTAGTGCTAGTGGCAGTGCTTGTGCAAGTGCCACTAATGCTATTTGTGGTTCTACACAAAATGTATCATCTAATGATGCTGATGATGCTACTTTTTTTGATGACCCATATGATTCAGATTGATCATTGATCAATAATAGCTGATTGTAAACACTTGACATTTTATGTTTGAACTTTAATTTATAAATTTAAATTTTATATCATGACATTCGAGTAATCGTTAATATTTTAATATTTGACTTAGTGACTATGAAAGTGGTGATGTATTTTTGCTATGTTATTAGACTATTAATACGGTGGTGTATTCTAAACTCAATTACTGCTGCAAATATGTATATATTTCTGATTTTTATATGTTTTTTGTATTGCCGAATCCAAGCCGTACCCAACCCCAAATTTTTTTTTGACCGAATCCCATACCGGATTCGCGTACCCGTACCCGAATCCAAAAAAGAATCGGTAACTTAGTTCTAAATATTTTAGATATTCCATATTGAAATTTTTCCTTTAAAAAGAACAGTTTCAAATTTGATTTCAAATAATTTCACTTATTTTGATGGTCTTACTGTTAGTGTTTTTTAGATCAGATTAGACAATAAAGAACTCAATAGAATTGCAACATATAAGACAATGAACACAACAAGATACCCTGGGAAAACCCTCCTCTTGAGGGAGAAAAACCCAGCAATTGATCTCTTCTATAATGTAGAACAACTAGCAAAAATCTGCTTACAACTCAGGCCCAGCAATGGCCAATAAAGAATGTAATGAGGTCGCACCTCTCCTAGATACACAAGATACAAATGAATATCTTCTTCCTTGACATCGGACTGCTGCTGCAAATGCGAATTCTGCTCTTAATGATAAATGCGAACTTGCTTGATGGAATGATTTACAATGCCAAAGTGACCTTGTATATATACAACATAGGCGCCTCTTCATTTAGGTCGGCCTTTACATAATAAACAATTAACATGTCTTAAGGTCGGCTCAAGGTTAAGACAAGAATAGGCGAACTTGTAGGGGTTGGCCCTTTAGCACATAAAATGTTTGATATAAATTAAATAGCCAAGAGGCTATTCATTTAATTTATCTTTTCTTCTTGGGAAGTGTAGACCGAAGCTGTCATAACATCAACACTCCCTCTTAGCTAGGGATGAACTTCCATCTGCACAAGACACATCATATTAGAATGAAAACAAAATAGAATATCACCTCAACGTGATATTAACCATTATGGCTACTCCCATAGATGGTATAAAGTCATCACGGATTCCCTCACGTGATGTTGTCATGGAGTCACACACATGACATCCACCATAGCTTCTCCAAGAGGGTGGAAACAAAGGCTTTCACCTCAAATCTCTCTCAATAGAGAATTGCATTATCAAGGGCTTACACCTCAGCTCTCTCTCAGCAGAGAATTGCATTATCAAGGGCTTGCACCTCAACTCTCTCTCAGCAGAGAATTGCATTATCAATCAAGGATCACTGATTACTGAGACTCTTTTCTCAGTCAAGACCGCATTCTCCACCATACCAAGTTTCTCTCGGAAGTACACAAACTTAATCCTAGCGAGAGGCTTGGTGAGAATGTCTGCCGTTTGCTCTTCAGTGCTGATATACCTCAACTGTATAGCTTTCCTTTGCACCATATCTTTAATATAGTGGTACTTGATCTCAACATGTTTTGTTCTGTCATGAAACACAGGATTGACAGAAAGCTTCACACAACTTTGATTATCACAGTGTATAATAGTAGGCTCCATTGATTGTCCAAACAATCCTGCAAGGAGCTTACGAAGCCACACTGCCTCACGAGCTGCCACACAAGCTGCTATATACTCTGCTTCAGTTGTACTCAAGGCCACTGAAGACTGTTTCCTGCTACACCAGGAGATCATAGCAGTCCCCAAACTGAAGCAACAACCAGAGGTACTCTTCCGATCTGAAACACATCCTGCCCAATCAGAATCAGTAAAACCATGCAGCTCCAAATCCACGTTTGAAGAATATCTCAACCCATATCCAATTGTGCCACATAAATATCTCAGGATATGTTTAGCTGCTACAAGATGTATTTGCTTTGGTTCACACATAAACTGGCTAAGTGCACTCACTGCATAGCAAATATCAGGTCTAGTGTTAACTAGATACATCAATGAACCAATCAACTGTCTATACATCGTAGAATCCACTGGTTCTGAACTAGCTGCAGCTTCTTTCAACTTATCTAAATTAGACTCCATGGGTGTAGACATAGGTTTGCAGTCAATCATACCAAACCTTTTGAGAATGTCAACAATGTACTTGCCTTGACTTAGAATCATCTCATCTGGCTTTTGCCAAACTTCTAAGCCAAGAAAGTAATGCATAAGACCTAGATTCTTCATCTCAAACTCTGAAGCTAATTCCTTCTTGCATTTTAGAATTAGATGTTCTTCACCAGTAATGATCAAGTCATCAACATATAAAACCAAAATTAATGCTTCACCATTTACTACTTTGAAGTAGAGGTTAGAATCTGCATCATTCTTTGAGAAACCCAGACTTGAAAGATACTGATCAATTCTTTCATACCAAGCACGAGGAGCTTGTTTAAGACCATACAAGGCCTTCTTCAGCTTGCAGACATGAGACTCTTTCCCATGCACCTCAAATCCTTCTGGTTGCTCAATGTAAACTTCTTCTTCTATTATGTCGTTCAGAAAAGTTGTCTTTACATCCATTTGGTGAATCTTCCATCCTCTAGATGCAGCAATAGCAATGATGGTTCTAACAGACGTGTAACGAGCCACAGGAGCAAAAGTTTCTTCATAGTCAACTCCCTCTTTTTGTGAGAACCCTCTAGCCACAAATCTAGCCTTGTGTTTCTCAATGCTCCCATCAGCTGCATGCTTGATCTTGAAGAGCCACTTAGAAGACACCACAGATTTGTCTTTGGGTCTAGGAACTATATCCCAAACATCATTCTTAAGTATAGACTGATACTCCTCAAGCATGGCATCCTTCCATACTTGATGACTAGAAGCTTCTTCAACATTTGAAGGCTCTGACTCAATAATCTGACTCATCAAGGCAACATAACTAGAGAACTTGTGAGGTCTCTTGCTTTCTCTGAAGGCTCCTCTTGGAGCTGCAAACCTTTCTGCTTCCTGCATTGTCCTACGAGCCCAAAGAGGTCTTTTCTTTCCAATCACAATGTCTAGAGGCCCATCAGTAGGATCCAAAGGCTCAGCTGGATCAATATCTTCTATAGGTTCTGTATCCTCCTTCAGATTCTCTGGAATATGGTCAACTTCCATATCTTGAGGAGGTTCTTCTTCATCAATCTCCATAGGAGTGCCTTTGGACCTTCTGTAAGCAACATCTTCCTCAAATGTGACATCTCTACTAATCTCAATAGACTTCTGTCCAGGAATGTATATCCTGTAAGCTTTTGATGTCTCACTGTAGCCTACAAGAATTCCTTTCTTCCCAGAAGGTTCTAGTTTTGTTCTCTTTTCCTTTGGAATATGAACATAGACTGGACAGCCAAAGATCCTCAAATGACTAACTTCAGGCTTCACGCCTGAGAATGCTTCTTCAGGAGTTTTATTCTCTAAGATCCTATGGGGACTCCTGTTTTGAACATAGACAGCTGTTCTTGATGCTTTAGCCCAAAGAGAGATTTGTAAGTCTTGATCATGAATCATAGCTTTCATTGCTTCCACAATAGACCTATTCTTCCTTTCAGCAATACCATTTTGTTGTGGATTATAGGGAACACTGAACTCCCTCTTAATCCCTGCTTCAATACAAAAGTCTCGAAATGTGCCAGAAGTGTATTCTCCACCATTATCAGATCTCAATACCTTGATCCTCTTCCCAGACAGATTTTCAGTCTGTGCTTTGAATTCTTTGAATCTTTCTAATACTTCTTCTAATTCTTTAGATCTCAAGAAATAAATCCAAGTCTTTCTAGAGTAATCATCAATGAAAATAATATAATACAAGAAACCACTAGATGATGCAATAGACATTGGACCACACAAATCAGAATGAATGAGATCAAGAATACATTTAGATCTACTTTCACTGGAATGAAACGTACCTTTTGTGTTCTTGCCTAGGGCACATCCCTTGCATGTACCTTCATGTTCTTGATCGAATTTCGGAAGACCGGTGACCATCTTCTCCATGATAGGTAGAGCACGAAAGTGAATGTGAGCCAATCTTCGATGCCAAAGATCACACATGCTGGTACTGTTATGCACAAGTGCTTGAAGAGGACGAGTGCACAGCCTGTAGAGACATTCATGTCTAACTCCAATCACTTGAGCAATTTTGAAGCTGGAGTTCTTTGCCCATATAAGAACTTTCCCTTTAGAGAAGGCAACTTGATAGCCCTTGTCTTCTAATGCTGAAATTGAAACAAGGTTCCTCTTTATCCCTGGCACGAACAGTACATCATTCAACTCCAAAGAAATTCCTAAATCCAAGTGAAGAGTGGAATTTCCGATCCCTTTTACAGAATATCTAGCATCGTCTCCAATGACAACTTGATCACTGGAGTTGCTTTCCATTAAGTTTGAAAGGTGACCTCTGAACCCGGTGATGTGCCTAGAAGCACCACTATCAATCAACCAAGTGTTAGAGTTAGTAGAAACATTGCTAGACAAGGCTGAATAAAATAGATAAATCACTGGAGTCCTTTTGTGGAGCGACTTCTTCAACATCTGCATTGGCAACTTGAAGCTTAGGTTGTTGAGGGCAAACCCTCGCAAAGTGACCATACTTATCACAACGAAAACATTGAATCTTGGACATGTCTCGTTTCCTTTTGAAGGTAGGAGCATCATCATTTCCATCTTCTCGATTCCTCTTGAAGAATCCTTTCTTAAAGCCTTTACTTTTGTTTGATGAATGAGAGGCAAGAACTTGTAATTCTTCATTCTTTGAGCTTTGACCAATTCCTCTTGCTGTTAGTCTTGACTCCTCTTGAATGCAGTCAATCCTCAATCGATCAAACTTGGGAAGTTCAGATCTTGCACTGATTCCTTGAATGAACGCCTCCCAAGAAAGCGGAAGACCATTGAGAGCAAGCATAGTCAGTTCTTTATCATCAATCATGTGACCAATAGTGGAGAGCTGATCTTTTATCTCTGAAATCCTCATGAAGTATGTAATAACAGATTCTCCTTTCGCCATTTTCACATGATGAAGTTGTTGCTTCAGTGCAAGGGCTCGACTAGTGTTGTTGATTTCGTACATCTCTTCCAAGGTTGTAAACATCTCTCTTGCTGTATCCAACTTGAAGACAATTGGTACAATATGATCCTTGACGGAATCAACCAATACTTTCTTTGCCCTAGTGTCTTTCTTTCTCCATTGCAGCTTCTCTTCTTCCCCCTCAGGTTCGGGAACTTTTGTTTTCACAAACTCAGCCAAATCATTCTCTTCCAGAGTTAGCATGAACCTGAACCTCCATGATGTGTAGTTCGAGATCCCTTCGAGTCTATCCTCGATTTTCAGACCGTTCACCATCTTGAGAAATTTAGAAGATAGACTGAAAAGAAAAAATAATGAGAGTTGCAAACTAACAGATCTGAATTTGATCACGATCTTTTTCACACCCGCTCTGATACCATGTTAGTGTTTCTTAGATCAGATTAGACAATAAAGAACTCAATAGAATTGCAACATATAAGACAATGAACACAACAAGATACCTTGGGAAAACCCTCCTCTTGAGGGAGAAAAACCCAGCAATTGATCTCTTCTATAATGTAGAACAACTAGCAAAAATCTGCTTACAACTCAGGCCCAGCAATGGCCAATAAAGAATGTAATGAGGTCGCACCTCTCCTAGATACACAAGATACAAATGAATATCTTCTTCCTTGAAATCAGACTGCTGCTGCAAATGCGAATTCTGCTCTTAATGATAAATGCGAACTTGCTTGATGGAATGATTTACAATGCCAAAGTGACCTTGTATATATACAACATAGGCGCCTCTTCATTTAGGTCGGCCTTTACATAATAAACAATTAACATGTCTTAAGGTCGGCTCAAGGTTAAGACAAGAATAGGCGAACTTGTAGGGGTCGGCCCTTTAGCACATAAAATGTTTGATATAAATTAAATAGCCAAGAGGCTATTCATTTAATTTATCTTTTCTTCTTGGGAAGTGTAGACCGAAGCTGTCATAACATCAGCACTTACATTTCTCTTCCAGTTCCAGATCTGGATCCTAACATCCAACCTCATTAGTGGACACCAGCAATGGCAGTGTTTTTTTGACGAAAATATTTCTGTAAACTACAACCTATTAGCCATCATCAATCCGTATTTGTGCTTATGGGAAACTTTAACAAGGAATTGCTTGAAGATCTTGCTATCATCTAGGCTAATTTTCTTCCAAATGTGAAGACTGTTGAAAAAGCTCCTGTAGATGATCATGCCACAAGTCTTGAGATTAGGGACAATCAACAGAAAGCCACATGCAACAGATGTCCTAGCTAGCTTTGTATTTCATGGTTCAGTTAGTGGTGTTTGTTAAGACAGTTCCCCATTGTGTAGTCTCTTTTCTTTCTGTCACAAATTTGGGAGGTAAATCTGAATCAGAGGCACTGTAAATGTTTTCATTATTGTCCACAGAAAATGACAATGAAGCTACAAATCACCTGGGTGTTAGCTATTGAAGTGCCGTGATGCTTGGAGGAACTGGTTATGAGTTTGAGAATTCACCTTCCAACTATTAAAGAAAGGCCAGTCAGAGTTCAATCTAGACCATGCCTACTTCAACATGTATTTTGTGCAGATTCAACTGTGGAAACATTAGAAACCATTGCTGGATTAGAAAAATAACATAGTATATTCTACTTGGGGATTTTAAAGATGAAGAAGTTCTTCTTATCAATGCAATAAAGAACATGGACAGAAAATACTATAAGTTCTCACAGATCGATACAGGATATATTCTTATCATAACTTGTCTGAGAAGAATCAAATCTATCATTTTTTTTGAGCCATACACAACACAAGGCAATGTTGCCAAGAGAAGCATTAGTTCCAAAGGTTGCCAAAGGTAAATTGAAATTCTTCAGAATCCAACTCTTCAATTTCTTTGAGTGCATATCAATTCAATGAAGAAAGACTGTTTTAAAATAGTAAGCAGAATCTTAGAGAATTGTCATGGCCAAGAGTAGCACTCTTCCATTGGAAAATCTTAAATACCTGATCAGGGCCTTTCCTCTTACCGTTTTAAAATATTTTTTTATATGCAATAAATTTCTGTTCTAGATTCTTCCAAGTTGAATGAGTTTTTCTAAAGATTTTAAATCTCACTATTCATTATTCAAAAGTAAAACAGTTTCAGATTTCCTTTTCTGAATTTTCACTCTTTCTGTTATAGTTGTTTTCTGTTTTTTCTATTAGTTCCACATTTGGATCCTGACAATGACAGACAGGAATATCTTTTCTAGACTAAAATATTATGTACTTATTGTGATTCTAATTTTAATTGCTTAGGAAGTATCTCATATTATAGTCTAATTTCAATCTGACTTTAACCTGAAATTCGACTACCAATGGGGAAATTAAAATCAGTACAAATAGGAACTAAGATTTAGCTAAATGGATCAACAAAAAGGCTTCTCGATTTTAAAAGTTTAAATAGAGCTTTCACTGCTAATAATAACTTTGAATCAATACAAGTTGGAGTTAAGATATCACTATGTGCGACTACAGAAAAGCTTCTCACTTTCAAATTGACATAAGTGAAGAAATACTGGAGGGAAAATCTTTATCCTGCTACTTCTTAGTAGAAAAACTTTGGCTAGAAAGACATGCATAAAACAAATGACAAGAAAAATGGGGGAAAAGGGTGAAATGTCCAAAGCAAGGTTACACTCACTGTTCCTCTCCCCTACTAACAAATGATTAAAGGTGCTCGTATGCTAAATGGGTCCCACAGCCTTCTAATTATGACAAAACATACATGAGGAATAATGTTGTTACTGTAATGACTACTCATTGAAGTCATCTTGATATGACTTAAAACACACATGGCTCAAATCCCACAAAAATAAAAACTATAATTAAAAATGCTCCTAGAATCCTTCCACGCAAATGACAAAAACTCCAAAAAGACAAAAAAAAATATACATGAAGAAACAAGGAATACTAGGATTATGACAAAACGAGGAATGTAGGATGATTCATTACCTTCATCACGTATTTGTAATGCAAGTCCCCTATGTGAATCAACAATTGTAATGTTGTTGAAATGTATGCCCTCAAAATTGAAATAGCTGGCACTCCCAAACTTGATTGCTGAGGATTTAGTCCTAATCCAGCAATCTGTTGCTGTTAGATTGTACAGAGGCCCTGTATATGTCTTTGGGCAAATTGCGTCATCACCTGTATTGATAGTACATCTAGTAATAATAGTGTTGTTGGAATCCTCTATATCAATGCCATCATTATTTGGGGTGTTGAAGTCCCCATATATAAAAACATCATGTATTGAGATGTTATTCGACCGAACAAGGTGCAAACTGCACAAAAATATACAAGGTTTACAGTTTAGAAGGCTGCAGACAATATGTAAAATGTCCTCTTATACTGCCCATGTTCAAGTAAATTATATATGAGCTACCAAGTAAAAGAGAAAGAAAATCCAAGCTGAAATGACCTTCAAAAGTAGCATCCAGTAAATTTCAAGAATGAAAGATGGTCAATTGCCAGCAACCAACTCCAAGAATTTCAAACATAAATTACAACTCCTGTATCTCCAATTATACGCAGCTATAATCATGCTGAAGTAAAGCTTGCAGACCAGCATTTTATAACTCACCTTAAACTCCATGCCAAGGTGAATACAATTGTATCTCATGCTATTTATATTTTATGAATTTGTTACTTAAGATGATAACTGAGAAAATGTTACCAGTGGAATAAAAATAGATACAAAACTCTCATAGGAAGTTTTTGTACTCAGTTGTACATACAAGGCAACAAATCCTCTAAAATGCATTCATGTTCACCTAGTTACAACCAATAGGTTTGTGTTCATGATCTGTTCAACCAAATGGTCTAAATGATCCAAAAGTCTTCCAATGCACGGTAAATATTTCAATGTGTATGTCCCCATTTATTTCCAAAATAATAAATGCATAAAAAATGCATATAAATACTAATAGAGTACAAGAGAAATGCTTAGAAATATAATTTTGAACCTACAGGCAAATAATTAACATCTTCCTATTTACATTCAATATAGCCATAAAGTTGGCTGCATTTTTAGACCCTAGCACTAGCCAATGGTTCCTCATGGTGTACTATTTGGGCATGGGAATATCTAGTCATTGTGTACATGAGTGGGTTATGTTTATTAGTTCTGCATATTCATGGGATATTAGTCATCATATTTTACCGAGTTACTTGTGAAGTATTATGAGTCATCATGTGGATGTTACAAAAGCATCCCGATTATTGTATGTTATATGAAGGATTTAGCCATTACATGGACATATTGGTTTATTTGCCTTACTCGGAGACTTTGTTTTAACATGCTTTGCATAAGAAAGCAGAGCCTTGGTCCAGGTCATAAGTTTCTTGCTCAACAGTCCACATTGGATCCTGGGTTTGTGTAGTTTTCATGCCATGTAATAAAACAGCATATTAACCTTTATTTATGGCAGTAATTTTTTTGTTTTTGTGGGCCCATGTTTCTTATGCCATATGCTTAAATGGTAACTGTACTGCTGGTAGGAATTTCGTATGCATATTTTTCTGTCAATATTTGCACTAGTTGGTAAAGAAATTTTTTGTGATATGTATTGTGTGACTGAATGTCACCAAGGCAATTTTCATCCAGAACAGGTCGCAGCAGTGGCAGAATGAATGGCCAGATTTAAGCCATGCTCCCTTTGGGAAAATGTCAGTTCCGAAGAAAACCTACCAAAGAACTAGTTGTAGATATGTGACACCAATAATGCTAAAATTTTGGTAGACAAAATTGAGGCCTCTAATAACAATGACAGTAGTGACGATGAATGCCATTATAGTAAAGAGCAATGAAGTTCACAGTTCTGGATGGTTTAACAAAGTATTTCTGAGATTTGGGGGGTGGGATAGAAATTCCACAGCTTTACTAAAGAATGACTTATATGGTACTAACAAAGAAAAACCCTCTCTAGAACATTTACATCAGATATGTTCGTATTGATACCAAGGAAAATGTTATTCATATAAAAAGTTTACAAACAAATGAAGCGACTGTGTAAACCATGAATTCCAATTGAGAATTAACATGTGGCAACTAATAATGTCAGCTCCTTGACAATAAGGTTGCCTAGGATTCCCTGATATAGATCTATTAAATTCAGTATTTTCCCAAAAGTTATAAATAGATCTAAGAACTCTTAGAAGTAAATATCCTAAATGTCTGTCCACCCACAATACAATAGGGTATGTGAAAAAATTACAGCTCAATCTCCTCCACGGAAATTCAACCCAAATCACATGAATTGCATAAGTTATTTCCACTCAGCAGAAAAGTTAATTTCAAGAAAAGGAATACAATTCAAATACATGAAAAAACCATCCCATTAAAGTGATCAAAATTTTCTGTTACTGCCCCCCTTGTTCCATCCGTGATTTGGCTCTATTATCAGTATCACTACTTGAGAGAAAAATGTCCCAAAAACTGGGTACCGAGTTTCTGTTTCCCAAATTTCAGAGTCGTTTCACCTTTAGAATGAAAAACCAATCAAGAATCCATGCTCAGAAATTTGAGAGGTTCTCTAGATCTCCCAATCCATGACTTTGTCAGATCGATGCTTGCCAAAATTTACTCAAAACAACATACAGATTCGTTTATTGCAATGCAATCATTCAAAACACTGAATGGATTTGAATGAGGTAGCCAAGGTTCACATTGGATAAGAACATGTTTTAGTTACCATTTAAATCCTCAAAATGCTCTATCCTCCATCAATGCCCACAAAACCAAGGCTTTATTCTTCAATATGTAATCTACGATTTTATTGTGTTAAAGTGCCTCATTCCTTGACTAGAATTACTAATACTAATGTTTTTGGTGATCCAAGATTACCCACATACCATGGATGCTCCTACTTGGGTAGATAAAATATTAAAATGACATGAATTCTTGCTCATGAAGTTGGAATGAGATCTTCCAATGATTGGCAATGATGACCAATCTCAGCTAGACTCATGCAAGTTGAATTTTCAGCAAGATAAATTTTCAGCATACCTATTCTTCCACTTGACTAAGTATTCAGTATACTCTTCTAGTCTTCTTGATGACTTGAGAATCAAGGATTACTACAATTTATTCCTTTTATTTCTCACATATTTGCTACTGTCAATCTAGAATTGTCATGTCTGATTCATCTTGCAACCATTTGGCTAAAATTGGAGAAATATCAATTCGTTCAAGCAACTCTAACTCACATGCATTCTCTAAAAATTGTTTCAAATTTTGCATGGCCCAATCTTCTGCAATTTTTGAGTTTATTAAAGGTCCCCTTGAGAACCCTTTCCTTCCTCAAATATGCTAATACCAAGTCAACTAATTGAAATTTATGTTAAAATCTCTTCTGGTCGACATGTTATTTCTATTTTTTAGTACTTTGCTTCAACAGTTTGTCTACCTCTTTCATTTATTCTACAAAGTCCTCATCTTCACCACTCCTCATGCTCAAACCACCCATTTTTCTCAACTCATTGACACCTATAGGATTGCATCCTATTTTACCGGGTTCTGCAGTATTGCCCCCCGTACCAGATCTGGTCCCAGTTTGGGTTTGATGCAGCCTATGGTTTGCCCAGGATTCAGCCCAAGCACCCCATGTACCCTGTGAAGGACCAATGGGGTACCTAGGGTGCCTGGGGCTGACCCTGGATGAATCCAAATGAAGGTTTGTGCATCATTAATTATTTTGGTGCATTGTTCTTAAGATATTATTATTTATCCATGCTTTGTTAATATTTACTGAACTATTCTCTGTTATTCCATATGAGGAGTTGTGATTCTTAGTCATATTTGAAGGTGAAATATTTTTTCTGTTTCTCTATGTATTACTTCCTGAAAGAGTAACCCATCTAATCTTTGTAGAAGATTTCCTTATTCCAATCTACATTTATTTGAAAATGTGCAGAGAACTGCATTACAAGATCACTAGTGTTTTCACTTTTCTGATCTCATCTTTACTCTGCATTCCTACTATGAATTAATATCAATAAGCTTCATTTCAAACTAAAAAAGAAGTGTACTATGTTTTTACATCCTTCTAATTTTTGTCTTTCCTCATAAATCAATTGAGAGAGCATGACCAGTCAGGAAGAGAGTCAAGAGCCCACAATGGATAAATCCTTTCTTTGCTGAAAATGTTGATTCAGAGATCAACAGAATGTTGGATGTGGAAATTAAATGAATTTTTGACATTTTGTTCATATTGCATTTGTATCATAATAAACTGCGAAAGCTCAAGTCTGCAGGTCATTTACAGTTATATTGAGTATTACTGTTTATATATATATACCATACCCATAACCAAGGAAACAAAATGCCACACCAGTATAATTGTCCCCATAGCAAGACCATCAACTTAAATTGCATCCATAGACTATCTGAAATGGTGACTAACCTGTACTTTTGTTCAATTAATTATTCTATTGAACTCAGCCAATACCAAGGCCATATCACATTGTCTTGACTTCTCTTCCACCAAGCATCTTAATAGGTTTCCAAGACTCTTGCTAACCACCTCCATATGTCTATCTGCTTGTTTGTGGGTGGCATGCTAATCTCAACTCGATGGTACCTAATTTCTTCCACAACGTTCTCTAAAAGTGCCCAACAAATTTTGCATCTCTGTCCAACACTCTGCTTTTTTGTAACCCATGTAATCTCACCACTACTTTGAAAAACAATCTCACCACTACTTTGAAAAACAAGTTAGCCATGTTTGTACTTTGTACTATCATTAATTCTATGCAATGTAATGTCCCCTTCTTGCACTTGAGCAGTTGGAGTATTCAATTAGCCCATTCCAAAGTTCTCGTAGGCTAGTTGGAGTTGGATAGGGGACTCAGTGCCAGCATTGGGCTTAGTGTTGGTTTTCGGCAGGACTTTCTATTTATAGAAATGGCCAATTTGCAATGCTTACTATTTATAATAAGCCACAAGGCATCTCAGTGAACTTCAGTTTTGTTTCAATTTGTGTTTTGGAGAGTACTTACTATTTTTAGCAGTTGCTATTTATAGTAAGTCTATTTCAGGTAACTGGTCCCAAGCTGGTCCCAAGCCCATATTGCTTCAGCATTGTTATTCCTAAGGTGGCGTTGGAGAGTTCTAAGGTTGGATTATTTAATATTTGCCTTTTATCAGTCACTTAAGTTATTTTTATAACTTTATAACTTAAGTGAAGGGGTTGGTGGTCATTGTAAAAAGCACCTTGCAGCCTAATGTTATAAGTTAATGTTGTTTTAGAAAGCAACAAAAGCGAAATAGTTTCCTTATGAGCATTTGGACGCCCAAAGGAGGTATAAGATGTTTTTAATAATTAAATTTTAAAAGGCTCATGAGGAGGGCATTGGAATTGGAGGGAAAAGTATTTCAAGTCTAAAGTTGCTCTAATTTTCCTCACTTTCTATGAAGTTTCATTTTGGCTCTCATTTGCTTATCTTTGAATTGGCAACTTAATAGGATGCTGCTGGAATTTCTCCAAAGTACTTTGGTTGCGTGTTGAGGACGAAAACCCTTGCCATATTGAGTTGGTTTCGATGGTGAAAGATCCACCCTAGCTAGATTTGAGTGGTTCCATCCAAGGATCACATTGGGCTTCATCAGAGTTCTGATTTTCAGAGTTTTGGGTGGGTTAAAGATGAAGATTTTTGTAGTCTTTTGATGTGGGTTTGTTGGTAGGAGTTGGTTTTGGTGTGTGGATCATTTTTGTGGTGATTTGTAGGCGTTTTGGAGTGATTTCTGAAGTCTGATTTGCATTATCAGAAGTTTTGGAAACTCAATTTACCAATGGCTAAAAGAGAAGATTGATCATTGCTCCATGCACACTCGGGATATCATTCTAGGTATTTGCTAAATGGATTCTCCAGGTTTGGGCACCCCATTTCAAGCATGCATATGATTTATTTGGTTAAGAACTGATTTTTCTAGGCTGCTTGCCCTTCCTAGGTAGCTGTACCTTTCTGGGTATTTGTGGTTTGGTGATCTAATGTTGTATAGACTCCAAATCAGCGCTTTTCAGGGTCTGGGGTGGCTGTTCTTGGGCGGGTTGGAGACTTATATGTAGCTGGACTTGCTTGTACATGATTTGTAATGCCATTCTATTGAAGTTGCTACTGTTGGATGCTCATTTCCAGGTCTGATTATTGTTTTATCAGGTCTGATATAGCACTATATTTATCTGATTATAAACCCGAAAGCAATTTCTCTTGTTCCATGTTGCTATCTATTATGTATGGTATTGTTATCTATTACTTTCCCTCTCTATATGTTATGCATCTTGAAACACATTGGAAACATACACAAAACATAACAGCAACAAACAATCAACACAAGTGAGTTTTCAAAAAAAAAAAAATCAGGGGTCTATGTTACATGCAACAAAATGTACCATGTTAGAGAAACTATCCACAACGACAAAAACGGAATCATTACCTTTCTGAGTTCTAAGCAATCTTAGCATGAAGTCTGTGTTAAAGTTTCCCCAAGGTCTGTCTCAATGGTATTTGTAGACATGGAAAATGTACAAATGTCGTTTTGGCACACTTGATCCCAATTACTAACAACATTCCTTCCTGAATCATACTCTTAGCATTTCATCATAATTCTGTCTCTTAATCTAATGAATCATTTTTCATCTGATCAGGTCTATCACGTCCTTTGATTAAATTAATCAATTTAATTTAATTAATTTTACATTTATGTTTAATTAAATAAATCATTTTATTTGATTAAATCTCTAAAGTCTTCTCATTAAATTAAATAAATTAAACCTTATTTGATTTAATCTAACATATTCCTCTTTGAATTAAATAAATCAAATCATTTATTTAATAAATCATTTCCTCTCAATTCTAATTTAAAATTAATTCATCTATTTAAGTCTAAATTGTCACATCATCTAATTTTTCATTTAAATTAATCAAAACCTTGATTAAATTAATCCCTCTCACTAAAATCCTCTAGAGAATGCAACTTGCACAATAAATCAATTACTTTGATTTATTTAATTCTCTATTTTCCCTCACATGGCATCAAAAGGGAATATTCCCTCATTTGAATTCAAAAAGGCCAAGTGGACTTGGTCCTTCCAACAAGGCATTTAAAGCCTCTTACATGTCTTTGGCCTTGAGCCAAGTGACATTAACTTCATTTCCCTTCCCTCTTCAACAAGTCATTTCACAAATTCAAATTCAAACTAAATGCATTTATTGGCACTTTGGCCAAAATGTGCACAACCACTAACCATTCACATCATGACATGTGGCATTCAACCATTGGATTGAAGGTTAGTCTCACATTGCTCAAATCTCTTTCATTCTTCCAAATTGAAATCTATAAAGTGGAGGCTTCTTTCCTCATTTCTCATCCACAATTGCATGCAAAGTTACTCTTTTCATATTGAGAGCTAATTTTGCCCATTATCACTCAACCATTCATCATCTTCAAGATGTGTAACAAGGCTATGCTCAAATCTCTTTGGAAGATTTGACCATTTCTCAACCACTCAACATTGCAACTTAGGAATTGGGAAAGGGCCAATTGAACCATTCCATTGGCACCAATTCCCCCATGGGATCTTAAATCCATTGGCTTAATTAGGATTTATATGCTTCTCTTGTATTGTGTTCTTCATTTTCCTAATTTTAGTTTAAATAGATGGATTTCATGGGGAATCTCTCATGCTTGTTTACTTGCATTTGATCTAACAATTTAACGTGTTTGTTGTTCTTGTGCATTTGCAGGTTTAGGGGTTCACATTTTGGCGTTAGAAGCAAGGCTAACTCAAAGAATTAATCACGTTTTTTAAAATTTTCGCGTTTTTTAGCATTTTCTTGCAAGTTATAGGAAAACAATCGCGTGGCGTCATATTGCGCCACTTTCATCACCGCGACGCCATACTGTACCGCCTTCAGAGAAGTGGTGCCATACTGAACCGTGTCGAATTTCCAAACCGCGCCGCTTTTTCATTTCCCGCTGGTCATTTTTAAATTTCCTAATTGCGCCGCTTTATTCTTTGCGGCGCACTACAGCACCGCGGCGCCATATCACACCGCGTTTCTTCTGAACTACACCGCTTCTGCTTTCCCGCCTGTCAAATTCAAAATTTAAAACAAAGTCACTTCCAAAACTGCACCGCTTAACCATACCGCGCCGCATATTCGGTCTATGTTCCTACACAGCGTCGCCCATAGTCAACCGTGTGGCGCTATATAGCGCCGCTTTTATCCAAACTGCGCCACGGAAAATAGTGAGGTCTGAAAATTGACATGTGTTTTTTAAATTTTGGATTTTTTATTTTTTTTTTGACCTCTTGACCTTGTTTGCTGTCTTTTTTGCTCTCTGGTTTTCTGTCATTTTGCAAGTTGGAGCAAGGAAAAAGCAAAGGAAGAAGTTCATCATGACCTCATACTCATCATACAAAAAAGTGTTTTTTAAACACTAAAGTGTTCTTCAACACTCTTTTGGGATTTTAAAATTTTGCTTGTTAAGAGAAATTTGTTAATATCTTTTGCCTTAGAAACACTAGATTTATTTTGGGTTTAAAAAGAACAAACAAATTTCCTTTTTTCAAGCAAAGTAGGAGATTCATTATGACACCATGTCCATTTTGCACAAAAAAAGTTTTTTTTAAACACTAAAGTGTTCTTCAACACTCTTTAAGGATTTTTTAGATTTTTGTTGAAAAGGAATTTGTTAATATCTTTTGCCTTAGGAACACTAAACTTCTTTTGGGTTCTAAAATAAACAATCAAAATTCCTTTCAAAAGTTGTCAAAGTGTTAAAAAGAACTTTAGGAACAACATACTAGATTTTGTTTAAAAGTTAACAATTGAACAAGGCAATTTCACATTTCCTTTGGTACTTAAAAAAAACTCATTATTGTTTTGAGGGATTTAAAATGAACATGCATTTTTTGTGCTTTGTAATTTTTTTTGCAAAGTAGTGTCATTTAAAAAGGCGTATGCGCTTCTCTCGCACTTCACAACGTTATTGAGAATCAAAAGTCTTTTTGGTGACACTAAGTTGTATAAAATATTGCCTCCACATTTCAATTTGGGTACCTAACAATTGAACAAAACATGCGAGTGTGAGCACGGCATATTGCAAAGGTTCTCCCTTTGTTTTTTAACAAAGGTTGATTGAATGACGGGATATGCTAACTCGCTATTGTTTATCTTAACGGACCTGCCTTGTGAGAAAAAGTAATCACCCAAGGGAGCGACCCAACCGAAAACACGCTAAAGCCAAGCGACTTCCAACCGGTATATAAGTGCGGATTCTTGAGGAAAGTTCAAGAATCACGAGGATTATTCCGACGAGATGGACAAAAATGGACTCTCGCCGACGTTGGATAATCCCCCACGAACGGAATGCCCGAATTAAAACCCTTTGTTTAGAAAAGGCCAAATCCTTGTCTATTTTGTTGGTGCAAAAGGTCATGTCATTTGAAGCCGCCCCACGTTATACATGCGGTTTTGTTGTAAAGATGGAAAGTATGCCATGGGAGATTCATGGGTACTAATGCTTGGCTGACCCGAAAAGTGTGTGCCATGGAGGGGAGCTAGTGTGGTCAAGCATTTAGCCATCCGCACAAAATATGCACAGTTGGATTTATCCAAGTGGGAACCCAACAAAATATTGTCTCATCAACCTAGGGTTGTAAAAAGTGCTTGAAAGTAAAGAATACATTGTTTGGTCCTAAAAACATTTGCAAAATGAATATTCACAAGACCTCCAAATTTCAAACCCCTTTTAGGAAACAAATACTTTTGACAAATTCAAGCACTTTTTCTTTCCCTATGGATCATATCCTTAGAGATTTCTAAGTGTTTGGATTCTATCATCATTTGTTTTCAATAACGTTAAACATAGGAAACTTTTGACCTATTTTCCTTGATTTCCACATAATGGACCTTGTGAGATGAAAAAAAAAGTGGAACATTAAACATACAGTTTGAAACATAAGCAAGCAAGTGCCTTTGGTAAAAAGAATTCATTAAGCCAAGATAAGAGACAAATTGAACCTCATATGTGTTGTTCCAAATGATTTCTCAAAAAGTCAAGATTCCAAAACCAAAGTTCAAAAGGATAAGTCTAAAAGCCCATGAACAACGCCTTGAAATGCTCCTTGAAGTCAGAGAAAGACTAGTATACAACTTCTATAAAAAAGACTTCAAGGAATAATCCAACTTTGTATGCGTTTTACTATCAACAAAATCCCAAACTTTTTGAAAGGTTTGCTTTCCTCCCATAGGAAGTCTAGCATGTTCTTCAACACCGAGGTTTTGTAAAAGCAGTCGTGTCTAGGTTAAGGTCCAAGATCAAAGTTGTCCTCCTCATCCATCTCTCCATCAAACCAAATCTCATCCCATCATCAAACTTTTTGAGAACTCTAGAAAAATCACTCATGCTAAACATAAAGGGCTAAACCAATCATCACCCTATCTTGGCTTAACACACCTAGCCAAAATAGTCAAATCTCTTGAATGAATTTGCCTATAGGATAACGCAACTTCCTAAGGCCTACTAGTTCGCAATCACATTGGCTTAACACACTTAGCCAATTCACACTCTTGTGCAAGTTTTCCTAAGATAACGCAACTTCCTAGGGACTACAACTTCACCATCAATCCAGTTTGACTTGATGCACCTAGTCAAACCATCACAATCAATCTAAGTCCTAAACAGTTTAGCATAACCCTTCAAGAGTTCTTCAAAAGGTTTCAATCACTCACTTCATCCATTTATCCCATCATCATTACCACCCTCTTTGATCTTTAACTTCCCTAGTTCTTCTCTTTTGGGCCTAAAAGGTTAGGTTGGATCCCTATTTTTTATGGTCCAAACAAGATCACAATACAATAAGAACATGAAAAATATCAACGAAATATCAACTTCCGTTGACATGAGTCAGGTAACCTCCGAAATAAACCTTGCGGGATCAAGCAATCCCCCAAGTAACTCTCCTTTACCATTACAAAATCCTCAAGAGGAGAGCTATGAAGAGGACCTCACAAATGAAGACATGGGGATGACACAATCTGAAATGATGAAAATGGTTCAAAATCCAGAGAACCACAAAATTGTCAGTGCCATGTTCAAATACTTAAGCACGTTAGCGGAAGGAGGGGTTCAGTTCCCTTCCGACCTTGACGCAAGCACTAGTACGAACATGCCTCTTACAAACGCATCCCCAATGTCAAATGTCAATCAAGAAATGCCTCACACCCCCTTGGCCATCACACCAACCTCGCCGAATGTAAACAAGGGGAGTGCCATGTTTCGAGAGTTACAAAAGCATCGCCTTGTGACCAACACAGAGGTGGTTGTCAACACCGCACTGGATAATTCTGTCCCGGTAAATCCATTACACCCATACGTCCCACTCACATTCCATAATTCCGCTGGTTCATCTTCATTCCATGCCTCACCAACCTGTCAATCAAACATACAAACTTCTCTACCACAGGGAGAAGGTGGCTTGTTTGAAACAACAGGAGTTGTTGATCCTTTTTCTTTCCAAGGTAACGTATCATCTGTTCCCCCATTTCCATTCACATCCGCATCACCTCTCGGATTGGGTTTGCCTCCCATACCCCTCGATAGTTTCTCAGATCCGGGCAATGTGAACATCACATCAAATTCTCTCTTTTTGCCCATAGCATCACAACAACAAATCGCGACCATTCAAACCACCACGACAAATACATCAATCGGTCCTCAAATCTCACAAAGCATACCTTCTCAAGGACCGAGCATCTCAACCACACCTCCAACAACCCAAATCCCAACCACCACCATAACCCTTTCACCCGTCACAACAGTTGGCATCATTCCCGTTCCACCACCAATCCCACCAAAAACCAACATGGTAAATTCATTCACCACTCTAATCCAAACTCTTCAAAAGGCCAACCAACAAAGAGTACTCAAACAAAAGTAGCAAGCGCAAGCCCAAGCACAAGCACAAGCACAAGCTCAAGCCCAAGCACAAGCACAAGCCCAGCAACAAGCACAAGCACAATACCAAGCAATCCATCTACAAGCATACCAACAAGCCCTACAAGACTTTCAAGCACAACAACAAGCTTTGTTGGCGCAACAGCAGCTAGACCAACAACAAGCTTTGTTAGCGCAACAACTTGACCAACAACAGGCTTTATGGGAACAACAACAGATGGACCAGCAACAAGTGTTGTTAGAACAATAGCAGCAAGATCAACAACAAGCGTTGTTGACACAAATGCAGACATACTAGCAAGCCTTGAACGCACAGCAAAGTTTGCAGCAAACTCCCACTAGTACTCCTCCCACCAATCAAACACCTCACAACTCATTCATTCCACCTCCTGATCCAAGCAAAGACGTCGCAACACAAATCAAGCTGCTCTCGCAGCAAGTGTTGGACTTACAAGCAGGAAAAACAACAAGGACACTAGGCAACTTGTGCCCTTATCCTTTCGACAGAAGTCTCACCATGATACTGTTCCCAAAGGGATTCGAGATCCCCAAATTTGACAAATATAATGGAATGGGCAACCCTGAAAACCACATCAGGGAATTTCAAGTGCATTGCATGGAGGTTGCATACGATGACACATATCTAATGCAACTCTTCCCCCGCAGTCTGATTGGTCCAGCCATGGAATGGTTTTCTCGCCTACCCACGGGCATTAAAACATTCGAGGAAATCGTGGAAGCTTTCCTTAAGAATTATGCTTTCAACATGGGTGCGGATGTTAGTTTGGAAGAATTATCAACACTCAAACAGAGAAAATGAGAGCTATTTGCATCCTTCTTGCAAAGATGGCGATCTAAGGCCAATCAGAGCAAGTAGACCATGTCAGAAGAACAACAAGTTTGCACCATCATATCCAATCTAGATGAAAACTTGGCGTTCTACTTGAAAATGAAATGCATCACATCATACGATCAACTGATCCCAAAGGCGCTCAACATCGAAAGAGCCCTTACTGCGCGAGGAGGCGCATCAACATTCGCTTCACCATAGGATAACCGCCCGTCCAACAACTATAATGATAAACCTCGAACATGGTCGAGGAACAAAAATATCAGAAACGACGGCGTGGTCGATGCTAAAGTGGTCATCAGTGCCCCTAAGCAGAACATCCAAACCTATCATCAACCGCAAAATCATAATCGCAACAATTCGCAAACTAATGCGGTGGTAGCGCAGCAACAACCACTTCCCACCAATCAAATCAACAACTTGGGTAATCAAGGAGGACCACCTCCCCGAGGCAAGTATCCCCCCAAGCGGAAGTTCACGGCTCTTGGGGAATCTATCGAGTCCATAATGAAGAAGTTGGTCAAGGAAAACCCGATCAAAATCTCTAACTCTGAGCAATACGCGGAACCCATGACCAAACCGCCATGGTACAATGAGAACCTCCTTTGTGACTTTCACAAGGTCAAAGGACATACCACCGCCAATTGCATGAGGCTAAAGAACATCATCCAAGACCTCATCAAGGATAAGATTATCAATATCGAACAACCAACCGGAAACCAAGACCTGAAAATATACACAAATCCGATGCCGAACCACAATCAAGGAAACAATCAGGGAAACAATAAAGGCAAGCAAAAGTATGCTAGTGCTAATCTAGTGTATGAGGAGATAGTTGGATGTGTCGATGAAATGGTCATAGTCATAAATGTCAAAGGAGCCAACAACGACTGTGGAGTCACCACACATGGCGGAAAAGTCACCATTGCAGGGGCACCAGCTAAGACCCCCATTTCTAATACAAGAGTTGTCCCCTATGACTACAATGTCATTGACCAGCTGAAGAGAACCCCCACCCAAATTTCCATCATGGAACTATTGAAAATTTCCGCCACCCAGAGGAAGATCCTTGATGAAGCATTGGATGTGTCCACCGTCTCCACCACCCTTGACACAGAGCAGTTCCAGGCTATGGTTGGTAACATCGTTACCCCAAATCTCCTTACATTCTCTAACCAAGATTTCCCCCCCGCAGCCATCTCATAATCGCGCACTTCATCTTCAAGTGCTAGTCCATAAAAAAAAAGTCAAAAGAGTCCTGGTGAATGGAGGTGCAGGCCTTAACATTTGCTCTCTTAAACTTATAAAGAAATTGGGATTCGTCGAAGATTCCATTAACAAGAATAAGCGCATCACAATAAGGGCATATGATGATCAAGAAAGAATGTCTCAAGGCACTATCAAAATCCCCATCCAAGTGGGACCGACAACTATGGAGACCACCTATCAGGTCCTCAACCTTGACCTACCATATAACATCCTCCTTGGTCGTCCATGGATCCATGGAATGAAGGCGGTGGCCTCGACATATCACCAATGTATCAAGTTCTCAAATCAAAACGAGGTGGTCACTATATATGGGGATCCCGAACCTTTCGCCTACTGCAAAAACTTGGAAGCCAAGTTTTATAAAATCCCCCAAGTACCAAAAAATGACGAAGGCCCATCCACTTCATTCATCGACCCAGCCAACCTCGCTTCCACCTTTGTGACAAAGACACCCGCCATCCCTGACATATCCGACATCAAAAACATGATCCAGGACAATGGATGCGGTGACTACAGAATGAAAAGGAAAGCATTTGTTGTAGGAGAGTTACCACAATCTCCTAGGTCACATGGACAACCTCGATCAACTGAAACACCCATCTGCACCCTTAGGGCAAATCTTTCTAGATTCCGCCATTGGGGGGATCTAATTCAAGAAAGTGTTGACGAAGAAGATATCACAAGCTCAATATACCATGATGCGGAACCCACACCCACCTTACCGATGGAAGAAATCATTTGTAGCCCTCTATTGGTTTCTTCCATCGGCAAGGTGGGTGTGGGTTCTGCATCACGGTATATTGAGCTTGCAATATCTTCTCCGTCAACACTTTCCTAACTTAGATCTCCCCAGCGGCGAAATCCAGAAGGATTTGCCCTAAGGGTGCGGATGGGTGTTTCGGTTGATCGAGGTTGTCCATGTGACCTAGGAGATTGTGGTAACTCTCCTACAACAAATGCATTCCTTTTCATTCTGTAGTCACCACATCCATTGTCCTGGATCATGTTCTTGATGTCGGATATGTCAGGGTTGGTGGGTGTCTCTGTCGCAGAAGTGGAAGCGAGGTTGGCTAGGTCGATATATGAAGTGGATGGACCTTCATCATTTTTAGGTACTTGGGGGATTTTATAAAACTTGGCTTCCAAGTTTTTGCAGTAGGCGAAAAGTTCGGGATCCCCATATATAGTGACCTCCTCATTTTGATGTGGGAACTTGATACATTGGTGATATGTCGAGGCCACCGCCTTCATTCCATGGATCCATGGACGACCAAGGAGGATGTTATATGGTAGGTCGAAGTCGAGGACTTGACAGGTGGTCTCCATAGTTGTCGGTCCCACTTGGATGGGGATTTTAATAGTGCCTTGAGACACTCTTTCTTGATCATCATACGCCCTTATTGTGATGCTCTTATTCTTGTTAATGGAATCCTCAGCGAATCCCAATTTCTTTATAAGTTTAAGAGAGCAAATGTTAAGGCCTGCACTTCCATCCACCAGGACTCTTTTGACTTTCTTTTTATGGACTAGCACTTGAAGGTGAAGTGCACGGTTATGAGATGGCTGCGGGGGGAAATCTTGGTCAGACAATGTAAGGAGATTTGGGGTAACGAGGTTACCAACCATAGCCTGAAACTGCTCTGTGTCAAGGGTGGCGAAGACGGTGGACGCAGCTAATGCTTCATCAAGGATCTTCCTATGGGTGACGAAAATTTTCAATAGTTCCATGATGGAAATTTGGGCGAGGCTTCTCTTCAGCTGGTCAATGACATTGTAGTCATAGAGGACGGCTTTTGTATTAGAAATGGGGGTTTTAGCTGGTGCCCCTGCAATGGTGACCTTTTCGCCACGTGTGGTGACTCCACAGTCGTTGTTGGCTCCTTTGACATTTATGACTGTGACCATTTCATCGACACATCCAACTATCTCCTCATACACTAGATTAACACTAGCATACTTTTGCTTGCCTTTATTGTTTCCCTGGTTATTTCCTTGATTGTGGTTCGGCATCGGATTTGTGTATATTTTCAGGTCTTGGTTTCCGACTGGCTGCTCGATATTGATAATCTTATCCTTGATGAGGTCTTGGATGATGTTCTTTAGCCTCATGCAATTAGTGGTGGTATGTCCTTTGACCTTGTGAAAGTCACAAAAGAGGTTCTCATTGTACCATGGCGGTTTGGTCATGGGTTCCGCGTATTGCTCAGAGTTAGAGATTTTGATCAGGTTTTCCTTGACCAACTTCTTCATTATGGACTCGATAGATTCCCCAAAAGCCATGAACTTCTGCTTGGGGGGATACTTGCCTCGGGGAGGTGGTCCTCCTTGATTACCCAAGTTGTTGATTTGATTGGTGGGAAGTAGTTGTTGCTGCGCTACCACCGCATTAGTCTACGCATTGTTGCGATTATGATTTTGCGGTTGATGATGGGTTTGGATGTTCTGCTTAGGGGCACTGATGACCACTTTAGCATCGACCACACCGTCGTTTCTGATATTTTTGTTCCTCGACCATGTTCGAGGTTTATCATTATAGTTGTTGGACGGGCGGTTATCCTATGGTGGAGCGAATGTTGATGCGCCTCCTCGCGCAGTAAGGGCTCTTTCGATGTTGAGCGCCTTTGGGATCAGTTGATCGTATGATGTGATGCATTGCATTTTCAAGTAGAACACCAAGTTTTCATTTAGATTGGATATGATGGTGCAAACTTGTTGTTCTTCTGACATGGTCCACTTGCTCTGATTGGCCTTGGATTGCCATCTTTGCAAGAAGGATGCGAATAGCTCTCATTTTCTCTGTTTGAATGTTGATAGTTCTTCCAAACTAACATCCGCACCCATGTTGAAAGCATAATTCTTAAAGAAAGCTTCCACGATTTCCTCGAATGTTTTAATGCCCGTAGGTAGGCGAGAAAACCATTCGATGGCTGGACCAGTCAGACTGCGGGGGAAGAGTCGCATTAGATACGTGTCATCGTATGCAACCTCCATGCAATGCACCTGAAATTCCCTGACGTGGTTTTTAGGGTTGCCCGTTCCATTATACTTGTCAAATTTGGGGATCTCGAATCTCTTTGGGAACGGTATTATGGTGAGACTTCTGTCGAAAGGATAAGGGCACAAGTTGCCTGGTGTCCTTGTTGTTTTTCCTGCTTGTAAGTCCACCACTTGCTGCGAAAGCAGTTTGATTTGTGTTGCGACGTCTTTGCTTGGATCGGGAGGTGGAATGAATGAGTTGTGAGGTGTTTGATTGGTGGGTGGAGTACTAGTGGGAGTTTGCTGCAAACTCTACTGTGCGTTCAAGGCTTGTTGGTATGCCTGCATTTGTGTCAACAACGCTTGTTGTTGATCTTGTTGCTGTTGTTCCAACAACACTTGTTGCTGGTCCATCTATTGTTGTTCCCATAAAGCCTGTTGTTGGTCAAGTTGTTGTTGCGCTAACAAAGCTTGTTGTTGGTCTAGTTGTTGTTGTGCCAACAAAGCTTGTTGTTGGTCAAATTGTTGTTGCGCTAACAAAGCTTGTTGTTGGTCGAGTAGTTGTTGTGCCAACAAAGCTTGTTTTTTGGCTTATTGCTGTGCCTGAAAGTCTTGCAAGGCTTGTTGGTATGCTTGTAGATGGATTGCTTGCAATTGCGCTTGGTATTGTGCTTGTGCTTGTTGCTGGGCTTGTGCTTGTGCTTGCGCTTGGGCTTGAGCTTGAGCTTGTGCTTGTGCTTGTGCTTGTGCTTGGGCTTGCGCTTGCTGTTTTTGTTTGAGTATTCTTTGTTGGTTGGCCTTTTGAAGGGTTTGGATTAGAGTGGTGGATGAATTTACCATGTTGCCTTTTGGTGGTATTGGTGGTGGAACGGGAATGATGCCAACTGTTGTGACGGGTGAAAGGGTTATGGTGGTGGTTGGGATTTGGGTTGTTGGAGGTGTGGTTGAGATGCTCGGTCCTTGAGAAGGTATGCTTTGTGAGATTTGAAGACCGATTGATGTATTTATCGTGGTGGTTTGAATGGTCGCGATTTGTTGTTGTGATGCTACGGGCAAAAAGAGAGAATTTGATGTGATGTTCACATTGCCTGGATTTGAGAAACTATCGAGGGGTATGGGAGGCAAACCCAATCCGAGAGGTGATGCGGATGTCAATGGAAATGGGGGACGAGATGATACGTTACCTTGGAAAGAAAAAGGATCAGCAACTCCTGTTGTTCCAAACAAGCCACCTTCTCCCTGTGGTAGAGAAGTTTGTATGTTTGATTGACAGGCTGGTGAGGCATGGAATGAAGATGAACCAACGGGATTATGGAATGTGAGTGGGATGTATGGGTGTAATGGATTTACCGGGACAGAATTATCCAGTGTGGTGTTGACAACCACCTCTTTGTTGGTCACAAGGCGATGCTTTTGTAACTCTCGAAACATGGCACTCCCCTTGTTTACATTCGGCGAGGTTGGTGTGATGGCCAAGGCGGTGTGAGGCATTTCTTGATTAACATTTGACATTGGGGATGCATTTGTAAGAGGCATGTCCGTACTAGTGCTTGCGTCAATGTCGAAAGGGAACTGGACCCCTCCTGCCGCTAACGTGCTTAAGTTTTTGAACATGGCACTGACAATTTTGTGGTTCTCTGGATTTTGAACCATTTTCATCATTTCAGATTGTGTCATCCCCATGTCTTCATTTGTGAGGTCCTCTTCATAGCTCTCCTCTTGAGGATTTTGTGATGGTAAAGGAGAGTTACTTGGGGGATTGCTTGATCCCGCAAGGTTTATTTCGGAGGTTACCTGACTCATGTCAACGGAAGTTGATATTTCGCTGATATTTTTCATGTTCTTATTGTATTGTGATCTTGTTTGGACCATAAAAAATAGGGATCATTGGATCCTAACCTTTTAGGCCCAAAAGAGAAGAACTAGGGAATTTAAAGATCAAAGAGGGTGGTAATGATGATGGGATAAATGGATGAAGTGAGTGAGTGAAACTTTTTGAAGAACTCTTGAAGGGTTATGCTAAACTGTTTAGAACTTAGATTGATTGTGATGGTTTGACTAGGTGCATCAAGTCAAATAAGATTGATGGTGAAGTTGCAGTCCCTAGGAAAACTTGCACAAGAGAGTGAATTGGTTAAGTGTGTTAAGCCAATGTGATTGCGAACTAGTAGGCCTTAGGAAGTTGCGTTATCCTAGAGGCAAATTCGTTCAAGAGATTTGACTATTTTGGCTAGGTGTGTTAAGCCAAGATAGGGTGATGATTGGTTTAGCCCTTTAAGTTTAGCATGAGTGATTTTTATACAATCAGGTACTATTATTAATAGTGGTTTATACAATCAGGTACTATTTCCTTTCACCTTTGGCATGTTTACAAATCCTACAATGTTGTAGCAATTTCTTTATATTTTGCCATATCCTTCACTTACAAATTGTATATCTGATATCTGATGTAATAAACCGAATTTGATTTAAGCTACCCACCATGATTCAGGGTGTTGATGACACTTGCAGTTCAGTATTTAACTTAGTTTGATTATTTACTAAATTATACTGCTTTATTAGTCATATTAGAAGATGGATGCCGCTGATGAACTCTGTGTTCACAAGCCCAGGAGTTGACATAAAACAGGTGTAGTAGTAGGTAAGTGATACAAGGTGGGGACTGAGTGTCGACATCATCAGTATACAATGTTGTGGTGATAGACTGCCACCACCCTTTTGTGGTCTGTCATCATTGCAGCCATTAGTATGGTATTGTGAACTTGTCTTTGGAATTGTTATTGGCTTCCTTCTCTCTAAATCTTGTGGATGATGAATGTCATTGTAAATTGTTTGGGTCAGTATAATCACTGTTTTATGTTTGTCGCAGAGGGTTTTGTGTATGTTGCTGGTTCTTTGGTGGGGACTTCATCTTCACTTTTCATATTCTCTTCTTAATGCAAGGCAAGGTAAGGTAAAAGTTAAGGCTATTTCACAAATTATAAAGTTAAAGTTCCATAAAATTTCATATATAAATATATTATAATTTTAACCAGCAGGGCTGTGCATGAGGCTTTTAGAACTTTAAATAGCTTTTATTAATCATTTTTCTCGCAAGTTACTATCCCAATAGGGCACAGCCCTAACCTTATCCTAAATCATGGTTTAATGGTGGTTGCTAAGGGGTTAGGGCATTGGAATGAGTGGTTGGGATTTATTCTGTGCTTTGAGTTTGATGAATGTCATGGGCACCATAGTGCAAGGTAGAAAACCCTTCCAGTTTTCCTGTAGATCAAGGGCATGCATCACATGCTCTTTAATCTTCCTTCAGCTGGTTGCGCTTTTGTCATGAAGGCTGTTATCTGGAGTTTTTTGGAAGATTTCTTATAGGAGAAGAGAGAAGTTGAAGGGTATCTGTTTTGATGATTTTACATTGCATGTTGGTATTTTGGGCTTGATCTCCTTGCTAATCCATTGTTGGAAAAGAGGAAATTGTGTGATGGTACACTTTTAATCAGTGATTTAGCATTTAAACAGGTCAGTTATGTTCTTTAAAATTTAATCATTGGATGAAGGTTCTTCCAAATGGGTTTGGGCACAGTCCATGTTCCACGTTGTATGGTATTCTTTTTCCTTGTGAAATTTTGCATGAAACTTGCATGAAAAACTGCTGCCAGATGCACTTCTCTTATACTCTGTAAATTGTTCTGTATTATTAAGTAATATTAATGTTATAGCTGTGGCTAGGGTTTGATGATTGACCCAACTATATTTCAAGGAGAATGTAGGAAAATTTATGCAAAGGTGAAGCCTTATTTTTCTCTGTGAGAACTCCTTGCTAGTAGACAAACCCTTGAGTAACCTGACGTGCAGCACATGTCTGTTCCATGCTTCTTTGTGACGATGTTATATGTTTGTGATGCTGTAAACGGACAATGTGAAAGAACATGGGTTTCTTCTTTATTATGAATGTGTCAGTTTTCTTTGAGGGTTTGTGAATGGTATTTTTGAAGAGTTTGGAGAGGACGTTGGAAAGTTCTTTGCTGTTTTCCTTACAGTCACTTACATCATTTGATAGGAAGATTGTCTTATTTTTTTCTGCAATTTCGTGGGAGATATGTGTGAATTTGGTATGCCTCCAGCACATTTTATTGGCTTTAAACTGCTTTTGAGATTATGGTAGTTTCAAGCTGTTTTATTTGCTGTTCATCCTTCATGCCCATGCACTTATTGATTATTTATTTAAAATTGTCTGTTTTTACAGCGCCAGTTCTGCAACAAATACAATAGCAATTGGCAATTCCTATTAGTAATCAGGCAAGCGCTAATCAGCAGTCAGAGTTCCATGTTTCCCTCATACGATTCTGTACAGTTGCAAGAATTAGGCAAAACGCTGCTTTAAATTTTCTTATTACTAAGTTACCCATCCATTGGCCTGGAGGCCCCGATCCAGGTCCAGTTTGAACCCAGTTTGGGTTCCAGATTGATCCACCTGGGGAGTCGCACAACGGGCGGCAAGTTCACTGTGGGTTCATCCTCGACAAATCTGGGAAGAATCCAAAGCAACTTGACCAAACCCATGACAAACCTGAGCATAAAAGCTCAAGATCTTTTAAGTTAATTGGTTCTATTTGCAGCGATCTGATCTGCTTTTGTCCTAAAACCAAACACCCAGACTAACAGATAAGATTTTTTATGTATTTACTATTTATCAAAAATTATTGATGTAATAGAATATGTGGGACTCAGATTATAGATATGATGGAATGTGCGGGACACCAGAACACCCAGACTGACATAGAGTGGCAATCTGGTAATATATTATTGTGGCAGAGTAATTTTAGATCATCGCAGATCAATATAATATCCCAGCAGATGGAAAACATATTATATCCTGCCTACTATAATAGATATATAAAACATATTAAAGTATGTTTTTGATGGCAAATTATATCCTTTAAGTATATCGAACCCATAGTTACTAACATATTATTTTTTTAACTTATCGAACCCACAGTTGACATTTCCTCTCCAACTGCTGGATGACGCTGACCACCAATATTATTAATGGTGCCATTAAGCATTAATGAGAAATTTTTTTACTTATATATTTGAAGAATATCGAAAATGTAATGTCCCTTACCCGGACTTGCCCTAAAATCCATTTGTCTGCCATAGAATTTGCTTTGTTAATTAGGTTTAGGGTATCTTCTTTCCAAAAGAATGTCTTTTTAATACAATAACCCTAGATTGGAATCTGTATTCATCACATTAACAACATACTTGTTAGCATTAATATATAGACATCCAAAATCAGATATAATCATAAATATAGATTGATAAACATAAGAAGAGTCACTCAGCCCATCAGGAGAGGAGAATCCCTAAGGGCCTACGGTCTACCACCTTCCAATGCCCAACCCGTATCTCGGGCCTGTGGGGCAGAATGCCAAGGTGGGACCCTCACCCCTCCATGACCCAACCCTTGCACTGAGCCTGTGGGGCAAACTGCCCAACCCTTGTTATAGGCCTGTGGGGCAAAATTGCCCAACCCATGGGCCTGTGGGGCAGACTGCCAACCCTTGCTTTGGGCCTGTGGGGCGGAACTTGGGTGAGGTTTTTAGACGAACCACTTAAGCTATGATTCAGCTCTCCTAGCGGAATTACAAACACAATTCAGACAATTGATATGCAGCCATTAGTACTTCATTTGTATTTACACATATTATGCAATAAGAGTACTTAATATGATCAAACAGTTCCTTGAATCCTAATATGAAGGTATATCAGAATACAAAACTAAACTAAGCAATATTCATGTTTACATGTTCATTATGTTCATTTGTAATTCATCATATCCTGTAAGTCCAATATTAGCAGAAATCAAATACAAATGCAAATTAATCATCATTAAAGCCATATCTATAGAAGATAAACCCTTTGGCCTCTGATCAGTCAAGGACTACATAGTCCACCTAAGTTCAATGCCCATTTCCAGTATAATGAATCTATTGGTATCAAGAAGGCATGGTTCCAACACATCAGAGGGGACTATGCGCATTCCAATGAATAAAGCATATCAATTATTTTAATAATACATAGATTGGTTGGGCATACAAGGTTCATGTAACATTGTTATGCTAGATTGAAGACAACTAAATATTAAAGCTAAGTGAGTAGTCTCACCTGATTGGCTATGTCTTCCCATGACTCTTTATTCCTTAATCGTCTTCCTTCAACCTTATACTGGATTGATCATAGGATGAAGACAAAATATGCATAATCTACTTATGTTTATATTAAAGAGTCATCATTATTTATAAGGCTTAATAATTGCTGCGAGTATCATTATTGTATATTCACCAGTGATTCCCCTATCTACTTACCTATATATATATAATTATTCTTTCCTTATTCATATATATTATTTATTCATTGATAATGATATTATTCATTATAAGATTTATCTATATCTATGCATATATAATTGTATGCCTATTAAATAATATATATATATATATATATTAAATGACTCTATATTCCAATGCATAACAATCATTGTTGCTGCTGTTTTGTTTCTCCATATCTTTTCCCTCTTCCTTATTTTCCTTCCTTCTATATATACCATTCAAGGTAGGTGACTCATGGGGGGAATGTATTGTTTGGTGAAAGAGGTGACTTTTCATAAAATATATCCCTTTGTTAGATTTAATTGCTTCCCTTAAAGACTTATTATCACAATAATATCTATTTTTGAAAATAATACATTATTACTAATAATTATGATATTTCAGATTATATACTTATTTTATTATTTTATTTTGATGTTTTATTGAACATATTTTAATACTAAAGTATAATAATAAAACCAATTTGCTAATATCTTATTATTATTTTATTCTAATGTATTACAATCTTTGATGTGTAATGATTATAATATTTATTTATTATTATTATTTTTGATATTAAGTTATTTAATACTAGAATGTAATAACAATAATTTGCCTATATATTATTATTATATTTGTTATTTATATATGTTTATATTGATATGGTACACATTTATTTTATATTTAATCTGGATATTTCTATTTTATTTTATGTATTAATTTATTAGTATTTTAACACTTGGTCTTTATGGTATTTGCTATTTTGGGGACATGACAGAAAAGACGAAAACTTATTTAATCTTTAATATTATAAAAATTTAATACAATATTATATTATATTTAAATTTTGATATTTTTAATTTGATATAATATCATAATATGTTCAAATTTTATATTATTTAATTTAATATAGTATACATAAATTCTGAACTTAATTCAAGCTTTTAGATTGTAAATATGTATATCTTTATGAAATTACATGTTCTTGTAAGAACGCAACTCCAAAAAGAAAATTTGACCAAATCCACAACCCAAACCCAAACAGGAACCAGAACCTGTAACTTAGTTTTTTAAGAAACGACAAACATGCCTTAGCTCCAATGCTCATGCCCTTATTGTTGGGTACCCACACCTTAGACTGTCTGCTGCAAAGTCAGATCCTTGATGCCCTTTGCCATTGTGTTACTCACCATTCCCAAGAAAATCGAAGACCAAATTAATCTAAGAAGGATTTCTTTGGCTGCCTTCTTATTAAGTAATGCCCTTTTGGTCATGTGCATACCAGTCCAGATGAGCTTATGGACTTATTTCAGAACTTTGATGAGAAGCTTTTTTGAGGAAGACCCTCATTGGCAAGATACACAACCAGTTCTGGAAGACATGATCAAAGAAATTATTCCCAAGAAGTTGGATACTGAGTATAGTAAGTTTTTGGACCAAGAACTTTCTATGGAAGATTTAGAACATGCTGTTTTTTCAGTGCCTTCCAACAAGAGCCTTGGTATTGATGGGTTGTTAGTGGAATTTTATCAAACTATGTGGCAGCACATGAAAGATGATTTCTATTTGGTCTACTTGGAGGCCTTAGCTTAGGGTTCCTTAGGTCCTAATATTAATAAGGGGCTTATCAAACTCCTTCCGAAAGGGAAGAATGAAGACTCCATTGCTGGATGGCGTCCTATAACTCTACTGAACACTTCTTACCAAATTATCGCTAAAGCTATTGTTGTAGAATAAAACCGGTGGTAAAAAAGATTGTTAGACCAAAACAAACTGGGTTCCTTAGAGGGAGATTTATCCTTGATAACTTGATCCTTGCATGGGAAACTATGGGTTGTCAGTGGAATTTTATCAAACTATGTGGCAGCACATGAAAGATGATTTCTATTTGGTCTACTTGGAGGCCTTAGCTCAGGGTTCCTTAGGTCCTAATATTAATAAGGGGCTTATCAAACTCCTTCCGAAAGGGAAGAATGAAGACTCCATTGCTGGATGGCGTCCTATAACTCTACTGAACACTTCTTACCAAATTATCGCTAAAGCTATTGTTGTAGAATAAAACCGGTGGTAAAAAAGATTGTTAGACCAAAACAAACTGGGTTCCTTAGAGGGAGATTTATCCTTGATAACTTGATCCTTGCATGGGAAACTATTGAATGGGCTCAACAATCAAGTCAAAATGCTTTATTGGTGAAGCTTGATTTTGATAAAGCCTATGATAGAATGCAATGGAGTTTTATTCTTAAAATGCTTAATTGGCAGGGTTTTGGTCCTAAGATTTGCAAACACATCCAAATGTTGTTCAAGGATGCTAATGCTCAACTAGTGGTTAACAAAGAATAATCAAACTCCTTTCCCTTGCAATGCTCAATAAGACAAGGTTGTCAGCTATCACCTTTTCTTTATGTGTTTGTTGCTGATGCTCTTGGGTATTTGCTACAAAAGTATAATCAAATGAAATTAATAAGGGGTGTTTCAATACCGAATGATGCGGTTGTGCTTAAGTCACACTTTGCTGATGATAGCATGCTTTTTCTTCACAATTCTGAAGAAGAGATTCATAGCGTGATGGGGGTACTTGAACTTTATTGTGTTGTTTTTGGTTCTAAATTAGCTCATCACAAAACTGAATTTCTTATGGTGAAGACTGACCCCGTCCCGGAGTGGATACCAAAAGAATGGAAACAAATTAAACATGGAGAAATTTCTCGCTACTTGGGGATTCCCTTTAGGCTAGATGTTCCACTTTCTGATATGTGGAAATGGTTTCTTAATAAGTTGAAAAATAAGATTTTCTCTTGGGGAAATAAATTTTTGTCCCTAGCTGGGAAGATTCAAGTGGTGAATCGCATATTTCTGGCCTCTCATGTGTATTACTCCTCTTGTTGGATGCCTTCAAGAAAGGGCTATATGATCTAATCAAAATCATTAAACAATTTCTTTGGTCTAATTGGAATGGTGATGTTGGTTTTAAATCAACTTGTTGGCTGCATTGCATCCAACCTAAATCAGGAGGTGGGTTGGGTTTGTTAAACCCCAAAACCCAAGGAGTTTGTTGGCTGCTAAATGGATAGTTAGAGTAGTTGTTGGAGATGAACCTTGGAAGATCTTGGTTCGTTACCAAATCATGCAGGCTGTTGTAAAAAAACAATGGCAATCAGTTAGATGGATTGATAAGATTTTGCTTGCTCCTTTTTTTAGCTCAAAGCTTCCTTCCCTTTGCTAAGGGCTTGGCAATTGGTTTGTAATTGTTTAAATTGGAAAAGTGAATCCTTACAACATGGGTTCAGTTTTGGTTTTTCATCCATTTGGTGGAACAAAATGGTTCAATACCAAGGACAACCTCTTGCTGTTGTTTTTCCGAGGCATGCCCTACATTTATTTAATAAAGGGATTCAACAGTTCAGTGATTTATGGGACTTTAATACATTTGATTGGGCTGCATGGCATATTATTAAGAATAAATATTGTTTAAATAATAAGCTTCAAAGCTTTGTTATTTTTGTGAGAGCCTTGGTTCCCATCGATCTGATTATAAAACTTTGTACTCCCTTGCATTGCAATGTCTTCAAGGATTGGTGGTGGCTGAAAAAAGCTCGATTTGGCTGTTTTCCTTTAAAAATATATATATATATTTAAGTCTGCTTCCTTCATTGTCCTTAACTCCAAGGCTAAATCAGAAATGGAAATGCAATTTCAAATAAAAGACTTGGAGAAGATTGAGTGCTCAAATTTGGAGGCCAAAAGCTGAGGCTAATGCTCAAATCTTGGCCTGGAAATTTTTACATTTCAAATTACCTGTTGGTGCAGCCAATTAAATGCCCCTTCTGTCAATACAATGAAAGTCTGAAACACATTTTTTGGGACTGTGCATGGACCAAAAGGAAATGGAATGTTATTTTTAAATTTCTTCCTACTATTTTTAAGCATAATTTAAGTTGGAAAGAAGCCTTATTGGGTTTTGGCATGCAAAATAATGTTGTGGCTGATTCTATGAGGCATGCTATTTTACTAAATATATGGAAAAGTCGATGTTTGGCAGTTTTTGCAAAGCATAATGTGCACCAAGAAGCGGAAATGCTAAAGTTTTACTCTAATGTTATCTTCCAAATTGTTGTGTTGTGTTCTCAATTGCAGGCGGTGCCCAAAGAAAAGGTGAAATTCAGCAACCACTTGGACAAGATAAAGTATCAAATGCTTCAACTTCATGAAAAAGACTCTTTATGTTCTTCACGCTACAATGTATGTTAAAATTTAGAGTTGAATGTTGTTCATAAGTCAGGTTTATGGCTGCAGTTCAATGTTAATGAATTCAGCCATTTCTTAAGTTTATGGTTGCCAATTGTATGAGTTTTGTCTACTGGACTGTTATCAAACCCCAGAGGAAGCATGGTCTGGGAGGAAACCGATAGTTAGTCATCTTAAGGTTTTCGGTTCTATTGCATATGTCTGGATTCTAGATGAAAAGCGAACCAAACTAGATCCTAAGAGTAAGAAGTTAATGCTTACAGGGTACAGTGAAAACATAAGGCTTATAGGTTGATTGATGTTGACACTAACTGCTTGACTTTCAGTAGATATGTTGTGATTGATGAGGAAGCAGGGCCTTTTCCGATATCTTCTAAGATCCAGATTATTGATAACCAATCTATTCTTCCTCAGGATTCAAGTATTCAGCTTCAGGAAGCTCCACCTAAAGGGAGGGATTCAGAGCACAAGGAAATAAACCTAGTTTTTATTGATGATAACCTGGATCAGCATCCAAATAACATAGCAATAGGAAGCCCAAGTCATGATAACTACGTTGATTTAGATGAAAGGGTTTCTACAAAGAGACCTAAGTGGTGGGAAAAACTCATTGGTGATGTTCGTGATGAAGAAATGGTCGAGGGTAGATCATCCAAAGGCAAGAGCAAGCAGAACACAGTTAACTTTGCTCTTATGGTGAATATTCAGGGAGTGTATGAACCACAAGTGTTTGTTGAGGCAAAAGATAAACCTAAATGGGAAAAGGCCATGGAAATCGAACATTAGAGTCTTATGAAAAATAAGACTTGGGATCTTTCAGATCTTCCACCAAGGAAGAAACCCATTGGCTGCAAATGGGTGTGCAAACTCACGTACAAAGTTGATGGTACACTTGACAAGTAGAAAGCACGGTTGGTGGCTAAAGGGTGCTCGCAAAGAGAAGGTATTGATTATGAGGAAACCTTTGCTCCTACAGCAAAGATGAGCACCATCCGGTTAGTTCTAGCCATGGCAACACAGTTTGGTTTGAAAGTCCACCAAATGGACGGAAGAGTGCCTTCCTCAATGGTGACTTAGAGGAAGAAGTGTACATGACTCAGCCCTAGGGTTTTCAAGTTGTAGGAAAGGAGCATCAAGTATGCAGACTAAAGAAGGCTCTTTATGGCTTGAAGCAGGCACCTAGGGCATGGTACATAAAGATTAATAGGTATTTGGATCAACAGGGATTCCAACGAAGTCCTTCAGATCCAAATTTATATGTCAAAAGCATAGCTAATGAAATCATCCTTCTGGTCATTTATGTGGATGATATCATCATTACAAGTAGTGAGGCACATTTGATTGAAGAAATCAAGGGTAATTTGTGTAAGGCTTTTGACATGACAAACTTAGGCCTCCTACATTATTGCCTGGGTGTAGAGGTTTGGCAGACAAATTGTGGTATTTTTATTTCCCAATCTAAATATGCCCAAAATTTGCTAGACAAGTTCAAAATGAAAAATTGCAAAATCTCGTCTACACCTAAGGAGAAAGGGCCAAAGCTTTCAACCAAAACCGACTCAAAAGTAATCAATGAGTCAACATTCAAACAACTAGTGGGCAGCCTTATCTATCTTACAACCACTAGACCTGATTTGAGTTATGATGTGAGTTACATTTCCCGTTTTATGACAGCCCCAAAGGCAGAACATTGGGTTGCAACGAAGCGAGTACTGAGATATGTGAAAGGGACACTTAACTTTGGCATTCTGTATAGCAAAAGAAAAGATCCTAGGCTGGTTGGGTTCACATATTCAGATTGAGCAGGTTGTGTTGATGACAAGAAGTCCACTTCCAGATATGTTTTCAATCTTGGTATGAGTGTAGTCACATGGACCAGTAAGAAGCAACAAGCGGTAGCTCTTTCCTCGATAGAAGCAGAGTATCGGGGAACAATCAATGCGGCATGTGAGGAAGTATGGCTTTGGAGGATGCTTTCAAACATGCAAATGTCTCATGTAGGGCCTTCACCCTTGTTTTGTGACAATCAAGGGATGCTAAAGCTTGCCAAGAATCCAATCTTCCACGAGCGTACCAAACATGTGGAGCTTCATTATCATTTCATCAGGCAACTTGTAGAAGATGGATCAGTGATGTTGCAGTATTGTCCAACTAAGGACTAGACTGCAGACATTCTTACCAAGTCCTTGAGTCTTGACAAATTTGTAAAATTTCGGGATAGACTTGGTGTAGTTAGTAGAATGACCATTAAGGGAGGGTATTAAAGTAATGTTTTATCCTGTAATGGTCAATTAGCTTTTAGGATAGAGTTTAGGAATCTTCTTTAATAAAGTCATGTTGACTTTAGATATTTTTCCTACGAGTTGTTATCCTTATCCCTTGTGGATAAGATTTACCTTTTTGCTTTATGAGT
The DNA here is from genome assembly GCA_007115665.2 of Sequoiadendron giganteum. NCBI lineage: Eukaryota > Viridiplantae > Streptophyta > Pinopsida > Cupressales > Cupressaceae > Sequoiadendron > Sequoiadendron giganteum. The sequence goes on from CM021105.1 coordinate 455,339,233, forward strand.
TGTCAATTTTATCCTATGAGTTGTCATCCTTATCCTTTGTGGATAAGATATTTGTAATCCTATATAAGGATGCTTTTGCTCCTTATTTCTTAATAGATTATTATGCAATCTTGGTTAACTTTATGTGTGTTGTTTTTGTAATAAACTTAGCAGTTAGGCCATTGATGTTGCAACTGCTGATTTTTAAGTGGCCCCACAACTAAAGAAACCCAAGAAATTTGTTCCCAAGTATTCCACGAGGTAATTCCTTTGATTCTAAGTTGGATGTGGTTCTTCCCATTCTAGATTTTGATAATGCATGCACGTGCTTAGTGCATTTCCTTCTCATAGGACATTGTGTGGAAAGAATCCCTTATGAAATTATGCCACAAAAGGCTGGGTTAGTTATGCATGTGTCCAAAATCTAAACAAGAGCTTTTCTCTTTTCCATTTTGTTGAACCTAATCATCCAAATGCTATTCTCAAGCATGGCCCTTGGTATATTTGTAGTTCTTTACTTGTCTTTTCCCAATGGACCATTCACATTGTTCAACTTGACCTACAAAATCCTAAGTTGTCAGTTTGGCTTGAGTTCCCCGATTTGCCCTTGCCACATTGTCCTCTCTTGGACCATATAGCATCCTCTTTAGGGAGGGTAGTGTGCATTGAGCCAAATAAGCTTTATTCTGCTCACCCTTAAAAAAGTTTAAAAGAGTCTATGTTAAATAGATCTCTCAAAGGATCTCAAAGAATACATGGAAATCTAAATTAGTGATATGCACCATGTCCAACCTGTTCTTTACACCAACCTGCCAAATACTTGTTACTATTAACAATCTTCTGAACACAAAATTAGAGATTGTCCTTTGGTTGTCCCCAAAGTTTAGCTAGCCTCCAAATCAACAAATGAGTCACCTCCAACAAAGAGTAGGGAAGGGTGGACCATTGTTGGCACCTATAAAATGGCCACAATACACCCAACAAAGGGTCCATGTCAATGCCACCAATTGAGCATTGAAAAAAACTTAAGACTCCCGCAACAAATTATGGCACTCAAGCCAGTGAGAAGGCCAAGAATGTCATAGCAGTTCAACTAGAGGCCGATTGCTCTTTGAGAGAAACTTCTAAGGAGGCTAGAAAGCCCTACTATTCAAGGACACCACTAGTAGCTCGTACTTTGTCTTCACAGGATTTAACTGTTTTTCTTCAATCTTATGGTCATACCTCATCTGCACTTGATAGTCCAAGGCACTCTTGCATCCTACCTTGCTTGGTGGAAGGGGAATTGTTCTAGACAAGCAACAAATGCAATATGGTGAGTTCACTCCCAACAAGCAAAGTAAGTCTTTACAAAATAGTTATTATGCTCTTAAATGATTGAGCTCCAAGGATATTTCCTTCAATCCTCGATTTTCATGATTTTTTTTCATGGAATGGCAAGGATCTAACAAACCCACTCTACAAGTATTGTTAGTGTTTCTTAGATCAGATTATATAATGAAAGTACTTAAAATAATTGCAACACATAAGACAATGAACACACAAAGATACCCTGGGAAAACCCTCCTCTTGAGGGAGAAAAACCCAGCAAATGAATCCCTTCTATAATATAGAACAATGGCAGAAATTTGCTTACAACTCAGGCCCAGTAATGGCCAAATAATGAATGCAATGAGGTCGCACCTCTTCTAGATACACAAGATACAAATGAATATGTTCTTCCTTGAAATTGGACCTGCTGCTATAAAGTGTGAATTCTGCTCTTGAAGATAGATGCGAACTTGCTTGAATCGATTGTGTTGTAATGACAAAAATGACCTTGCCTTTATACAAGTGAGGCGCCTCTTCACTTAGGGCGGCTCACATAAAGGAATCACAAAATAAATAATAAATAAACAAAGTTGGCTCTAGCCAAGACTAAAATATTCGAACCATAAAGGGTTGGCCCTTAGCATTTAATAATATTGTGATCATGAATTAAATAGCTGAATGGCTATACATTTAATTTGATCTTTCTTCTTGGACTTCGTGCAATGAAGTGCAGACCATAGCTGCTATAACATCAACACTCCCTCTCAGCTAGGGATGAACTTCCACCTGCACAAGACACATCATATCAGAATGAAAACAAAATAGAATATCACCTCAATGTGATATCAACCATTGTGGCTACCTCCACAGATGGTAAGAACAAGTGCTCATCACTTGATGTGATGTTGTCACCTCAATGTGACTTTCACCATGGCTCTCCCAGAGGGTGATACACAAGCACAAATAAAATAATCACGGATTCCCTCACGTGATGCTGTCATGGAGTCACACACACGACATCCACCATGGCTCTCCCAGAGGGTGGAAACAAGGGCTTTCACCTCAAATCTCTCTCAATAGAGAATTGCATTATCAAGGGCTTTCACCTCAACTCTCTCTCAATAGAGAATTGCATTATCAAGGGCTTTCACCTCAACTCTCTCTCAATAGAGAATTGCATTATCAAATAAAGATCACTGATACTGAGACTCTTTCTCAGTTAGGGCTGCATTCTCCACCATACCAAGTTTCTCTCGGAAGTACACAAACTTAATCCTGGCGAGAGGCTTGGTGAGAATGTTCGTCGTTTGCTCTTCAGTGCTGATATACCTCAACTGTATAGCTTTCCTTTGTACCATATCTCTAATATAGTGGTACTTGATCTCAACATGTTTTGTTCTGTCATGAAACACGGGATTGACAGAAAGCTTTACACAGCTTTGATTATCACAGTGTATAATAGTAGGCTCCATTGATTGTCCAAACAATCCTGCAAAGAGCTTACGAAGCCACACTGCCTCACGAGCTGCCACACAAGCTGCAATATATTTTGCCTCAGTTATACTCAAAGCCACTGAAGACTGTTTCATGCTACACCAAGAAATCATAGCAGTACCCAGACTGAAGCAACAACCAGAGGTACTCTTCCGATCTGAGACACATCCTGCCCAATCAGAATCAGTAAAACCATGCAGCTCTAAATCCACACCAGAAGAATATCTCAACCCATATCCAGTTGTGCCACATAAATATCTTAGGATATGTTTAGCTGCTACAAGATGTATTTGCCTTGGTTCACACATAAACTGGCTAAGTGCACTTACTGCATAGCAGATGTCAGGTCTAGTGTTAACTAGATACATCAATGAACCAATCAACTGTTTATACATCGTAGTATCCACTGGTTCTGAACTAACTGCAGCCTCTTTCAATTTATCTAGATTAGTCTCCATGGGTGTAGACATAGGTTTGCAGTCAATCATACCAAACCTTTTGAGAATGTCAATGGTATACTTGCCTTGACTTAGAATCATCTCATCTAGCTTTTGCCAAACTTCTAAGCCAAGAAAGTAATGCATAAGACCTAGATTCTTCATCTCAAACTTTGAAGCTAATTCCTTCTTGCATTTTAGAATTAGATGTTCTTCACCAGTGATAATCAGATCATCAACATATAAAACCAGAATCAAAGCCTCACCCTTTACTATCTAAAAGTAGAGGTTAGAATCTGCATCATTCTTTGAGAAGCCCAAGCTTGATAGATACTGATCAATCCTTTCGTACCAGGCACGAGGAGCTTGCTTAAGACCATACAGGGCCTTCTTCAACTTACAAACATGAGACTCCTTTCCATGTACCTCAAATCATTCAGGTTGCTCAATGTAAACCTCTTCTTCTATTACACCATTTAGAAAAGTTGTCTTTACATCCATTTGGTGAATCTTCCATCCTCTAAATGCAGCAATAGCAATGATGGTTCTGACAAATGTATATCGAGCCACAGGAGCAAAGGTTTCTTCATAGTCAACTCCCTCTTTCTGTGAGAACCCTCTAACCACAAATCTTGCCTTATGCTTCTCAATGCTCCCATCAGCTGCATGCTTGAACTTGAAGAGCCACTTAGAAGACACCACAGATTTGCCATTGGGTCTAGGAACTATATCCCAAACATCGTTCTTAATTATGGACTGATATTCCTCTGACATGGCATCTTTACATACTTGTTGACTAGAAGCTTCATCAACACTTGAAGGCTCTGACTCAATAATCTGACTCATCAAGGCGACATAACTAGAGAACTTGTGAGGTCTCTTGCTTTCTCTGAAAGCTCCTCTTGGAGCTGCAAAACTTTCTGCTTCCTGCATTGTCCTACGAGCCCAAAGAGATCTTTTCTTTCCAATCACAATATCTAGGGGCCCATCAGTAGGATCCAAGGGTTCAACTAGATCAACATCTTCTTTAGGTTCTGGAGCCTCCTTCAGGTTCTCTGGAATATGGTCAACTTCCATATCTTCAGGAGGTTCTTCTTCATCAATCTCCATAGGAGTGCCCTTGGACCTTCTGAAAGCAGCATCTTCCTCAAATGTGACATCTCTACTAATCTCAATAGACTTTTGTCCTGGTATGAATATCCTGTAAGCTTTTGATGTCTCACTGTATCCTACAAGAATTCCTTTCTTCCCAGAAGGTTCTAGCTTTGTTCTCTTCTCCTTTGGAATATGAACATAGACTAGACAGCCAAATATCCTCAAATGACTAACTTCAGGTTTCACGCCTGAGAATGCTTCTTCAGGAGTTTTATTCTCTAAGATCCTGTGGGGACTCCTGTTTTGAACATAGACGGCTGTCCTTGATGCTTCAACCCAAAGAGAGATTTGCAGGTCTTGATCATGGATCATAGCTTTCACTGCTTCCACAATAGACCTATTCTTTCTTTCAGCAATACCATTTTGTTGTGGATTATAGGGAACACTGAACTCCCTCTTAATCCCTGGTTCAATACAAAAATCTTGAAATGTGCCAGAGGTGTATTCTCCACCATTATCTGATCTCAATACCTTGATCCTTTTTCCAGACAGGTTTTCAACCTGTGCCTTGAATTCTCTGAATCTTTCTAGTACTTCTTCAGATTCTTTAGATCTCGAGAAATAAATCCAAGTCTTTCTAGAGTAATCATCAATAAAAATAATATAATACAAGAAACCACTAGAAGATGCAATAGACATTGGACCACACAAATCAGAATGAATGAGATCAAGAATACATTTAGATCTACTTTCACTAGAATGAAACGTACCTTTTGTATTCTTGCCTAGGGCGCATCCCTTGCATGTACCTTCATGTTCTTGATTGAATTTTGGAAGACCGGTGACCATCTTCTCCATGATAGGTAGAGCACGAAAGTGAATGTGAGCCAATCTTCGATGCCAAAGATTGCACATGCTGGAGCTGTCATGCACAAGCGCTTGAAGAGGACGAGTGCATAGCCTGTAGAGACACTCATGTCTAACTCCAATCACTTGAGCAGTTTTGAAACTGGAGTTCTTTGCCCATATAAGAACTTTGCCTTTGGAGAAGGCAACTTGATAACCCTTGTCTTCCAATGCTGAAATTGAGACAAGATTCCTCTTTATCCTTGGAACGAACAGTACATCATTTAACTCCAATGAAATCCCAGAATCCAAGTGAAGAGTGGAGTTTCCAATTCCTTTCACAGAATATCTAGCATCGTCTCCAATAACAACTTGATCACTAGAGTTGGTCTCCACTAAGTTTGAAAGGAGACCCCTGAAACCGGTGATGTGCCTAGAAGCACCACTATCAATCAACCAAGTGTTGGCGTCGGTAGAAACATTACTTGACAAGGCTGAATAGAACAGATAATCACTGGAGTCCTTCTGTGGAGCGATTTCTTCAACATTTGCAGTGGCAACTTGTTGCTTAGGTCTTTGAGGACAATCCTTTGCAAAGTGACCATACTTATCACAACGAAAACATTGAATCTTGGACATGTCTCGTTTCCTTTTGAAGGCAGGAGCACCATCATTTCCATTCTCTCGATTCCTTTTGAAGAACCCTTTCTTAAAGCCTTTTCCTTTGTTCGATGAATGAGAGGCAAGAACTTGCATTTCTTCATTCTTTGAACTTTGACCAATTCCCCTTGCCGTTAGTCTCGACTCTTCTTGAATGCAGTCAATCCTCAATCGATCAAACTTGGGAAGTTTAGATCTTGCACTGATTCCTTGAATGAAAGGCCTCCCATGAAAACGGAAGACCATTGAGAGCCAGCATAGTTAGGTCCTTGTCGTCAATCATGTGACCAATTGTGGAGAGCTGATCTCTTATCTCTGAAATCCTCATGAAGTATGTGATAACAAATTCTCCTTTCGCCATTTTCACATGATGAAGTTGTTGCTTCAATGCGAGAGCTCGACTAGTGTTGTTGATTTCATACATCTCTTCCAAGGTTGCAAACATCTCTCTTGCTGTATCCAACCTGAAGACAATCGGTACAACATGATCCTTGACGGAATCAACCAACATTTTCTTTGCCCTAGTGTCTTTCTTTCTCCACTGCAATTTCTCTTCTTCCTCCTCAGGTTCAGGAACTTTTGTTTTCACGAACTCAGCTAAATCATTCTCTTCCAAAGTGAGCATGATTCTGAACCTCCATGATGTGTAGTTTGAAATCCCTTCGAGTCTATCCTCGATTTTCAGACCATTCACCATCTTGAATTTTGAGAAATAAGAGATAGACTGAAAAAGAATAAAGTGAGTGTTGCACACTAAATCTGATCACGATCTTTTTCACACCCGCTCTGATACCATGTTAGTGTTTCTTAGATCAGATTATATAATGAAAGTACTTAAAAGAATTGCAACACATAAGACAATGAACACACAAAGATACCCTAGGAAAACCCTCCTCTTGAGGGAGAAAAACCCAGCAAATGAATCCCTTCTATAATATAGAACAATGGCAGAAATCTGCTTACAACTCAGGCCCAGTAATGGCCAAATAATGAATGCAATGAGGTCGCACCTTTTCTAGATACACAAGATACAAATGAATATGTTCTTCCTTGAAATCGGACCTGCTGCTATAAAGTGCGAATTCTGCTCTTGAAGATAGATGCGAACTTGCTTGAATCGATTGTGTTGTAATGACAAAAATGACCTTGCCTTTATACAAGTGAGGCGCCTCTTCACTTAGGTTGGCTCACATAAAGGAATCAAAAAATAAATAATAAATAAACAAAGTCGGCTCTAGCCAAGACTAAAATATTCGAACCATAAAGGGTCGGCCCTTAGCATTTAATAATATTGTGATCATGAATTAAATAGCCAAATGGCTATACATTTAATTTGATCTTTCTTCTTGGACTTCGTGCAATGAAGTGCAGACCATAGCTGCTATAACATCAACAAGTATATCGTGCAGGATGTTCAACAAAGATTTACAAATATTGGTATTTTTTTTTTGATAGAAATCAAGCTAGTTGGCTATTTTCTTTCTACAATATGATGTCATATGGTCAAATAGTTTGTTTTTCAACAGTAATCATGAGCAACGACATGGAGGATTTGCCACTTCAGCCCCACTATATTGCCCATGGTTGTGGCCCTTCCAACAAAGCTTTGTGGGTCCTCTTCAATATTGAGAACTAAGCCTTGGGCTTTGTGAATATTTACACCTCAAGTGGTGCAGTTGGAAGGACTCATCATTGGCTTGCTAATAAGTTGCTAGATGCATTGTGAATTTTTAATGGAGATTTTAATATGGTTGAGATAGTATCTAACAAGCAAGACCGCCTCTTGATGAGATGGATGACTAGAGAGCATGAAGCATGATTCACATGCATTACAAATCTGTCCTTAATGACCTCAAAATAGACTGCCAAAAAACTCAATTATTTTGTACACGTGATCTAAGCTTCATAGTGAACCAAAAAGGGTCATAAAAGGCTTAATTGTGCAATGATTTTGGCCCAACCATAATTTTAAATGGCTAATTGTTACTCTCTTCCAATGAAGCCCCTGCCAAGCATCACTCATTTCAATCATTTGGGATGAGATGGAAGCCTAGAGCCCCTACGGTTTTAAACCTACCAAGAAACAAATATTTTGGGATCTAGGAATTGTTTGAAAAAGCCAAGAATATTGTAGTGATTCAACCATAGCCTACAAGGCAATTATGCTTCGGGAGCAACTTCTAAGGAGTTTGGTAGTTGTACCATTCAACAACACCACTAGCAGATAGTATTTTGTCTTCACAAGATTTAAGTCTTGTGTCCCAATCTTACATTCCTACCTTGTCTCCACCTAAGGTCCTAAGTGCTCCCGCATTCTAATTCACTTGGAAGAAGAAGGGGAATTTGTCCCAAACAAGCGGCAGATGTAGTGAGTTTGGTCCCAATAAGCAAAGTAGATTTTTGTAGAATACTTATTCTGCTCTTCAATGATTGAACTTCAAGGATGTGTCCTTAGCTCCTAATATTTTATGAATTATATCTCATGGTCCCAATAAGCAAAGTAGATTTTTGTAGAATACTAGGTTTTCTCTTCAATGATTGAACTCCAAGGATATGTCCTTAGCTCCTCATTTTTTATGAATTATAAATTTATATCTCATGGAATGCTAGGGGTGTGACGGGCCCACACTACAAATATATTATGTCAGATGTTCAACAAAGATTCATAAATATTATCATTCTTTGTTTGCAAGAAATCAAGACCGTTGGCTTTTTGCTTTTTGCAATATGTTGTGTCATATGGCCAAATAGTTTGTTTTTCAAAAGCAATCATGTGCAAGGACATGGGGGAGTTGTCATTTTGGTTTCTTCCAAGTGGCAGCCTCACTATGTTTTTCATGGTTGTGACCCTTCCAAAAAGGCTTTGTGGGTTATCTTCAATATTGAGAACTAAGACTTAGGCTTTGTGCATATTTATGTCTCAAATGATGTGGTAAGAAGGACTCGTCATTGGCTTGCTGATGAGTTGCCAAATGGAGACTTTAATATGTTTGAGGTAGCCTTGCTTGGGCTACCTTCCATTGAGACGGACGGCTAGAGAGTGTGAAGTATAATTCTACATGCACAATAAATTTGGTCTTTATGACCCTAATATAGGCGACCAAAAGGACTCGGTTATTTGGTGCACGTGGTCTAACATTCATACTTCATAGTGACTTAGAAAAGGTCAATAAAAGGCTTGTTCGTGAAATAATTTCGGTAACCCTCATCTTTACGTGTCCAGCTGTCATTCTCTTCTTGTGAAGCCCCTTCATTTGGGTTTTGGGATGAGATGGACAGCTGAAGGAAGCCCTTAAGCCCTCACAGTTTTGAACCTGACAAAGAAACTGATCGTTTGGGATTTGGGAATTATCTGAGCAGCGGTTTAAGTTTTGTTACCGATGGTCAATCAAAAGAAGTGCTAAATCAGTTAATGCGTAGTACATAGGATGGACACCCATACAAAGTGGCGTAAAACAAAAGGTAAAAGTGCAAGGTATACACTTTAATTATTGTTCATCAAGGAGTACAACCTTACCTCTATCTGAATTTGAATATATATTCTTTGATTTCAAATAAACACTTCTACCATCAAATGTCACTATGTTATTAACTTATTGGAGCATAAATATATCTAGTTTCTACTTATTATCTATCACTTTAGTAAATATGTTTCCAAATCTCTTACTTCACTTGTTGTTAGAGATATGTGAAGGCCCAAAAATAAACAGCAGACACATCGTTTGTTTGTTATGTGCGGCTAATGTGCCCAGCTGTTTAAGCTTTACTTGGAGAAATGTTTTGAAAAGAATCCGAGATAAATAAATAGTGAACGATAGAATCAATGTCACACAACTCCAAGAGTAAGTCTCTACTAAACAATTACGTTGAATGCGTAGTCGAAACGAATATTAGAATAGTCTTTATTAGGAGTGTGTTCTCTTCATTGTATCTCATTGCAAGGGGGTTTTGAAATAAACACTGTTGCACGGTGCCATTGTACTACTTACAAGGGAGTCATCAACAAAATTTTCAATATATATCCAACTTAATGTCACCAAACAGAAAGCCAAAAAATATTTGAAAAAAGCAAAATTGACAGCAAAAGACGTACCACCAATAAGCAGGATCAGTCAAACGGATATTCGAAACACGAACATTTTCACAGCCCAAAAACCCTACAAGCCTGGGCCGGCATTCATCCCCAAGGCAATCTCCCGTCACATTCCAGCTAACCATAACATTCTTTCGTTCATCAAACCGTGTCACGAATTTTAACGACTGGCCGTCAATTGTCCCCCCGCCAGTGATCCCCACGTTTGACGCATTCTCAGCTAAAATAACATACCACCGGCTGCTCTGTGCGGGGTAATCTTTCTGGTTAGGGCTTCCGAGCACTGTGGCGCCTTCTTCGACGACTAAAGTCACTCCCGTCTTCAAAAAAAGCGTGGCCGTCAAATACGACCCTGCCGGGAATCGAACCCGGCCGCCGCCGGTCGCCGAACAAGTGTCAATAGCAGCTTGAATAGACGCCGTGTCGAATGTTTTTCCATCTCCAGTGGCCCCGTAATCAATGACGGAGTACAAATCTGAGGGTTTTGCGGCAGAAATCTGATATATTTGCTCGGGCTCAGAGAAAATATATTGGAGGGTTTGACGGGTGGCAACAGATGCAGCAGAAATGTACAGCAGTAGAACAATTGTCGTGTAAATGAGAGAGAAGATATCCATGGCTGAGTCAAAACGAATGGCGCATCGGCCCAAATAATTTTTCAGTGCGTGTCAGTATTTATTGTAAAGTGACTGAATTAAAAGCTTCTTGGGAATTCCTCGATATTAATAAAACAGTTTGGTGGGAATTCCCCAAATATTAGAACCTATCCAATACATCTGAACACGGAAAGGTGACATTGAGCGATAGAACGTTCATTACGCAACCTAAAAAAAAATTAAATTAAGGGAGAGGACCCCATGGTGGAGCGGAGGGAGCAAATTTTGTATATAACATAGGATATGCCCCCATACCACATGGAGAAAAGAGCCGTGACGGAAAAGGTTGTCAAACGGAAGGAAAGATTTGACGGTTGGACGTCTCATCTCGTCTGTCGTTTGTTGTCTCGTCACTGGAAAATCATGTCAACGTCGGCAGGTTTTCAAAATAATTGTTCGACGTGGATGACCAAAAAGCCAAAAACGTGGCATTCGAAACCATTATTAGCAAATATCAAAAAGCCCCGACTTGATCCCATTTTCTCAATTTTTGGACAGTGACGTTTTGGTGGATAGCAAGGGCAAGAGTTGTAGGCAAGCGAAGCTCCTTCAGGTATGTATATCCGCTTTGTGTATGTGCCATTTTGCCATTTTTCCATAAACATTGAAGAAATGAACGGCCATTCGTTGCGGGGTTTTCTTTTTGTGATTTTCTATTGAGGGTTTTTTAATTTCGTCTCCTCCCGTCTGTTTGTTTTGAAATTTTGGGGTTGCCGAATGAAATAGATGACAACCCATTGTGGAAATATGAATGAAATAACCGAATAAGGTTTACAGAGACCACAAAGCATTGTGAAAATCAAAATAAGTGAATAAGGTTTACAGAAACCACAAACTATTGTGAAAATCACATAAAGCCCAACATGTCGCCATTGTTCACATTCTTATTTTGAATTTTGCAGGGTTTTCGTTAGGAAACTATTTAGTTGAAATGCAGGTCTGATAATGTTTTTTTGTGTCGAGGGTTTTGAAATTTTTGTTTTGTTTCCTCCCCGTATGCTGGTTTTCGAATTTTGTCATTTTCGAATGAAATAAGTGACAACCCATTGTAGAAATATGAGTGAAATTACTGAATAATGTTTATAAAAAGCAAAATCTGTGGGTTCTGCAATGAAATGCTATATTTTGAAAATCATGTAAAACTCAGAATGTCGCCATTGTTCGCATTGTTTTTCAAAATGGATAAAAAAACGCAAAACGTGGTATTCAAAATCATAATTTGGAAATAGCAAAAAGCATTTTATACATCCCATTTTTGCTGTCATTTTATACACTGTTGTTTTGGAAAACACACTGTCTCCTAAAACTCAGACTATTGTAAAACCCATTGTTTCAGACGTATGGCGGTCCCCGCACTACGATGTCTCGTCATGTTATGCATGTATCCATGTATGTTCTTATATGTGTTTTTCATGCATTTTTCAATGTGCATAGGTGAATTTTGTCTAGGAGTTAGTTGAAATGTAGGTCTGATAATGTTTTTTTGTGTCGAGGAGTTTGAAATTTTTGTTTTGTTTCCTCCCTGTATGTTGGTTTTCGAATTTTGACATTTCCGAATGAAATAAGTGACAACCCATTGTAGAAATATGAGTGAAATTACTGAATAATGTTTATAGAAAGCAGAATCTGTGGGTTCTGCAATGAAATGCTATATTTCAAAAATCATGTAAAAGCCATAATGTCGCCATTGTTCGCATTATTATTCGGAATGGATAAAAAAGCGCAAAATGTGGCATTTGAAATCATAATTCGGAAATAGCAAAAAGGCCACATGACATCCCATTTTTGCCGCCATTTTATACATTGTTGTTTTGGAAAACATACTGTCTCCTAAAACTCAGACTATTGTAAAACCCACTGTTTTAGGCGTTTGGCGAGCCCCGCACTACGATGTCTCGTCATGTTATGTATGTTCTTATGTATTTTTTCATGCGCTTTTCAATGTGCATAGGTGAATTTTGTCTAGGAGTTTGAAACTGGCATATCTTATGTTATATACATATGTGAATTTACGCGTGAAACCAGCATATCCTATGTTATATACATATGTGAATTTTGTCCAAGAGTTAGCTTGCTCCCTCCTTAACTCCTGGACAAAATTCACATATGTATATAACATAGGATATGCCCCTCATACCGCATGGAGAAAAGATTCGCGACGAAAGAGGTGGGACCGATGACGGAAAAGGTTGTCGGACGGAAGGAAAGACTTGAGGGTCGAACATCTCATCCTGTCTGTCGTTTGCTGCCCCGTCGCTGGGATAACGTTTCAGCGCCGGTGACTTTTCAAAATAATTGTTCGGCATGGATGGACAAAAAGCCCAAAACATGTCATTGAAAACTATTATTTGCAAATAGCAAAATGAGGTGCCAAGAATGTAATTAAATTGGAAAATAGTAGGTATTATGATACTTGCAAGGCACAGTGTTGTTATAGATGGTTTGCAGTGTTGGAAAACACACTGTCCCATTTCAGTTAGTTTGTTATGAAGAGTTTTATTTCGTTACTCCAAGAATGTAATGCAGTCCACTTTCAAATTGTGGAACAACTCTTTGATATAGTCCAAATGTCATTTCGGTTTCTCTATCTGATTGGAATATATAAAATGTTTGCATTATTTGTAGTGTTGGAAAACACACTGTCTCTTCTCACTTGCAGAGCGTTTTAGAACAGTATATGCATTGGTTGTTCCTTAACACCTAGGGTTTTCCAACATGGATTCTTACTAAACAGAAACAATGTCTTCAAGAGCTTTTGTAATATAGACAGTCTCAATGTATTCAAAAGCCCTTTCAAAATTTCTAAGGACTTTTAATTTGGGCAAAAATTGCATTTAAATTTTGCATGACTGAAAATAAAATTGCACAAAATAATTGCAATTTTGAAAACCCAATGTTGGGTTTCAGTTATGTGAATGTCCTTGTTTAAATCTAAAAGGTTGTCTCATGGTGGGTTGCTTGATTCCTAACACCCACGGTTTTGCAACATGCGATTTACAAGACAGTATGAATGTCTTCCAAATCACACATTCCATTGTTGTGTTTAAATTTTGAACCATTGAAAAAAAAAGTGCACAAAATAATTCTAAATGGGAAACACAGTGTTGGGTTTCAGTTATTTCAATCTCCATGTTTAAATATAAAGGGTTGTCTCATGGTGGGTTGCTTGCTTCTTAACACCCATGGTTTTGCAACATGGAACGTTACAAAACAGTATGAATATCTTCCAAATCACACCTTCCATTGTTGTGTTTAAGTTTTAGTTGATTGAAAAAAAACTACACAAAATAATTGTGAATGGGAAACATAGTGTTGGATTTCAGTTATTTCAATCTCCTTGTTTAAATGTAAATGGAAAGCTGAAGATCTGAGTGCACGTGGACGACTTGGACTAGAATACCGACCAAATCGAGGTGAGGGGAAATTTTGTTGCAAGCAGAGGGTTTTACAAGATCTTTTAATTTGAAATTTGGGAAAAACAATGTGAAGTATTTCAATTTCTTGAATGTCTTCCAAATCACACATTTCATTGTTGTGTTTAAAATTCAGTCGATTGAAAAAAAAACTGCACAAAATAATTGTGAATGGGAAACACAGTGTCGAGTTTCAGTTATTTGAATCTCCTTGTTTAAATGTAAAGGGTTGTCTCATGCTGGGTTGCTTGCTTCTTAACACCCACAGTTTTACAACATGGAATGTTACAAAACAATATGAATGTCTTCAAAATCACACATTCCATTGTTGTGTTTAAATTTCAGTCGATTGAAAAAAAAAAAACTGCACAAAATAATTGTGAATGGGAAACACAGTGTTGGGTTTCAGTTATTTCAATCTCCCTGTTTAAATGTAAAGGGTCGTCTCATGTTGGGTTGCTTGGTTCTTAACACCCACGGTTTTGCAAGATGGAATGTTACAAAACAGTATGAAAGTCTTCCAAATCACACCTTCCATTGTTGTGTTTAAGTTTCAAGTATATAACAAATTGCATGCTTCATAACACACTGCATTTTTCAACCTCCACATCATAACATACCCAAGCCCTTTCTGGTTTTTAAACCAGTATATCTAGGTGTGCACATTGGGTAGTGCATGTTGGAAAACACAATGTGTTTTGAAGCCTGCCTTTACTTCATTCTGTTTTGCAATAATTCATGTTGGAAAAGCCTTGGTGTTAAGAAAGAAGCAACCCAAATAGTGTTGTAAAACCCTCTGCAACACTATTGTATAGTACCTGTCACCTCAATTTGGTATGTTTTCTCCTCCAACTTGTCCACGTGCACTGAAACCTTCAGTTTTCCCTTTCAACGTGCAAGACTAGAAACAAAACAAATAGTATTTTCACCTTTCTTTCTCAAAACAGAAAAGGTCCAATACCTGCAACCATAGCCAGGAAAATGTGTCAGCGCTGGTGGGTTTTCAAAATAATTTTTTGGCATGGACAAAAAGCCTAAAACGTGGCATTCGAAACCATTATTCGCAAATATCAAAAAGCCCAGACAGCTGCCATTTTCTCCATTTTTGGACAGTGACATTTTGGTGGATAGCAATGGGAAGAGTTGCAGGTGTTCGGAGCTCCCTAAGGTATGTATATCTGCTCTGTGTATGTGCCATTTTTCCATTCTACCATGAACACTGAAGAAAGGAACGACTATTTGTTGCTAGAAAACAATATTTTCACCTTTCTTTCTTGAAACAGAAAAGGCCCAATAGCAGGAAACAAATATAATTTTCACCTTTCTTTCTCGAAACAGAAAAGGCCCACGTCATTCCCTTCCACTTTTCCGTGCCAGACAAAAGAAACTTGTCGACAAAGCTAACCCGCCCACTTTTTCGCTGGCAACAGGCGAGAAAACCCACTTGACGGCGTCGTTAACTCCCACCTGACCATCGCCCAAAAGTTTTCGTCTCATATGTCAGTTCCAGTCGTCTGGCGGGCCCCACACTACGACATCTTCGTCATGTTATGTATGTTTCCTCTCAATTGCAGAGGGTTTTACAACACTATATGGGTTGCTTGTTTCTTAACACCTTATATCGATACAGTGTGTTTTCCAACTGTGCAGATAATGTGAGCATTTATTTGGTCGAATCAGATGAGGAAAATGAAATGCCATTTTGATCTCATGTTACATAAATAGGTGCTTTTTGTTTATGAGTTAGCTTTCTCTTGATTGGAACAAATGAATTGCTCCCATTATCTACACAGTTGGAAAACACATTGTCTCCTCTTTGTTGCAGAGGGTTTTACAACACTATTTGGGTTGCTTGTTTCTTAACACCTTATATGCAGACATTGTATTTCCCAACACTGCAAATAGTGTGAGCATTTATTTGGTTGAATCAGATGAGGAAAATAAAATGCCATTTTTATCTCATGTTACATACATAGGTACTTTTTATTTATGAGTTAGCTTTCTCCTGATTCCTGATTGGAGGAAATGAATTGATCCAATAGAATGAACGTTCATTGCTTCACAGTTCCAACAGAATGGCAAAATGGCACATATGATTGCTAATATATATACTAGTGTTAGCAATAGGTTAAATTGGAAATTAAATTCCTAATGTACAGTTTAATATGTTTGTTTATTGTCTATGCAAGTTGACATTTTGCACTCAACAAAACATATAAATTGTATATTGGGGAAATTTGGAAGAAATAAAATTATTTCTAGCACCAATTGTCTTTAATTTTCCAATTTAATCTATCACTAACACTTGTCTTTCTTCCAGGTGGTTGATATAGGTCAGGAAAGAAAATTGAACAAAAAAAGGCAGGTGGATTGAGAAGGATGATTCAGGAGATGTGAACCTTTTGTAGTAAATACAAGTGATTCTGGTTGTCATAGTTTGAATCGCAAGTGTAGCGAGCACATAGTAATGTTAATAAATGTAAGCACATAAATTGACATTTTATTGTAAACTATAGCCTAACAGGGTTAGTATAAAGCAGAATTCCATAACATATAAATAGAAGTTCAACAAGGTTTTGATGTATAAATGATTTAGTGAAAAAATATTCCTCACAAGGTAAAGAAAAGTAGCACACCTACCAGTTGAACAAGGCTTTAGAATAATAATTTTCTATAGCATACCTACCAGAGTTGAACAAGGCTTTCTTTGTTGCAAATTTTATTTTAGTAATACATATTTTATAACAGCATAAAGAAAAAGCAAAGTTTCCATAGCATTATCTACCAGTTGAACGAAGGTTACCATAGCTGAGTAACTTTCTTTGCCATAAAGTTGATTTTGCTCTAAAAACTTACAAGTTACTAAAGAGTATTCAATCCACTACTAAAGGGTTGCTAAATTAAATAAATTTTAGAACATATGAATATTAAACTCATACAAGCAAAGCAGAGCCAAATTTAATAGCTTTGGCTAGTTGTCAGCACAAGGTCCCTACTAGAACAGACACATTTGTCTCTTCATTAAGATGATAGTTGTGTACAAAGTTTCCTAACTATATAAGTCATCGTCATCTTTATTATCTGTTGTAGCAAATACATCTGAAGCCCCAGTAGCAGTACCAGCAAGTCTGTCTGGAGATCGAAACTTAGGCCTCGAGATTGTTGTAGTGTTTGTGAAAAGGCTCGATACTTCTAAATATCAGTATCACTGACACTTCTTCGGGCATATTTCATAGACTCCTCAAAATGAGAAGCTTTTATTTCAGCTACCTCATCACTATCATCCTCATCCATTGCCTTAGGATTCTCGGCTCTTTTTCGTTCACATTCAATATCCTAAAAGTGTGGGGGGAGAGGTTATGGTAAAATTGAAACACATGCTATTATGATGAATTGAAATAACAAGCTACAAGTTGAGGTAAGTTCAATAGGTAGACTACTACTCTATCCTAAAAATTAGTAAACATAACAATAAAAATAAAAACCATTAGAAATTCATAAACAGATCTAGTTTGCAAAATATGACACAATTGAAACTCACCTTCTCAATATTTTCTCTAATAGCATACTTGCAAGCCCTCTGACAAATCTCAGTGATATCGGCTCCACTGAATCCTTGGGTATAACGGGCCAGTTCCATTAGGTCTACATCCTTTGATACAAGTGACTTTCTCAAGCAAGTTTTGAAGATTTGATAACGTGAGGACTCATTAGGTAAGGGAATATAAATCAGTTGGTCAAGTCAGCCAGGCCTTAACAATGCAGGATCGATGATATCAAGCATGTTTGTTGCACCAATAATGAAAACTATTTTCTTGGCTGTCATACCATCCATCTTCGTCAACAACTGATTAAGGACTTTGTCTGCAGCACCACCAGCATCCCCAACACTACCTCCATGCTACAAACATGCAAACCAATTATGCATCACAAGTTAGAGCCTACTTCAAAAAGGTCAAACAAAATTCCCAATCATTTATAGTCAACCTTAAACTTTTACTTATGAAAAAGAAACACACCTGTGTAGCAATAAAATCAAGCTCATCAAAAAATAGGACACAAGGAGTTGACCCTCTGGCTTTATCAAAATATTGTCACATTAGCCTCACTCTCTCGAAACCACATTGTTAACAATTCAGGGCCCTTCACACTAATGAAATTGGCCTGGCATTCATTGGCAATGGCTTTTGCAAGCAATGTCTTTCCACAACCCGATGGCCCATAAAATAGCACTCCTTTTGAAGGAGACATTCCAAATTTTTCAAATTTCTCAGGATGCTCCACTGGATATTGAACAGTCTACACCAAACTCATAATGAATTTTTTTAGTTGATATCTCCTTGAAAATTAAATTTTTTGCATTGAAAGAAAATCAAAGCACAAATATAGTGAACCACATATCTCAACATACCTCTTGAAGCTCCCTCTTGACATTTTCCAACCCTTGAATATCTTCCAAGAGACATATGGAACTTTGACAACCTATCAATGTTTTCCCAATATTCATAAGCAAATTTACCATTATTAAAATCATCATAAATAAACAAACTTAGAAAATTAAAATTTAGGGGCCAATAGATCAATAGTTTAAATATACAATCCCTACTTAATCGATATGAAAAAAATTGAACGTCTAGACATGGTTTGGAAAAACTCACAGTTTCACGAAGAGTAGATGGGTTGCTAGACCCCAATGCAGTCTGGAAGTGATCATTAGTCACGGCCATTGAATTTAGAATCTTAGCATCTATTGTCTCATCTTCTAAGTCAATGACATCCATTTTTTCCCTAATACACTGAAGTGCAGCCTCAGTGCACAAAGCTACAAGATCTACTCCAACATATCCATGAGTATCCTTAGCAATCCTTTCGAGATCAACCTGTACCAAGAATCCTAAAGATTAATAGATACTCTCATTAAGAAAAACAAAGATTAATAAATGCTCTCAAAATCCAAGCAATGCTTGACATTAGATCTAGAAGTACAAAAAACAATTTAGGTTCTACAATACGTACATCATCAAAGAGCTTCATATTCTTTGTATGGATATGAAGCACTTCCAACCTGCCTACATCATTCAGAACCCCAATGTCAATTTCCCTATCAAACCTTCCAAACCTTCTGAGTGTCGGGTCAATACTATTTGGTCGGTTAGTTGCTCTAATCACAATAACATGAGTAGGAGACGTAAGTCCGTCCATAACTATAAGAAGTTGAGAAACAATTGTCCTCTCAACTTCATTGTGGGTTTTTTCCCTCTTGAGAGCTATGGAATCAATTTCATCAATAAATATAATGGAAGGTGCATTCTTCTCAGCCTCCTCAAAAGCCTTCTGGAGATTGCTTTCGCTTTCTCCGACCAGCTTTGACATAATTTCGGGTCGAATGATACAGAAAAAGAAGGCATCGGTTTCATTTGCAACTGCCCTAGCAATTAAGGTTTTCCCAGAACTAGCTGGCCATAAAGCAGAATACCCTTTGGGGGTTTCACACCAATTGTTTTGAAGAGTTGTGGGTGCCTGAGAGGAAGTTCTACCAATTCACGGATCTGAGCCATTTATTTCCGTACACCACGAACATTATCATAACCTATTTCATCTAATCTACTTCATCCTCCTATTTACGAGCTCTCCTTCACAGAAAATGTCAATAAATGGAGAAACAAGATAGTATTCCCCAGGGTCTATCTCAATTACCTTAAACTCCACACTACGAATACCACCTCTTACAAGGAAAAGATCACCTTTTCTCAGTGGGCGATAAGCTTCCAAGAAATAGGCTGCAAGTTATAAATCAGTAAAGTCTTTTAGCACATAGACTTCACAAAGGCAAAAAGGCTACCACATATTTGAATCTTGTTAACCCTACTTGCAATATATTTGACTGTATATTTGATGCTTACAATGAAATGGAATGCAGATAAAAAAACATTTTGAACAATTTTCTTCACCCAAGGCACTAACCCTTGCATCAATATATAAAAACAATACTCTGGTAAGACTGAAAAAAGAACACAAAAAATAGGACACCTAAAGGGGAGGGTTCAAATTCAAAGAAAAAAAGTATACGTTTACAAATTCCCCCAACATGTGCAATTTACATATGAAAAACAAAAAATAAAATAAAATAAAAAGCGGTATAGGATGCGTTGCGAAAAATATGGAAAAGAAAGAAAAAAAAGACTCACGCTTTAAATAGGCATCAAACAAATTCCCAGTGACACCCTCGATGGTATCATCAATGGGAAGAATATGGATGCGCTTGTTGTACTTAACATCGGGACATTGGTGAATAGAAACCACATCTCCCAAACGAACCCTCAGATTCGACTGCACGACCTTGTTCATTATAATCTTGGGCTGCTCGCAGGTCTCCTCTGCTTGAGCAATACATATCGTATCCTTCCTCTTCTTTCCCTGCAACACAGTCCAAAGGAGAGATTGAGGGAAAAGTAAAAAAACTAAGCATCTAAAGTGCAAAACAAAATACCATAATGTCTCAAGGGCAAAGAGCAAAGGGCAAAGGAAAATACCTTAATAAGGATTGTGTCTCCATGGAACAATTGCAATTTATCCATGGTTTCTGGGTGCAGGCAAACAATAGAGTTATCATCGTTAATGGCTTTGTCCACAACCAACCGATTCGTTGCCTTCTTTCACTCTAAAAATGTTGTGTTGAAATCTATTTTCGTTCCTTTCCTGTTACCAACAAAACCACTCATTTATTTAACAATCCATGAAAATACCTAACCAGGCGGAGGTAGAGAATGAGAAAGATTCAATATTGATCTTACGCTTCTGACGATTCTCCCTTACGAGCCATCACTATAGAGGAAATATTGATTGTTTGGAGTAGTGCAAACAATGAACGGAGTGAGAAGAATGAAGCGAATTGGGGTTTCAATTACCTTAAACTCCACACTGCAAATAATGTGAGCATTTATTTGGTCGAATCAGATGAGGAAAATGAAATGCCATTTTGATCTCATGTTACATACTTATGTGCTTTTTGTTTATGAGTTAGCTTTCTCCTGATTGCAACAAATGAATTGCTCTCATTATTTACACAGTTGGAAAACACACTGTCTCCTCTCTGTTGCAGAGGGTTTTACAACACTATTTGGGTTGCTTGTTTCTTAACACCTTATATCGACACAATGTGTTTTCCAACTATGCATATAATGGGAGCATTTATTTGGTCGAATCAGATGAGGAAAATGAAATGCCATTTTGATCTCATGTTACATAAATAGGTGGTTTTTGTTTATGAGCTAGGTTTCTCCTAATTCCTGATTAGAACAAATGAATTGCTTTCATTATTTCCACAGTTGGAAAACACACTGTCTCCTCTCTGTTGTAGAGGGTTTTACAATACTATTTGTGTTGCTTGTTTCTTAACACCTTATATCGACACAGTGTGTTTTCCAACTGTGTAGATAATGTGAGCATTTATTTGGTCGAATCAGATGAGGGAAATGAAATGCCATTTCGATCTCATGTTACATAAATAGGTGCTTTTTGTTTATGAGTTAGCTTTCTCGTGATTTCTGATTGGAACAAATGAATTACTCTCATTATTTGCACAGTTGGAAAATATTGTCTCCTCTCTATTGCAGAGGGTTTTACAACACTACTTGGGTTGCTTGTTTCTTAACACCTTAAATCGAGACAGTGTGTTTTCCAACTGTGCAGATAATGTGATCATTTATTTGGTAAAATCAAATGAGGAAAATGAAATGCCATTTTGATCTCATGTTACATAAATAGGTGCTTTTTGTTTATGAGTTAGCTTTCTCCTAATTCCTGATTGGAACAAATGAATTGCTCCCATTATCTGCATAGTTTGAAAACACACTGTCTCCTCTCTGTTGCAGAGGGTTTTACAACACTATTTGGGTTGCTTGTTTCTTAACACCTTATATCGACATAGTGTGTTTTCCAATTGTGCAAATAATGTGAGCATTTATTTGGTCAAATTAGATGAGGAAAATGAAATGCCATTTTTATCTCATGTTACATACATAGGTTCTTTTTGTTTACGAGTTAGCTTTCTCCTGATTCCTGATTGGAACAAATGAATTTATCCAACAGAATGAACGTTCATTGCCTCATAGTTCCAACAGAATGGCATAATGGCACATATGATTGCTCATATATATACTAGTGTTAGCGATAGGTTAAATTGGAAATTAAATTCCCAATGTACAGTTTAATATGTTTGTTTATTGTTTGTGCAAGCTGGCATTTTGCACTTAGCATAACATATAAATTGTATATTGGGGAAATTTGGAAGAAATAAAATTATTTCTAGCACCAATTGTCTTTAATTTGCGAATTTAAATTATTGCTAACACTCGTCTTTCTTCCAGGTGGTTGATATAGGCCAGGAAAGAAAATTGAACAAAACAAGGGCAGGTGGATTGAGAAGGATGCTTCAAGAGATGTGAACCTTCTGCAGTAAATACAGGTGATTATGGCTTCCATAGCTTAAATCGCAAGAGTAGTGGACAATTAAACTTCCAAAATTTAATATGCATTTAGAAGTGTCGATTTGTTTGAAATTGTGAAATGTTGGGGTTTTCAATCAACTGTCATTTTCATGTGATTCTTAAGTGTTTTGCGCTAATTTAAAATATTTCAGCAAAAGATTTTATATGTGGTTTGTAAGTTTTTTCGTAATAGTTCTTTTTACAATTTCGCTATTTGTCTAGAATATTTAGTAAGTTATAAATGGTTCGTTTTTAACAACATCTGATGGCAATTTTGTAGAATGATATTTCTATATCCTATTTCTGCTCTTTTTCAGTATGTTTTGATTTGACCACCACACTGCAAAAAGATGTGCACATATAACAAGTGATTACTTGAAATAGTTCTATGCATTGTATTAAATGGAACTCGTAAAGCCAATGGGTAGGAATAACTTAATTGAGAATTTGGCCTACATTACTTGGCTCTAAATATTATAGACAAATAGATAAATTGTAAAAGAGCTATTAGAATAACAACATACATGGAAACAAAAAGTGACGAAACTGGTAGACGAGACCAAACGTTCGGGCGATGGTTAGGTAGGAGTTAACGATGTCGTCAGGTGGGTTTTCTCGCTTGTTGTCTGGTGAAAAAGTGGGAAGGTTAGCTTTGTTGACAAGTTTCTTTTGTCTAGCGCGAGAAAAGTGGAATGGAATGACGTGGGCCTTTTTCTGTTTCGAGAAAGAAAGGTGAAAATACTATTTTTTTTGTTTCCAATCTGCACGTTGAAAGGGAAAGCAAAAGGTCTAAGTGCATGTGGATGACTTGGAGGAGAATACCGACCAAATTGAGGTGATGGGTACTATCCAATAGTGTTGCAGAGGGTTTTACAACACTATTTAGTTTGCTTGTTTCTTAACACCTAGGGTTTTCCAACATGAATTGTTGCAAAACCGAATGAAGTGCATACTATGAATCACACTATGTGTTCAGGGTTATTAGAGTCCCTCTTAAATGAGAGATGTGCTATTTGATAAAATAAAACACCATCTATACGTTTGTATATTTGCATTACAAGACAAAGGTTGGGTATAAGTAAAGGCAGGCTTCAAAACACATTGTGTTTTCCAACATGCACTACACAATGTACACAAGTCTAGATATACTAGTTTAAAAACCAAAAAGGGCTTCAGTATGTTGTGATGTGGAGGTTGAAAAATGCAGTGTGTTATGAAGCATGCAATTTGTTATATACTTGAATCTTAAACACAACAATGGAAGGTGTGATTTGGAAGACTTTCATACTATTTTGTAACATTCCATCTTGCAAAACTATGGGTGTTAAGAACCAAGCAACCCAGCATGAGATGACCCTTTACATTTAAACAAGGAGATTCAAATAACTGAAACCCAGCATTGTGTTTCCCATTCACAATTATTTTGTGCAGTTTTTTTCAATCGACTGAAATTTAAACAGAACAATGGAATGTGTGATTTCGAAGACATTCATACTGTTTTGGAACATTCCATGTTGCAATACCCTGGGTGTTAAGAAGCAAGTGACCCACCATGAGACAACCCTTTACATTTAAACAAGGAGATTCAAATAATTGAAATGGGACAGTGTGTCTTCCAACACTGTAGACCATCTATAACAACACTGTGCCTTGCAAGTATCATAACATAATACTTGCAAGGCATAGTGTTGTTATAGATGGTTTGCAGTGTTGGAAAACACACTATCCCATTTCAGTTTTCTAATTTAATTACATTCTCGACACCTCGTTTTGCTATTTGCAAATAATGGTTTTCAATGACATGTATTGGGCTTTTTGTCCATCCATGTCGAACAATTATTTTGAAAACAAGATGACTGTTATGATGCATGTGACACATGTTTTTGTAGGGAGAATAGCCTACTCCCAATTGTAGAAGGTGATCTCCTTGCGACATGTCTTACACATGATAATGTATTTCCCTTCTTCAGGGATAAGATATATCTGCTTATCATTGCTAGTTGATTTATGGATTCGATTGTCTAAGAATTTTTGCATCAATGTTGCAAATGAGACTCCGTGATCCAACATCATGATGACTGATGTTGTCTTCTTCATCCTTATGTTGGATCACAGAGTGTGATCCCAAACGTTGATGCAAGAATTCTTACACAATCAAATCCACAAATCAACTAGCAATAATCAATATGGATTGTGGAAAATTGATATCATTTATGTCTGATTATGTTATCATTTCAAACACATGTTTTTTCAGGGATAATAACTTGATTTTACTATATTTTGTAGGGAGATTAGCTTTTGTGTTGCAATTGGACATTGCTATTATCCCTAGAAGAATGCATGTTAGAGGCATCATAACATGCAAAAACCCTATGATGGGATAGTGTAATGTGGAAAATAATTGGCGACTAGAAAACACCGTGTGTTGTGAGTTCTTTCATTCTGCACGTTGAAATTTGAAGGTTTGAGAACACAGGATGGACTTGCAGGTGCGGGATATATAAAAACATCCAAATTCAACTGAGGGATGATTAACGAATTGGATTGTTACTTGTGAAGGTTTTGTAAATGGTATTTGGTTTGCAGGTATAATAACACCTAGTGTTTTCCAACTTGTAATTACACATTGTTGGCCTTAGCATTCTATGAAAATGTCGACCTTTACATGCCCCATACAAGTGTTAGATAAAAGACATGTCAACATTTCATGACAACTAGGCATCTTTCAAGCTACTTTACAATATTTGTAAAACAAGCTCTTCTCTCCAGCACACATCACCACCTCTTCCACAGTCTCATCCACTCAGCTCCTTGTTGTTGGAAGGTGTCATCCATGTATGATGGAGAGAAGTGAATGCTTTGTAAATTAGAAAGGTATGCTTGAATGTTTCCCATTTTTCATGAAATGTTGTCGCGATGGGGGAGGGAGAGGGGGGACAACCCTGTGTGTTTTCCATCCTGCAACTTTTTTTGTGCATCTTGTGTTTGAAATGTATAACGATATTGAAATGGAATGTTTAGTGCAAGTAAGGGTTGTTATAAAATATGAAGGTGAAATTTAATACACTGTGTTCTTATAGTGTGCATAACATAAATTGTTGTCTTTCGAGAAGAATTGAGAAGCGAGGGACAACCCTCTGGGTTTTCCATCCTGCAACTTCTTTTTCTTTTCTTTTTTGCGTGCAACTTTTGCTGCAAGCAAGGGCAGTTATAAAATATGAAGGCGACCTTCAATACATTCTCTTCATATGGTTTGCATAACACTAACTGTTGTCATTGAACAAGATTTGAAAAGTGTGGGACAACCCAGTGCGTTTTCCATCCTACAATTTTTTTGTCAATCTTCTCTTCCAAATGTATTACGATATTCAAATGGAAACCTTTTTCGTCGTGGGTTCCTTCTGTAAACCTTATTCACTTATTTTGATTTTCATAATGCTTTTTGGTCTCTGTAAACCTTATTTAGTTATTTCACTCATATTTCCACGATGGTTTTTCATCTATTTCATTTGGCAACTGCAAATTTTCAAAACCAGCAGACGAGAGGAAACGATATTAAAAATCCTCAACAAAAAATCACAAAATGAAAACCCCGCAATGAATGGTCGTTCGTTTCTTCAGTGTTCATGGAAGAATGGAAAAATGGCACATACACAGAGCGGATATACATACCTGAAGGAACTCTACATGCCTGCAACTCTTGCCCTTGCTATCCATCAAAACGTCGCTGTCCAAAAATGGAGAAAATGGGACCTCGTCTGGGCTTTTTGATATTTGCTAATAGTGGTTTCAAATGCCACGTTTTTGGATTTTTGTCCACCCACACTGAACAATTATTTTGAAAACCCATCGGTGCTGACACGATTTCTCTGTGACGGGACAACAAACGACATACAGGATGAGACGTCCAGCCCTCAAGTCTTTCCTTCTCGTCTGACAACTTTTTTTGTTGCGAGTCCCACCTCTTCTGTCACAAGTCTTTTTTGCATGCGGTATGGGGGGCATATCCTATGTTATATACATGCGAATTTTTTCCAGGAGTTAAGGAGGGAGCAAGCTAACTCCTAGACAAAATTCACATATGTATATAACATAGGATATGCTAGTTTTAGGCGTAAATTCACATGTGTATATAACATAGGATATGCCGGTTTCAAAATCCTAGATAAAATTTACCTATGTACATCAAAAAATGCATGAAAAACATACATAAGAACATACATGGATACATACATAACATGACGAGACGTCGTAGTGCAGGGCCTGCTAGACTCCTGAAACCGGCATATCCTATGTTATATGCATATGTGAATTTTGTCTAGGAGTTAGCTTGCTCCCATTATATATAACCTAAATGATCCTAAAGCTTTTTAATAACCATAATTATTTAAGCTTTTGAGAAGCGAAGAACAACCCTCTAGGTTTTCCATACTGCAACTTTTTTTTTTTTGGTGCAACTTTTGTTGCAAGAAAGGGCAGTTATAAAATATGAAAGTGACCTTGAATACATTATTTTCTTACGGTGTGCATAAAACTAAGTGTTGTCATTGAACAAGATTTGAAAAGTGTGGGACAACCCAGTGTGTTTTCCATCGTGCAAATTTTTTTGTGCATCTTCTCTTTGAAACGTATTACAATATTCAAATGGAATGTTTGGTGCATGTGAAGGGTTGTTATAAAATATGAATGTGAACTTCAATATAGTGTTTTGTTATAGTATGCATAACATAAAGTGTTGTCTTTGAAGAAGAATAGAGAAGCGAGGGAAAACTTTGTTAACCTAATTGAGGTGGGGGAAGTAACCAATAGGGTTGTTTCTTGTAAAGGGTTTTAGAACAGTTTGTGGGTTGCATGGTTTATAACACCCTGTGTTTTCCAACTTGAAAATTTAGATAACAGTTTGAGTGTCTTGAAAATCTTTTCTTATTTACACTGTATGAATGTAAAAATGGCACCTCCAAAAATTACAGCTGTTAGTTATGGTATAAATTGCAATTCAATATCTTCACGTGATTGAGAATAATAATTGGACGAAATAATTGCATGTTGTAAAACACAGTGGGTTAATTGTATAGCGTTTTACAATAGTGTGGGTTGTGCATTTCAAATTCTTATTTTCATTGAGAAAATATATGCTTGATTACTGCAAAATGGTGCAATAAATTTTGGAACTTTAATTGTCCATAACACTTGCAACAATTTTATAGTTTACAGGAAACCAAGGATGCGAGTTGTAAAATGGAAATTGTTTCCTATAGTGAAGAATGTCATTGACATGGACAACACACCTGAAAGGTTGTGTCGTAGCGCATCTTCTTCGGGGCGGTCGCGTTCATGAAACGTGTAGGTAAGATCTGGTAATTACAAGATGTAATCAAATGTATAATTTTAATCTCTCATAAGTGGTTATGACGTTGATTGGAGAGTGGGAATATTTTATTCAGGAGGCAGCAACTGCGGTACGGAGGAAGTCCCCTCAGTTTACGAAAATGGTGAACCCTAAGGCAGCGACGTGTTCGATAATTGATTGTGAACATGCAATTGCCCTTCGCTTCCTATGTGTCAATCATAATAATTTTTAATTTCAGTTAGAAAATATCATGTCTGTTACAAATATTCTGATTTTGGTAGTATATCATTCCTTTGATTCAAGAAAATAATCAGGGAGATGATCTCGCTCTTGCCATAGTCCATGATTGAAAGGAAAAGCGTGCAAAGGGAGACCCTAAGGATGGAGAGGGATGCAATGAAGCACGAGGTGATGTGGTGGACGGGAAGGTAGATATAATAACTGAATTATTGCATCGTTTGGTTGTGTGTATATGTTGTGCATTCAATTTGTTTGAATATCAAATAAATTAAGCAATTTTCTTTTCCAAATTTGTTGTGCAGGTTGCTGCTGAATACATAAGAGAAATTGTGAATGGTAGATATATATATTATTGTATTGTAGAAGAATGTACAAGAAAGCATTATGATTGGAGAGTGTTCAATATGCATAGGTTTCAGCATCACCACATTTCTATTCTTGAGGTACCAAAGCGTGGCCGAGTTGTGTTGGGGGGGGAACCAAAACAACCCGCTCCTCCCCCTGATAAATTGAAAGAGTACCTTCTAAAGAAGGTGGAAAATATAGAGTACCAAATGAATATATGGCAGCAACTACAACAAAAGCGTGTTATTAGACGTGTCTGTCAAAATTATGGGAAACAAAACTTCCTTCAACTTCCCCAAGAAGGAAAGGACGAGGTGAAGAAGCAAATGGCGATATACAACAGTCAGGAGATGAAGAAGTAGAGAAGGCAACAAATATTACAATTGCAGGAGAGAAAGAGACAGGAAGGAATGGTAATGTCAAACTAAACTATTAAATGTGAATTTTCCTTGCTTCATATTTTATGTTCGGATGCATACAAGGTTCACTTAATGTTAACTTACATGACATGATAGGGTGATGGTCGAGAAGTGGTTTCTTCCCCCCAGTAGAGTAAGGTTCATTCGCTAGAGGAAGCTGTGCCCACAAAAGGTGAAGATGATGTTGTTCCTCCCACCCCTGCATCTAACATTCAGAATAAGCATCCTAGACAATTGAAAGTTTCAAGGCACCCTCTGAAGAAGAAACGAAAACAAACAGTGATCTCAAAATATTTTGTTTACTCTAATGTTTGTTTTGATTATTTGAATGAATTAGTTGCATGCATCTGAGTTTGGTGCAATGTTTCAATTCCTCCTATTACACAACAATTATGAACAACAAACTGCTGCCCTTGAGCAGGTTTTTGTGATTTTCGATGGTGAACAATTGCCCATGAAAGCACAAGATGTTGTTCCTCCCAACCCGTCGTTTAACAATGTTGAGAAGAAGAAGAAGGAGGAGGAGGAGCATATGCCATCAAACATGTCAAGGTGCCTTGACATGGAGGAACTAGAAGAAATGGTGAATTGCAATTCTTTTATTTAATGTTTGTTTTGATTATTTCAATGAATTGGTTGCATGCAACTGAATTTGAAATGACCTTTGAATTCTTGATATTACAGGGCAAGGATAAACAATGAAGTGTTGGCCTTGACCTAATTGGTGATGTCATTGCAATTGAAATGAGAGAGGCTAATATAGATGGACATGTGGATGGGGAGAGCACTAGCTACGAAGTGGGACAGGGTAACACAGATGGTCATCAGGAGGGGGAGAACACTGGCTTGAATATGGAACTGGGTAATAGAGATGGACATGGGGATGGGGAGAGCAGTGGCTTGCAAGTGGGAGAGGGTAATAAGGATGGACCCGAGGAGGAGTAGAGCATTGGCCTGCAAGGGGGAGATGGCAATAAAGATGGAAATGGGAATGGGGAGAGGTGTGGCATGCCATCTATATCGGTATGAGACCCAACACACTTCCATGCTTTTGTTCTTATTTCTTGAGGAATCTTTTAATGTGCCTTCAATTATGCTTCACGTCAATGACATTTCCATTGCAGGAAAATCCGATGGATGAACAGATGATAGAGTTCAACAACATAAATTTTAAGGTCGGTGATCACATCAACCTTTGGAGGCCACATAAATGGTTGCCAAAGGCATTGCACATGTTGTCGCCATAAACACTCACACCCACTACTTGAAGCACCCCAAAAATTGTGCGAGAGTCAACATTGTTGAGGCCATTGATGGTCAATGCTACATGCCTTTTCCCATGCCTAGCACAGAGACCATCGAAGAGTGTGTGGGAAACTTTATCATATAGCAGCTCGCTGAGATGAAGCATTCTATTCTAGAGGTACACATAAATGATATGTTGCTTTATATATCATACTGAGTATATTGTTTCCATGCATACGTTAATTCTCATTAATTATTTTCTATAGGGTGAAGGTGTTAAACTTGACACAGACAAAGCACAGAGTACAAAGAAATCTATTGTTTCACGTTCATCATCTGCGAGGGTTCATGGATCTAGAATCACCCCTCTTGAAATACACAAGGACCCTAAGAAACGTGCCATATTTTACATAGACCTGAACTCGATTGCAAGGAATAAGCAGTGTAGGAATTGATGAGACAGGCTCTGAATACTGATTCTGCTCTATGGATTTCATTATTTGAATATTGAACAATTATGGTGTAGAGATACACCATTTGCATATGTTTCAACACTATGGTGTTATACATTTCATACGAGACTTTTCATGGGCTTCTCTAATTATTTTATTATTGAACAATTATGTTGAACATATATACTAATTTCATGTCATTGAAACACATAATTTTTATCCATTTCATATCAGACTTTAAGAAAAACAGTCTTGTTCACTATTTGTTCATATGTTTCAAACATAAATTTTACATAGCTCTTGTGTTGTCCCCTTTATCATGTGTTGTCATTAATGTCAAAGCAATAAGACAATAAGATGTTCTTGATTAGTAAACAAGTCAGTAGTATTGGTTTGGTAATTCAGTTGATGGTCTCTTCATTTCAGTTCTTTGACAATCACTTGATTTGGCATACAAGTGTTTTTCAACTCTAGTACACTGCATATTGTTTCATGTTCAGTCACCTTGCATATTGTGATAAGGACCTAAAATTGTGACTATATGCAAATACAATTATATGAGTTGAAACAGTTATGAAGACAATTCTTTTTCTATTAAAAAATAGAGAACACTATTTATGCATGTTTTTTAAGGCATTTAGTATCACTGAAGTGTTTTGGTCCTCATGTTCATTTATTTATCATATGTCATTCAGTTTTAAAGTTGTTATAAGATTATGTTATCTTGTAAATATTTCAGCTTTTGGGTTTCTATAATGTTCTCAGTCTCTGTGATCTGGTTATGGTCTTTATGTTCATTCATGTTAAAAATCATCAAACATGCTTGATAACTAAATTGGTCTAGAGCTTGTACTTTACATTTGGTTTTTAATGCCAAAGTGGTTGGTATGGGAACAATTGATGTCACCATTTATCAAGAATTTGAGAAATTATTTTAAAAAACAATCCATGAGGTATGGGATTTGAAACCCATCAAGTGACGCTAATCTAGTTTTGGATTGTGATAATCCATACAAGTGGATAGAATGATATACTAATTTTTGAAATGCACCATTTGTAATGCATATTATATATAAAACTACCTAAAAAATATGTTGGGTCTCAATCTGGAAACATAAAAATGAGGACTATCCATGAGTCACTCACAAGATCAAATCAACTTCTGAATGAACAAGTGAAATGCCTCAAGAAAAGAATGATGAAAATCAGACTAATGTCAACAATTGCAAAGGTGATTACAATAGGCCCATCAAAATATCTCAATCAAGTAATGCACCCTTGATTCTCATTATGTACCTTCAACCATATGGTAATGACAACAATGTGATTAGTATTCATTTTCATGGTGTACCCTTACCCAAATGCCAATGACAAAGCAAAGCATATATTGGTGGATTAGAAAACCCTATTCATCCTTCTAGAAAACCTTTAAAGTAAGGTTTTAAGTCTCAATATTCTAAAACACCACTCTCTATGAGTGGTTTATCCTCTACAAACTTAGTTTTTCAAACCTCTTCTCCATTTAAGGAGGGTAATTTACTTCTAAAAAAATATTTATCTTGGAGTATTTTCTCCATATAACCTAAATTGGTTCTTGTATAATAGTTTGTATACATAACTATTGCAGGATGGAAAACACACTGGGTTGTCCCAAACTTTGCAAATCTTGTTCAAAGATAGCAGTTAGTATTATGCACATAGTAAGAAGACAATGTATTGAAGTTGAGCTTCATAATTTTTAACAACCCTTACATTCAGCAAAACACTCTTCTTCAATATCTGCCCATATGTTTCCAACACATTATTTACATAACAATTGCATCACGAAAAACACAGTGAGTTGTGGCTCACTTCTCATTTTATGCAGGCTATGAGAAATGAATGTTTTGAAGTTCACGTTGTTGTTTGTTTCAAACCCTTAGTTTGAGCAAAACACTATTTTTCAATATCTGCTCATATGTTTCCAACAAAAAATTCACATAACAGTTGCATCATGGAAAACACAATGGGTTGTGGCTCACTTCTTATTTTTTCCAGACTGTAACAAAATAATGTTTTCAACTTCACTTTCTTGTTTTATGACACCCTTTACTTTAAGAAAAACAGTCTTGTTCACTATCTGTTCATATGTTTCCAACACAAATTTTACTTAACTGTTGCAGGATGGAAAACACATTGGGTTATCCCAGACTTTGCAAATCTTGTCCAAAGACAACAGTTAGTGTTATGCACACAGTAAGAAGACAATGTATTGAAGTTGAGCTTCATAATTTTTGACAACCCTTACTTTCAGCAAAACACTCTTCTTCAATATCTACCCATATGTTTCCAACACATTATTTATATAACAGTTGCATCACGGAAAAATAGCGAGTTGTGGCTCACTTCTTATTTTATGCAGGCTGTGAGAAATGAATGTTTTGAAGTTCACGTTGTTGTTTGTTCAAAACCCTTAGTTTGAGCAAAACACTATTTTTCAATATTTGCTCATATGTTTCCAACAGAAAATTTACATAACAGTTGCATCATGGAAAACATAGTGGGTTGTGGCTCACTTCTTATTTTTTCCAGACTGTAACAAAATAATGTTTTCAACTTCACTTTCTTGTTTTATGACACCCCTTACTTTAAGAAAACAGTCTTGTTCACTATTTGTTCATATGTTTCCAACACAAATTTTACTTAGTTGTTGCAGGATGGAAAACACATTGGGTTGTCCTAGACTTTGCAAATTTTGTTCACAGACATCAGTTAGTGTTATGCACACAGTAAGAAGACAATGTATTAAAGTTGGGCTTCATAATTTTTAACAACCCTTACTTTCAAAAAAACACTCTTCTTCAATATCTGCCCATATGTTTCCAACACATTATTTACATAACAGTTGCATCACGAAAAACACATTGAGTTGTGGCTCACTTCTTATTTTATGCAGGCTATGAGAAATGAATGTTTTGAAGTTCAAGTTGTTGTTTGCTCACAATCCTTAATTTGAGAAAAACACTCTTTTTCAATATCTGCTCATATGTTTCCAACAGAAAATTTACATAATAGTAGCATCATGGAAAACACAATGGGTTGTAGCTCACTTCTTATTTTTTCTAGACTATAAAAAAATAATGTTTTCAACTTCACTTTCTTGTTTTATGACACCCCTTACTTTAAGAAAAATAGTCTTGTTCACTGTCTATCCATATATTTCCAACACAAATTTTACTTGCAGCAAACATTCCCTTTCAATATCGTTATACATTTCGAACACAAGATGCACAAAAAAAGTTGCAAGATGGAAAACACTCAGGGTTGTCCCACACTTTTCATATCTTGTTCAAAGATAACAGTTAGTGTTATGCACACCGTAAGAAGACAATGTATTGAAGTTCACGTTCATATTTTATAACTACCCTTGCTTGCAGGAAACGTTTGATGACATTGCAGGGGTGAAACAACTGAACTCGCTATGCTATTGCAAATAAGTTAGATGACTAAACTGGAAAACTCCACCTTTCAGCCAACAACAAATGACTGATAGAAAGCAATCCCCAACTTAAACATCTCAACATGTGAACTTTCAAAATAGACTGTCCTTAACCGACCTAATTAGGTTTCCTTTAATCATTCAATTTGACAAACAACAACAAAAGACTCTCTTACACTCTTAACTTACTTCCATGGCATGTAAAATACTCTATCTGAATGAATCTTCAATGTCTTTTTAGCCTTTCAAGGAAGGAAATTGCAAACACTCCATATACTGTTCAATCTACGCCTTTTGACAATTCTGTCTTGATAGGACAGTCAATTAATGCTCTCCAAATACTCATAAATTCACCAATCCCTATCTTGGAATGGAGTCACCTATGCCCAAAAACCTCTGCAAAACAAAATTACACAACAAGGACTCATATTCCACAAAAAAAAACTCATCAAGTCACTAATGTACAAAGACATTTATAGATTTTGAATTTCCATTTCAGCATTCCATTTCAATTTCAACATTCCATTTGAACATTCCATTTCGATTTCAACATTCCATTTGAACATTCTATTTCCATTTGAACATTCCATTTCAATTTCCTTATACGTTTGCAACACACTATGCTAAAAAATTGTTGCAGAATGGAAAACACGCAGGGTTGTCACTCACCTTTGAAATCTTCTTCTAAGAGAACAGTGTCTGTTATGCAAGCTGTAACAAAACAGTGTATTAAAGTTCACCTTCATATTCTCTAACAACCCATTACTTGCAACAAACATTCCATTTCAATATCCTTATACGTTTCCAAGAGAAGGTGCACAAGAAAAGTTCCAAAATGGAAAACACAGACTGTAAGAAAATAGTGTATTCAAGTTCACCACCAAATTTTATAAGAACAATGTGCATCACATAATGAAATGTAAAAACATATCGAGTCAATATTATACAATCTGAAGAAAATTACAATCCACATTTAATACTGGTAACACTGAGGACTATGTCAACCATTTACGAACATGTATAATCTCTGTGTTCTCAGCATCTGGAAGCATTTGTTGCACTCTGATTGTCAAGGTGTAATTGACAATATACAATGTTGGCACCTCGTAATTCTCATGTAGCAGCCTGAAGGAGGGCCTGCCATGGTGGATCTCAAACCTGACAATGTGGTTGAATTTGAAAACGACCAACAACCATTCCTCCACAGGACCTATGTGATTACTAATTAGAGATTCCCCCCCCTTGAGGAATCTCATAAACCTCATGCTCAGCTGATCCGTAAGATTGTTCCTGTGTATGATAATTGTTGGTCTAATGCACACCTTCCAGATGCATCCAGCTAGGAAAAGGTCTCGAATTTCTCGATAAAGAGACATTGACCAATCACATAAATTGACAATCTCTATTTGTAGATCATTGTAATATTGAGCGTCCATGCCCATATGTGCCCATACACCAAAGATGTTGTTGAAGAAGTGAGAATAATTATCATAGTGAAAATCTGTCCAGTTTGGCCCTTTTCTATTAATTCTCCTTAACATTTTTTCCTGCAACCTATACGGGAGGCCGAATTCCTCAATTCGAGCAAGAATATTGCATGGCAGATACGGGTGGTAGTTGGTCAACCAACTAGCCACCCATGCTCAAGAACTATGGGACATCTTCTATAGAACTGCAACAATAGGTTGTAAATTTCCTAAAATGAAAGACAAAACAAATTTTTCAGAAGGTAGACCTGCATTCTCTAATTAGAAAGACATTGTCAATGCAATGGAAACAGTGAAAAAATAAGCGAGCAAAGTGGAAGATATAGATAATGTATGCACTAAAGAGATTGTACGTATTGTTTTGAACTGAACAAGGTAGCATGTGCAGTATCTCCAATGGGCATATGGCAACGCATGAGTCAAACAATAGGAAGAACAATGCCTGAAAGGAAAAAGAACAAAAAATTCAGCACATACAACAACATTCTCTAATTAGAAACACATGAAATAGTTGCTAAAAAAAATTGAAAGCGAAAGAAAACTTTTCATAAGTAACTAACTGTGTATGGACAGTGTCTTTTCCAACATTGAAAATAATCTGAGCATTGTATTTGTTGCAATCAGATGAGTTGAATTAATGAATTGTAGAAAATATATATCTGTTACGAACACAAAATGCACATCACAGTTGTAGGATGGAAAACATAGTGGGTTGTGCTTGACATTTTTATTTTCTGCAGACTGTAAAAAAAAAAGGTCTCGAAGTTCACCTTCTTGTTTTGTGGCAACCCTTTCTTTCACAAAACATTCCATTTGAATATGTCTTCATATGTTCCAAACAAAAAATGCACATAACAGTTGCACGATGGAAAACACACTCAAATTTGTCAACTTAACTATCTCAAACTCTTAACAACCCTTGCAAATAATCATCATTGTAGAGACCCATTTTAGTCCCCCTCAACATACTTGAAACCCACATACGGAGATCACATCGCTGATTACATCCATTGCATCACACATCTTTCATAAGGCAACTTTTAGGTGAAATATGGTGGGTTTAGTAAGTGAATGTCTATCAAACTTGGGGGCAACAAAGTTTAAGGTAAGATTAAGTTTTTGCAGGCTTAATTAGTCATGTTTGAAGAATGTCTGACCATGCTTTAGGAACAAAATTTCAGCCCCATTGAATGCACTTTCCTCAGTTACCAACTTGTACGCATCCTTTTTCCTTGGAAATCTTTTGTATTTTCTAAAGATCAACAACCAAACATTGAATGGTTCGCTTCCCCTGCATGATTCAACAGATACACTTCTTAAACTACATAATATCATACCAAAAATTGGACTTATGTAAGCAATGTTATTAAATTCGAACCATACCTTCCATTGGGTTTACACCTGCAAAAGATAGTCATCGATGAGGACTCCTTTCCCAAGATTGGAATGCTGAAGTGAACAAAAAAAGCCATAAAAGAAATCATAAAGTTTATGATGTGGTACAAGCATATATTGGAAAAAAGAAATCTGCAATACCATTTCCTATTACAATAAATAAATTGAAATGGGTTTTCTCATACTCACCCATATTAGATGTTGTATCCTCTGCCACATCCATAGTAGTTGCACCTGAAGTCTCACATTGCATATTGACATTCAAAATCAAACTATTGTTCGCGGACAAGGGAAAGGAGTCATCCAAAGGGATTCGGTGATCTAACTATTGTGCAGAATGCTTCGTACGCCGAGTTGGATGTCGACAATGATCCCTGGTTGCACTAAACCATGGATGCATGCAACCAATGGTAGTTGCAGCTTGATCAAAATCCAGAATGAATTCAAACAAAAATGCATTTGATTTTCGTAGGTCCTCTAGAAACCTATTTGTGCATTCTGCATATGATTGCACCTGTTGTAGAGATTGTGGTGGTGTATGCATCACTTTCTTCAAGAGTTTATTAGTGTCATTCCAAAGAGACATTGTCACCACATGTTCATCATATACATGAGTCATAAAAGGAGCTTGCATAGGGGTCAAAAAATTAGGATCGTTTTCTTCTACGGCCCCCTCTGACAATGTCTCATTTAAATCTATGCCTGTATCAATTGGTTGACCTCTCCCATCTAAATGAGAACACAAAAGAAATTTGTATTAGGCTATAGAAAATGCAAAACACAATTGACTCCAATAAAGTAACGTAATTCAAATTGAAATTCACTTACCATGGACCACCCCTTCAATGACAGATGATCTTTTAATCAAGTGAGCAACCTTGATGACATGTTTGCAAGTGTTCCCCTACAAAATTCAAGGGCAGTCACAAACAAAAAGGTGCTCCCCAAATTTCTGAACAAGAAAGTGCATTGACCTACTTTGACTTTTCACCCAGTACTGTCCAGGATCCGTTTCATCGAGAATACAGTCATCGTCTGGAATTGCCTTGGCCCGCTCCACACTAGATCACATATTTAAATACTTTTTGTTCATCAAAAAACCATAATGCTGCAACTTTTCCTTTTGCCTATAGAATGGTTCCATTTTATACACGAGTGTGTAATAAAAATAGTCCATTATCCTATTGCATTTTTTTGAACAATCACACAAGTACCGAGTTTTTAGTGCACAATGGTACAACTCAATGGCTGCATTCATATCTTGGTTGGCATGTGGGAATAGTCTGCAATTTTTCGCCCACATGGCTGCGAAAAAAACATCCAATAGTCAAGTAATCCACAACATATTAGAGGTGACATCAAAGAATTTGAATGGTGCGAATCATGTGAGGTGAAAAAAATTGTCAACTCACCAATTCGACCTTCTTCTTCACACCAGGTCTTCTTGAAGTACTCTAAGAATCGGGGCTGATCATTGAAATCCTGAAAGAAAGAGTTCAATAGTTGAGTGATGCAATCTTCGATGTCACCAATTGCCATCATGATCGTGCCAAGACTGCGGAAGACGTCCATTTCTCTTTCCTTGGCTGCATACTTATACACATTCTTTAGCCAAGCCCTTTTGACATGCCAAAGGCATAGAAGCACACGACATTGAAAGACAAACCTAATAGACAATACAAACGATATTGTTTACCGCTCGACTGCATGAGAAAGTGGCATTGAAAATGAATAGAAAATGAGAAAGGTACACAAATGAAGAAAGGGATGCACATATTGTATGGCTTGGATTTCTACAGTCGCATCATTGGTAAAAAATGCATTGATTCTCCAGTTGGGCCTGAATCTTCTTCCACGGTCGAACAATACACGTAGCCACATAGAGATGTCCTCAATCTTGTTTCATGAGGAGACTACCCACGCAACTATCACACCACTCTGTTGCTCGTCGAAAACGAGGAGAGTATACAATGGATACTATCGAGAGAACAACTCAGTGTGAGCATTGTGAAGTTTACAGCCAAGAAGATCATTGAAAACACGACGAACTATTTGTCAATGTTTGTAAGGCCTCACCTCATATTTGTTAGTTGCAAACATGGACTCCATCGAGATGACTGAATTGTGCGAGCAACTAACCATCCTATCTAGCATCCATGGAGTCTAAACCCTGATAACAAAAGGCGTATTGTTCCCATCGGGCCGTTGAAAGTAGAAGAAGTTGTCAAAGTCCCGTCCACTCCATAGTAGGATACTTGTTGAATCGACTTTGTGTTTTTGTGCATGAGTAGAACACACCTTTCACCAGGCATTCATTACATCCTTTCTTGTAAGGAATTGATCTCTCTTGGAAATCATGCCACATAACACAGGACCATTGATGTGTCTATCCATTATTGCATTGACACTGACATCCATGAGAAAAAGGCTTTCAATATAGCTTTTTCACTCCATGTTTAGATTAGCGAAAAATATAGAATGCTTCTCTCCACTTGTGTCGTGAATGCCATGGAAAAATTCACCATTTTTATCGACGTGGAACATTTCTTTGTAGATAATATAGGCAACATTGGGTTTTCCTTCCATAACCTTTACCATGAAGTTGTATTGACAACCTCGCATTTGTATAAATGTCTTATGTCATTTCTTCTTTGGTGGAGGCTGGTCTCTCTTGTCTTTAGGACCGTATTGACACCAGTAGATGCAAGAAAGGTATCATCTCATCCTATTCAACCAAGAGAGAGTAAAATATCATTCGACCATAGAAATGAATGTCGATATATACAAACCTCTTATACAAAATTGTTTTTCTATAAGTTTTGTCATAGACGAGACACAAGGTGGTAGGCCATCTTATTTTCTTGTCCACAAATTTGGTTTCTATACCTTCAACGAACGTTTCACCGTGAATGAAATGATCAAGTCTCGTAAGAGGAATTGTTGCAACAAGGTCAGGGACCTTATCCTTGTTGACAGAAATAGCAACCCATTCCAAATCGGAAGACAAAAAAGGAGAGCCTCCATTTTGTACATCTTGTACCTATAATTCGTCTAGCTTCTTCCATTTTAAACCTCTCCCCATTCTAGGAAATCATAGAATTGGATGAATACTTTAAATTAGTGTGGGTTTTGTGAAGAAAAAGAAAAAAATCATTCATTAAACATAGATAAAATGTGCTTGCATTGCTCTCACCCACATGAAACCAATAGGACATTTTGACTTCAACCGAGGAAAATTAAAGGTGATAAATTCAATCAAGCTACGCATAAAATATAACACAAACGAATGTTGGAAATCAGACAGTCCAACAATCCAACACTGTTTTTTCCAAATCACAATTATTTTCTGCACTTTTCTTTCAATCATGCAAAATTCAAACACAACAATGGAATGTGTGGTTTGGAAGACATTCATACTGTCTTGTAACATTCCATGTTGCAAAACCATAGGTGTTAAGAATCAAGCAACCTACCATGAGACAACCCTTTAACTTTGAACATAGAGATTCAAATAACTGAAACCTAACATTGTGTTTTCCGAATCACAATCATTTTCTGCACTTTTCTTTCAATCATGTAAAATTCAAACACAATAATGGAATGTGTGATTTTTGAATATATTCATACGGTTTTGTAACATTCCATGTTTGAAAACTGTAGGTGTTAAGAAGCAAGCAACCCACCATGAGACAACCATTCACATTTAAACAAGGACATTCAAATAACTGAAACCCAACACCGTGTTTTCCAAATCACATTTCTTTTTTCCAATTGATTTTTTCAATGGTGCGAAAGTTAAACACAACAATGGAATGTGTGATTTGGAAGACATCCATACTGTTTTATAATATTCCATGTTGCAAAACCGTGGGTGTTAAGAAGCAAGCAACCCACCATGAGACAACCCTCTACATTTAAACAAGGAGATTGAAATAATTGAAACCCAGCACTGTGTTTCCCATTCACAATTATTTTGTGCAGGTTTTTTGTTTAATCGACTGAAATTTAAACACAACATTGGAATGTGTGATTTGGAAGATATTCATACTATTTTGTAACATTCCATGTTGCAAAACCATCCGTGTTAAGAAGCAAGCAACCCACCATGAGACAACCCTCTACATTTAAACAAGGAGATTGAATAACTGAAACCCAGCACTGTGTTTCCCATTCACAATTATTTTGTGCAGAATTTTTTTAATCAACTGAAATTTAAACACAACAATGGAATGTGTGATTTGGAAGACATCCATACTGTTTTATAATATTCCATGTTGCAAAACCGTGGGTGTTAAGAAGCAAGCAACCCGCCATGAGACAACCCTCTACATTTAAACAAGGAGATTGAAATAACTGAAACCCAACACTGTGTTTCCCATTCACAATTATTTTGTGCAGGTTTTTTGTTCAATCGACTGAAATTTAAACACAACATTGGAATGTGTGATTTGGAAGATATTCATACTATTTTGTAACATTCCATGTTGCAAAACCATCTGTGTTAAGAAGCAAGGAACCCACCATGAGACAACCCTCTATATTTAAACAAGGAGATTGAATAACTGAAACCCAACACTGTGTTTCCCATTCACAATTATTTTGTGCAAAAATTTTTTAATCAACTGAAATTTAAACACAACAATGGAATGTGTGATTTGGAAGAAATCCATACTATTTTGTAACATTCCATGTTGCAAAACTGTGGGTATTAAGAAGCAAGCAACCCACCATGAGACAACCCTCTGCATTTAAACAAGGAGATTCAACTAACTAAAACCCAACACTGCGTTTCCCATTCAGAATTATTTTGTGTAGTTTTTTTTCAATTGACTGAAATTTAAACACAACAATGGAAGGTGTGATTTGGAAGCCATTCATACTATTTTTTAACATTCCATGTTGCAAAACCGTGGGTGTTAAGAAGCAAGCAACCCACCATGAGACAACCCTCTACATTTAAACAAGGAGATTGAAATAACTGAAACCCAAAATTGTGTTTCCCATTTAGAATTATTTTGTGCAATTTTTTTTTTCAATTGACTAAAATTTAAACACAACAATGGAATGTGTGATTTGGAAGACATTCATACTATATTGTAATATTCCATATTGCAAAACCATGGGTGTTAAGAAGCAAGCAACCCACCATGAGACAACCCTCTACATTTAAATAAGGAGATTGAAATAATTGAAACCCAACACTGTGTTTCCCATTCATAATTATTTTGTGCAAGTTTTTTTTTCAATCGACTGAAATTTAAACACAACAATGGAATGTGTGATTTGGAAGACATTCATACTATTTTGTAACATTCCATGTTGCAAAATCATCAGTGTTAAGAAGCAAGCAACCCACAATGAGACAACCCTCTACATTTAAACAAGGAGATTGAAATAACTGATACCCAACACTGTGTTTCCCATTCAGAATTATTTTGTGTAGGTTTTTTCTTCAATCCACTGAAATTTAAACACAACAATGGAATGTGTGATTTGGAAGACATCCATATTGTTTTGTAACATTACATGTTGCAAAAATGTGGGTGTTAAGAAGCAAGCAACCCACCATGAGACAACCCTCTACATTTAAACAAGGAGATTGAAATAATTGAAACCCAACACTGTGTTTCCCATTCATAATTATTTTGTGCAGGTTTATTTTTCAATCGACTGAAATTTAAACACAACAATGAAATGTGTGATTTGGAAGACATTCATACTATTTTGTAACATTCCATGTTGCAAAACCATCAGTGTTAAGAAGCAAGCAACCCACCATGAGACAACCCTCTACATTTAAACAAGGAGATTGAAATAACTGAAACCCAACACTGTGTTTCCCATTCAGAATTATTTTGTGTAGGTTTTTTCTTCAATCCACTGAAATTAAAACACAACAATGGAATGTGTGATTTGGAAGACATCTAGACTGTATTTTAACATTCCATATTGCAAAACCATGGGTGTTAAGAAGCAAGCAACTAACCATGAGACAACCCTCTACATTTAAACAAGAAGATTGAAATAACTGAAACCCAACACTATGTTTCCCATTCATAATTATTTTGTGGAGGTATTATTTTCAATCTACTGAAATTTAAACACAACAATGGAATGTGTGATTTGGAAAAAATTCATACTGTTTTTTAACATTCCATGTTGCAAAACCATCGGTGTTGAGAAGCAAGAAACCCACTATGAGACAACCCTCTACATTTAAACAAGAAGATTGAAATAACTGAAACCCAACATTGTGTTTTCCATTCACAATTATTTTGTGCAAATTTTTTTCAATCAATTAAAATTTAAATACAACAATGGAATGTGTGATTTGGAAGACATTCATACTGTTTTGTAACATTACATGTTGCAAAACCGTGGGTGTTAAGAAGCAAGCAACCCACCATGAGACAACCCTCTACATTTAAACAAGGAGATTGAAATAACTGAAACCCAACACTGTGTTTCCCATTTAGAATTATTTTGTGCAAGTTTTTTTTTCAATCGACTAAAATTTAAACACAACAATGGAATGTGTGATTTTGAAGACATTCAAGAAACTGAAATACTCCACATTGTGTTTCCCACTTGTAAAACCCTCTACTTGCATCATAATTACCCCTCACCTCGATTTGGTCGGTATTCTCCTCCAGGTGCACTCCACACTTCAAATTATTTGGTTGGTATTCTCCTCCAAGTCATCCACGTGCACTCAGACCTTCAACTTTCCCTTTCAACGTGCATACATGAAACAAAACAAATAGTATTTTCACCTTGCTTTCTCGAAACATAAAAGACCCATGTCATTCCTTTTTCTCGTGCCAGACAAAAGAAATTTGTTGACGAAGCTAACCCACCCGCCTTTCCGCCCGACAACAGGCAGGAAAACCCACCTGACGGCGTTGTTAACTCCCGCTTGAGCATCGCCCGGATGTTTCGTCCCGTCCGCGGGTTTCAAGCGTCTTGCGGGGCTCGCACTACAACAACTCGTCATGTTATGTATGCATCCATGTATGTTTTTCATGCATTTTTTGATGTACATAGGTGAAT
This sequence comes from Sequoiadendron giganteum, assembly GCA_007115665.2. NCBI lineage: Eukaryota > Viridiplantae > Streptophyta > Pinopsida > Cupressales > Cupressaceae > Sequoiadendron > Sequoiadendron giganteum. The sequence continues at coordinate 455,383,167 of CM021105.1, forward strand.
TTTGTCTAGGAGTTAGCTGGCTCCAGAGTGGAGTGGTCTCCTATCGGACCCACAAAAAGTTAATAATCAATTTTTTTAAATTCGAAAAAGTAAAATATCACAAAAGCAAAAAAATAAGTTTGAAAATGATATTTCTCAACATATGTTATATAGATTATATATCATTTGAAAATCAATGAGTCCAATCAATAATATAGTAAATTACTTTCTACTTGTGTTGACACTTTCGACCCCACAAAAAAAAAAATTATTTTAAAAAAATTGATTTTATAATATGTGAATACAATGTATTCAATCAATAATATAGTAATTAATTTTCACTAGTATTTATAGTCTCAACCCCACAAAAAATTGATAATCAATTTTTTTTTTAAGTGACTTTATAATATGCAAAAAATAAGTACATGTTAAAACAACAATGTGTTCAATCAATTATATAGTAATTACTTTTCACTTCTTAAATGTAGGTGAATGAAAAATTAGATATTTTTATTTGCAATATATATGCACTAATACAAAAATACTAATATGACATGTCCAAAACTTATTTACATTTTATCCATCATAGATTTGATGGATGACCAAATATATTTGAACATATTACAAATAAAAATGATGCACTTTTCATCCATGTTTGACAAACTAATTATTCCACTATGTCCACTTATACCCCTCTTTTTACAACTTTATCCTCCAAAAATTGAAAACCAACTCTCAGGCTCACCATGCAATATAATTTTACAATACTAGCACTTGCACCTAAAAGAGGTTCAAGGATTACGTCGATAGATTTTTTCCACTAAGATAAATCTAGATTGTTCCTTTACAGAAATTAGGTATTATTTGATTTTTATTTTTTGAGGATTTCACATGATATTTTGGAGGATTTTACTATTAAATTTAGACTTTTCCATTACAGAAATTGTGTATTATTTTATTTTGGTTTTTGGAGGATTTTACTAGTAAATGGAAAATGATTTACCAGCAACTAAAACTTGTTTTTCGACAACTAAACAGTGGTTTAACGGTGAGTAGATCTTGTTTTCAGACATGAGACAGGTTTACCGATCAATTTTGGACTTGCAAGTCCATAGGGAAAGTCTATCGGCTAATAAGGACTCATTATTTGAACCATAATTCACAATGATACATGTTATTTATTAGTTCCATGTCAAATATTAAAACACAAAACAATTTTGAATTTATTAAAACAAATCTCAAATCAAAGTATAATTAATATTGTCAACCCTATTTTTAACCTTTCAAATCACATTGATACATACCATTCACCAAATAATTCATATCACTTCTACCATTAATTTCATGTATGCAACCTCAAATTCCCTCCAATAATTCAAATTTATCCACTTGCTCACAAATGCCTATTTATACAATTTACCTATGATATGCGATGCATATTACTCTATTTCAAAATTCAAATTTCACAGTTTCAATTTCAAACACTTGTTGGAAACTGCTTTCAAGCAATTGTTGGAAACTACTTTCAAACACCGTGCAATTCAAGTTTGTGGCCGATGTGTCCTTTGTTGATGTGGACCCCTTGCACAACATAACCCTCAGCACCATTAGATCATCCTTTACTTTCAATATATGTATATATGTAATATCTATACATATTGTATATATCTCTTTACAATATATGTGTGTGTATGTGTTTGCTTAATTGCTTCTTACACTTAGCTCAATGTAGATGAAGAATAAAGCACAAGCTAGAACTAGGCGAGTTGTAAAGATAGCATGAAAAACATTGCCTCCACACAAGAGAGGTGTGAGGCCGCCACAAAGTGAAGAGGATGAAATTATTCCCATTCTACAACCAATCAACCATGTAGTCCAAGTGACTACAAATGTTACAACAAAGAAGATTTCAGTGCAAAAAGAATGGTTTATGGATGACATAAAATTTACCATGAGAGATATTGAAGACAATGGAATGTCAACAAGGGAGGTAGAAATGAAGTGGGTTCTTCCAACAACCACACTAATGAATTGGTTGACTAGTGTTACTTTTACAAAGAGGAAAGGCCCACCAATAGTTTTGAATGAAGATGAAGAGGAAAAGGTTGTTGAATGGTGCAAGGAGATGGCTGTTGTTGGCCATGGATTATAAATTGTCAATTTGAAATCTAAAGTAGCATAGGTATGCCAAACGAAGCCAAATCCATTCAAGGATGGAGTTCCTGATAAGTCTTGGTGGACAAGCTTCAAAAAAAGACATCTTGATCTCACTTTGAGGACAACACGAGGAAAAGACAGAGACTGTGCACTCAATTTGAGGCTTGTAGTGGTTGTTGCATTCTATGATACATTATCAAAGGTGTACATAGCTAATCTGTATGATCCAATGAATATTTGGAACTGTGATGAGACTGGCATTCAAGATGAAATAAATGGTGCAATGCGAGTGTTTTCAAAAAAGGGCAGTAGAAGTGTTTCATACATTATACCTAAGATTTGGGAGTGGATAACAATTTTATGTTGTGTGAATGTTGTTGGATAGAAAATAGCTAGTTTCTATTTGTTTAAGAGCAAAAAACATCTCAAGAACTATATAGCTCATTGTGAACCAAGTGCATGTATGGTTGCTCAGCCCCATGCTTGGGTGACAAAAGACCTCTTTCTCAATTGGCTACACCATTTTATTGATTTTGTACCTGGGGGTGTGTCACCCACTAATAGACACATGTTGATTTTTGATGGTCATGGTAGCCATGTCGCATTCTCAACTATTAACGAAGAAAGGTCACTAAGCATTGACTTACTAACCCTACTAGCCCACACATCTCATAGATTGCAGCCACTAGATATTAGCATCTTCGCATCATTCAAATCATATTTTAAGAAGGAAATAGTAGAATGGATCAGCAAGTATCCAAATCTAGAGATTAAAAGGGTAGAGTTGGCAACACTTGGCAACATTACATTTAAGAAAGCATTAACTATTGATAACATAAAATTGGGTTTTAAAAGAATAGGTATTTGGCCCCTAAATCCAGATGCATTAATGGAGGATATGCGTCCAAGTGAGACATTCCAATTTGTTGCCCCGAGGAAGCTTCAGCTGCTAAAAATATTCTAAGTTTATCTAGTATTGTTCTGCCACAAACAGAGGTTGAAGGGACAAATGGTAACCTTGTGGACAACATAGTTGACCCATTGATAGAAGAAATTAATGGTCCAATAGAAACAACTATTTTGTTGGGCCAACAATCTCTAATTGGAACACCTGATTTGGTAGACCAACATACTCCAGTAGGAACACCTGGTTTGGTAGACCAACATAATGATACAAAATTTTCTCTTTCTCTACCCAATGCGTGCTAGACAACCCATCATGGTTGTTGGAGGGGGTTCAAAATCTTGGTATTGATTGAATGTGGATGAAGACCAAAGTTTATCAATTCCATCTCCACCAAACAATAAGGGCCCATTTTCCTTATTGCATTTTTATGTTGATTGTGGAGAATGTGAACCTATTGAATTGGAAGTGGGTGAGGAAGTGGATGAAATTGTTAGCGAGGCGCAAGTTGAAAATGAACAAGATTCTGTGGAGCCATTGGGAGGCCAAATCAGTTCAAAAATCTCCTAATTCTTGAAGTTACCTATTCATCTAGTCAAGGATAAGTCCAAGAATCTAGTTGACTATGGGATTCAACTAAACAAACAATCTCAGCTCCTTGCCATAGATGACTACATGAAGATGCTAATGGAGCAAGAGGAGAGGAAGAAGGAAATCCAATAGTTGAAAGATAGGAAGAGAGAACATATCAAACAACAAAAGCTTGAAAGAATTATGGCAAAGGACCTAAAGGACCAAATGAGAATTGAAAAAGACCTTCAATGACAAGCAACTGAAGTACAAAGAGATCAACAAAGGAAATAGAAGGAACAAAAAAGGAGAAAAAAATGATTGAATGGGAAGTTGATAAAAAAGAAAGAGAAATGGAAAGGGCTAGAAAAGAGGCAACAAGGGAAAGGTGTTTGAGCAATCCTTTAAATCCCTTGCTTGAACAACATGCAATATTCACAGACTTTCTTTCTATTCATTACCCCCAGTATTGTCCATTGTCACCTCACATAAGTATTAGCCAAACACAATCAAGTTGCAGTCCTATAGATTCAGAGATAACAAACATGGATTATCAACATATTGCTTCCCATTATCTAAATTCTCTTTCCCAATTTTCTTTTCATAATTGGAATTTTAGATTGCAAATAGTTTTTTGTCAATGTTTTTAAAGTGTTCCGTTTACATAAAAAGAACCTGAACAACTGATATGTAATGTGTCTAATTGATGCAATTTTCACAATACTAACATGTTCATCTTTGTTGTTTCACAACAATGGACAACCACCTAAACATAGCCTTTTTTTGTAATAATTTAATTTAGTTGAGTTTATGTTGTCAACAGTGAATGCTTCTTACAAAAATGTATAAAATGAAACAAGAAATGCATGTTACTATATTTTTCCCAATTTTAACTGTTACCATATTTAACCCTATATGTTCACATTAAGGATATATCCTGCTGTGAATGGCATATAACCCTTAACTGATCTTGGAGTATATATATATATATATATATATATATATATATATAGCATACAACCCTTGACTAACAAAGGAGTATATATAAACATATATATATTCCATTTCTAGTTAAGGGTTGTATGTCACGCAAATATATATCTCCTTCATGTGAATGTAAAGGGTTAGATATGGTAAGAGTTAGATTTGGGAATATGATAGTATAACATATATATATCAGTTTAGGGGTTATATATAACTTGAAACAACATTATGATATAAATATTTATAACCATTTATGAAACTAATATAGCCATAAAATCTTATATAAAAATTGAAACATTTGCATACATGTAAGAGAAACTATAATTGAAGAACAAAAAAGCCATACATCTAATTCACTTCAATATAAATGAAGAAGGCTATATGTCAGATGAAACAAGCAATGCATGTTATAGTATGATATCCCCAATTCTAAATCTTACCATATTTAACTGTTTATGATCACATTAAGGATATATCTTGCTTTGCATGGCATAAAACCCTTAGTTGATATATATATATATATATAATTAATTAAGGGGTTATATATAACTTGAAACAACATTATGATACAAACATTTATAACCCTTTCTGAAATAACATTATGGTATTTATATATAACTTGAAATAGTGTTATGATATAAATTGAAACAACATTGTCATACATGTAAAAGTCATTGTAATTGAAGAACAAACAAACAAACCATACATCTAATTCATTTAAATTTAAATGAACAAGGCTATATGAAACAAAAATTTATATATCTTTGCCATATATACGTATATGCAATTTATATATATTGAAACATAGAAAAAAGGGTGGATCCTATGTTTAATGTATAAACCTAGGATTAATTTGTGTGTGACCTTTTTGTAGGGTTTCATTAAGATGAAGATCAACAAGGTGATTAGATTGAATTTCAACAATGAAGGTGAGCTAATAAGACCTAGATCTACATCTTTCTAAGTCTTGGAAATGGATTGGGGTTGATTTACCTTGATTAACCTAATTAGACTATGTTCCCTAATACAAATAATGTGAGATTTCGATAATTGACAAACTACAATAGGGATGTGTAGGCAGATCTGAGAAGATCAGAGTGTTGTATACCTATCCTAAAATTTTGGTGTCGGTTTGAATATGAGGACATAGGCGCCCAAAGGTGTCTATGTCCTTGTAGGAGTGCTTTTTTTCTATTTTTGTAGTCCTCTGATGTCAGATCCGAGACTCCTGTTTCTTCTTACAAACTTGTCGAATCACTGTTGGATAATTTTATTGGTGACTTTTCATGAGTTGACAAGGTCTAGGGCTTTAAATGCAATAATGAATAAATGATCTTCACACCTCCTTCAATCATCTCCAAACCTGTAATCTACACATTCAAAGAGAGAAGAAATGTTGTGCCATTTAGGGGCTTGCCTTAGTCAAACCCCATGTTAGTGTTCCCACTACCACAATGGCAATGTCAATGATAGAAATGATAAATCATAGGAAGGAATGATGAATCAACAAAGTGTTGCAACTCACCACCCTTCAATGGCTTCCTTGAAGGACTAAATTCATGCACATCACTTCAAGGTATTGGATCTTTTTTGCTTGATTGCTTGAATTTATTGGAGACCTACAAAAGGGTTAGCCTTCACAAACAATGATAAGTTAAAAATACATGAACTCACATAAGATTTGACATGATGCTTGGATCTTGAATTGTTGCAATAAATCACTGAAATGTTGCTCTTGACTTGCTCTTGGCAATAATTATTTCTCTTAATGTTCACCTCTTTCTTGTTAATGCTATATATATTTGAAATGATGCAATAAATAGGTATTTTATATGCAATTATTCTAATTTCCCAAAAATTAGATCTCAATAGCTGACATTGGAAACCTGATTTTTAAATGTTAAAATGTTGACATTGACATATTCAAATTTTGAGCATGGAAAAATAGGGGGACAAAGCCACCCAAGGGTGTCCTAGTCTTGGCCATATTTTTTGAGGATTTAGGTGTTGGGGGGGAAAATTAAATAAATGCATTTGTTTGTGCTTGCAATTTTTCAAAAAACGGTAAAAATAGGGCTCAAAATGTATAGTCTAGGAAATTAAGGGGGTCAATTAGGCTCAATAATTTAGGGGGAGAAAAACATGTGAAATTATCAAGGGTGACAATTTTCAACACTACATTTAGCCCCCACTTTAGTGAGAGTATGAACTTACACTTAGACTTGCACTAAAGTGAAAAAATCATGTCGAGAGAGGTCTGATTATCCAAATGCTGAAGAGATAGGATGACTAAGGATCTAGGGGGAGTGCACATGCCCCCAAGATCAAAGATCCCATGGCAAGAAAACATGAGCACAAAGGAACATACACATGTATGAAATATAGAAAGACAACATACACAAACATACATGATGTTAAAACATAATGTAGAGGAGGGTATGGATAATCAAATGCTAGCAAGTTATGTTATGCTAGGATCCACACCAAAGGCATTCATGACTCACATAATAGAAAAGTCTGATATTTTATAGGTAAATCACAAACCGAAGGTAACATGGGCTAGTGAAGTCTGATATTCACTAGGTGTGTACCCATGAAAAAGGAGCAAAATGAGAAACACAAAAGTTATGGTGAAGTCTAATATTCACTAGGTGTGTACCCATTAACAACCATACCAAGAATTATACTCCTTGATAACTTGATAAGGTACCATAAAACATGGTCAAGATTCTATTCCAACACAACACTAAGTTCAACGTGTGTGAACAAAGTGAAGCATAAATTCCAATGTCAACACACCATTGAGTTCAATGCATGTGAACAAAGTGAAGCAAAAATGCCAATATAAATGCACCACTAAGTTAAATGCATGTGAACAAAGTGAAGCAAAAATTCCAATGTAAACACACCACTAAGTCCAACCCATGTGAACAAAGTGAAGAAAATAATGCCAATGTAAACGCACCACTAAGTCCAACACATGTGAACAAAGTGAAGCAAATAATGCCAATGTATGCCCCCACCTTAAATAAATTGCTAAACACCATATTGTGAGCAATTAATTTAAGGTAGAAAATGATAATTATTAAAAGACATGAGAGCTTATTTGGGAAGCCCTATGATAATGATATGTTTCCAAATAAATTTGCTTCATGATAAGGGGTTGCCCCCAATGTAATACCATAAACAAGATAAAACATGAACACAAAAGGGATCCACAGATTCGGGGTCAGTATATGTCTTTGGTACAATGATATAATAAAGATCTTAATTGACATTATTCCCCAAATACTCGTGGAACAATGAACACAATGGAGGAATGACATATAGAGAGAAGACAAACAAAATTTTGGATCAACATGGAAGAGACCTAAATGTATTAATTCCTTGCATCATCCCCAAAAGGAAAACATAAGACAATAATGTTCACAACATATAAAGGAATGGAGATACAAATAGAAGAATGCCATAACATATTTGTTTCCTTTGTATCCTTGTTCCAATAGAGCAACAAGGGTCATCCAAAGAAAAATCACAAACACAAAGAAACACCAAGCAACACAACATAGGATATCACATCATGTACAAGAAAACACAAATAACACGTAAATAAAACATAAAGAAAACACAAAGAGAGAGTATTGTGCATGCGAGTCGATCTAAAATAAATTGTTTGCATCCCAATCTTGCTCATAATATAAGGAAGGTAGGAAACTAGCTAAAGGGACTACAACAAGTGTTGTAATAAGAGCATCACTAGGTTCAACACGTGTTGGGTTTCTCTCATCAGGAGGATCATCACAATTGCCCCCATCTAAATTCATTTTCTTTGAAAACAAAACATTAAGCTCATTGTGCACTTGCTCATTAATTTTAGCAATTTCAAATTCATCATCCAAATTTATCACCATGGGAGGTTTAATGATAATGTCAATTTATGTTCTTGTTTTGGTTCAAGTTATAATTAGTCTTTATTTTATTGCATAGGTGTTAGATTATCAGGTATTGTTTTATTATTTTCTTCCAATTGATGAGAAATAGTGCGACGTCTATGTCTATGCCTATGCTCTTTAGCATTTTGATTTCCTCTTGAATGGTTTTTAATTTGTGATAGGGTAGGAGTGGGTTTCTCAACCATTGGTCTCTTTTCTTCCCTTAAGGGAGGAATTGAAGGAACCACTAGGGGTTAGGAAACCATTGTCTCTTTAGGTCTATAGATTTATTTTACCTTTGGAGGCACAAAAGGAATTATGTGATTGTCTCCTGGTCATTAATATGATATGGGTGGAGGAATTGTGACATATTACCTCAGTCACTTGGAAGGGTCTTTGTTTCAGGCATAGGTTCATCCACAACTGGTGGAGGAGGAGGAACAACCATAGTCTTATCATTATCAAGAATATTGGTAAGGGATAACTTTGTTATGCACTTTTCCTTAAATGTAGAGTAGGATTTAGCATCTACACATTGACATCCATCACATATACATATTTCACATTATTTGGATTTGTCTACCAAAAGTTATCGCTCTCAAAACTTCACTATATTCACCAGTCAGAGCATTGGGGTTGAACCAATCCAAATTTCTTAGTGCGGACCTATTCCAAATTATGTGGAGCTTAATGGGACATTATACAAGCATCTTGGGTTCGTTGGGACATATCCTAGAGATTTTCAAGTTATTTCTTTTCACATGGAGTTATCTTTCCATATTTTAATGTCGACATTCATATATAATCATTCATTAGATTTATTAACCCTTTTGGCTGATGCAGACCTTTATGGGATCTTAAGAAGCATATATATAAGCATTTATAATCATTTAGGATTCATTCAGATCAGTTATCAAGTTAGAGTTAGATTAATAGTTATATTTTTGCATCAACCCTTCGATTGCATGTAATAAGGCATGTTGGCCAGTTGTATTGTTGAATGCCCTTGTGGTAGGCCTATGAGCTCTGGATATTCGCCCATGAGGTATGTATTACATGTAATATTGACAATTCAATAAAGTTTCATATTCACATATCAGTTTCTTGTGTTATTTTTGTTGTGTTGACTCATTGTTGCACGGTTTGGACTGTTTTTTCTAAACCCTCCTACCATGGCTGCACCAAGTGGTATCAGAGCGAGTTTTTGACTCCTAAAGGAATTCCTTGAGGTCAACAGATCACAAACCTGAGGAAGACTACATTTATTTTTAACCAATCGTCGATTGTGAGGCAATTGAAACCCTTGTAGCCAAATCACCGAATTGAGGTATTTGCACCGATTTGAGGGGAGATATGTCACCAAGGAGAGCGCTTGCTATGGTGAATGTTGTTGGAAGAATGGATGAGATGTTGGAAATGATGCACAAGATGCGATTCTGATTAGATTTTGCAGAGGAATATTGAAGGCAAGGCCTAAACCCTAGGCATGAAGATGAAAGTGATGATGAAGCAAAACATGTTGCGAATTGAATTGAAGAAGACCTAGGCAAAGAAGAAGAAGAATAAGAAGAATCAAATGAATGTGTTGAAAGTGATCTCAAATATTGGTAAGTGACCTAGAGTTTAAATTCAAAATTACGTAGGAAATTTGAATCCTGAAGAATTGATTGATTGGATCAATGAAATGGAGGAGTACTTTGAATATGAAGAAATTGAAGATTCAGAAAGAGTTAGATTTTTGAAAACAAAATTGAAAGGACATGTTGCATTATGGTGGAAAGAAGTTCAATTAGACTGAAATAGAAGAGGTAAATAAAGAATCATCAAATGGGATAGAATGGTGACAAAGTTGAAGAATCAATTCATACAACCAAATTATGAGCTTGAATTGTCGAAAAGATTATAGAACCTGAGACAAAAGGAGAGATTTGTGAAGGAACATATTGAAGAATTCTACAAGATGATAATCAAAACTAGTCATAGTGAAGCAAGCAAAGAAAAGGTTGCAAGATATATCAATGGAATAAGAACAAACATCCAAGAAGAGTTGAGTTTAGTGAAAATAACATCAATTGAAGAAGCATATCAATTTGCATTGAAGGTGGAAGAGAAGCTGAACAAGAAATTTGAACAAAGGTAAAGAAGTACAAGAGGAAGATTCCAAAGGAATGGATCCCAATCCAAAGAAAAAAGACCTTATGTAGAGCTAAACAAAGATGTAAAACCCTACCAGAGTGAAGAAAAGGATGCTAATTCATACTGCAGCGGAAGAGAAGATAAAAATTTCTACCGTAGTGATAGAGGAGGTCATAATTCTTACCGCAATGATGGATACCGGAGAGATGAAGGAAGATTTGAGAGAAGACCATTTAGAGGAACCTATTTCAAGTGTGGAGGTGAAGGACATAGAGCATTCAAGTGTCATCAAGGTAGTACCGGAAAGAAACTTGAGCATACCGAAAGAGCAACTTATGTGGATGACACTAATGTATTTGACTCCAATTTTTGATAAACATTTGTTGGAATATTGACAATACATTGTTAGAATACCGACGAACCACTAAAATAATTTTTGTCGCTTTCCTGACTAGCTTTAAAACATCAAAATCATGACTCAGCTTTATCGGTTGCTGCCACGGAAAAGGGCCTAGGTGTTTGTCGGAATATCGACGAATATTTTGTCGATCTAGTAACGAACCATAGCTAGAACACAAGTGGCATGCCTTTGCCAAAGTGTCGGATCAACAACAAAATTTCATCGAACTTGCGATGAAATAGGCAAGTCATTATGACGAAAGTCTCATCAGACGTATTGCAAATTCGTCAGATGCTTTTAGAGGTTCGTCAAAATTTTGACAAAAGTGCGATGAAAAAGGCAAGTCATTACGATGAAAGTTTTTTCAAACGTATTGAAAATTCGTCGGACACTTTTGGAGGTTTGTCGAAAGTTCGACAAAACAATGCAGTTTAAAAAAAAAAACTATTCATTCAAATGAATTACCTCTAGTGAATTTTGGGGCAATATCGCCACTAATAAATTACTATTTAATTTTAGCGATCCTTTAGCCTTGAATAGGGCTTTTATCTATTGCCATTGATTAGCTTTTTAATCAGATGGTTGTGAGTTGATTCTGTGACCTAATACACATGTGCCTTTTCAAAGGCTTATTGAGGCCCAAAATTTATTTTGGGCCACACAATTAAATCTAATCATGTGACCCAAAACAAATTTCATGCCTCAACAAGCCTTTTCAAAAGGCACATGCATATTAGGTGATGAAATGAACTTGCAACTGTCTGATTTAAAATTTAATCAATGGTAAAATTTTCAAGTTTCATTTAGTCTTATCTCTTGCCAATGAAGATACATAATCTCATTTCGTGACCTAATACGCATGTACCTTTTAAAAGGCTTGTTGAGGCACATGCGTATTAGGTCACATAATGAACCTAGAACCATATGATTTAAAAGCTAATCGATGGTAATTAAACTAGTGAATATTAAACTACACTAGTGGGGCCCAGTTATAATGACGTGGGTGACATTGACGATGAGGATGAGTAGCTGAGATTAAACGAGGTTGATTGGACAACATACTAAGCTAGTGGAAGATGACGTATGTCATGAACTATTGGCAACAGTGAATGGTGGAGATCAAACAGAGCTTTGATCAGACGTCTTTTTGGGAGCTTGGTGTGAATATTGTAGATTCCCTTCTTGATTCTCTGAAATTACACAAGCGGTGTACCTGTGCTTTGGTGGATCTCTCACCACGACAAGTGTTGACATGAATGATGACAGTGCAAACATGAGGATGACAAGGTGAGTGTGAACCCCAGGTGAAGTATGAAAGCCTTATCGGCGTGAGTGAACATCATCGGTAGAACACTTAGGGATGTACCCCCGATACAACGACGACCTTCCTATCGAATGGAAAAAGTGACATCGCTAGAACCTTAAAGAAGGTCAAGGCCAAAGTGTCACTCAAAGTGGTGACATCTATCATGTAAGATTAAATGTTTGTATGGGAATGGGTTGTAGTTCACTTTGGGTGGCCACCTAGATAAAAGGAGGGTTGTCGACTTGAAGTCATTTTGTGATTGTCATGGTGAAAACCTATGTAATGGGTGGCTGTTTTGGGCTGTATTTTGAGTTCCACTAATGGAACAATTTTGTCAGTTTTGTATTTAAATATGCTACAACCGAAGGTTTTCTTCCTAATTCTTTCCTCCCAATATGCATTTTGAATCAGGTTTTGTAATATTTTATAATAATTATAATAATATAATATAATGGCTATGCCATTTTTTCCAAAAAAAATAAAATATTAAACTACACACTAGAATCTAATTTTGTGGAAAATGAGCAATTTGGTGAGGAAAAGTACCTGCAGTGCATCTTGGATACTTAGCTAGTGTACTAAAAAATAGGATTGCAAACCCAAAATTATTCTCACTCTGGAAATTCAATAGAAAAATACAAAATGTTATCTTGGATACTTAGGTCTTAGACAGTCAATAAAACAATATGAGCATGATTATGAACGGTTTTACCTGGAACCACTCTTGATCTCCATGTTTGAGAGACTTCTCTTTAAGACCCCACGAATCCACTTTAATCCATTGCAGCTAAAAGAGATATTAATGTGTAAACAAGGAGCCACATTTAGACAAACTGGTTGTTGTTTTCTTCTAAGAAATTTAGAGACTACAAAAAGAAGATACCTGATGGGGATCATGTGGGCTTCCTAGAGAAAGCACTACAATATGGCCTCAAGCAACAATGAAAAAATTTGGATTAGCTTCACAGTAAATCCTAACAACATGACATTGAGGCTCCTCTTCATTAAGTTGATGGTATGAAGAACCAGATCCATATCCTCCTTGAGATACATATCATATTGAATAGAAAAACACAGTGACACAAGCAATCTGAATTGTGAGATAAAGCCTCCAAACCCTCTATGGAAACATGACTTTTACCAGATAATCAAAATTTTAAATTTAAGTAATACCCAAGAAAAATAATTCCATACAATGCAGCTACACACGAAACTTATAGACGGGACTGATCTTCCACTTCTGACTCTCCTTATTCCATTTGAAGAGGACAACTTCTACCCCTTGATTCAGCTATGCAAGTTTAGCATTAACAAATAAAAATATTTTTAGCACAAGAAACAATCCTCACCCATCTAAACAAGCACCTATAAGACAAGCCCAAAAATATAAGTTTATCACAATCACATAAAGATTAAATCCTTATAATCAATCATAGTAACTGGAAAGTATTAATTGGATCAGTAAGAAGAATCAAATAATTAGGGTTGGGCACTATATAAACCACTACTATCACAACTATTGAAACATGCTCAAGTACTGGGTCCTCTCCCCTAGATTAAATTAAGGAAAACATTATTGTAAACACAATATGTATAGAAAAATATGAATGTAAAGGAGAATGGATATTAGCAAAACATAAATGTAAATAAAAGTAGTGTGAGCAGAAAATGAATCTAAATTGGTCTTGAACAAATAAAATCATACCCAATTAACATTAAGTTATACTGACCTTGTACTCATTGCCATTGTCAATCTTGAAGGTTACTTTGATGCCTTCTATAGAAAATATCTGGCCACGAGGCGAGAGAAGGCGAGAAAACCAAGTGTATATTGATGACTTCCTGACAATCAAAAAGAAACAAGCAACCAACCAACCCTATTAGAATAGAATAATCTTATGAATTGATTTTATTTGTTTTACTAGCTAATGGATAGTGGACCTAGTTCTCTTGAATTGAGATACTACTAAGATGTGTTGATTGGTGATTTTAGACTACCGATATTCTGCTTCAATCTCTATAAGTTACTTTTGTCTTAAATATATTCAAGATAAATCTACAAAAAAATTCCTTGATCTCTTAGAAATTATGCAGATTATTTTGTTAATACTTCTCCATTTTGATATTTTCTTTCAAAAATTCATAGAAAGATATGTAATTCCATATTTTAATTTTACTAGTTCTGTAATTATAGGATATGATTCCAACAATTGTGAAATGCATTAGCAATATGCTGGATGAATGAAGTAAACTATGTAATTGGCAGGTGTAAACCCAAATTCCTTAACCCTTGCTAACATCCTTCTTGCCTATTCTAAAACATGTGCTTTGGAACAGGGCATGAAAATCCATCTAAGTATAATGAAAAGGAGATTTTTGTTAGATATTATATTATAGTAAGTTGAATGAATGTAAGTAGAGAAATTTTTGCATACCTGCAGATGGTACAAAATTTCATGGTTAAGTGGAAGCCTCCCATCAACAACAAAATCCAAATATCCATGTATCTATCTCAATCGAGCCTCTAAACCCTTCAGAGCTGTCAAATTTTCCACTAACCTGTTATGCACAAAAGTCAAAATTTAGAGTTATGTCACCACTAAAAGGAAAAAAATAGAGCTTTGAAACCAAATCCACACACAACACAATGTTCATAGTGAAAATTTAGCACTTTCTTTCATCTTTGCATATTGGTTTGATGCTTCAAATGATGCATTTCTTATATTGAAAAGTGCATTACCTTATTGAGCTTCTCTTTGTTTCAAGAATAGTTTAATATTCTCTACTTAACAGAGCCAAAGACATGAAGGTGGAAGCTCATTTGGCCCCTCCCCCCCCCTCACATCACTCTCAATTCACGATACCCGATCATATAACATTAATCATTCATTCATCCATTAATAACATACAAAAGTCATTCATTAACATATAACATTCATTCATTAACATATTCACATCCATTCATTAACATATAACATTGATTCTTTTAGCTTTTACATATTATCAAAAATATGGTTGTCATAATATGATTACAATCACTCCTTTTTTGTTTCTTTTTTGTAGCTAAAAAAAGCTGAAGTAGAGTATCATTTTCTAAATCATCTGTCCCCCGTTCAATTGTTTTGAGATTTGCTCATGATCTTAATGTATGCCTAGTCGTGTATTCACAATGTGGACGCTGCTGCAAGGGAGGGTTTGCTGCAATAGCAAAGAAATGTTAAACTGATATGTTTTATTATTATTGTTACAAGTATTTCATTAATTAAAAGAACATTAGAGTGGTGCTCTTTACTTGATGGGGCCACATCATGTTCCTGATATTGTCTTATAGCCTCATGCTCAACATGTTGAACACCCTCTAAATCTTGATCTGGAGTTGAAACATGAAAGGTTACATTAATTAATACACCAGTTGCAATTAAATATGTTTAAAAGAACATTAGAGTGGTCCTCTTTACATGATCATGTTCCTAATCTTGTCTAGCCTAATCATGCTCAACATGTTGATCACGCTCTACACGCTCTAAAGTTGAAACACGAAAGGTTACACTAATTAATACACCAAATGCAATTAAAGATGTTTAATTGTATTAATCCATACTACGTTTTATATAGCACATGAATACATCCAGTACTAGGATGCATACCATGACCTTCATCTGTAGGTTGTGCTCCACCCTCACCAGGCTGCATTCCAATGTCATGTGCAGTATTATCATTGCTTGTTTGTTTAAAACAAATAGGAACATAATTACTTTATGGTGGAAATTAATATTGAATAGATTGTACAAGTATTCAATTTTAAATAAACTTTATTGAGTTTATTTACCTACGTGTCGGATGCAGTGGAAGATTGTGTTTTCCTAGTCAAGACTCTTAGGTGTTCAACTAGGGCTCCATAGCCTTACTGGAAGGCAATCTTCAGGTTCTCTTATGTGGGCACTCTATTGAATTTAGAGCCCTGCATTTTTGCATAAGATCATGAATTTTGCTTCTATGGTGTGATAAAACCAAAATTGTTTACAATTTATTATTTGGATGCAATATTTCATTTATTGATACTTACAATTCATGCAGCTAATTTCATATAACCACTAGAGCCAAGTTTGTGCTGCCCATGTTTTTCTAGTCTTGCCTTTGTTTCCTTCGATGTGTTAGGCAACCTATGAAAAGTTTGAAATACGTTAGATTATGTAAAAAGAAAGAGTAATCAGTATGTAATTACATTGTTGATAGTATCACATACCTTTCCTTGGCTCGGTGGTGTCTTTCCTTTTTTCTTTTCAGCCTTCTCCTTTCCATTTGACACCAGGTCCTTCCACTCCCTCTCCGGAATGATGGGGTGATGCTTGTACTTTATGTTCTTCTCTAAATGTGACCTATATTGGTCCCTCACATACTTTAGATAGGTACCAGCTTTCTTAAGGACCTTGATTCGGTTGAATGTTTTATCACCGACCAACACAACTAAACGGTTAATGAGCTCATCTTTTAAATCTTGATTTTGGGAATTCCACTGTGTATGTATGGTGGGCCCAAAGAGCTCCAATGTAATATCACTTAGATGTTTATAAAAAGCATCATTTCTTGCAAAATGATCATGGGATCATTAGTCTAAAAAGAGTGATCAATAAGTAAATTTCAATTGGATTATATATAATAATAATTAAAACATTTTAAAGTACTTGGGACCTTCTCTATCTTTATGGGAATGAAATCCTCGGTCACCACAAATGTGACCGACAATGTTACTATACTAGTAATGCGGGAAGATCTAGGGAATGCTGCTAAAACATCACCAATACTAGTGGCCTTTGCATCCCCAGGTACATGTCCTAACACATGTTATGGCATGTGTTCACTGCTAAAGGGTGCACTACTGGATGCCTGCATGGTATGTGTTGCCGACATTTCAGTCAATAATATAGGCATGAATGATGGGGTCAGACGATGTGATGTATGTGTAGGAAGATCAGGATCGACACTTCTACCAACCCCTACTACCCGGGTGGCACTTGTAGTACCCTGATCATGGCCAACAACATCATGACACAAATAATCCTATAAAAACAACACATATTTTAGTTCATGACATAAAAGAGTACAAAATATAAAACCATGAATGAACTTATGTTATAATTAAAGATCTCATGACAACTTACTTGCAAGTTATGTGCTTTCTCAGTCAATATTTCAACCCTTTCTCTTATCTCATCTGTTTGAGGCACTATGAATATCAACTGAAGGATTTCTTCATTGCATTTTTTTTTGGGTCTTCCTCATCATATCCACAGGGTTTGTGAAATATGCGATGTCATCATCGCATAATAGTGACTCCACCTCCCTATGGATGCTCTGCTCTACTAGTGCTGGTGCCTTTCCCTGATCAACTGATTGCGACAAGAATATTAAAAACATTATGAAAATTAACCCAATAAACTTATGAAAAAAACATAATAATAAGACATTTTTCTCATATCTAATTTGTACAATTACAATGAGGTAAACCTGTCAGGTAGAAGCACCTGAAGATGCATTTTGATCTGAGCTCTGGGTTGAAACCTTCCCCATACGATCAATGTCTCGCTGTGAGAAAAATTAAATATAAAAAAACATTACCGAAATGAAACCAATAGACTTACGAAAAAAACTTAATAATAAAATGGTATATTGCAGTCATTAATTGGAGGTTGGGTAAAATGGTTTATAGTACGTACCACCCCCATAGTAACTGTGTTTGTATCTAAGTGATTCAAATTGTAATTGATTAGCAACTCTTCCCCTGCAATGATTGATTTTATCGCACATACGAATACACGGTTTCCCTCACGCACCTCAAATATGCAATTAGGTTGCTTATTTGTTGACCTAGGTCATGTACTATTTATAAACCCTGCAATATTCCCTAATGCTTTTGGCCTTCTGTTAATGTACATAGCCACTCTTTTATTTTGATCCTTATCTTTTAGTTGTATCTAATTTGTTGACAATGCATACCTATGCATACTTCGTGTATATCGAACCAGCTGCATCCAATCTTTGTAACTGTAACAGGGTCTGACATACTCCATCAATTCAATAACTTTGTCGTAATAGCCCTTTATGCTGTCCATGAAAAATAGGCCCAAACCATGTACTGACGATGGTGCTATGCGATATATCCTCTTGTTGACACAAAAATTAGTGTTTATTGGAGGAAGTTACTTGGGTACCCATTCTTTCCATAGATGTTTGTACCTCAAGGGCACCTCGATGTCGCCTATGCTCTCATCATCATAAGAACATGACCCCCCTTCAGCAAGAAAAAAATCCATGCATTTACAGAATTTTTTTCTAATCTTTTGACCTCTATTTGATCTCCCTCTTTTAGACCTACTACATGTCTTGCTTTCCTCTTCTCTTGAATTTTCCTCGCTCAAGGAAGACAGATCTGACAAATACCTATTTGGTGGTACCTACACTCATAAGGATGTTGGATGAAGTTCTTTCATGGTGATGTGATCCCAAGGTGACATTATGATTAATCTATCATTTCATCACTAGAATTTGACAGGTTATAAGGTAATCAAGTCTTGATAGATTGCAAGTTATTGTTACTACCATCCAAATGTGTCCATCACAAATCAAATCTACTTAACGTTTTAATTGCCAAACTTTCTATCAAGTGTTAAATTTGACTATGGTCCACCAGTTACACAACCAAGGCCTCAAATGTATTCTCTAATTATAATCAAAGGACTTTTTCTCTTCATTCAAGTAAATAAACTTGAAGGGAAACACCACCAAGTGGTTTATTGGACACTTACATGACTAAAAATAGCAACAAATTTACATTTAATTTCTATATGTCTAAGTGGTTAATGGGAAGGGAGTGTGTACTAGGCCTGGTTAAGTCATCATAAGTTTATGCTTTGGCAATAAAAATTGTTTTTAAGTCATCTTAAATCTTCCTATCTAATTGCTAGGAGACTTTTGGTATGTTTTAAGGTAGGATGAGTTGTCGCATCAATGTTCTAATTCTCTATGACAAAATTTCAACATCTTCAAATAGTGAAAGTTAGTGCTCATAGTCATTCTAAACAACAACATTTTGATTATGTATGATGGTAGGATTTGATAACTTAAAAGAATTGGCTACCCAACAAACTTAAAGTTAAAAGAAACTTTTTCAGTTTAAGGGGTTAGCACTTTCTTTCATCTTTGCATATTGGTTTGATGCTTCAAACGATGCATTTATTATCCCACTTCTATCATATTGTATTCACATCCCATTGCAATTGTTGCAATTGTTGGAGGAGTTGATACCAAAATTTCATATCAAATACCACGTTCTTGAAGCAATTTTCTATGTTTTGACTATTTTTCTGAAGTTCTTTTGTGTTGTATGGATCCATACAAGCTTGAAATGCTCTGATATCATTGGTGTAGATTAATATATGTGTTCCCTTTCATTTTCATTTGTTTTGAAGTGCTAAATCAATGTTTTGTGGGAGAAAACAATCAAATACAAGGACTGCCCTATTTTGCCTGTGTAAGGGTTTGAGGGCTAAATAAAAATGACATCCACCAATCCAACCATTGTCTTGGAGTTGTAACTCGGTGGATTGGTGTGAAACATGGTATGATAGAGGTTCATTGCATTTAGGGGTTTGTTAAAGCAAGCAACTTGGCATTTAATTGATGCCCTAGGGCCGACAAGGGCAATTTTCTTGTGAATTTGTGGTTGTGAAGTCAGGGTTTATCAATTTGATGGATATCTTGGTAGAGTCATAGTGACACTATTTTATGGTCCAATCTCTACTTCGAAACAAAAATATATCTAAAAACTCTAAGAGCTATAATGGGATGGCATTAAACGAACCTTCATATGAAGGATCTTCTAATGAAGGACCTTTGAATTAAGGTCTTCATTTGAAGGTCCTTCATGCAAAGGTTCCTTTTATAAAGCATTTTGGACATGAAATATTTAAAATAAAAAATACCTTCATTTGAAAGTCTTGACATGGCATCATTTTTGAATGAAGTTTCTTCATTCAAAGGTCATGGCGACATCACCTTCAAATGAAGGTTCTTCATTCAACTCGTATTTTGTTATTTTGAAATTTTGGGATTATTTTTTTGCCTCATCCCACAAGTGGGACACACTATTGTGCAATCACTCATTAACAAAGAGATGAATGTGTGATAATAATTTAGGGTTAAAAATAAATCCATTTGAGCCTTTTATAAATGAAAGAACATTTGATGCAATCATATTCCTTGTCAAAGTTTTAACTTAATAGTAAGGGCATCATGAATAGTTTGTTGGGCCCATTCAGCAATCTCTGATGCAAGGATTGAATTGTCTAGAATGTATCTACTATCAAGAAAGCCAATTTGTTTACCTGTATGACTATATCTCAAGCAATAGGTTTAATTGTGATGGCAATGATATTGACAAAGATTTTGTAATCTAGGTGGTGAGAAGCATAATTGGCCACTGTGACATAGATAAAATAAATGCTGCACAGTAAGATGGTTAAATCTAATCTAACATGCATAAATCTAAATCAAACAACAAAGAATGAATCAAATGAATTAAACAGTAAATAAAAAAATAATACAGAACAGTCTCACCGAATATCAACCCATTTCCTCAAATTATCTTGATTGTCCTTCTCCATTTTTTCGTGTAGTATAATTGCCCTCAGATTTTCATAAGTGTGCAAGTATAGCCTTGATGTATGTCTAACCAAAATATCAAAGATTAAGTTCTTCCAAAAAGTGTATAGATTTCGGGAGGAGGAATAATGCCAAAGATCAACCAATTTATAGAAAGTTGGTTTTCGAATGATTTGCTCAGATTCGAAGGAGAGATCAACGATCGAGATTGATGAATGTCATGCGATGTGAGTTTTATGTCAGTTAGAATGTGAGTTGAGAAATTTTGCAGGATAAATATTAAATTAGAATAATAATTTAATATGGTGTTAAGACTGTTCGAAAATAGAATGAATAAGACTTCAAGATTAAATAAATGATTAAATCTTTAGTTTGTAAGTCTTCAAAAATAGAAGAATTAGACTTTGAATGAAAATGATAAAGTTAGAACTTGACAATGATGTGTTCGAATGCACACATGAATTAATTAATTAAATAAAGATATTTAATTAATCAATATGTTCATGCATATGAGTTAGAACTAGTTAATTGACTGGTTGTGACAGAGAGTCTTTTTCGTAGAGACGATCAGATATCGAATCCGAAGATAACTGATAGATTTAAATAGATCTTGAGTCAAATGGTGAGTGAATAATTAGTTAATTGGATGATAGAAGAATGTGACAGAAAGAATTAATTATGAATTAAATGTTAATTTAATTCAACATTTGAAAATAAAATGATTTAATTAAATAAATATTAATTTATTTAATTGACTGAAAATGTTAATTGAATAATTAAATAATTCGAAAATAATATTTAATTATAGTCAAAATATGATAAGAGGTAAATTAAATGATAAATTATTTAATTCAGAAAGAGAAGTAATTAATTAGCGACGTAATTAAATAAATAAGATTTATTTAATTAATCAGAGTTGAATAAGGGTCATAATGAATTAATTAAATAATTAAAGTTATTTAATTAATAGAAGAAAGACGTGTTTAAGAAATAATTAAATAATTCATTATTTAATCATGACCATGGACATTAGAAAATTATGTCGAAAGTGATACTCGCAGGCCTAGACCAATTTTCAGTGTCTACAGTTTGCCTCTCTTTGATACAATGTTGTTTATCACATTGTGTCAAAGAAAATCATTAAAAAAATGCCCCAATCATGCCCCAGTATGAAATAGGTTAGGGTATGCCCCCTTGGGAAAATTGATTTTTTTTTGAAAAATTTCAAAAAAATAAAGAAATATTCTCGATAAGTCAATTTGATGGTCAAAAATTCTATGGAGTTGACGAAATTGAATTTGGAAGTGTTAGGGACGTGTACGGGTCTATGAAAGTTGGAAGTTTATGCGGCCAATAGACAAGGTTTGAAGAAATTCCATTTTTAACCCTAGGTATAAATAAGAATTAGGGTGAAAATCAAGTCACTTGCACCCCTGAGACTTGAAGAATTAAAGATTTTTGCTTTGAGCTCATGGTGAAATGTCTCTAGTACTGTACACCCACCATTGTGGATACCGAATTCGGACCTTCCGACGGCCAGCCAACGTGGGACCCCTAGTATGTACCTTGAAACAATCTCTTGAATTTTTGTTTTGCACTTAGTTTTAGGCATTCAAATGTCATTTTGCAAATGTGATTTTTGAAAGTTCAACGCATATGTGTTCGTATGCGATGCATCTGCGTGTGATACGACGCATCTGTGAAATCACGTCTAGGTTTGTTTAGGAATTTTAGGGAAAATACGCATTTGCTATGTAATGCACCATATTTGATTTACTGCATCACATATGTGTATAGGATAGGCACATTTAAGTTCATGAAACACATTTTATTAAATGATCTGCATTTTCATTTTAGATAGGGAATAAAAGCGCAACGCATTTGTAATTATTTGCATGCATTTTCCTGGTTGTT
Source organism: Sequoiadendron giganteum (assembly GCA_007115665.2). Classification (NCBI taxonomy): domain Eukaryota; kingdom Viridiplantae; phylum Streptophyta; class Pinopsida; order Cupressales; family Cupressaceae; genus Sequoiadendron; species Sequoiadendron giganteum. The sequence goes on from CM021105.1 coordinate 455,406,110, forward strand.
TGAATTGGCTGGTTTTGAGACGCATTTGAAAAATAAAATGCATATGCTTATGTATTCGACACATGTATAATCATGCACCACATTTGCAAATAAGAATGATGCATATGAAATGTGCACCACATATATTTTTAAAAAGACGCATTTGACTGTCAAAGTTTGAAAAAAATTGTGATAGAAAAAATGGAATGATTTGACATTGACACCTTGTTTGAATGCCCTTTTGCAGGTTATACTAGATCCTATTTATATTCGAGAGTCGCGGCCAAATACTTTCAAGCTCAAAGAGCAGTTAGTGAGCACAAAGACACACTTACTATGGAGAGTGGGACTTCATCATGTATGCACCATGCCCACTATTCGGGAAAACAGAGGTATGCTCACTGCCCTAGGTGAGAGGTGGCATTTGGAGACTTTGTCATTTCATTTTCCTACTGGAGAGGCAACTGTCATGTTGGAGGATGTGTATAGAATCCTTAGCTTACCTATCAGAGGAGAGAGAGTGATGTACGATACCCATAGGGGTTTCAGTGAGATTAGCAGATATTATGTATACAATGATATTCATAGTTTAGGGATTGAGCACTATGAGATTAGATGGCAGGTGCTAGCAGATAAGTATGAGCGGATAGACTGTATATTATGTTCTCTGATTGCTAGTATAGTTCTGCCTGATCGTCAGGGTCATGGATTTCTTGTTGGGTGGGGGGAGATGTTAGTTGGGATGCAGAAGAGAGAGGTTGTGTATGCTTGGGGTTCTTGTCTATTAGCCATGCTTTACTTCCATTTGCATGATATAGCATATAGGGATGTGTAGTCGATAAGTTATGGAACTACTCTTCTCATGGTTTGGGCATGGGAACGTATTGCTATGTTCCATCCTCTAGTTACTACTGATCGGGAGGTGAGATTTCCTTATATATTCCTCTATGCAGGAAACATCACACAGAGCCATGTGGGAGATACCAGATATTGGAGACATGCCTTGGACACATTGGTTCAGTTTACATGGAGACCGTACATGGATTGTGAGAGATGGTCGGATGAGGACATGCATTTGCCTTATTGTCGACAGACACGGTACCTAATTGGGAGGACTATTTCTAGTGTTCACATCATAGGGAGACATCTGCCAGACTGTGTGCTGAGACAGTTTGGTGAGGTGTAGGATGAGCCGAGAGGATGAGCAGAGTTTTCTTGATCATCCAGATAGGTTCCTTGATGGGGGACTATGATACCAGTTGCTACTACAGAGGCAAATATTCAGGCTTTACATCTGTTACAGTAGGGATGGAGGGGTGGAGCAACAAATCCTGGGACTACTACTGCATATGATACCTGGTGGGCAACACATCGTCCTATGCCATACACAAATCCGAATCAGCTGACACCAGTGGAGAGACAAGGGACATGGCTAATAGGGCGACACACAAGTGGTGGAAGGGATGGTGGTGATAATGGTAGAGGCGACAGTGGTGGTAGAGGTAGGAGACAAGGTTAGAGAGGATGAAGAGGTGGTCGGGTAGGTGGATTATCACCTATATGAGAGGCTGAGGTTGAGGATATTACGATGTTGGACCTCAGGGGTGGAGTGGAGATTGGAGGATAGCATGTTGTCGAGGAGGCAGTAGCAGAGGAGCATGCAGAGGTTGAAATTGATAGGGAGGTTGGGATAGAGGAGCATGCAGAGGAGGAGACCGAGAGAGAGTACATGGACATTGATCCCCTTGGCATACTAGCAAGTTATGGAGAGGATGATGTTGAGGAGGAGATCCCTATGGAGGAGTAGGAGAGAGAACTCTGAGACATGATAGTAGAGGGGAGATAGGATGAGGAGTCTCCTAGAGACAATGCTAGGGAGTCATTGGAGGAGAGACTGAGAGTGGTTACTGTAGGGCAAGATGCCATGTAGATGGAGAGAGATAGTGCTCTTATGGAGAGGGACCATGTAGTAGCTCAGAGGCGGGAGATAGAGCGGCAATTTACAGAGATTAGATACCTCTATAGTGGTACATCATTTGATGGTCTCACTCGTGAGCTAGTTAGAGCAGTGGAGAGTGCTTCATATTATAGGGATCTATATGAGTCAGGGGTACCAGCTAAGAGATGAGCTCCTAGCTTTTCCAAGGTACGTAGCCAGAGATCACAAAGTAGGAGTCAGACGAGGACACAAAGCATAGAGGGAGTGGTAGGACCACTGAGGTCAGGTCCATATGACAGGCCTTCCACCTCACAGAGAGTACCTCTGAGGAAGTTTCCTCCATGTTCACCACATGGGAGTAGCGGTAGTGGGACTCATTGAATTTTTCATGTTTGTAGACATTGCACTTTGGTTATAGAGCCTGCGAGCTCATTTTTATTTATTGATACATTCTGACATTGTACTATGACACATGTTATTTTGAGCGAGATATATATGATTTTTGGTGGCTTTTCATATGATATGCAGTTCTATTTATGATGATGCATTTTTTCCTATACGATCATGTTTCCTATGATATGTTTATGTTTATCTGATATATACATGCTATGGATGATGATTTCTATATTATGATGTGTTTATGCAGTCTATGATGTTATGATGACTCTATATGATGATGGATGTATTGTACTTTATGATAATGGGATGCAATGTTATATATACGATGCTATCTACATGTGATGGTTATATACATGTAATTTTTCCATTATGTACATTATGATGATTGAATTCCTATTATGCCTTTATTTTCCTAGATATGCAATGGGGATGTCTAATGTTCCTACTTGTTTTAAATGCAACATAACTATATGATGTACTATATATAGACATATGACACTGTTTACATAATACTTATAGAATGTATGCATATGAAAATTATCTAATTTTTTTGTTGTGTCACGGGACTCTATCATTATGTCAGATAGGAGAAATGTTAGCATGGATGATTTCAAAATGTTAGTAAGAAACAAAGAAGGTTGATTGAAAGGACATATGATCTTCGATATTTTTCCATATATATACTAAGCTTTGCATTTTATCATCATTGGGTAGGACTGACACACACAGATAGTACACACCATGATATGAGATAGACCATAGTTTACAAAGTCATCCACTTGTGAAAAATAAACAGTTGAAGACAAGGAGTGTCTTAACTCATACTAAGAGCAAGATTGCCCTAGTCTTTTTGTCAAGACAAACCATAGACAACAAACAAACAAAAGATGGGTCATGAGATGTCATTGCTCCTCTAAATCCTTCATGGGACATCTTTGAGGAAACTAGTAACATGACTCAAAATCTAAAGTTTAAAAAGACAGTTGACAAACAACAGTCAAAGAAAAAAGAGCCCTAAGAAATCCTTGCTTCTCTAAATCCATAAAGGGACATCCTTGAGAAAGCTAGTAATCAGACTCATGCACAAATCGATAAAAAGATAAGACAAAATAAGATATAAGTCAAAAATCCAATAAAAGTAATTGCCAAAACTTGATCTTATGTAATTGTTTGATGTTTGACATAGCCTGATGTGAGGGATGACACATACCGTATAAGACGTTGAGTCTGGTGTCGACTTGGTGACTATCTATGTAAGACATGACAAAGCCTAGTTTCAGAAAGACACATGTCGTATAAGATGTTTGAGCCTGATGTCATTGATGTGACAAGCTACATGAGGCTATGACAATTTGATGATGTCTGTCGACAAGAAAGACATATCTTTCTTAAGACATAAGTTGATCACTTTGATAATGTGTTTGATCTTGACTTGATGATAGTTTTGACATGTTTTCCTTGTTGATGCATGACTTGTTTTGATGCCTTGACTATTATGAGTGTGTGCATGTTGATAGTGTATGACTTGAGATGATGTACCCTAAAGGACTGACCTAGTGCAACCTCAGGGGCTCATCGATTGATAGACTTGCCTACGTTGTACACACAGAGACCTTGTAGTTCAACCAGACTTTAACTGACATAACTAACTGAAAATATGTACTTAAGTTGATGATATGCAACATGTGTGATAGTGAGTGTGATAAACCCTAATGGACTGACCTAGTGTGGCCTTGACGGATCATCAATTTATATAGCCTTGCCTACGTTGTACATGTAGAGACCTCGTAGTTCGACACAACCAATGACTTTGACATGTACAAAGAGTCATAATTTTATGTGTGTGAGACATGAGACACCTAGACAAACAGAACTAATGCCTCAGGGGCACATCGATTGATGGCCTTGCCTACGTCTAGTCGTAGAGGCAATGTAGTTCGACTATGTCTACGACTAACTTGACACGACTGACTTTAACTTTGTTTTTGGGATTTTTGACATGTTTTTTGATTTTTTTATCTTTTTGGAGTTTTTTGATGTTTCTAGATTTTTTCAGGATATTTTCTAATGTTTTTGGATTTTTTCAGGACATTTTTTGACATTGGGTTGCTATGTACAAGGTCCACATGACACAGAAAAAGGATTTTCTCCTAGTCAGGAATAAGATATACATGATGGAGTGGGGAGACGAAGTGGACTTGATGTCAATCGTTCCAAGTAATGGATAAGAAAACCATTTATTATGAGTGATGGTGAAAAGTCTAATTGGAATGATGGTAGACGAAGGAGCAAAGTCGACTACACATGGCACCTGTTTTCCAAGTTTTCACCATGGTACTTATCCATAGCACCACCAAAGTGGTTTTCACTATTGGACGAATTATTTCTCTTTACTATTTTGTTGATTTTTCAAAAAAAAATTGGTGTTACAAAGATGCCTGTTTGCCAAGTTTTCATCAAGGTAACCAGTTTTTTTTTTTCCCATTTTTTGTTTTTATTTTTCTGATGAAGACATAGTTCTCAGAAGCTACGCATAGAACCTCTTCAGATGAAGGTTGTTGATTGGTGAGAAAAGTGGTTCTCCTTTAGGGGTAGAGAGTTGATACACTCTTGATCCAAAAGCTTCGATGAAAATATAGGGTCCTAACCAGTTAGGTTCAAACTTACCTGGTTTTTCTCATTCAGCTTGATTCTTGGGGTTCTCCATTAAGACCAGGTCACCAATGTCAAAGTGTCGATTTAGAAATTTCCTATTATAGTTGCGATGAAGATGATTCTGATATGCTTGCAAATGATCTAGTGCCTTATGTCTTCATTCGTCTAGGAATTCAAACTCATGTAATCTAGATACACGGTATTCTTCATCGTCAATATGACCTTTCAAGGATACCCTCAAGGAAGGAATTTCAACCTCAATAAGTAAGATAGCTTCAGATCCAAATACTAGGGAGTATGGAGTGGCACCAGTGGGAGTACAGATGCTTGTGCGGTAAGCCCATAAGGTAGGATTAAGCTATAAATGCCAATCATGGCCAATGTCATTGACAATATTTTTGAGGATTCTAATAATGGTTTTATTAGATGCCTCGGCTTGGCCATTGCCTTGTGGGTAATATGGTGTTGAAAAATGATGTTGGATATGGAATTCTTCACATAGATGGAAAACTTCTTGGTTTTTGAATGGATAGCCATTTTCTGTGATAATATTGTTTGTGATAATGGATTGAGGTACACCATACCGAAAAATTATGTAGTTTAGGATAAACTTGGATATTTGTGTGCCAATTATGTAGGTCATGGGAATAGCTTCAATCCATTTGGTGAAGTATTCAATGGAAGTTATGATGAACTTATGTCCATTGGATGATGTAGGGTGTATCTTACATATGAGGTCAAGTCCCCATTGGGAAAAGGGCCATGGTGAAGTAATCAGATGAAGCTCCTATGCTGGTGTGCGTATCAAATCTCTGTGTATCTGACACTATCGACATTTCTTGACAAAGATATATGAGTCCTTTTCCATTGTAGGACAATAATATCCTAATTTCATAATCTTGTGGGCTAAAGCAAGACCGCTAGAATGGGATCCAAATATACCCTCGTGTACCGCTCACAATGTTGCTTGTGCTTCTTCTGTATCGAGACATCTCATTAAGGTGTTATCTAAGGTACATCTATACAGGGTATCTCTGATGATGGTGTATTTGGAAGACTTACAAATAAAGGTTCTACGTTGGTTGTTTGATAGATCTAAAGGTAAGATTTGGGCATTTAGATAGTTGTATATGTCCTTGTACCAAAGGGAAGTAGGACCAACAATCGTACACACCATCGCGGAATCGGGACATCATAAGCAGGGACCAACAAATGTTCGACCAAAAACTCGAACTTAGGCATGTTGCTAGGAATATCCAATAAGGAATCACAGTTGCCATAGCATTTGTTGCCCTATTTTGAATGTGTGGTATTTGTTGAAAGGTGATGTCATCAAATTACTGTTTGAAACTATCGGCCATGTGCTTGTAGGGGGGAAGTTTCTCATCTTTAGTTTCATAATCATCATTTACTTGCTGGATTACTAGCTAAGAATCCCCATAAACATGCAGACTCTTAATCTTTCATTGGGCTGCCATTCTTAGTCCTATCACTAAGGCTTTGTATTCTACTATGTTGTTGGTGCAAGGGAAAGCAATCCTGAATGATTTAGGAATAGTATCACCTTGAGGTGTAACAAATAGTATGCCTACTCCTGAACCACAATTAGTATGTGACCCATCAAAGTATAATTTCCATTTGGTTCTAGTGTCAACTTTGAAGATAAACTCGTCAGGAAAATATGCCACTAAAGGATGGCCTGCCTTCATGGGTGCATCTGCTAACTGATCTGCAATTACTTTCCCTTTTATAGCTTTCCTCTCCACATATTGGATGTCATATTCACTAAGTATCATCACCCATTTAACCAATTGGCCTATTAATAATGCTTTACTTAGGAGATATTTGAGAGGATCAATCTTTGCGACCAACATGGTTTGGCGGTTTAGCATATAATGCCAAATTTTTTGAGTAGGAAAGACTACCACAAGACAGGCACATTCTATGTTACTTTAGTTTAGTTCATATCCGACCAAGGTACGACTAATGTAGTACACTGCCCTTTCATGACCTTGATCATCATTTTGTGCGAGAAGGGATCCTAATGCTGACTGAGTTGCTGAAATGTAAAGTATCAAAGGTCTGTCATCTGTAGGTGGCATTAACACAGGTGGAGCAAGCAGATAATCCTTGATCTTTTGGAAAGCTTCTTGACATTTAGGTGTCCATACAAATGGTACTTCTTTCTTGAGCAAATATTGGAATGGATGTATTTTGTCTGTTAGTTATACTATGAAGTGCTTGATGGACTGTAATCTTCCATATAGTGTTCTTAGTTGACCAATGCTGGTTGGAGGAGGCATTTCTATGATAGTTTTTACCTTTGTTGGGTCTACTTCAATGCCTCTTCTAGAAATGATATATCCTAGAAGTTTCCCTGATTTCACTCCAAAGACACATTTCTTTGGATTTAGTTTGACTTTGTAATTTTCTAGCCTTTGGAATATCTTGTCTAGAACTTTCAAATGATCTACCCTTGTTACTGATTTAGCTATTATGTCGTCAACATAGTCTTCCATGAGAGTATGTACAAATTCATGGAAAATAGTCATCATTTCATGTTGATACGTAGCTCTAGTATTTTTGAACGCAAAAGGCATAACATTCCAATAGTATGTTCCCAGTTGGTTTAGTCATTGGCACAAGATTTGAAATCCAGTATGCATAGTCTATGGATCTTATGAATCCGACATCCAATAGTTTCTTAAGTTCTACTTTGACTAGTAGAGCAATTAGTGGATGCATCTTCCTTAGCTTCTGTTTGACGGGCTTAATACCTGGCTGTAATGGTAGATGGTGCAATATTAGATCTAGATCTAGCCCAGGCATGTCAGCATACGACCATGCAAAGTTTATTTGTCTCTTTGTGAAGAAGTCTCAAAACTCTTGTTGCTCTGTCTCTATCAAAGAGGCTGCAAAGTCTATTACCCAAGGTTTTCTTCTATGTTTATGTTGACCTCAACAGACTCTTCTACTAACATTGGTGAATTTTCTTGAGCAACTAGGAGAATATTCAAACCTCCATCCTTGGGTGCCTCAGAAAGGTTTTCGCCCTTGGATACATCCTTTATTTTTACTATTTCTTCATCCAAAGGCGCCTTTTGGTTTTCACCTAGGGACTTGTCATTTTCCTCATTTTCATTTTTGTGGCTAGAGATATAAACAGACTCCCCAAAATATGCTTTGTCATCCAAGTCTATGGTAAAGCTAGCTTTATGATCCCCTCTTGGTATGCCTTCTCAAAATCCCATGAACTCAACTATTGCTTCGTCATTCTCGAATATGTCTAAGATGGGTGTACCTTGTTGATCCCAGTCGATAAGTTGGGGATATACGAGGGGAATTTCATCATCGGAGTTATCAAATGTGGAGGCTGAAAAGGTGAATATAGAGTGGTTAACATGGTCACAGAAGTTTTGGACTAACTCCTTTTTGTTCTTTTTCCTATGGGTAGGTAAACTCTAATGTGGGACTACTGGAAGGGTTAGGTCATCAGAAGATGGTTCATCAGGTGCCCAAGATGCAGGATCAAGGGTTTCCCAATAATAATGCTTAAGCCATTCTTCTTTGGACAAGGGATTTTTATGACGGGGGCTAGATGAATTTGGTACGAGTTTTATCATTTTTTCAAGTCCCCCAAATAACTTATCTAGGTTCATGGTGCTGGTAGAGGAAAGGGAATCCCATTCGTAGTCGCTTGAGTTAGGGGATTCATCATAAACTGGGTCAAGTGGTTCGTGAGATATCTTGATGTCTTCATAAGCTCTTACTTCCTCTTGAAATGGTGATGAAGTACTAAAAAATCCAATTCTAAGCGGTTAAAACCCTAGCCCTAGGCCTTTTGGTCGTGGTGAGATAATGATTGGTTTAGTCCTTCCATTTTGATGTAGTCCTAACCCACTATGTTTGTCATAGCCTTTGCTTTGCATTATCATAAAGACTTTTCCATATTGATCCTTAACTATTTAAATGGACGGTGAGGGGTATTCATTGTCTTCCTGGTACAACCAGGAGGTAATATAATCTTGTTCCACAACTTCTTCACTTAACTCTCCCCATTTTGTCAATGCCATTGTAGGAGGAACATAAAATGTGACTACGGATTGTCTCCTATTTGCTATGGGTAAACCGTATGTCTTAGGTGGAACCAACTAACTGACACAATAGGATGCCTTTATGTGATATTCTCCACAACCCTTGTCTCGGATCTCGACCTTAGGAGTGGATGATGGTGGCTGTGATGAAATGGACTTGGTAAGAGTTGATGGATCAATGTACAGGGATAAAGTAGATGATGAAGCTTCTTGATTAACTGGCACCCATCATTGCGGAATTTCCTATAGGCTTGTGCAATATTGAAAAGGATCTGGATCACCATCAATCGTGATCTCGGTGCCATTATATGGGAATTTAAGACACTGGTGATAAGTGGAAGGTACGACTTTCATTGCATGTATCCGAGGTCTACCTAACAAAAGTTTATATGGAAGGGTGAGATCCAATACTTGGAAGCTAGTGTCCATAACTGCAGGACCAATCCTGATAGGGAGCGTAACAACTCCTTTGGATGATCTTTCCTCATCATCGTAAGCCTTAATGACTATACTCTTAGTGGTGTCCATGCATGCTTATGACAATCCTAATGCCTTAACCAATTCTAGGGTACAAAGGTTCAAACCTACTCCTTCGTCTACCAAGACTCATCTGACTTTGGTTTGATGGACTACGACTTCAAGGTGTAATGGGTTATTAGGATTGGTCTTCTCAGTTCAATAATCTTGTTGAGAAAATGTGGCATGATGGGAATTGGTTAGGTATCCTACCATTTCTTCGAAATGATTGACATCTAAGTTGGTAGGGACAATTGTGCTCTATAAGGCTTTGTCGAGAATGGCTTGATGATTTGGTGATAAAGTCAACAGTTCCAAGATGGATATCTGTGCTGGGGTCTTGCTCAGTGGTTCAAGAAAATCATACTTAGACTTGGAAGACTATGTAGGTGGCTCAGAAGAAGGACCTAGAAGAGTTATCTTAGTTATGCGTGTATTTACAACACATTCAAGATGCTTCTTAATGGTGATGGTATGGATATTTTCATTTTGTAGCTCATAGGTGATTTATGATCGTACTTGGTTTATAATCGTACTTAGCACTATTATAATTGGCTGAGGTATTATTCTTAGTTCCCGAATTGGAAGCCTTTCCTTTATCATGGTCATGTAATGGATTTGTGAAGACCTTGTGATAACTGTTCTTGGTATGTTTCTGCCCATTGACCTCTATAGTTTAGTCTTCAACAAAATCTTGTATGATGTTTTTCAGTTGTCAACATTGTTGTAGGTTATGTCCCTTTGTTCGATGGTATTCACAATAGGCATTATCATCCCACCATGAGGGTTTAAACTGTCTAGGATCATACTGTTTTTGTTCCAGAGGTTTTAGGAGATTATGTTTAATCAACTCTTCTAAAACTATCTCAATTGGTTGCCCCAAGGGTGTAAACTCACGTTTAGGAAATCTCCTCTATGGTCATCGTTGTTGTGAATTTTGGACAAAATTTTCTGTTTGATCTAGATTACTCGTCATGTCTTGATTGGGGTCATAACCTCTAAGTGTGATGATAGGTCCCGCATGTAGGTTCTTAACATCAACAATACCATCATTTGTAACATTTTTGTTTCTAGACCAAAACTTGTTTCTATTGTTGGGAGCGTTTTGATGTTGAACAACTGGATTTCTACCTGGTACTTTAATTTCTCCTTTGTCAATAAGGCCTTTTTCAAGGATAATGCCCTTTTGTACGAAGTCTAGGAAAGAGGTACAAAAATGTACTCTTAAGTCACTTCTCAGTTTTGGATGAAGATTTCAAGGAATATCATGAATTTTTGTTTTTCTGGTATCTCAACTGAACATCTACTAGCTAAACTTCTCCATCTCTAGAGGAAAGTGGTGAAAGTTTCGCCTTCTTCTTGCATGGTGTGACACAAGGTAGCTATTGTTATTTCATTGTCTATTTTGAAGGCAAAGTGTTCAACAAACTTCTTAGCTAATTCACCCCATGATCGTATGCCATATGGTAGTTTAGAGAACCATTCCAATGCTATCCCGATAAGGGTTCATGAAAATAGTCTCATCAAGTATGTGGGGTCATATGATATGTCCATGCATGTTGTAGAGAATTCTCTAATGTGTTATAAAGGATTCCTCCTCCCATTATACTTAGGCAGATTCAGTATAATGTATCCGTGTGGGAAGGGTGTCATGTATAGTGCTTTGTCAAAAGGACATGGACATAAATCTTGCACTGAGATAGTTCGTTTGCCTGACATAGACATGTTGTCCATCTATTGTTGAAGGATTTGCATTTGATTTTGGAGAACATCTACTTGTGTCAAGGACATGTTGTTTGCATTGTTAGGATCAAAGTAGGTGTTCTGAAATGCTATGTTCTATGACGGATTGTGATTTGGTGAGGGTATATATCCTGTTTGAATGTTATGATTCTGTGTAGGGATATATCTTGTCAGAATGTTTTGATTTGGTATAGGAATATTTCCTATCAGAATGTTCTGATTTGGTATAGGAATGTTTCCTATCGGAATGTTCTAATTTGGTATAGGAATATTTCCTGTCGGAATGTTCTGATTTGGTATAGGAATATTTCTTGTCGAAATGTTCTGATTCGGTATAGTTATGTTTGTGCCAACTTTGGATCTCTTACCAGTAGTGTTTGTGCCAAAGGGGTTTGATGAAGGTGCTCTTGCAGTGAATTGTAAACCTTGTGTTATGTTGAATGGGGTTGTGTTTACAATTGACAATGTTTGAGTAGGTATGCCAGTTGGTATTGTTGCGGTAATTTGAGGAACATAGACACTTGACGTTATGGTTTGTGTTGCTTGAGTAGATGGTGTTTTCAAAGTGTGAACATCAAATCTTGGTGGTAGTGTGGCACCTTCTACTAGAAACTTTGCTAGATATCGTTGGGGATCATTTTCCAAACACTCATCCATAAAGGATGCAAACTTAGGATCTTGTACGACAACATCTATGTCTTCAGTAAATTGTTTTCCATGTGTGTCTCTAGTGATTTGTTTTTCAAGAAAAGTTTTTTGTGGTCTCTCTTTCCTCGATGGTTGGTTTTCGAAAGGATTGAAAAATTCGTTAGGGTCTGACATTGCTCTGTGTTTCTTCTTAGACCTTGTTTCAACCATGAAAGGTTTCCCAAAATGAGGTAATGCAAACTATGTCTAAAAATTGATATGTCCTATTTCTATGTTTTTGGGATTTTCTGAATATAAAGGATGTCACTAAAAATTAAGGATTTCTAAAATAACGTATACTAGGATGACATATGCTAGGATGGATAGTATGCAAAAATTTTGAGTAAATTATGACGGTAAATGATTCTAAGATGGGTATAACCTACCACCTATGGAATAAATCCAAGCAATGATATAACTTTACCAAGGAACCTGATTGTAGGACAAAGACAACTGACAAGGTGAATTTCCCAAACTAGACTGTTGAGCTGGAAAGATTCACTAATAGGATAATAGTGACTAGGTTCAATGATAACGATAAATCAAAGCATGAACGTATCCAATGACGTGGAAATTTGTTCTATTCTACGATATGCAACTTCCTATGGGGTGTCTAAATGTTTGCAACTTATGATGACTATGACTAAGACGTAAATGAAACCTAATAATGCAAAGGTTTTGAGAAATTTTTTCCAGTTTCTGTCCAAGGTTGATCGTAAGAAACATAAGCGAAAAAGACAGTTTTGCTTTTAGACTAAGTTTGCAGTTTTTCAAAATTTTCTGTTGATAGTGAATTGCAGTTCGCATTATAGACGCGTTGATGAATTTTACAGATGCTTTTCTATTTTCGGATATGGTTAATTGACTAAACCAGGTCTCGAATGTTGACAAACATATGCGACCTTTTCTGAAAGATGTGGTTTAAACTATGATATATGCGACTCATAAAGAAGATGCGACTCACGAAACATATGCGACTCAGAATATAAACTCTGTGAAACTAAACCTGTTGAAAAACACATGCAGTTTTTCATTTAACAGTTGCAACTCACAAAAAACACATGCATTTTTAAATATGACAATTGTGACTTGTAAAGACACATGCGGTTTGAGATATGACATTTGGGACTCAGTTTACAGTTGCGTTTTTTTTATGACAATGTTACGACTGACCCAGTTTAATGATCAAGTTTCGAAAAATAAAGAAAAAAAAATCACATAATACAAAGTATTTTCAGTTTAACGTGTATGAATTTGTTAAAATCAGAAGACAATTACAAGCTAGGCTGTGTTGGATAGTATTTACTGAGTTCTCAATTGGATTTCTCCAGCTACACATATTCAAGGCAGATGACTAGTAGCTTGACCCCACTGGCTCCCCTCCACGACACTCACTTATATAGGGCAACCAAGCTACTGTACCCATGAATCTCCCATGGCATACATTTCATCTCTACACATGAACCGTAAGAATATGAGACGGCTTCATAGGTTTGACCTGCTGCACCAGTAAATAGATAGGATTTTGGCAAAAACTACAACAAGGTTTTTAGTAAGGGCATTCCGTTTGTGGGGCACCATCTAGTATGACGAGAGATCATTTCTGCCCTTCTCATCGGAATAGTGAGCGTGATTTTTGGGGTTTCCTCCAAAACTCCACTTTTATATACCAACTGGAAGTCACTGGTGACAAGCATGTTACCAGCTCGAGTAATCTTGGGGTGAGTACTTTTTCCCACCAAGATAGGCCCAAGTTCTAGAGTCAGTAACTGTTTCTCTTACACCCAGGATCACACGAATGCGCAAGGGGAGAGGATACTTCAATATACCAAATCGTAAGGGTAATTACAAAATGTGCTTTTGCACCAAACAAAGTAAACACTGGTTAATTTTAAGCCAAATGACAATTATCTAACTACCAAACAAAAAAGTTAATTTTAAATATTTAAAGTCTTCGACAACAGGTCTTGCATGCAATTGATTAGTAGTTTATTGGTTGTCTTTGTCATTCGTCCTGCAGAAAAGAAGGGGTTTTGGTTTTCAATGTCTTCTACGCTTCGTCCTGCAAAAACAATGTTATCCTCCTAAAACACAGCTGTAAACAAAAGATTAACAAAAAATAAAACAAAAACGAAAATTATCAAAACGCAAAAATACGAAAGTTAACAAAAATCAAAATTAGTACCAGCCAGATGCGTCATTTGAATTCATAGATACATTGCGATGTTGATAGTTAGATGCATTGCAGAAGGTCTCAGATGTGGCTCGTGTTGTTAGATGCATCTCGGTATTTGTTAGATGTGGCTTGTGTTGTCAGATGTGTCTCGGTATTTTTCAGATGCAGTTCACAAACTCATATGCATCATTTCGTCAGTCAGATGCGGTTTGTCGTACGATACCTACAAAACAAAAAAAAAAAAAAACAGAATGAAATCGCGAAGTTTGAAGTGTGCTTCATGTTGGGTTCACCAAATGTGACATAGATAAAATGAATGCTGCATAGTAAGATGGTTAAATCTAATCTAACATGCATAAATATAAATCAAACAACAAAGAATGAATCAAATGAATTAAACAGTAAATAAAATAATAATACAGAATAGTCTCACCGAATATCAACCCATTTCCTTGAATCATCTTGATTGTCCTCCTCCATTTTTCGGTGTAGTATAATTGCCCTCAGATTTTCATAAGTGTGCAAGTATAGCCTTGATGTATGTCTAAGAAAAATATCGAAGATTAATTTCTTCCAAAAAGTGTATAGATTTCGGGAGGAGGAATAATGTCAAAGATCAGCCAATTTATAGAAAGTTGGTTTTCGATTGATCGGCTCAGATTCAAAAGAGAGATCAACGATCGAGATTGATGAATGTCATGTGATGTGAGATTTGTGTCAGTTAGAATGTGAGTTGGGAAATTATGTAGGATAAAGATTAAATTAGAATAATAATTTAATCTTGTTGGGAATAGGTGCCTCAACTTCCGGCTTGGACCTCTGAAAGACTTGGCAAAATTTAGTTCTTTCATATTTTTTCTACCCTACCGCCAGGGTTCAATCTTTGAGGCGCGGTCTGGCAGTTTTACCGATTTACCGCAGGCCTCTGACAGTCTGGCCACAGTGGTGTGGTGTTATCGCATTACCGCGGGGTCTACTTTTGGTGGTGGAGGTAGTGCGGTGAGCGATGTGAGAGTGGCGAGCTGGCGGAAGGAAGGTTTACCTCCTTATTGCAGGTGCTGATCAATGGTGGAGTGGTGGACGCATGATAGCCTATCAAAGAGGTGAGCACAACAAAGAGAAGGTGGGCCCCAAGATGCTTTATGCGAAGGGTTGTCCGACCGTGGACACTTGTCTATGCCTTGGGAGTTCCTTAGGGAATCTAGTGGATGCTGCTAGAGATTCCCCAAAGGAGCTCCAACGGCTTCCACATAAGCCAAGCGGAGTGCACAAGTGGTGGACGCGTGGCAACCTATCAAAGGGGTGAGCACAAAAAAGAGAAGGTGAGCCCTGAGCTTCTTTATGCAAAGGTCTATCCCACCATGGATAGTTGTCTGCGCCTCAGGAGTTCCTTAGGGAATCTAGCGGATGCTGCTAGAGATTCCCCGAGGGAGCTCCAGCGGCTTCCATGTAAGCCAAGCGGAGTGCGCGAGCGGTGGACACATGGCTTGTGGGACTCGACAGAGTTGGCGGTCAGTGTTTTGGCGATAGCAGAATATTGCCGGCTCAGAATGTGATGAAAGTGTTAGCGATGGTGAAGGGTTTTCAAAGCCTGATGACAGTTGACCGATCACTGCTTGGTCAAGTGGTGAAATGAATAGCAGTGTGACATGTGGCAATTTCTCATTGGTTGTTTTTTCACCATTGTTGCAAAACAACATTAATTGCCAGAAGCTAGATTAGTGAAAAGAAATTTTATTATTTATTCATATGAGATCGGACTTTGGTGGTTGGTAGAGCCCGAATTTAGTATTTTCTCTAGAACGAATTTATTGCGGGGGTGGCTCAATACAGGATTGTAGGTGGATCCGATCCGAGATCGATTTTGCGTGTCAGTGAAGAACTAAAATGAATGCACCCTAATTGGTGGTTGTATGTAGACTTTTAATAGTCGGTCTTGACTAGAAGTCGAAGAGAAGAAGAAAGCAGAATACTGAAAAAGTGATTGTATTCACTATATGCTGAAATAACATTGTAACAATGAGTGCATGAAAACTCAAGTGCTACTATGAGCTAACTATCAGAGAGTGAGGACTGTAACTCTATATGTGATCTTTTGCTTACTGTAATACAAAGTGTCTTTCTCTTGGTGTGGTGGGTTTTTTTTCCCAAAAGGGTTTTCCCACGTAAATCTGGTGTTATCTCTGAAATCGTTTTATTTATGTTACTCTTGTTACCTTGCATGTGTTCATCTTAAGTGTTTTAATGTTTTAAAAATGGTCTTTGCACGTCTCCTCTGTGGTTTTAGCATTACAAAAGCATTTTCGCATTGTTGCTTTTCCTTACAAATGGTATCAGAGTTTGGTCAGTTGTGTTATCCTTGTTAGTAGGGTTGGTTTTTTTTGCTAATACTGTTCCAGTGGGAGTCTTGCAAAGTTAGAACCTAGTTCTGTCTAAGATGACAAGTACATTAGGAAGAGTTGATATTGAGAAGTTCAATGGCGACAACTTTGAGTTGTGGAAACTCAAAGTGGAAGACCTATTAGTGGATATAGACCTCTGGTTAGTAGTGTCTGGAACTATGCCACAAAGTATGAAACAAGAAGATTGGGACCTCGCAGATAGAAAAGTGAGAGGTCTGATAAGAATTTGTCTAGCTGATTTTGTACTCCTGAATGTCCACAAGGAGAAGTCTGTAGCTTCGTTATGGAAGAAGCTTGTCGATATTTATTAGGGAAAGTCTCTAGTAAATAAGTTATTCTTGAGGAAGAAGTTGTACTCCTTGAAGATGGAAGAAGGTGCATATGTTGCAAATCATCTAAACTCATTTAATATGAGTGTTGCTTAGTTGGCATCTGTGGGTGTAAAGATTGAGGAGGAGGATCATTGCATGCTCTTGTTATGTTCGTTACCTAACACTTAGGATCTTCTAGTGATGGCTATTGGAAGTACAACTGCTACTTTCAAGATGGAAGATGTGGTTGCTTCTCTGTTGTTTGAAGAGATGCAGAGGAAGTCTTCTGAGATGGCCAAAGAGGCCCTTATTGTTTGAGGTAGATCGAAGGAGAAAGGAAAGAGGAAGGACAAGAAGTCCAAATCTAAATCTATAGGGAGATCGAAGTCTCCTAGTAAAAGTTCCAAGGTGAAATGCTGGAATTGTGGGTAGCCTGGTCATATCCAAAAGGATTGTAAGGAGGAGGAGAAGAAGAAGAGTAACTCTTTAGACAATGACTCTTCTTAGAGTGATGTAGATTCCTTCATTATAGCCTTGGAATCTCAGGTAGCAGATGATGTCTAGTTGGTTGACTTGGGTGCATCTTTTCACATGATGTCTCATAGAGAATGGTTCACTAAGTACAAGAAGTATGATGGTGGAAAGGTGTACCTGGTGAGTGATTCAACACTGGAGATTGTTGGCTGAGGTAGAGTCAAGATACAGTTCCCTGATGGTAGAATCAAAGGGATTGGTGGTGTACTGCATATACCAAGTCTGGCTCATAACTTACTTTCTGTCAGTAAGCTGAATGATGCTGGTGTAGTAGTTTCTTTCTCAAGCAAAGGATGTAAGATGGCTAGAGGTGCAATGGTGCTGGCTAACGGTGTATGTACTGGCACTCTATACAAGCTGGATGCACGTCCTGTTCAATGTAACAAAATCTCTATAAAGTCATGCAAAGCTACTCATGTAGAGAAGGATGAAGATGCTTCTTTGGTTGGAAATGCGATGGAGGTGAAACTCCCAATAGAGAAGACCATGTTGTGGAATCAAAGACTCGATCACATAGGTGAGAAAGGTTTAAAAACCTTGAAAAATAAAAATCTTGTAGAAGGGCTTGTAGATTGTAATCTTGAATTTGATTTTTGCGAACACTGCATTTATTCTGATGTGTTTGGTCCAGTTAATGTTCCTTCATTATCAAAGTCTAGATATTATGTTTCTTTTATTGACGACTACTCGAGAAGGGAATTCATATACTTGCTTAAAAGTAAATCATAAGTGTTGAGTCATTTTAAAGAGTTTAAAATGTTGGTAGAGAATTAGAATGGAAGGAAAATAATATGTTTGACGATGGATAATGGCGGTGAGTTTTGTTCAGCAGATTTTGATAGATACTGTAAAGACCATGGGATTAAAAGGCATAAAACTACACCTTATACTCCACAAAATAATGGAGTAGCTAAAAGGTTGAACACGACGCTGATGGAAAAGGCAAGGAGTATGTTGAACAGTGTTGGTCTGAAGCAAAAGTTTTGGGCTGAGGCCGTGGCTACAACAAGTTACCTGGTAAATCATTTTGCTTGGTCTGCTCTTGTTGATAAGACACCTTTGGAAGTGTGGTCTGGTAAGAAGCCCTCTCTGAGACATGTTCGTGTCTTTGGCTATGAGGCATATGCATATGTGCCAAATGAGAAAAGATCTAAGCTAGAGAACAAGGTTGTTAAATGTATCTTCATTGGCTATGGCATTGGTGTGAAGGGATACAAGCTTTGGAACTCCGTCACTGAGAAGGTTCTGTACAACATAAGTGTAATATTTCATGAGTTGAAACCTTCAGCAATTGATCCACAACTAGAGACATATCAAAGAGAAAAGAAGAATGATGCAGTTGAGATTCCCCAAACTCCAGAAAAGAGAGAACTGCATGGTGTACCTAAAACTGAGGAGAGCTCTAACAACTCTGAGAGTTCTGAAGATGAAGAACCACAACCTTAGCCAGTGAGAAGGTCTACACGTCAAAAACAACAACCTGATAGGCATGGTTTCTCCATTTTGGATTCGAACTGTGCCTATGCTTTAATCACTAGTACTGAGGAGCCTAGGATTGTTAAAGAGGCAATTAATATGCCCGATGCAAATTCTTGGTTGGAAGCCATGAATGAAGAAATGAAATCATTGGAAAAGAATGAAACCTAGGATTTGGTACCTTTCCCTGAAGGAAGAAAGTCTGTTGGCTGTAAATGGATATTTAAGAAGAAGACTAGTCTTGAGGGCAGTGCTGAGAAGTATAAATCGAGGTTGGTTGCAAAGGAGTATTCTTAGGTAGAGGGAATTGATTATGGAGAAATTTTTTCCCTTGTAGCTAAGCTGACATCTATCAGATTTCTATTGTCACTTGAAGCCACGTATGACATAGAGATCGAGTAGATGGATGTGAAAACAACGTTTCTCCATGGAGAGCTGGAAGAAGAAATTTACATGTCCCAGCTTGAGCACTTCATTGAAAAAGGTAAATAAAGCCTTGTCTGCAAATTAAAGAAATATTTGTATGGTTTGAAGCAGTCTCCTAGAATGTGGTACCAAAAGTTTGACACTTTTGTGTTGTCTATGTATGGGATTTGTGAGATCAAAATCTGATCATTGTGTGTATTATAAAACTGAAAATGATCATGTGCTTGTTATTACCCTGTACGTGGATGATATGTTGTTCATAGGAAATAACAAGTCTATGATTTCTGATCTTAAATCTCAGTTGTCTGCAAAGTTCAAAATGAAAGATCTGGGTGCAACAAGGTATATTCTAGGAATGGAGATAACCAAGGATAAAATGGGCATAAATCTTTGGGTAAGTCAGAGTAAGTATGTCAATACAGTTTTGGAGAGATTTGGAATGGATGACTGCAAGCAGCTAGTTGTTCCAGTTATGTAGGGAACAAAACTATCTATTGAAGACTATCCAAAGTCTACTACTGAGCTGGAGGACATGACCAGGGTGCCTTATGCAAGTGTTCTCGATAGTTTAATGTATGCGATGGTCTGTATAAGGCCAGACATCGCCCAAGCAATGGGAGTACTCAATCAATTTATGGAAAACCCAAGAAGGACGCATTGGGATGCTATAAAGAGAGTGTTTAGATATCTGAGAGGTACCTCAAAATGTGCTTTGTGTTACCATGGAAATTTGGTTGCATCACAGAGAACTCTCAGCATTCATGGATATGTGGACTTTGATTGGCCAAGGGACATTGACAACGGAGGATCCACCAGTGGATATACTTTCATGTTAAATGGTGGTGCAATCAGTTGGATGAGCAAGCGGCAGGCTATAGTCGCTTTATCCACGATGGAGGAAAAATACATGGCAGTGACTCACACCTACAAAGAATTTATTTGGCTCAGTCGCTTATGTTCTAATACTGGTTTTAATGCAGGGTAGATCACTATTTTCTGTGACAGTCAGAGTGCCATTTGTTTGGAAAAGAACTTGACTTTCCATGCCAGGACAAAGCACATTGATGTGCAGTATCACTTCGTGAGGGACATGGTGGAAGATGGAAAGATCTATCTTGAAAAGGTCGACACTTTGAAGAATGTTGTAGATGCTCTAACAAAGCCAGTAAGCACGAAAAAGTTTAGACGGCTCACAAAATCAATGGGCCTTGTGGCAGATTATCATCAATAATTTTTTGAAGTCTATAGGAAGCTAGAAGTCTTCATCAAGTGGGAGCTTGTTGGAAATAGGTGCCTCAAATTCTAACTTGGACCTTTGAAAGACTTGGAAAAATTTCATTCTTTTATTCCTTTACCGCTCTACCACCAGGGTTCAGTCTTTGAGGCATGGTTTGGCAGTTTTATCGCTTTACCGTGGGCCTTTGATTGTTTAGTTGTGGTGGTGCGGTGTTACCTCGTTATCGTGGGGTCTGCTTCTAGTGGTTGAGGTAGTGCGGTGAGTGGTGCAGGAGTAGCGAGCTGGCAGAAGGAAGGTTTACCTTCTTACCGTGGGTGCTGATCAATGGTGGACGCATGGCAGCTTGTTAAAGAGGTGAGTGCAACAAAGAGAAGGTGAGTCTCGATCTGCTTTATGCGAAGGGCTATTTGGCCATGGAAACTTTTCTGTGCCTTAAGAGTTCCTTAGGGAATCTAGCGGATGCTGCTAGAGATTCCCCAAAGGAGCTCCATCGGCTTCTACGTAAGCCAAGCAGAGTGCGCGAGTGGTGGATGTGTGGTACCCTGCCAAAGAGGTAAGAGCAATGAAGTGAAGGTGGGCCCCGAGCTGCTTTATGCAAAGGGCTATCCAGCCGTAGACACTTGTCTATGCCTTGGGAGTTCCTTAGGGAATCTAGCGAATGCTGCTAGAGATTCCCCGAAGGAACTCCAATGACTTCCATGTAAGCCAACTGGAGTGCACGAGTGGTGAACACGTGGCTTGTGGGACTCGATAGAGTTGGCTGTTGGTGTTTTGGCGATAGCGAAATATTGTCAGCTCAGAATGTGATGAAAGTGTTAGTGATGGTGAAGGGTTTTCAGAGCCCGATGATAGTTGACCGATCACTGCTCAGTCAAGCAATGGAACAAATAGCAATGCGACACATGACAATTTCTCATTAGTTGTTTTTGCACCGTTGTTGCAAAACAAAATTAATTGTCAGAAGCTGGATTGGTGAAAATCAATTTTATTATGCAGTCATATGAGATCGGACTTTGGTGGTTGGCAAAGCCCGAATTTAGTATTTTCTTTGCAAAAAAATTATTGCGGGGGTGGCTCAATGCAGGATTGTAGGTGGATCCAATCCGAGATTGATTTGGTGTGTTAGTGAAGAACTGAAATGAATGCACCCTAATTGGTGGTTGTATGTAGACTTGTAATAGTCGGTCTTGACTATAAGTCGAAGAGAAGAAAAAAGCAGGATACTGAAAAAGTGATTGTATTCACTGTATACCGAAATAGCATTGTAACATTGAGTGCATGAAAAATCAAGTGCTGCTGTGAGCTAACTATTAGAGAGTGAGGACTGTAACTTTGTATGTAATCTTTTGCTTACTGTAATACAAAGTGTCTTTGTCTTGGTGTGGTGGGTGAAAGGGTTTTCCCACGTAAATCTAGTGTTATCTTCTCTGAAATCATTTTATTTATGTTACTCTTGTTACCCTACATGTGTTCATCTTAAGTGTTTTAATGTTTTAAAACTAGTCTTTGCACATCTCCTCTATGGTTTTAACATTACGAAAAGCGTTTCCGCACTGTTTCTTTTCCTTATAAATCTGGTGTTAAGACTGTTTGAAAATAGAATGAAGAAGAGTTCAAGATTAAATAAATGATTTAATCTTCAGTTGCAAGTCTTCAAAAATAGAAGAATTAGACTTTGAGTGAAAAGGATAAAGTTAGAACTCGACAATGATGTGTTCAAATGTACACATGAATTAATTAATTAAATAAAGATATTTAATTAATCAATATGTTCATGCATATGAGTTAGAACTAGTTAATTGACTAGCTGTGACAGAGAGTCCTTTTCGCAAAGACGACCAGATATTGAATTCGGAGATAACTGACGGATTTAAAGAGATCTCGAGTCAGATGGTGAGTGAATAATTAGTTAACTAAATGATAGAAGAATGTGACATAAAGAATTAATTATGAATTAAATGTTAATTTAATTCAACATTCAAAAATAAAATGATTTAATTAAATAAATAATAATTTATTTAATTGACTAAAAAGGTTAATTGAATAACTAAATAATTCGAAAAGAATATTTAATTATAGTCGAAATATGATAAGAGGTAAATTAAATAATAAATTATTTAATTCAGAAAGAGAATCAATTAATTAGCGACCTAATTAAATAGATTTATTTAATTAATCAGAGTTGAATAAGGGTCATAATGAATTAATGAAATAATTAAAGTTATTTAATTAATAGAAGAAAGATGTGTTTAGAAAATAATTAAATAATTAACATTATTTAATCATGACCATGGACATTAGAAAACTATGTCGAAAGTGGTACTCGCAAGCCTAGACCAATTTTCAGTGTCTACAACCACCATCCTAGGAAAGATTCTTCATTCTCACTTTTAGGTGTTAAAATTTAACAATACCTTGATTGATGAAAGAGCCCAAAGAGCCTTTCTCCATGGTATCCAAGTGCACATAGTAGCGGTCTTCTCTTATACGGTTGGACATGATTTAAAGAACTTATCTAGGAATTATTCATTTAACCTAAGGTTTTATCATAATGCCATCATTGGAAAAGTATGATCAAATTCTTCTATTATGAAGAATTGGTCTATGTGCCTCTAGTAATCACTATAAATGTTTGTAAGGATAAAATGACTAATTGCATCAGGTAGGAGAGAATCAACTTTGAGTTCTTCAAAGATTATATTCCTCTATTGATAATTTTTAAGGGTTGTATGTGGAGGAGGTTATCACTACCAAGAAGGGAGGAGACCTTTCCTTGCATATGTTTGTGGTGGAGGTATTAGAGAAGAATTGTATGCCTCTATTTCCATTCATTAGATCTAGCTTAGCCTAGCATATACTTGGGCTCCTTTGCCCCTATAAACTTCCATTTGTTTGAGTTTATGCTATGTAAGCGTAATTCCATGCTATGTTGAAATATAAGAGGTGGAGGAGGCCAAAAGGAAATAACCCCTTTTTAGTTGTACCTTCAAATTTTTTCTTATTGTTTTATGTTCTTAGCAACTTTGTGGACTTAAGATTTGAGGTAGGTCATACAACAAAGAATAACATGTTCCCACCAACAACCAAGATGTGGGTAGATTATGGGAGTTTTTCCAAGACCTGAGGCTAGTCCATAAAAATGTGAAAGACTAAGCTATTTTATTTTTTCTATATTTATATTATACCATTTTACGAGATTGGGGGTGCCAATGTATGAGAAGATCTTTGGAAACTAGGCATGGAAATTGTAGGTTAAAGAGAATGGGGGTGCCAAACTTATAGTACTCATTGTCCCTTGGTCGTCAATTTTCCCTGAGTGCCCTCAACCTCATCCTCAATGTTGGTATTGACCTTGATTTCACTCCTCCATACTCTTCATCGGTGTTGGTATTGACCTTGTTTTCATTCCTCCAAACTCTTCATTGACACTGGTATTGACCTTGTTTTAACTCCAAACTCTTCCTCGATGCTGGTATTGACCTTGTTTTCACTCCTCCAAACTCTTCCTTGACACTAGTATTGACCTTTCACTTCTCCAATTTGATGAGCTACAACCTGGTTCGTTAGGTTTTAGAGTATGTTAATTATATTTAAAATTATGGCGCCATTTAGCAGGTTTTAGAGTATGTTAATTAAATTTAAAATTATGGTGCCATTTAGCTAGGTTTTGATATTCTACAATATAGTTAAGTATATATTAGCTATATTTTACATAATAAATAATATAATTATTCGATTTATTATAATTATATATTATATTCTTTAACAAAATTATTAAATACATATAAAATTATTATAATTAATTATTAATAATAAGTATATTTTTATATAATACAAAATATAATTAATATAATAGTAATATTAGATTAAATTATATATAATATAATTATATTTATTATTATATAATAGTATATATAGGCTTTTACCTGATATTTTAGAGGATTTTACCATTACACTACAGATGGTTTACCATTAAATGGCAGTTGAAACTTATTTTCCAATGACACAATAGTGGTTTCCAGGCATGAGATTTGTTTCAAGCTCAAATCTCACAATATATGTAGCCTATTAGCTAATACAAAGAGAGATAGAAACTAAAAAGATAGAGAATGAGAGAAAGAGATGAACTTAAATAGATAGGGAGAGAGAGAGAGAGAGAGAGAGAGAGAGAGAGAGAGAGAGAGAGAGAGAGAGAGAGAGAGAAATATAAGAGATACAAAGGAAAATAGAGAGAGGGAAAATTCAATACCATCGGCCTAACAATGCTTCATCGGCGGAACCCCCATCACAGTCCCATCGATGGCCTGATGAAAATAGCTCACAACCTAGTATCAGTGTAACAATACTCTATCGGGCTGACTCCTAAGGTGCTCTCCCGATATACCGATAGATTCAAGTTGTCAACAAAAGTAACCATGAATTATAACCATGGGCATGATTTATTGAATGCATGAAGTATATCGGGAGAACTATGGTGCATCGGGGAAACATTATCTAGTGTCCCATTGATAGAATGAAGGATAGGTGTCCATCGGTGGAGAGGGTGGCTATCAGTGAATGAAACATCTTAGGTCTACAAGTTGCAATTGTGACTAGCTATGGAAAGAAAATTAGAAAATTGTAACCAAAATTTAAGTGGAAATAATTAAAAGTGACCACACTTTTTTCATGGTTGAACCAATTTAAAAATTCAGCCAAAGGTGATAGTAAGAAAATTAAAATGCACCTATATGAAATTTTAGTCTAAGAGCCATATTTGAATGGAAAATTTAGTAAGTAGTGTCGAAAGTGAAAAATTAATCATGAAATCATGGCTAATAGAGCATACAAAATATATTGGAAAATCAAGAGAACTTATATCTGCACATAAAAACACTCAAAATAATAATTATATCATACAGTTCATTTGGGAATATATTACAATATGGCTTTTACAAAGCCTTTCAAATATACCTTCCCATTTGAACTACTATCTTATAAGAATATAACTAATTATTTAATAATAATAAGAAAAAAGTTAGTAAGGTGAATTTATTAATGTTAATCTTAATATTCCAACACCCTCCCTTTTTTTTTACATTCCACACAACAAAACATGTTGATTGAAACAAACAAATATATATTATTTAGAAGCTTTTTATTTAAAAAATAAATCATGAACCAAGTGTAACTCCATCAAGTTGCCTCATAACCTTCAGAATGGTGTAGCTCTTGAGTTGAATTATTGAGTTCATGAACTACCACCTCCCTAAACTTTTGAATCACAAATCCCTTAAACTATTGGATAATAATCCATTGCTCCATCAAGTTGTCTCATGAACCTTGGAAGGGTATAATTCCCTAGACCCACACAATCTCAAACTATTTGAGAAAAACAATACATATTGAGTTCACCAAATCCCTATCTATTTTCAAAAAATAAACTTCACAACATATGCATTCTTCAATTATTTCAACATAAAAAAGGAAAGAAAAAATAAAATATGCTTCTCATACAAAGACCCAACTATGAGTGAGAAGCTGACTCGAGATGATAAAAATCTTCCACCTCTAATAATGAAGGCTCAAATAAGTATCAATCCAAGTAGTATATTTAAAATAATAATCTTCAACAAAAGGATTATCTAGGAGGTCCTCATCCACAACATAATCCTCAACATATGCTAAGCTAACATCATTTGATTTTTCTTTAAGTTCTCCCTCAAGAACATCATTGGCTCGAGTTATACAAGTCCACACTATGTGATCCTTTTTCTTACAATAATAACGTTCATTTTTATTTTTTAATTATTATTACCACATGAGTATAATACATTCTCATGTTGAGAATCAACTTTTCAATCTTTTCCATTGTTCTTTTTTCTTCTCCTAATAGGGCCAAAATCACATCTTCTTGTGTTTGAGAAGTTATTGGACTAAGCATAGAAATAACATTGTTGTATTTTCAAACTATTTAACAGAATATCCTTAGAATATTCATCATCTAATAGAGCCTTGACTTCTACCAATTGTCTAATGAGATATCTCAAATTTCTTATGTGATTTGACATAGTGATTATATCTCTCATTTTGAATCTAAATAGTTGAAGTTTTAGGAAAAAATTCACATTAACTATTTTTGCTCCAAATAATGTTCTTTGCTTTAACCAATAGTAGGTTACACATAATATTTTTAGTTTCCTTAATATGAAAATATTGATGTAATATTTTACTATTGAAAATCCGATATTGCATTTGAAGAAAAACATAGACAATTATATATTTACATCTAACGCAACATCCATTAAAATCTTGTATAGTGTGTATATTTATAAATTTTGTTAATTTTAGGTTTAATTGACTACTACATAATAGTTTATGTGTTGAAAGAATTGTTTCCATTCTTTGTAATTTTTACATTGGAATACAAATCATATTTAATTTCACGCCAATATACTTCTTTCATAAAGATATTTGTTTGATTTTTCCTTGCTATTTTCATCTTAAAATTAAAAAAAAATGTATTCTATAATATAGAATTATTTTCAAATTGGGACAAAAAGGATTCTAAGAGATATATTTAATCATAAGTTTTACAATCATAAATATCATTTAATTTGTATGTAGTATATTCTAAGAGATATATTTAATCATAAATTTTACAATCATAAATATCATTGAAATGTTTTAATTTTTTTACCTTTCAAATGTATTGAAACTCCTAGGACACCTCTAAGACCATGCTAGTGGCTTTATGATAGCCTTATTATTTACATGACACTAACCTTGCACCCTTTTACATGTAAATTATCCAATTTGCCTTAAAAAGGCTACAAAACTCTTTAGTGCAAGACTCAAACTCCTAACTCAAAACTTCACCTAGAACATGACTAATGGTCTTGAGTGACCTTATTCACAATAAAAAATTCTTGAAATGCATAACACAACCTATTGACCTCCCTAATTATCATCACATGATTAAGCATAGAAGATGAGGTGTAGGTGCTCCTGCACCACTACCCCATCCAAAATTTGCTCACATTACACAAAGCCACAATGTTTGTCCAAGATAAGCCAATCAAATCCTACCTTGTGTGTCCTAATAATAAAATTGAAGATGGTCCTAAAAATTACATTGAGAAGGGTGATTGGTCTAAAAAATCTAAACTAATTTGCAATTATTTCACTACTACGATCAATGTCTCATCTTTCATGAAATTTCCGAAAACACTATTCATTATGATCATATAGAAATTTTTAGGAGAGCTACAATAGTTGTAACATCATGAATTAAAATTAAACATTAAAAAGTACATCATGAATTAATTATGTAATGGCATAAAAATTAAAAACATCATGAATTAATTATGTAACCACATAAGTCAAATATAATTCTATCAAGAAATTAATATCAAATAGATAATACAATCGCATAACTCATACATTTCAATTTCATTGATATTCTTCTTCATCCAAATCTTTGTCTGTATCATCCAATCCAGATTCGACATTGTAAGGATTGGTCATATCATCATCATCGTCATTGATATCAGTTTCGATAATGTCATCATCCACATGGATATCATCTTCATGAACATTAACTCCTACATCATCATGATCTAGTTCCTCCTCTTCGACATCTTTGTCAGACACATCATCAACTAACTGTTGATCCTGATCATCATCTACATCATCTTCTAGTTCTTCGGTATCTTTGTTCTTCCACCACATTATACTTTACCGACCTTCCTCTTGGATCATGTCTAACAACAAATGACCAACCTAGTTTACCTAGAACCTCTGAGTAAAATACCTGATCACATTGGCTTGGAAGAACATAGGGCTCATTTGCAGCTCGCTCGATCGACCTTGTATTAAGCATGGTAAATCCATTATCATGTTCAATAACAATTCTCTCGGGATCATTTTCATTCAATCGTAGCTTGTACCATAGGATGATGAACAAAACTAATTTCAAGGACTTAAAGTCATACTCAAATATATCATCCAAAATCCCATAGTATCAATTTTTTGAGACTTTTGGATGTATGTCGCTTCTAGATGAAACATTAGTCAGCCGAAGGACTGCAGTTATCCCAAAATCACAAGTTTTCTTCGTGTCATCCAAATTTTTGATTCGAAATTTATGACCATTGCACCACATAGCATTGTGGTGTTTCACCTGCAATATGTCAAACATGTAAAAATTATTGCAATATTGTCAGTTGAGAAACATATTTATTCTTGGTTGAATGTATGGAAAGAAAAAAATCTCAACATATATATACACCAATATAATTGAAAATAATTAAATAATATGGGTGATTAATATATTTATACGTACCTGTTTATCTCTTAAACCATATGCTAAATCAATTTCCTTTGGTGTAACATTGGAATCTCCATTACGATGAATTTCTTTAACCAATGAAGCCACACCTTCCCATGTTAATGCGCGACCAGATTGTTGACATCGTTCAATTCATATTGGCATCCAATCAAGATTGTTTGCGACGTACAAATGTAGTGCATCCCACTCTCAACCAACTATATAAAAAAAATTGAAATTCACAAACGATATATAATTAATTAATTACCACGGTATACGACCTTAATTTATAATTGATGTATATTGAAGATTAATAATTAAATAAGTACAATATACATAAAAACCAAATGTAAAATGTATTCTAATTAATCTCCATGACCATCTTATAATTACCTGTCACTTTCCTCAATCTACCTTTCCCCATCAGGTACTCCCCATCGAATTTGTTAATGGAGTTGGGATCCCAAATGTGATCTACATGGATCTTTGCTGCAAACTTAGGAAGATATTCAGTAATGTACACCATGGTCTAGTATACCATATATCCCTCCAACATAGAACCCTCAGGATGTGCTATTTGTCTAACCAAAACCTTCAAAAATTTCAAGTGCCTCTCAACCATCCACATTGACCTTGTGTGTATAGGTCCACACAATTCAATCTCCTCAACTTGGTGTATGAGGTGGTGTTCTTGAGCATTGAAAAATGTCGAAGGTAGACACTTTTGCATTTCACACATTAGACGAGGAATTTTTCTCTTGCAATAATTTATATCTTCTTTATGGATTCCTTTAGATGACAACCATCTACAAGTGATTCAAGGCACAAATATATTAACGAGATTTAACAAAAATATACAATATATTACATAACAAGTAAAACAAATGGCAATTATAAGATCTATACAATGAATTGAACAAATATCGTTACTTACCTCATGTATTTTCCAAGATCATATATAACTTGCTTGACATTGTTGTCGAAGTTGTCTGGGAGAGATAGAGGTAGAACGTACTGCAACAATTATAAAATGATCTTTTCATTATTTTTCCAAAAGTAGTAAACATAATACACTGAAAAGTATATGCAATATACAAATATATATATAATATACCAGAATAATTACCTTAATGAAGGTATGAAAATCATGCATTTTCATCCCTGACCCAAATTCAATTTTCTTTGTTATGCTATTGTCTATGTTCGCATAAAATCCTGTGGGAAATCAATTTTTTTGTATGACTTCTTTTATAGAATTGCTTTGCTACTCCGTTAATAACCAAGGAAGGGCACTTATATTAATTTGGTCTCCATCGCTATTTAATTGAATGCAATTTTTCATTGCATGATTGGCTTCCTGAATGTCACTACAAATTTTTATAATTTTTTCTTTGTCATGCCTTCCATCCAATATTTTACATAACGTTTCTATTATATTCTTTCTGATATGCATTGTATCAAACAAATGCACAATTTTTAGCTGCTCATAGTAGGGCAACCTACTAAATTGTCTGAGATAACTTTTCAGTCCTTATGGAAGTCGACCATTAATGCCTTGACGACCTTCATGAAGCATATAAATTAAACAAATTAACAACGACAATCATTGTCAATTACAACATGAGTAAACACAACACAATATAAAAATATATATTCCAAACATATCATATATGATAGATAAAAAATTTGATCCGATGTATAACCTTGACGATTAATTCTATTATATTCCAACTTCCATAGGCAAGGTGTCATTCTTCGTGGTTTTGATGTAGTATCTTCTTTCCCATTGAAAATATGTTTTTCAATAGTTCGATACTTATGATTTCTATGGAGGAAGTGTCTATACTCATCAAACACCTGCTTTCCTAAACTTGCTGAATGACAAGATTTCATCTTTGGACCACAAATTGGACATGCAAATTTTTCCTTTGTTTGAAGACCTGCAAGATCATATATAATTGAATTAAATATGTCAATTTTTATAATTATACATAATGAATAGATTATTTAAAAAACATGCATGATATCTACTTCATAAAATTAAATATTATTAAAGTGCAATTGAATGTTATAACATACCACAAAAATGTGTTAGCCCTGGGGCATCATGAATTTTCCATACAAGCATTGCATGGAATTGAAATTGTCTTTTTCCTATTGGTCTAGATACGTCATACATAGTGACGCCATTCCATAACTTTAGTAACTTGTCGATAAGAGGCTCGATATATATATTCATATATTTAACTTGGTACTTACCTAGTTGAATGAACATAAAAATTACATAATTATTATAACCATTTTACTGCAATATATATAAATTAATGTACATGACTATTAAATGAAAAAAATATGTCATTATGCAACAAATAAGACAAATGAGATGCTACTACGTTAAAGAAAATTGATGTAAACAAATACCTGGAACAATCATTTCCAACATTATGTACTCCCTCTTTATTGACATCCATGGAGGAATGCTATTGTTGATAACAAAAATAGGCCACACTGAGTAAATAGATCTTAGCTCTCCAAATGGATTGACACCATTCGCTGCCAATGAAATCCTGAGATTATGAGGTTCTTCTTTAAAGTGTGGCCATTTTTCCTCCATGTCCCTAAATGAAAAACCATCCACAAGAATTCGAAGAATGTCATCTCCACTTCTATTCTGTGGATGGTAATCCATAAATTGCGCTAAGCTTTCACACCTAAATAATTGTTGCATATGTGGAATAATGGGAATATAACGAAGAACCTTGCGAGTCACTTTTTTTGTTAGTTAATCTGTTCGATATCTACTGATATGACATTCTGAGCATTCTATTGCAAATTCATGTTGTTTATGATATATAATATGATCATTGGGACATGCATCTATTGCTTGATACTCCATTCCAATATCTTTCATAATGCCAGATAAATCTCGATATGAACGAGGTAAAATATTTGATGGTGGTAACAAAAATTCACCAATCAATCTACAACAAAAAATAATTTGTTAATATAAATAATATTAATGGTACATATTTCATCCTTTATTTACTAGTGATGAACTAACAACAATTAAAATAGATGAAAAAAGATGACATATATGACATACCTTAACATCCGTGAGATTGCTATGTTGGATAAACCATTCATAACCTTCAAGTTCACCAGAAAAAATATAGCAGAGAGAAGAGTTGTTTGGGAGCCTTCATAAAAGGGCTCATATGCCTTCTCAAGTATAGGTAAATTATGAACATCATCAAAGTCATCTCAATCATCATGATCAGCTGTGCCACTAAATGTGTCATGGATCAATGCATTTGTACCATCATCTTCAATTGTGTTTTCTGGCACATGATCATCTTCTTCCATAGGATCATTAACTTCATCTTCGATATTCACAACTCCATGTTCCTTCACTTGCAAAACCACATTCTTTGGGCCGTGATAATCCATATCATGTGCCCTAGGGCACCCCACCTTTATAATAATGATAGACGCAAATAAACCATGATCATGATCAAGTGATTTTTTTTATATATAAAATGTTAAAATGATATAAATATTTTCAAATTTAATCAATATAAACACATATAATGAACAACTTACCAATGGATGATAATCATGTCCCCTTCAATGTGACCATGCTACCTACAATTTTTCTCAGCTATTGTGATTAAAAGTCTTCTCGTCTTTAAGCCCTTGCAATTATTGCAAGGACAATAACATTTCCGATCACCCTTTCTTTTTAATCTAGCCCACAATATAGCAAGCATCTCTTCATTTTGTTCTAGATTGATATTATCTAACATGATTTTTCTTTACCAAGCTTGAATATTTAGATCTTCAAAAAATATCAAACTTACACTCCAATAATTTTTAATCATAGACAGGTAACACAATCTAATAATTATGATATTTTATACCAAAAACATCCGACATGCAACCACCCCTGCAAAAGAGAAGATAGTCTAAAGTTAATGACCCCAAAAAACACTTTAAAATGCTAATTCCAGAAATTATTAAATTCTGATTTTACTATGATTTCCAACCATTAGACTCCTAAAATCAGGATATTGAACTTGCACAAACAAAATTTGGAAATGGAATTCTGAAAATGCACAAGTCTAAAAATGAAATCTGATGAGATGTTGCTTTAAAATATGATTTTCAAACCTGGAAGTACAAATCTGACTTCACAATTGAATTCATGAAATAAAATAGTATGGCATAATAAAGAGTTTCATTTGAAGTGGACCACCCTATTATATGCCTTGATAAAGCTAAAAGATCTATGAATTTTATCTACAATATAGCTTGCATAGTCATCAGTCTTATTCACATCCCTACTTTGGATATCAATAGGCAACACGATTAGATGGCCTCCTTGAAAGTTCAATCCATTAAGGGAATAATGAAAGGGTCTTCCTTAATTATTACATGATATTTGGGGTTCCTACTCTTACTATTTTTCTGTTTATTTATATAATAATAAGGTTACACTACAATATTTTTGTTCTTTTTTTATTTGCTCTAACTCCTATTTCCTCTGATACATTCAATCATACTAGTATTGTGCTTCCTATAAGAACATTATATCATGGCTGAATGAAAACAATGTTCAATGCCATGAGGCCCAAATGATATTCATGCATTGGTCTTGAAATGTCATCAAACTGAGACTAGTCATTGTTATATAGTATCAAAGTTTCATTGATACTATTGGTCAGTATGATTTCTCATGTGAATTGATTAAAGATTGATAACCTATATATTCATAGGGTCCAATCATTATGTTTGACAGTGTATTGGCCAGTTTACTTTCCAATGCTATTTTCAAAATAAAATATAATAAAATATAAAACAATGATTTTTTCTATCTATTAATTGCAACAACCAACTCACAACTAACTCTATTCTCTTTAAATATTTGCTGCTTCTCTTTCATGGAAAATAATTACAAATCCGAAGTTTTCTTGCATGCTAAGAGACTTATAAGTTGATATGTATATATTCATGTAATGACCTTTTAAATCTTTATTTTAATTGTTTGGTTGCTGGTGATTGTAGGTTGATTTTATTTCAAATAAATGTGCAGATTTAATATTGCAGATTGAAGTTATTTCTCAGAAGATTTTATTATATTTGTAGATTTTATTATGTTTGTAGATTATAAAGAGAAGGAATATCCTATTCCCAAATTTCTTGCTTAAAAATATTGAAATACACACTTATTTATTTATAATATTTCTATATTAATAGATAAATACTATATTGTTGATTATTGTGATGACTTCCAACACTCAAATTGGAAGGAAATTTTTGTAGTCTTTATTATTTACAGTGGAGTAGATAGAACAAATCAATGTTTTATATTTTAATATATTTTATTTTTCATTGTATTTGATCAACAAATATAGTTTGATGATGATTATTTGACTAGTGCTACAATATTAGTATCTCCGGGTATTATATATGCAGATATAAACTACATTTGTATGATGCTTGATGTTATACCCATGTCCACTAGTTATCACCATAATTTTTATTATTGTGTATATGCAATATAGG
This sequence comes from Sequoiadendron giganteum, assembly GCA_007115665.2. Lineage (NCBI taxonomy): Eukaryota > Viridiplantae > Streptophyta > Pinopsida > Cupressales > Cupressaceae > Sequoiadendron > Sequoiadendron giganteum. The sequence continues at coordinate 455,440,554 of CM021105.1, forward strand.
GATACTATAGAGGTAAGGAGCAACGAGCAAAGAGAAAATATTTAAGGAAATGGACTTCAAAGTAAGGCATGAAACTTTCCTATAGATTCCCAAAAGGAGATCATAGTCATGACTATTCAAAAAAACAATGATTAGTCCATGTCATAACCATGAAGGGGGCATTGAAATTAATAATAACAGTGATAGGGTAGTATGACAAACTTTAAAATATACATAAATAAAAGTAACTGAGTAGTCAAGAGGGCTTTTAAAACATCATAAATCTTGTCAAGGGTTCATTTTCTTCATAGCAGTATGGTAAACTAATAAATATTTCCATCTCACAAAGTTTCAAAAGAGGACAACCTACAAGTGTATTAAGGAGTGCATGGCCAATATCTCAAGGAGCTACCACAATTAATTTCTTTAAGTGTTATGCAAGGCCATTGAAATCAAATGAATAAACTCATGCATAAGCTAAAAGACAAAGGATAGTCAAGTTTCTAGAGGACAGGTATCACAAAGGATATGGGATCACTTTTAACAAAGATGATGATGTTTCTAAAGGATCTCCCATTATGTCTATTAAAGACTTACAAAGATATGACAGTCATATGCCATTGTCAAAAAGCAGCAGAGGTTTTGAATGATCTTGCATAATAGGAAGGAGAGGACAACATTTACACTAAAGGAGTTTATATAGTCCATAGAAGAAGGTCATATGATTTACATGAGAAAATATTGAAATAAGTTGCATAATTTACAATGAAAACCATGAAAAAAAAATCCTATGATGCACTTTTACGTTTTTTGCTTCATTTTTCCTAATAAGGTCAAATACTTTGTTTTATTGTCTGAATCTACCACATAGAGATTAAATATGCTTAATCTCAAATAAAGTTGAATTATATAAACAATAGTTAGATTCCTCCCTTAACATAAAGGACAATCTAAAGTACTAAGGAATTTTATATCCTTTATAAGAGATTTCTTTTAACCAGTTAAAAACTTGAGAGGGTAATACATAGGTTGCAAGGAAAGTTAAAAATTTATCATAAGTAGCTCAATCCAAAAGGAAAAAATTAAGCATGGAAAAGCATGAGTAGGTTGACCAGCTTCACTAAAAGGACAAGTTATTTTTTATAACATCTTACCTGGATATTACTTGATAAGGTAAGGAGTGCTCTTTTCCACTCAATTTCATATGGTGGCATATCTACACAAATCACCAAATTTTCAAATAAATAAATAGATTGTATTACTTAATAAAGCTGTTACAATATGCCATTCATGTCAAAATCAACTCTTCTTACCACAAAAAGTTTGGTTTCCAATTTCACAGGTTCATCTTTTGATTCCTGTATCAACTTTTGAAGGAATTTGGTAGCTTATACTTCTACATGAGGAGATAATTTCATCTTGTAAATTGTTCCAAAGTAAAAAAAAAATAGAAATCATATAATCTGCATGATAGTTATAGCTTGCTAGATGTTTGGCAGCATCTAAAAAGTTTAAGTGAACTGAGAAAAATAGAGAGGCCTTGACCTTCATTTTTTTATTTTTTAGTTCGTTGCTCTAAATATCTCACAATATTTACAAATTGGTTGCTTTCTTTCTTTCTTGTTCAAATAAAAAATAGATACATTTGTATAGAGTCAAGATGAATTCAAGAACTTTAGGTAACATATATACCATAATTGCTTTTATAAGACACTGGCATCTAAGGTCTAAAATCTATTTCTGAAACTTGGCAAAGGGAAAAATACATCTTTATGAAGTAGTCTTCAAAAATATCATAGCTAAATGGCTCTAACTATCCACTATCAAACATTCCCAATTCTTTGTTCAACCCTCTAGGCCTGAATCTTGACAACCATTTCACTCTGTAGCTATCCCTATGCCTTTGATATTATCTAGTTATGGCTCCCAAATCTATTGAAAATTGAGCATTAGGGTTAAAATTGAAACCTTGCAAATATAATCTTTGTCCAAATCTATCAAGAATTTTCCATTAGTTATAAACAATTCCTTTATAAAGAATTTGTGAAGTCAGGTCTAAAATCTGGAAATGAAATTTTGAAAATGCACTAGTCTAAAAATGAAATCTGATGAGATGTTGCTTTAAAATATGATTTTCAAACCTGGAAGTACAAATCTGACTTCACAAATGAATTCTGGAAAAAGACAATGACTACCCTCAACCTGGCGATATCTTCTTGAATTTTATATCTGACCCAAGAAAATCATCGAGCAAAACATTGTCACAATAAATAGTCAAGATCGGTTTTATTTATGTCGACCACAATTTAACTTTGCAAGTCCGTCAAAATTTCGGACGAAAAATAAGGTTCATTGAAATTTTGACGAACGTTGGGGATACAATTTTTTTAAAAAGAAAATTTCACACAAGTACTCGACGATACATCTGATTATATAGCTTTCGTCAGAAATTTTCGTTGAATTTTGCAATCAAATGAGTTAGTGTGAGGAACATGTTGGATCCCCTAATTCAGTTGGGAAGGCAAAGAAAGGTGAATCATTGGTAATGAGGAGAGCTTTGATGCATGAAGAAGTAACTAAGAACCACCACAATTAGGAAAAGTCTATTCAAAACCAGATGTAAGTCCGGAGGAAAGGTATGTAAAGTTATCATTGATAGTGGTCATACTGATAATCTAGTTTCAGAGGAGATGGTAACCAAGCCGAATTTGGAGAGATTGAAACATCCAAATCCTTATAAGATAGCATGGATTGAAGATGATCATAAGATATTGGTGAATGAACAATTTTTGGTGAAATTTCATATTGGATCATATAGGGATGAAGTATTATGTGATATTATTCCTATGGATGCTTGTCATTTACTATTAGGAATACCATGTCAATATGATAAGAAAGATATTCATGATGGAAGAAGGAACACTTATACTATGACATCAAATGGAAATAGAACCAAGTTGATACCTTTAGAGGATGACCTGAGAAGACTAAATTGTATAGCACTGCCAAACTTTGTTTCGTAGATGAAAGAAAATTTCTTGATGGATTGAGGTATGAGAACATGTGTTTTGCATTAATTTCAAAGAAGAGTAATGGTTTGAAGGTAGAGAATCCTTCCACAAAGAATGAGTAGGTAGAAAAATTACTTGCAAAGTATGAAGATATCATGTCAGAGAATGTACCAAAGGGACTCTTGCCAGTCCAAAGTATTAGTCATCATATAGACCTTATACCGGGAGCAAGTTTTCCAAACAAGGCAACAAATAAAATGACACTGACAAAGAATGTAGAGTTGAACCGGTAGATTCAAGAGTTGTTGAGGAAAGGATTGATCAGAGAAATTTTGAGCCCATGTGTGGTACCTATATACTTGCACCAAAGAAATATGGGGAGTGGAGAATGTGTACAGATCCAAGAGGAATCAATAGGATCACTATCAAGTATAAATTTCTATTGCCAAGGATGGATGACATTATGGACTATTTGAGTGGAGCAAAGTATTTCACAAAGATCGACCTAAAGAGTGGATACCATTAGATGAGAATTAGAGAAGGAGATGAATGGAAGACTACATTTAAGACTAATGAAGGATTGTATGAATGGTTAGTAATGCCTTTTGGATTGACCAATGCACCGAGTACTTTCATGAGACTGATGAATTAGGTATTGAAGACATTCTTGGGTAAGTTTGTCATTGTCTACTTGGATGATATTCTGATTTTCAGTAAGACTAGAGAAGAACATTAGTGGCACATCCGACAAGTATTGCAAAGGTTGAGAGAAGAGAAATTGCTGATTAATGTTAAGAAGTGTAGTTTCATGAAGACAAAGTTAATATATCGTGGATTTATTATTTTTGTTGAAGGATTGAAGATGGACCTCGAGAAAGTCAAAGCAATTATAGATTGTCCTACATCAATGAACATTGGAGAGGTGAGATCATTCCATGGATTAGCTAGTTTCTATTGAAAATTTATCAAGAGTTACAGTAGCATTTGTAACCCTATGACAAATACAATGAGAGGAGATGAGAAGGAATTTAAGTGGACATTTGGAGCACAAAGAAGTTTTGAATTATTGAAGCAAAAGGTGACAGAATAGCTAGTGTTAGCATTACCATATTTTGACAAAGTATTTCAAGTTGTTTGTGATGCAAGTGGAAATGCAATTGGATTAGTGTTGAGTCAAGAAGGAAGACCCATAGCCAATTTCAGTGAGAAGTTGAATGATTATAGAAGAAGATATTCAATTTATGATCAAGAATTTTATGCCTTAGTTCAAGCCTTGAAGAAGTGGAGACATTATTTTTTTCCTAAGGAGTTTGTATTGTATACAGATCATCAAGCTTTGTAGTATTTGAACAGTCAAGGAAAGTTGAATCAAAGGCATATGAGATGGGTTGAGTTCTTGTAGAGTTATATATTTGTTTTGAAGCATAGGAGTGGAAATTCAAACAAAGTTGTTGATGCATTGAGTAGGAGAAGGAATTTTCTAACATAGATGAGAGTGGAAGTATTGGGATTTAAAGAATTGAAGCATATGTATGAAGATGATGCAGATTTTGGTGAAGCATGGAGAGCATGTAAGGAACCAGTAGTGACATAACACAACCAATGATTGGATTATTCCATTCAAGAAGGTATGTTATTCAAGGGGAATCAATTGTGTATACCAAGGAGTTCAAAGAGGGAGAACTTGATCAAGGAGAAGCATAGTGGAGGTTTAAGATGACATTTTGGAGTAGATAAGATAGTAGCTTTGGTGAATGAACATTATTTTTGGCCGCAGATATATAAGGATGTAAAGAAGTTGTTCAAAGTTGCATAAATTGTCAAGTTGCAAAAGGGAGTAGTCAAAATACTGGATTGCACAAACCTTTGACATTACCAGAGAGACCTTGGGAAGATATAAGCATGGATTTCATATTGGGATTTCCAAGAACACAAAGGGGACATGATTCAATTACAAATTTTCTATAATGGCACATTTTATTCCTTGTAAGAAGACTAATGATGTTGTGCATGTTGCTAACTTATTTTTCAAGGAGATTGTGAGATCGCATGGATTACCTAAGAGTATAGTTTTAGACAGGGACATAAAATTCATTGGGTACTTTTGGATGATGTTTTGGAAGAATATGAAGATAGATTTGAAGTTCAGTTCAACATATCACCCACAAACAAATGGACAAACAAAAGTGGTGAACCAAAATTTGGGTAACTTGTTCAGAAATTTGGTTGGAGATAAGGTAGGAAATTAGGATATAGTTTTACCGCAAGCAGAGTTTGCATACAATAATTTAGTTAACTGGAGTACAGGAAAGACACAATTTCTGATTATTATCTAAACACATCCTAGAGGAGTTACAGAGTTAAGAGACATTAGTATGGAGGATAAGAGGAGTGCAGAGGTAGAAGAGTTTGCAAATTTCATGGAAACATTATATTATCAAGTCCAGAAGCATTTAGAAGACATGAACAATAACTCTAAGGAGAAGGCAGATGAGCATCAGAGATATAAGTAATTTTTTGTTGGGGATGAAGTGATGGTATATCTGAGAAAGGAGATATTTCTAGTGGGAACATATAATAAGTTGAAGATGATGAAGTTTGGACTGTGTAAGATTCTAAGAAAGTTTGATTCTAGAAATGCATATGAAGTGGAGTTATCAGAGACATTGACTATATCACCTATTTTCAATGTTGCAAACATATATGAGTATCATGAAGGATAGTCAAGTGGTAGTAGTAGAGAAGTGGATTTGAAAGAGTAGTTACCACATCAATCACCAGTAGAGATTGAGAAAATTTTGGATACCAAAACCAGAATGAGCACTAGGAACAAGTAGTACAAAGAATATCTTGAGAAGTGGAAAGGCAGACCAATGGAGGATTCATCATGGATTTATCAAGCTGAGGTAGACCATTTTGGTTTTTGTCTTAGCCCTGGAAAGTGAGGGACTCACTTTTCTTCCAACCCCGAGTGTCTAATGCAAAAGTATCCCTAGTTCTAAAGCAATCCCGAGTCAACCAAAAATAGTTATTTTCTTGCATTGCATTCAGTAGAAGTTTTAGTATTTCATTCCACATTTTACCACAACATCATTTCTTAGCTCACGGAGTAGGATATTACATCTACACACCGACATCTATCACATATCTAGATTTCACATCATTTGGATTTGTCTACCAAAATTTATCGCTCTCAGAACTTCACTGTATTCACCAGTCAAAGCATTAGGGTCGATCCAACCCAAATTTCTTAGTGCGGACCTATTCCAAATCATTTGGATCTTAATGGGACATCATACAAGCATCTTGGGTTCATTGGGACCTATCCTAGAGATTCACAAGTTATTTATTTTTGTGTGGAGTTATCTTTCCATATTTTGAGGCCAACATTCATATATGATCACTCATCAAGTTTATGAACCCTTGCGACCAACGTAGACCTTTATGGGAGCTTGAGAAGCATATATAGAATAATTTATAATAATTTAGGATTCATTTAGATCATTTATCAAGTTAGAGTTAGATCAGTAGTTATATTTTCACATCAACCCTTCAGGGGCATGTAATAAGGCCTGTTGGCCAGTTGTATTGTTGAATGCCCTTGTGGCAGGCCTGTGAGCCCTAGATATTCACCCATGATGCATGTATTCCATGTAAGTGATAATTCAATAAATTTTCATATTTTCATATCAGTTTCTTATGTTATTTCTATTGTGTTGACTCATTGTTGCACGGTTTGGACTATTCTTTCTAAACCCTCCTACTATGACTTCAACAAAACTTATCGTAGGGTGAGCAAAACCATCACAAGTTTTCAACTATGCTTTCGATTGTTCATAAGAATCTTGATAAATTTCATGCACAATCAAGAATTCCTCAGTGATCACATTCTCTACATACATGGGATCAATGAGTATCCCAATTGTAGGCTTGTCATTAATATGTTTGGCGATATAGAGAGGACCATCAGGTACATGTATGGATTCATTAATATGGGTGAAAGAAATGTTGGGTTACAAAGTGGTTTGGTCCTTAAGACGTTGAATATCTATGTGAGTGACCATATCTTGTAAACCATCCTCCTCATCACTATTATCATCATCCTTATCATTATTCATGTTGTTAGTTTTATCAACATTCATCCCATCATTCTTAACATCACAAGCTTGCACAAAGTTGGACGAATGGTTTGGCATTGGATTGGTAAAACTTTACAAGTTTTGGTTGGGTGGGGCAAAAAATTCATTTCCTTGATTATTAACACCAATTCCGAGTGAAATCACAATACCGTGTCTCACTTTTTGCCCAATATGGACATTTACATCAATATTTTTAACCAAATCTTCATCTTTTGAGACCTATAAAAGCTAAACCATTACAAATTTGAAGATGATGCAAACTATTGATTTGTGGTAATTTTTCTATAGATTCTAAATATATTTTTTTCAATTTTCCGAAATAAATCACTAATCTTTCAACATCTCCTTTAATAACTAGTTTTAAATCGAAAAAAAAACATTTTTAGAAAGTACGTTTGTGTCATCCAACATAACTTTTGTTCTATAAAGGATAAAATTCTAATTTTTGAAATATAGATTCCCAACATCAATATCTAGGGTAAGAATATTTTTTCATAATTTTTTGTTACATATATATATTTTAATTAATTTCTAAAGTCACTGTAACTATAATTTGGACATACGTGTGTGTCGCCCAACCTAACTCGTTGTGTATTGTAGACACCTAAATTTGACCACTTCCATATGGTCAAAATCCTATCACTTATTCGTCTAATCTATCTATATTAATTAAATGACATATTTAATTAATATTATCCCCGTTCTCTAAGGTTCCCAAAAGTATTTAATTAAATACTTTATTCTTTATCATTTCCTCTCTAAATTAAATAAATAAATCAATTTATTTAATTTAGTCAATTATCCTCTTCAATTGTAAATTCATTCTTTCTCTCTCCTTGTCCCATCCTCCATAACCTTTCCACTAATCTAGGTTAATCTAATTAATCCTTCATTAAGATGTGCATATCCTTAATCAGGATTAATGTCACATCCTCCATATTTAACCACTTGCTTCTAATCCTCATTAATTTTCTTAATCACCTATTTGCACAACTTTAATCCTAATCACTTACCTTTTCTAGCATGTCCTTAAGTCAACCTTTCATGGTACTTACCTTATTTGGTTTCACCTCTTCCCCATGTGAATTAAAAATTCACACTTATTCCCCCCATGCATTTATCTTCCCCATGACCTCTCAAAGGTCACATCAAGTACATGAGACAAAGACCCCCTTTTGGAGGACCTTGTTTTATCCATGGGTTTCTTCCAAGATTGTGAATTTTAAATTCACTTTTATTCCTCCAATGCCTTCTCCAATCCCCATGGTGACAAGGTTGGACTTTCTAAAAGTCCTCACTTGTCACTTTCAACCCCACTTGGGGACAAAAAATCCCTTTTTAAGGAAATTCTCTTCAATCTCAAGGTACTTGCAAGTACCTTGGGACCACATGGTCTTTTACACATCATTTGCACCCTTTCCATCTCACCATGTCCTTTGGACACTTCATCCTCCACATGGCAAGATGTGAGGGCTTGTGAGTCCTCAACTCACCATAGCCTTCCATCTTGGCCATGGTGGCTCAATCCTGATTGTTGAATCCTCTAGAGAATTCAATTTCTTATATAAATAACCCCCCCTTCTCATTCACTAAGGGATCTTATGCATTCTTATAACACTTATTCTCTCAATCCATCTTGCATTCTAACCATTATTGCAACTCTCTTGCATTTTGCATTCTTGTAGCCATTATTGCACTCACCCACTATCATTAAAAGCTTGTCATCAAGGAGCACACATCAAAAAAAATATCAAGGTCCAACCAAGGATCAACACAAGTAAAAGGTATACTTTCTTGTTTTATCTTTATTTTATTTTTGTTCAACGTAGCCTAATCTTGAGGTGGTCTAGTGTTGTTTTATCTTGCATTTCTTAATTAGTTTTTCATGTTAGGAGGTAATAACTTTTACTGCACACATGTATATATCGAAATCCAATTTTATTTTCTTGGTGAAATAAGGACATCAATACCTAGGGAAAGGGTATTTTTAATTTTTTTTAAACAATGGTTTACTATTTTTCCACCTTTGCAGAACGAAGATCTTGGTGTTCAGAGAAAATCCTATGTTCAATAAAAATTGAAAATTCATACATGATAAAATGAAAACATATCAAAACTATACTTGTTGGAAAACTCATTTCGAGGGCTACAATCTTGCAAATATAATTTTTAAATGAAGTTATTTAATCCCTCAAAAGATAAAGAATTTTTTTTTTTTTGCCAACATTTTGATAGGTGTGAAGGAGACTCAATTATGGGTATTATTTAATACTATAGGGGTTCTATCTAGGGGGTTTGATATAAGGGGGTCTTATCTATCCCTCTTCAATTAAAACCCTTTATATGGAGCCTCTCAAGGCTTAAATCATTAGTTTTTATTAAAAAAAAGTGATTCCAGGCAAAAATCAACATGTCGCAACATGTCCCAAAAGTGAGGCACATTATTGTGGCAACACCACACCCAATTGGATGTGATTAAAATCAATGAGATCTTGAATTTGATATTTAAGATGCATGCATAATTCGTATCATGTCCATTTTTGTGATAATATTGGAAAAAGGTTTTGGATTGAAACTTGAAGGTACAAGTTTGGTTGTGTCCATAGGTCTAATTGGAGGCAACTGGATTAAGTTCTTGTTCAAAAGTTGTAACATGATTGAAAGGAGGGAATCAAGAAATCGGGTAAATTATCTAGCTCTCAATCTAAATTGATATGGGGTTGAACTTATGGATGCAATTTGTGGTTCAATGTGGTTGGTTGTTTGAGGTGTATTTATCTTGATAAAGTTCTTGTTTTGTTTCTTTAATAGTTGATAGTTTTTTTGAGGTATTGTGAACCCCAATCCTATACCTGTACAAATACAAGAAGCAAACACATTAATAAGCTCATATGCAAGATAAAACAAGGATTCCCCATGAAATCTATTTTTAATGCTCAAAATAGGAAAAATTAACAAGACATAAAAAAATAATGAAATCCTAATTAAGCAAGCAAACTCTTGATCCCATGGGAGAATTGGTGCCAATTGATGTGTCGAAATTGGCCCTTTCCCAACTCCTTTGAAAGCTTTGTGATAATTTTGATGGAGATTGTAGCTCCTTGATGAGAATTTGACATAACCTAGCTATGAAATTGTGAAAGTGATGAACACTTGATGTGAAATGAACAAAATTAGCTCTCAATGTGAAGAGAGTAACTTTGCTAAAATGGTGGATGAGGATGAAGTTGAGTATAGTAAGTTTACTCAAATTGTGGATGTTAGAATGAGAGGAAGAGTCTCTCATTTATAGATTTATAAAATGGAAGAGAGAGTGGAATTGAGCAATGTGGGATCATTCATCATCCAATGGCCAAGTGCCACTTGTCAAGATGTGAATGGTTGAAGGTTGTGCACATTTTGGTTAATGTGGATGATAAATTCCATTAGGTGAAATTTGAAATTGGGGAAATGACATGTGAGAGGGAAAAATGAATGGAATAAATTCCACTTGGCTCAATGCACAAGGACATGTAAGAGGAGTGAATGCTTTGTTGGAAGGAAAAATCCACTTGGATTTTGAATTCAAATTCAAGGGAACATTCTTCCTTTATTCCATGTTGAGAGAAAATAGGTAATTAAATAAATCAAAGTAATTGATTTATTGTGAAAGTTGCATTCTCTTGAGGATTTTAGTGATTGAGATTAAATTAATCAAAATTTGATCAATTTAATGAAAGATTAGGTGATTTGACAATTTTGACTCAAATTTATGAGTTGATTTAAATTAGAATTGAGAGGAAAGTGATTTAGACTTTAATTAAATAAAGATTTTGATTTATTTAACTAAAGGGGGATGATAGATTAAATTAAATAAGGTTTAATTTATTCAATTTAATGAGAAGACTTTAGGGATTTAATCAAATAAGATGAATTATTTAATTAAAGAGGGATTTAGGGTTAATTAAATTAATTTGATTAATTTAATCAACAAAGGAGAAATACCTAATTAAATAAATAGTGATTTATCTAATTAAGAGACGACAGGTGATGATAAGCTGAGAGGATGATTCAAGAAGAAATGGTGTTAGTAATCAGGATCAAGTGTGTAAGATCGAATTGTATATTTTCCATGTCTACATTCTGCCTCTCTTTGAAGCAATGTACTTGTTGTATTGGTTGTAAGAATAAATTGCTGTGATCAAAGTTCAAAATTTCTCAATTTTTTCGAATGCCCCATTGTTGTCCTAACAGACAAATTATGCTAGTATATTTCCCCCTCGAGAGATTAGACGCAAATTTTTATTTTTTGGATGATCTCTCAAAAAGAGAGGACAAGGTGCTTGACAGGTCCAAAAATGCTCTAGGATGCCAAAAATGCATTACAATGTCGAAAAGATGCAATATGGCCCTCGGTTGGACAAAAATGTGATCGGGGGACCAAAACCCTAGTTGGATGGCCAAATTAGGTCAAAAAACCCTAATTTGTAGGCTTAAATAGACCTTGAGGGGTCACTTTCAATACATTTTCATATTTATCCTTTAGAATTTTCTAGACTTTGAGCTCTGAGAACTTCCCAGGCATGTGTCAGAGAGAGTATGAGTGCACTAGTGGCCAGTTAGCACAAGACCTGTGGTATGTACCCCCATCTTGACTTTTAATTTTTTGTTTTACGTGCATTAAATAGGGTCAAAACCACTTTAAACTGAGCGGTGCTATATAGCACCACTGCAAATGCTCAGTCAGCGCCGTGCAGTCCTAAACTATGCCGCATATGAGAATAGCGCCACATGATGTAGTTAGGAGATTAGGGTTCCTTTGGTCAAACTTGGCCGCATGCGAAAAGAGTGCTGCGCGACACAGTTAGGGATTTAGGATTTGTCAAAGTCCATCGCACGGTGCAGTTTAGAACTTTACAAACTACGCCACATTTGCAAACAACACCACATTTGCTATTTGAAATGCAAGAATCTGATGCGAGAGGTAGATATTTTATGAGACTTGGTGCGATAGCTTCCTTTGTACAAGAAGAGCTTGATATACTTCACTTGAGAGAGCACAGATGGCCGGTGCTCCGTATATTGCAGTGTATGCGTGTTTACCTTCAGGAATAACTTGGTATTCTTGGCCTATGGTTCATTGCATACGTCCCTCTTGTTCGGATGCACTTAGGTATGATGACAACTTTGGATGAGCGGTGGCATAGTGAGACCTCTTCCTTCCATCTTCCTACCGACGAGGCTAGCATCACTCTCGAGGATGTTTGGCGCATTCTCTGATTGCCTATCCATGGAGCCAGAGTGATTTATGATATAGAGGAAGGCCAGGAGGCCTGCTTTGATGTTATGGGTGTTGATGAGCTCATCCTTTCTGATGGATAGATTAAATTGGAGAGATACTAGGGTAGAGCGCCCACGTACAGGTTGATTGTTGCAGCTATCATTTCTAGTCTTGTGGCACCAGATTGGCGAGGCCGATATTTTAGTCTAGGCTAGGGACTGGAATGGGAGTGGATGTGTGTCCGTCGGGAGTGTTTTGCTTGGGGGCCAGTGATGCTAGCTTCCTTATATAGGGATTTACATGAGTTTTCATACTTGGACAATCGGGCTCTCGGGGCTAGAGTTACTTTGTTACACATCTGGGCATGTGAGGGGATTCTAGCGCTCCATCCAAATGTCACACAGATCATTCGTGATATTGATGACCCCATTGTCTGGCGGTATGGCGGGGAACAGATCCATTTTACTCAGACTGGCACAGGTGGGATTGCCCATTGGTGACGGGTTCTCGATGAGATGAGGGAGTTCGTCTGGAGGCCTTGGATGGGCATAGGCCCATGGTACGATGATACAAAGCAGTTGTTTTTTGCCCGACAGGATAGATGGATGCAGGGTCGGGAGCATACCATGATAGAGCGGTATCTCCTAGATAGGGTGGTCCATCAGTTTGGTGAGATCCAGGACAGACCAGATGGTTAGTACATCACAATCTTCATCGATAGCACTAGAGAGACAACATGGGGCTATCCCATCTCGACAACTGGGGCAATGTCCTTGTTCAGATAGCTAGTGGCCAGGCCATGGCCATATGATCAGGAGTCAACAGATGTGAGAGTGACCCAGGTGTATAGAGCCTTGTTTAGGCCTCCTTTGAGATTGATAGTTCTAGGTGCGACACTCCCATGACAGAGGCCCAGAGGTAGATTGGCTGGCAGGGGTAGAGGACAGGGAGGCAGAGGTTACAAAGATGGGGATGGGGATAGAGGAGGAGGTGGACCACCTCCTCATCAAACACCTCCTAGAGATTAGGGACAACAAGCACCTCCATGGGTAGGGGTACAAGATGACCAACCCCAATATGGGGACAAAGCAGTCCCACAATAGTAGCCACTAGGGTAGCCAGATCATAGAGACACACTGATCCAACAGTTGCAGGGTCAGATTCAGGTATTGACTGCGGAGAGGGATTAGGCTCGGAAAAAGGTTTTGACAGTCACTACTAAGAGGGATCAGACTCGATCCGAGAGGGATCAGGAGGTTGGTTGACAGAGGCAGTTGGAGGGTATGGCCTCATCATCCCAGGGTCGTTCAGTTTCCTTATGGGCCTATAGAGAGGTCGAGTATTATTGACAATATTACAGACAGGCATTGCCAATAGTAGGTCGGGTGCCAGACTACTCTCAGCAGACAAGGATGAGGTCGCCAGAGGGTCACAGTGACAGGCCAGAGGGTAAGGGGCACAACCAGCAGGGCTAGCCTTTTGATCACATGAAGTTTTCTATTTTTGATTCATGGGCTCCGATTATTGCCCCTATTGTATCATGAATTTTTATGTACACTTGATCCAATTTTGTATCATGACAGTCATATGTTTTTGATGATATATATGAGATGTTTTGATTTATGATATGTCCTATGATGTATGATGTATGGATGCATTTTAATTTTCTATGAGATGTTATGAGATGCTTCTATTTTATGCTCATGTAATATGATGTATGCTTCTATATATGATGGATGTATTTATTTTTATATCTTTTCTATGCATTTTGATGATTACATGGATTCAATGTATGCTACTAATAATGTATCGATATGCAAATGATTAATGATGATAATGAATGCTAATGATTTTTATTATGTCCTTAATGATTTATGTATGATGTGAAATGAATGTAATGCAATTATTTCTTAAGGTACTTAGAATAACAAATCTATATTATTCCTCATAACTTAAGATGATTATAATGTGGTATGATCTATATGATATGATATGTACTTATGCTAATGATTTGGTGGATGCAGGGTGTATGCATTGGCGATGTTCTGATTAACTGTCATGATACCATGTTAGTATGGAGCGAAGATAGAAGAAAAAGAGATCCCACAAGTTATTAGAATGATGGTGATTTGTGTTTTGCAGTTTTGCACACACGCCCCATTAGAAGTGGGGACCCTCTCTTGGCCTACCCTTTTTGGCCCATTTCTATGGCTTGCCCCCTCTTTTGTGCTTATCTTTGAAAATCTTGAGGTTTTGGTCTTTGGTGCTTGCCTTGGTTGTGGGTGCCTTTGTGTTGAGTTCTTGATGGTTTTGGAGTCTTGCAGATGTCCTCTCTAGGGTGGTCTTCTTTTGCCTTCTATTTTCTCCCTTGGTGTTTTTATTTGGGTCCTAAGGGTTGGTTTTCTCCCTTAGGTTTCCCTTGTTTCCTTTTATTCTGTCAGAGGCAGAACTAGGATGGGGCTTAACTTTGAACTTTGGCTAAGTTCTCAGTTCTGTTCCCATTCCCATTCTGGCTTTGCTTCCCACTCTTTTTCCTTCTTCTTTCATTTTCTTTCTCTCACTTTTCCTTTTGTTCTGTCGAAGGCGAAACTGGGATGAGATTGAACTTTGAACTTTGGCTAAGTTCTCAGTTCTGTTTCCGTTCCCATTCTGTCTCCGTCTCCCATGTTCTTGTTTTTCTTGTTGCCTTGTTTGTCTTCGGCCTTCGGGTTGGTTTTCCTCCCTTAGGTTTTCCTCGACTTGCTCTTTTGTCATTTTGTCAGAGTCGGGACCGAGATGGAACTTAGCTTTGAAATTTGGCAAAGTTCATGGTTCCTTTCCCATTTCTGTTCCGCCTCCGCTTCCACCGAGGTTGGTTTTGTCTCTGCCCCCACCTATTTTGTGTCTTCGTTCCCGTTCCATCTCTGCTTTCGTTGAGGTTGGTTTTGTTTCCACTTTCGCCTATTTTGGTTTTCGTTCCGCCTCCGTTTCTGCCAGGGTTGGTTTTTTTTCTGCTTCCGCCTGTTTCCCTTCCTTTCCTGTTTCGCCTTCGCTTCCACCGGGGTTGGTTTTGTTTCCGCTTCCGCTTGTTTCCCTTTGGTTCCTGTTTCGCCTCTGCTTCTGCCGAGGTTGGTTTTTTTTCCGCTTCCACCTGTTTCCCTTCCTTTCTCGTTCTATCTCCACCTTTGCTTGTTTTGTGTCTCTGTTCCTTTTTTGCTTGTGGCTCTGCCTCCACTTGTCTTTGGTTCCGCTTCCACCTAGGTTTGTGATTGATTCTCTTACATTAGGAACTCTAATGGACCTGCTTGGATTTTGATGATGTATTGAGCATTAATGGTAGCTCGTTTAAGTGCAGGTTGGATCGAGCTGGGGTTGCTGGGTGTACTTTGAGGATTTGGCATGATTTGTGGGTGCGGTCAAGTGCACTTTGTGGCTGTTGTCAGACAAAACCCATCCCTGCACACAAGGTCAATTTGGTTGGTGGCCATTAATGGTAGGAAAACATAATCTGATGGGGCTCAACCTGGTTTTGTTCAATCTGAGTCATTCGTTTGCCCAACTCAGGTCCGATCGGTGGCTCATATGCATGCTGGTGTTTTCGCACATATTGTTGTTTGCGCGGGTGATGTCTTTTCGTGGGTGTGGCTCAAGGATCTGTTCCCCTAATGTTGTGTGATCCCAAATTGATTTGGTGTGGGTCCTTGCTGCATTCAATAATGGATGATGAGTTATTGCTTGCTGTCGGGACTGATTTGATTGGTGGTCGAGCTTCTTTCTAACCCTAGCTCTGGTTCACGTGGGCATGTGTTCTATAAGTATGGCCTTTGGCCTCATTTGTGAAGGTGGGATTCAGATTGGAAGACTAAGTAAAAAGACTTGTAATAAGTAGATTTAGCAATAGAGTAGCATGTTAGAAGATTAGAAGTTAGTTTTTAACATTTCAACCAAGTGCTGTAACATAATGGAATTATTGTAAATGTGATGATTTAATACAAAGTGCAGACATTATGTTATGATTGGTGGCTTCTCTTGCATTGAATAATCTTGAATGGTTCTTGTTATATCTTTCAAATCACTTGGAAATGTTTGAATACATCTTAGGTTTAGTTAGTAATGTTTGTGATTTAAGGCTTGGAGTGTTGTAGCAATCCCTGGTTCATACTCTTGGCAGCTTGTTGATTGTGGGAATGTTGTGCAAGGTCAACCTATACCTCATGTTCATGTGCTTAGTTCAACTATAGATATTCATTCACTCTTGTTGGATGAATGCCTACAACTTGAAAATCTTTAACACCTTAGAAGATTGCACTATTTTCTACAAGATTGCAGGTATAGCCTAGGTCGAAAAGAAATTAGTTTAAGGGATTGGTCCATTCCTAGTATTGATTGTTTGCATGGTTAATCTTAGAAGTAGTATTAACATTACTACTTATGAAACCCTCATCTTTTTCTATTTCTTTTATTATATGGTTAGAATTAGAAATTAAAGCATCACCATATCCTAAAATTCGATGAGTTTAGAGCTCCCAACATTTGTACGTAGGACCCCTTTTGTTTACCAGCATATTCACATTTTACCACTGAGTTTGTTCTATTGCATTATCATAACCTGACACTCGTGAGACCTTGGGGTTATCTCTTTGACCATAGAGATCAACCTTTCAAGAGAGATAGGATAAATTTTATTCTGTTTGAGTTGTTGCTATGCAAAAACACCAAACAATAGGATTGGCGCTAGAGGGAGGGTAAAACAAGCAAGCTGGAGAATTTTCTAAATGCATTTTCTCTTGAGAGCTCAAAAGGAGAACTAGATCTATACCAAGAGAAGAAGAAGAGTTTCAAGAATGGCCATTTCCAACCAGGTCAAGAAGGACCACAAGAAGGGAGGAACCATCATCCAATCCATCATTTCCACCATCCTCACCTCCATCCACTTAATCTTCATCTGATTCTAAGACTGGTTCCATTTCACAACCCCAACTAGTCATCCATCGACCATTACCACCTCCACCAATGGATTTCTTGGTGAATAACCCATCACCTCTGACATTCAATAACTACAATGTTATGCCCAAGAACCTTGAGCATTTTTGCTCCAAGTTTCACATGAATGACCCAAATAGGACAACAGAAGAGCACATTAGGATCTTTCAGACTTGTCTGAGAGATAGAGGGATTAATCATGAGGATGTTGCAAGTAGACTTTTCCCTTATTCTCTAGGAGAAGAGGCCTTCTATTGGTATAACCATTTACCCATTGCATCCATCTCTAACTGGGCTGAGCTTGAGGCTGCATTCCTGCTAAAATTTAATATTCCTATTAGTGCTAATGAGCTATATATGCAGTTTATTGGGGTAAAAAGAGAGGTTAATGAGTCTATAGGATCATTCAACAATAGGTTCCATCGAGCATACACTAGACTTTAAGCACCTTATGCTGGAAATGAGGACACTGCCCTAGAGGTCTACTTCAAAGGCCTTGATAGCCTTACATCCACCTTCCTTAAGTGGAGAACTAATCCACCGACTACCTTGCTCACCGCATATACAGAGGCTATTAAGGTCAGTAATGATTTGACAACACTTGTTAGGACCTCTGCCATCTCTGGGACCAAATGCTCACCCAAGCCAGGTTCAATCTCTCAACCAGGATTTGACCAATCACACACCTATCATGAATCCCATTCCACAGTTACCTCTGGTCCCTCACCCAGTTCATCCAATAAACCAGGTTCGACCAATACCCGGTTATCCTCAGCAAAATGCTAACCATCCCCTCCATTCACAGTCATAAGCTAGTTTTCCTACATATTTTTCGAACTCATAAGTTTTGAATCAGTCTACTAGTTCTGGAGGAGTGTTAGGATATTCCCCAAATCCTGTGAATCCAGTCCCTTACAACAACCCTGATAAAGAAAGGTTAGATGAGCTATTTGAGCAGGTGAAGAAGCTGAACATGGAGGTAACCTACTTGAGGAACCAAAATAATCAACTCCAAGCTAATCAGAAGAGCATGCAATCAAGTTATAATAGAGGGAAACACTATGACATAAATTAGAACTTTGAAAGAGGAGAAGGTTTTGGTCAGAACTTTTATAGAAATCAACAAGGTGGACAAGGATTTGAAAGAAGACAACCACTTAGGCAGAATAGGCTGTGGAACACTGGGCCTAAAAATGGAGGAGTTCCCACTCCACTAGATCAACCTTCCAATCTGAAGAAACCTCCAGGTGGTGTGTACTTAGCAGAGGCTTCTTTCTCTGGATGGTGTAGGCTTCATAAGACAAGTCAACACTCTAAGGTTGACTACCCTGAATTTCAAATTGCTGCTTCCATTTTTCAATATGAAGTTGAAAACAACTCCACCGGCCAAGAGTTGGTGCCCTCAAATCCCTATGATTCCCTAGTTTTGGTGTTGAATCATGCTCCTTTCCCAAGGGATGAGGAGAATGAACCAGAAGAAGAATCAAGTAGCCAGAATGGGGAGGCTGAACAAGTGCTCAATGAAGATGAAATCTATCAGCTATTTGATGAAGAGACTAAGAATGATAATGGCCCATTGGATGAAGGAGAGGCTGATGTTAAAGAAGTGTAGATGTTTCAGTAACCTGTGAGAAAGTATGATCTGAGGAGCAAGCCCCACAGGAATCCAGAAGTTGGAGGACCGTTTACTACATCTACCCCTCCACACAATTTTACTACTCCACTAGATCTGCATGCCAATAATAATCCATCCTACCCTCAGGTGCCAACACAATACCTCACAAAAGAAGGACAACCAGATGTTTCCAAAGGAAGCAATGCTGATGCAGTGAAGGATAAGAAGACTGGTCATTCCAAGGAGCTCCACACTGACATGAATGTGGAATAGCTGGGAGAATATGTGACCAAGGAACTCAGAAAAGTGAAGGTGAGTCTTTTTGTTTTTGAGTTATTAAGAGTTCTTGAAATCAAAAATGTAGTCCTAGGGTCCTTTAATTCAAGAATAGAAACACTAGGAGTAGCAACCAATGAGGCAATTGCAAGGCCTCCTAGTTCACAAACACCCAAAGGTCCTAGTCAATAACAACCCGGGGGTAGGGGTAAAGAAAAAGATAAGGATCAGGTTGCACAAACTGACTCACAGTTGAATTTATTTTAAGGCAAAATGGAAACCCCTCCTTTTTTGATTTCTATTCGTATATTTGGAAAAAATCTGCACAATTACCTATTGGATTCAGCAGCATCCACAAATGTTATGCCATTTTCTATTTGTAGGGCTCTTGGTATTACCCCTACAACCTTTCAAAAGAAGGTCACCCAATTGGACAAAACAAAGGTGAATCTAGTAGGAGAACTGAACATGATTCCCATGCAAGTTGCCTCAGATCCTAGAGTGCAACAAGTACTTAATATTCTGGTAGATGACATTCCTGACACTTATGGCCTGATCTTGGGTAGAGATTTTACCAAGGGACTAAATGGATACACATACATGGATCATTCTCACATGTGGCTCCCTAGGAAAGGAGTCCCAAATTAGATCAGAATTGAGAGAGAACCTAGAATGAAGTATGTCATTAATGAGTATCAGAATACTTCAAATGAGATACTGGTTTCAGAAGTCAGTATGGGGAACTATGTCTTAGCCTCCCCTGTTTCAGACACAGAAGAAATATTGGTGTTGCAAAGCTCTTCTGGTAAGTCCACATTAGAAGCCAGCAACTCCGAAGTGCAAGTTGAACAAACGGAAGAACCTAGTGATCCGGTAGAAAGACAACTCAGTTTGTTAGATAACTTCTAAGAGTTTATTTGAAAATGTGTAGAAGACTAGATTCAATTGGGTAGAAATATGAACTTTGAAGAATTGCTTCTCCCTGATTGGTGCCGAGTCTATGATGCTCCTCATTTTGAACTGGAATGTTTCTTGTGTCAAACTATAGTAGAACTGATACAAGGGCACATTAACACAACCCCAACTATTGAGTCAAACATACAGAGCATGCAAAAAAGTAAAAAGGGAAGGATCCAAAACCTCCTGAAGAGCCTTCGGGTGATAGTAAGGACAAGGGTACTCCAAGAAAAGAAGGAGATGATGACTACTGGACATTAAGGTTTGATGGATCCAAATCCAAGCAAGGTGCTAGAGCAGGGCTTGAGCTGATCAATCCTAAAGGTAAAACCTGCTTTGCTGCTCATAGAATCCAATTCTAGTGCACTAACAATGTAGCCAAGTATGAAGCTCTAGTTCATGGGTTATTAATGGCGTTGAGAAAGAAAGTTAAAATTCTGCAAGTGTTAAGAGATTTCGAGCTAGTGGTCAGGCAAGTAAGGAAACAATACTCATGTCATGATAGAAGGATGACCAATTATAGAAACAAAATATGGGATCTTATTGAAGGATTTGATGCCTTCAACATTCAACTGATACCTCAGAGTAAGAATTAGACTGCTGATTCTCTAGCACAAGCAGCAAGCACATTGCAACCTTTATCACTTTTAGGCTTAAATAAGTTCACTATGGAACTTGTTCCAGTACCCTCAGTGCCTGACAATGTCACCAATTCTTAGGTATTTGAAGATGATAAGCATATTCTTGATTTTATCACTAGCTGTGATGTGTTTTCTTCTCAAGTAATTGATGAGGTTGAGCCTCAAGAAGCCGAAATTGACCTAGAAAGAGTCCTCAATTTGAAGACTAATACCATCCCAAGAGGCATGGTGCAATTGGAAAGGATCTTTGATCTAAATAAGATAAGAGATCAAGAGTAGAAAATGGAAAGGGAATCCCTCAACTGCCAATGTGAAACATACAACATGGGGACCCAAAGTGATGTTAAGAGTGTATTTATTGGTAAGGTGTGCACTCTAGAGGAGAGGAAAGGAATTATTGATGCCTTGCACACATATCAGGATGTGATAGCCTGGAGTTATGATGACTTGAAGACATGAAACTTCGATCATTACACATACTATCCCTCTCAAGTCAAATGTTAAGCCATTCAGGCAAAGGAAAAGACCAATTAATGCTTTGATGGAGCCCATTATTCAGAAGGAATTGTAGAAGCTACTCTCAACACAAATCATATTTCCAGTAAGACACTCAACATGGGTTGCAAACTTGGTTCGAGTTAGGAAGAAAATGGAGAAATCAGGCTGTGTGTTGATTTCAAGAACCTGAACAGAGCATCAGAAAAGGATAATTATCTAGTCCCTTCACTAGATGAGGTGCTTCAGGTTGTCAATGGATCTCAGATGATGTCCTTTCTGGATGGGTACTCTGGATACAATCAGGTCATGGTTCAATATGAAGATAGGCACAAAAATGCCTTCACTACAAAATGGGGAACCTTTGCTTATCAAAAAATTCCCTTTGGATTAATCAATGCTGGAGCTACATTCCAAAGAGCTATGGATGTTTCCTTCAAGGACATCACTGGCAAGTACATAATCATCTACATGGATGATTTACAAATCTTTTCCAAGAAGAGAAGTGATCATGTTGTAGATTAATGCAAAGTATTCCAGAAGTGTAGGGAATTTGGTATTTCACTTAATCCAAAGAAGTGCATGTTTGGAGTCACTGAAGGAAAGTTGTTAGGACATGTTATTTCAGAACAAGGTATTTCCATTGATCCTGAATGAGTGGAGGCTATATTGAAAATTCAACCCCCTGCAAGCAAGAAAGAAAGAAAGTCATTCTTTGGAAAGATTAACTTTGTCAAGAAATTTATCACTAGATTTGCAGAAATAATCAAGCCATTAAATGCCATGTTGAAGGAAAAAGCAAAGGTTGAATGGAATACAGAGGCTAAGGAAGCATTTGCAAAAATCAAGAGAGCTATTGTTGAGGCCCCTCTGGTGGGAAGTCCTGATTATGCTAAGCCATTCTACATCTATTTATTCGCTTCTGATCACTCTTGTGCGGGCTTGTTTACACAAAAGTACGATCAAGGGAATGAACATACCAACCATAGAATTCATGAGTCCACCTTTGAAGGATGCGGAGCTAAGGTATCTAATGTTGAAAAGCAGGCCTATACCTTGATCTGAACTATGAAGAAGTTCAAGCACTATATACTGAGAAACAAGGTCTTTGCTATAGTCACTGATCTTGCAGTCAAGTTGTTGATGAAAAATGAGTTGGGTGAATGTAGAGCCAAGTGGGTGACCATGTTACAAGAGTATGATATGGAAATTCAACCCATGAAGTTGGTAAGAGGGCAGGGACTGACCAAGACAATGGCAGAAATGGGTCCTGACCTTGTTGCCCAACATTATAATCTTGAAGATGTTTCTCCAGGGGACTAGTATGATGACATTATCTAATATTTGATCAACAATGCCCCAAACACTTAATTCAGTACAAAGGAGGGCTCTACATTTGAAGAGTGGCAGTTTTGTGATGAAGGGAGCTGTCCTATACAAGAGAAATCATGAAGGTGTCTACCTAAGATGCCTAGGGAAAGAAGAGGCTGGGAGAGTAATGACTGAATTTCATGATAAATATGGCACAAGCCATGGTTCAACACCTTCCACTGCAAATCAGATCTTGAGGGTAGGCTACTATTGGCCTAACTTGTTCAAGGACACACATCACCACATGAGAACTTGCCATGTGTGTCAAACTACAACAAGCAGGGAGAGGTGTGCTGCTCTTCCACTTCGGCCTGTCATAGAGGTAAAACCATTTGCATAGTGGGGAATGGACTTCATAGGTCCAATCAACCCATCTTCATCTATAGACCACAGGTATATTCTTACCATAACTGATTATTTTACTAGGTGGATTGAAGCTCTTGCATGCAAACAATGCACTTATGAAGTGGTAATTAATTTCACGAAGTCAGGTATTATCAATTGTTTTGGTTGTCCATTGGATGTAGTTTGTGATAATAGTTCTGCATTTGCATCATTAAAGTTTTCTAACTGGGCTTATGACCATGGGATTTCCATAAAATTTGCATCTAATTACTATCCACAGGGGAATGGTTTGGCTGAGTCTTCCAGTAAAAACTTGGTGATAGTCATCCGAAAACTACTGGAAAAGAACCCCAAGGATTGGCATACCTAGCTTAGATTTGCTCTTTGGTAGACTACACTAGACATAAGACATCCTTAGGAACCTCTCCTTATCACTTAGTGTATGGATTGGAACCTATATTTCCCATCTAGTTGAAGATCCCCACCCTGCAATTCATCAATGAATATTATGATGGGGAGGATAAGCATGAAGCCCGCTTAACTGAATTGTTACACGTTGAGGAGAGAAGAGATGAAGCTATAGAAAACTTTGCCAAACATCAGGGCATAGTGAAAAGATGGTTTGATAGGAGAGCTAAGGTGAAAGCCTTTAGAATCTTTGACTTGGTTCTCTATTGAGATAAAGCCCATGACGAAAGGGGGAGCATGGAAAATTTAACAAACTTTGGCTTGGCCCTTATTAGATTGCAGAGATTTTGGGAGATAATGCCTTCCATTTGAAAACCCTCACTGAAGGAGATATCCCATTGCATGTCAATGGGAAGTATTTGAAGCATTATTTTTAGTCTTGAGCTATTCTTAGCCCTATCCTTGTACATAAGTATATTAGGTTTCCTTTCTATTATTTTGTTGCTGCTTTTGGTTTGGATTTCTTTTGTTTTGCTCTTCTTGTCTCCTGCACCGGTTTTGGTTTGCTTTGGTCTTCTTGGGTTGGTTTTCCCTGCTGCTTTGCTTTGTGGGGTTGTCCTACTTTCCTCGGGGCTTGTTGCATCTGTACAACTGGCTGCTTGTCTAAGTATGGTCTGGGATTTCTTTTACAAACTATTATCATCTTTTCAGAGTCATTCAAACTAGTAGAGTTCCTTCATCCGATGTTGCATGGGCTGGGAGTTAGTGTTACTTGACTAAGTTGAATTATGGAATGTATTTGGGTCTTATGTCTTCACACATCTTAAGAATTTTGAGGTTGCACGTAGTATTTAGGAGGTATGAATGGGTGAAAAATCTTAAATTCTACCCTAGTGCCATTGTGTTTCTCTTCCTTGAGTATGGGCTTCATTGCCTGCAAGGTGAAAAGTAAAGCTTTAAAAGAAAAACTCAAAAAAGAATATCAAAAGAAAAGAAAAGAAAATATTGAAAATCAAACGAAATGTTCACCTTTTCAAGGGTATCCTAGTATCTCTATCGGGGCTATGGACGCTTGGCTGGCAGTAGAGCTATGCTAGGGAGGGTCACAGTGATAACCTCATTGGGGCTATGGATTCTTGACTGGAAGTTAGGCTCTGTCCAGGTTGCTTTTGGAGTTAGAATCCTCAGGTAGCCCTGTTAGATTGAATTTGGTCCTTGCTGCAACTTAGGAAAGGGAATGAATGCATATGCACACAAATTGACTCTGGTACAGAAAAGGTTGGATTGTTAGTGATTTCTAAAACCTTGTCTATTTGTAACCTGATGCTTGGATTGAAACCAAAGATTCTGAGTTCTTGATGCCAATTTTCCATCAAAATACTCTGGAGCATTTCCCAAGTGGAGTTGCCATTTATTGTGTAGTTTTGCACACACGCCCCATTAAAAGTGGAGACCCTCTCTTGGCCTACCCTTTTTGGCCTGTTTGTATGGCTTGCCCCCTATTTTGTGCTTATCTTTGAAAATCTTGGGGTTTTGGTCTTTGGTGCTTGCCTTGGTTGTGGGTACCTTTGTGTTGAGTTCTTGATGGTTTTGGAGTCTTGTGGATATCCTTTCTGGGGTGGTCTTCTTTTTCCTTCTGTTTTCTCCCTTGGTGTTTTTGTTTGGGTCCTAAGGGTTGGCTTTCTCCCTTAGGTTTCCCTTGTTTTCCTTGTTTCCCTTTGTTCTGCCAGAGGCGGAACAGGGATGCGGCTTAAATTTGAACTTTGGCTAAGTTCTCGTTTCTGTGCCCATTCTTGTTCCGGCTCCGCTTCCCACTGTTTTTCCTTCTTCTTTCATTTTCTTTGCTTCACTTTCCCTTTTGTTTTGTCGAAGGCGAAACTGGGATGAGACTAAACTTTGAACTTTGGCTAAGTTCTCGGTTTTGTTTCCGTTCCCGTTCCGGCTCCGTCTCCCGCGTTCTTGTTTTTGTTGTTGCCTTGTTTGTC
Source organism: Sequoiadendron giganteum (assembly GCA_007115665.2). Classification (NCBI taxonomy): domain Eukaryota; kingdom Viridiplantae; phylum Streptophyta; class Pinopsida; order Cupressales; family Cupressaceae; genus Sequoiadendron; species Sequoiadendron giganteum. The sequence continues at coordinate 455,465,998 of CM021105.1, forward strand.
TTCGGCCTTCAGGGTTGTTTTCCTCCCTTAGGTTTTCCTCAGCTTGCTCTTTTGTCATTTTGTCAGAGCCGGGAGTGAGATGAAACTTATCTTTGAACTTTGGCAAAGTTCATGGTTCCTTTCTCCTTCCCATTCTACCTCCACTTCTATCGGGATTGGTTTTGTCTCTGCCCCCGCCTATTTTGTGTCTCCGTTCCCATCCCGCCTCCACTTCTGCCGGGGTTGGTTTTGTTTCTTCTTCTGCCTATTTCCCTTTGGTTCCCATTTCGCCTCTGCTTCTACTGGGGTTAGTTTTGTTTCTGCTTCCACCTGTTTCCATTCCTTTCCCATTCCGCCTCAACTTCCACTGGAATTGGTTTTGTTTCCGCTTCTGCTTGTTTCCTTTCGGTTCCCGTTTTGGTTCCTGTTCCACCTCCGCTTCCACCGGGGTTGGTTTTGTTTTTGCTTCCACCTGTTTCCTTTCCTTTCCCATTCCGTATTTTCCTCCGCCTCCACCTATTTTTTGACTCTGTTCTTTTTTTTCTCGTGGCTCCATGTTCGCCTATCTTTGGTTCCGCTTCTGCCTAGGTTTGTGCTTGATTCTCTTACCTTAGGAACTCTAATGGACCTACTTGGATTTTGATGATGTATTGAGAATTAATGGTGGCCCATTTGAGTGCAAGTTGGATCGAGTAGGGGTTGTTGGGTGTACATTGAGGATTTGGTATGATTTGCGGGTGTAGTCAGGTGCACTTTGTGCTGTTGTCGGATGAAACCCATCCATGCATGCAAGGTCGATTTGATTGGTTGCAATTAATGGAAGGAAAACATAATCTGAAGGGGCTCAACTTGGTTTTGTTCAATCTGATCCGTTCATTTTCCTAGCTCAGGTTTGATCGATGGCTCATATCCATGTTGGTGATTTTGTGCGTGTTGTTGTTTGCATGGGTGAAGTATTTTGGTGGGTGTGGCTCGAGTATTTATTCCCTTGACATTGTGTGATCCTAGATTGATTTGGTGGGGGTCCTTGCTGTATTCAATACTGGACGACGAGTTATTGCTGGCTGTCGGGATCAATTTGATTGGTGACCGAGCTTCTTTCTAACCCTAGCTCTGGTTCACGCGGGCATGTGTTATATAAGTATGGCCTTTGGCCTCATTTGTAAAGGTGGGATTCAAATTGGAAGACTAAGTCAAAAGACTTGTAATCAGTAGATTTAGCAATAGAGGAGAAAGTTAGAAGATTAGAAGTTAGTTTTTAACATTTCAAGCAATTGCTGTAATAGACTAGAATTGTTGCAAATGTGATGATTTAATACAAAGTGTAGATATTGTGTTATGACTGGTGGCTTCTCTTGCATTGAATAATCTTGCATGGTTCTTGTTCTATCTTTCAAATCACTTAGAAATGTTTGAATACATCTTAGGTTTAGTTAGTAGTGTTTGTGATTTAAGGCTTGGAGTGTTGTAGCAATCCCTAGTTCATACTTTGGGCAACTTCTTGATTATAGGAATGTTGTGCAAGGTCAACCTGTACCTCTTGTTCATGTGCTTAGTTCAACTGTAGATATTCATTCACTCTTGTTGGATGAATGCCTACAACCTAAAAATCTTTCACACCTTAGAAGATTGTAATGTTTTCTGTAAGATTGTAGGTATAGCTTGGGTTGAACATAAATTAGTTTAAGGGATTGGTCCATTCCCAGTATTTCATCATTTTCATGGTTAATATTAGAAGTAGTATTAACATTAGGACTTCTGAAACCCTCATCTTTTGTTGTTTCTTTTATTATATGCTTAGAATTATAAATTAAAGCATCACCATATCTTAAAATCTGATGAGTTTAGAGCTCCCAACATTTGTACGTAAGACCCCTTGTGATTACTAGCATATTCACATTTTATCACTGAGTTTGTTCTCTTGCATTATCATAACCTAACACCTGTGAGACCTTGTGGTTATCTCTTTGACCATAGAGATCAACCTTTCAAGAGAGATAGGATAAATTTTATTCTATCTGAGTTGTTGCTATGCAGAAACACTAAACACCAATTTGCTTACAAGGAGTCAGGATTTTCAAAGGGCCAATTACGTTATGTTTGATAACACGCATAGGTATGATGAATCAAGGTATAAAGGACCAGGATGGTGTGGTACCTAGTGTGATGGACTTTGACTCGACAATCAAATAGGAGTATTCTTGTTCATACTTAGCATACAAAACCTTATTCAGGATGTAGTTTAGACATTCTCAACATCTCAGACCAAACATAGGAAAGCAAGCCTTCCTATGTGGTCAACAAGATATATAAAACATCCTCACCACAAACTAAACAAAGTGCACATGAATAATTTATTTTACAAGATTAATCCATAAGCACAACAGATAAAAAAGATAATGATTGTTGGCCCATTCCTTTCTCTCTAAACCTATTTTATTTAGGCATCATCGAGAGGTCCTTGGAATGAGCGCAAAATAAGATAAGTAAAAAAGACCAAGACAAAGTAAACAAACAAGCCAATGTTCTTCATACTACTAGCCAAGGCTAATCTAAGGTGGGATACCTGATACTTATGTCCATCGTGGGAAGGATTCATCCTGGGACATGTTGTGATCAGGGTTTTGATGAGATTGATCGAGTGATAAGCTATTGATACTCCGAGTTGATCAACTTGCTTGCTTATTGACCTAGACTTGAGACTTTGATGATTAGGTGCACTTTTGAACCTGTTAGACTTGCTTCTGACTGACCTATCAAAGGATGAAGGCAATGATTGATTTATTAGGAATGAGACAATCGCAGGTGAAAGTGAGATGAGATGGATGCACCATTTTAGGTTTTTCAAATGTTTTGAGGTTATTTTGATTTTCAGATTTTTCAATTTTTTGGATTTTCGAGATTTATGACCAAGAGACTAACTTAAAGACCTATCCCAAGGGTCTCAAGATCTGATCCATAGATTAGCTTTGGCTACATTATACATGTAGAGACCACATAGTTCGACCGATGATAGACTTGACTCAATGATGAGAATGATGGGCAAACAAATTTCCATTGCGACAAACGCTTGAAGGACTGACCTAGGGTGTCTTGAGGGATGATCAAAGATCAACCTTGCCTACGTTCAAGCTCAGAGATGACATAGTTTGACAAGGTGATAGACTAACAAGACTCAAAGGTGAATTGTTTGAAGATTTTTGAGATTTTTCTGATGTTTTTGGATTTTTTGAGAGTTTTTTGGATGTTTCGGTATTTTTGAAATTTATGAAGATTACAAGAATATACATGAATTCGATCCAATGTAGGTGTAGGAATATGCCCTTAGTGTAAAGTGATAGACTACTTTGATAAAGGCAGGACAAACTGACCTTGGGATTGTGCCAAGTAGTACTAGGGTGGAGCGTGATACAAACACAAGATCAGGCTATGGTATGGGTGGGAACAGATGGAAGATTAATGAAATGTATTTGGAGGTAATGGATGAACGAGCAGTACAGATCTTGGTGGATTGAGAGTGCTTTATTTACGCTTAACACCTGTTTTCCAAGTTTTCACCAAGGTACTTGTCCAAAGCGCCACCGAAGTGGTTTTCACTAGAGGACGATTTTTTTGTTTACTGTTTTCAATCCTTTTTTTTTTTTGATTTTTGGATTTTTGTATTTTTGATTTTTTTGTTGTCACCAAGACACCCGTTTGCTAGGTTTTTCATCATGGTGACCATTTTTTCAGGACATTTTTTTGATTTTTTTTTGTATTTTTTTGTTCTATACATTGAAAGTTTTTAGGCATAATTTTTTTTGAGATGCGAACTATTTAGGGGCTTCTGCAGAGGCTCGCCTTTTGGTGTTGATAGTTGATATGCCCTTGATTTATAACTTGCCATGATGATGAAAGGTCCCAACCAGTTGGGCTCAAATTTTCCTTTGCTTTCTGGATTTGGCACGCTCTTCTGATTCTCTTTCAGCACAAGTTCGCGGACTTGGAATGTGCGTCTCCTGATCTTCTTGTTGTAGTTGCACTTTAGGCGGTTATGATACACTTGTAGATGGTTGAGGGAATCCATGTGCTATTCATCTAATAACTCCAGCTCATTTAACCTTGAAACCCGATATTCCTCATCTGTAATGAGGTTTTGTAGTGATATCCTTAATGATGGGAGCTCGATCTCAATTAGGAGGATGGCTTCTGATCCATAGACCAGGGAGAATGGGGTGGTGCCTATTGGCATGTGGATGCTGGTGCGGTAGGCCCATAAGGCAGGATTTAGCTGTAGATGCCAATCATGACTAGCGTCATTGACTATTTTCTTTAGAATTTTCAAGATGGTTTTGTTGGTAGCGTTTGCTTGGCTATTGCCTTGGGGATAGTATGGAGTGGAAAAGCGATGTTGGATTTTGAATTTGTCACATAAGTCACGGACATACTTTTTTTTGAAAGGTGTCCCATTATTAGAGATAATGGATTGGGGGACATCGTATCAACAAATAAGGTAGTTTAGGATGAAATTGGATATCTTCTTTCCATTATGTAGGTCATGGGAATTGCTTCGACCCACTTTGTGAAGTACTCCATGGTGGTGATGATGAATTTGTGGTTGTTGGATGAGGTAGGTGTGATTTTTCCCATGAGATCGAGCCCCCACTGTGAAAAGGGCCAAGGTGTAACAATAGGATGAAGCTCTTGAGCTGGCGCATGAATAAGGTCTCCATGCTGCTGGCACTGTAAACAATTTCTGACAAAGTTGTGTGCCTCTCTTTCCATTGTTGGCTAGTAGTACCTAGGTCTCAGCAGCTTCTTAGCCAAGGTCATACCACTTGAGTGCGAATCGCAAGTGCCATTGTGAACCTCAGTCAAATCAGTTAGGGCTTCCTTAGGATTTAAGCAATGTAATAGGATTCCGTTAATGCTCCTACGATAGAGGGTTTCTCCTAGGATGAAAAAATGTAAGGACTTTTTGACAAAGGCTCGTTTGAGGTTTGGGGTTATGTCAGCTGGGAGGACTCCTATTCACAAGTAGGTGTAGATGTCATGATACCAGAGATCATTGGGACCAATGATTTTGCACATATATTCTGACTTTGGTACCTTGAATGTGGGTACGAGAAGCTACTCTACCAAGAATTCATGTTTTGAGACATTGCGAGGGATATCTAGTAAGGATCCAATTGTTTCCATGGCGTCAACTACTCTGTTGTTAGCCCGTGGTATCTACTCAAAGGTGATATCAATGAATGATTCCTTGAGGCTCTCTACTAACTTCATGTATGGTGTCAACTTATCATCCTTATTTTGGTACTTGCCATTGACTTGGTTGATAATAAGCTGTGAATCCCCATAAACCTTTAGTGCCATGATCCTCCACTGTGCTGCAATCTTGAGACCTATGGTTAGAGCCTCACACTTTGCAATGTTGTTAGTGCAGGGGAATGCCAATTTGGGATCTAGGAATACAATCCCCCTATGGGGTGATATAGAAAACATCGGCTCCTGATCCATGTTGTGTGTATGATCCGTTGAAGTAGAGCTTCCAGTGATTGGCTATGTTGAGATTAAAGATGGATTCATCTGGAAACTCTAATATGAGTGGATTCTCTACATAGATTGGAGCCTTTGCTAGTTGGTCTGAAATAGCTTGCCCCTTAATAGCCTTGTGCTCTACATATTCAATATCATGTTCTGTCAATATCATAACCCATTTTTTCGTTCGTCCCGTGAGAGTGGCTTTAGATAGCAGATATTTTAGTGGATCTATCTTTGCGATCAACTTGATTTGATGAGCCAACATGTAGTGTTTGAAGTTTTGGGCTGCAAACACGACTGCTTGGAAATTTTTTTCTATTGGTGTGTAGTTGATCTCATTCCCTACCATTGTCCTACTGATGTAGTATATATCTCTCTCTCTTCCATTTTCATCATGTTGGGCTAACAAATCACTGATAACTGCCATGGTTGCTGAAATATATAAGATCAATCATTTTCCTGGGGTAAGTGGCATTAACACTTGTGGCGTAAGTAGATATTATTTGATTTTATTAAACACCTGATCGCACTTGTCATTCCACCTATATGCTACTCCCCTATGGAGTAGATGTGAATATGCAATCTTTTTATCCGCCAGTTGCGCTATGAATCTTCAGATGGATTGGAGTATGCCTTGCAGGCCTCTGAGCTGTTTTAGTGTCTTGGGCGCTTCCATGTCGAGGATTGCTTTGACCTTGGTGGGATCCACTTATATTCCCCTCATTGATACTATGTATCCCATAAGATTACTTGATTGCACCCCAAAGACACATTTCTTGGGGTTGAGTCTAACCTTGTACTTCTCCAGTTTTTCAAAAATGGCACTTAGGGCTGCTATGTGATCTTGTCTTTTCTTTGATTTGGCCAATATATCATCCATGTAATCTTCAATAGTTTTATGTATCATGTCATGAAATATTAGTGTCATGGCCCTTTGATATGTCACCCCTACTTTTTTTAGCCCAAATGGCATCATGTTCTAGCAGTAGGTGCCCCATGGACAAGTAAATGTTGTCTTATGCTGATCTTCCTTTGCAATCATTATCTTGTTGTACCTTAAGAAGCCATCCATCAGTGATAGCATCTCATGTCCAACCGTCATGTCCACTATCATATAAATTTTAGGTAGTGGAAAATCATCCTTGGGACATGCTTTGTTGAGGTCTCTAAAGTTAGTGTAGATACAGATACCCCCATTTGGCTTTGAAACTGGCACAAGATTGGATACCCATTCTAGATAATCAATTGGGTGTATAAAGCTGATGTCCAAGAGTTTTTGTAATTCCACCTTGACTAGCAAGGCTATCTGAGGGTGCATTTTTCTTAATTTTTGTCTTACTGGTTTTTCCCCTGGGTAGACAACTAAGTGATGAACCATAACTTTCAGATCGAGACTCGGCATGTTAGCATAGGTCCATGCAAAGTTAACCTTTCTTTCTCTTAGTAATGCAACCAATAGTTCTTGTTCTTCTGTCAGAAGTGATTTAGCATAAAAGGTGATGTGTGGCGTTGCCTCTGTTCGATTGACGAGATTGCATTATTCTGCTAAGACTACCAATTTCTCTTGATGAAGTGTAGTAGGGGGGAGATTGAATCCTTCATCCTTCGGCACCTCAGAGAGGTTTTCACTATTGGATGCATTCTTTATTTTTACTATTCTTTGGTTAGAGAGTGCCATAGTGTGGTTTTCACTCAATGACCCTGAGCTTATTCTCATTCTTTTTCTTTTACGACTGAAGGACTCAATAGTCTCCCCATAATAGGCCTGGGTGTCCAGTGTGATGTCGAACCCAACCTTGTGATCTTCGCATGGAACTGTATCCCTTAGTCCCATGAATTATGAGAGTGCCTCATCATTTTTGAATATGTCTAGAACCGATGGTCCTCGTTGGTCATAGTTGATGAGTTGTGGGTAAACTAGGTTTACTTTGTAAGTTTGGTAGTTCAACTCAACAGGTGAGACACTAATCATCAGTAAGGAGGAATCCTCAAAAAGCATGGGAAGGCTAGTTATGGTATCCTCATCATCACTACTGGTGCAGACATCAGTTATGTCAAAAGTGAAATTATCTAGGGGTAGACTTGTGGATATGGGTAGTTGGGTGGCTATCGATAATTGAGGAGGAGACTTGACTACTCTACTAGGGGTACCTCTGCCACGTATGGTTATAATCTATGGGGTACATCCAAGGCCAAGGTTTCTCATTCATCTTTCTACAATGATGGGCTCCAATCGTCCATCGGTGTTCCTTCCAAGGCTTTCATTTCTATTGTAGCCCATACCAAGCATTATTTGTAGTCCTCTGCTGGCTTCATCCATGGGTAGAGTGGGTGTGGGTCCTTCATCATGATATAGTGTTCTTGAAATGTCTCCCTCATCCACATTTTCATGAATTAGATTCCCCCAATGATGGAATCTAGAAGGATCTACCCTAAAAGTGTGGACATGTGTTTCAACTGATTGAGGTTGCCCATGCAACCTAGGAGATTGTGGTAACTCTCCTACAACAAATGCATTTTTCTTCATTCTATAATATCCGCACCCATTTTCCTAGATCATGAGCTTGATGTTGGATATCTTAGGGATGGAGGGTGTCTCTATCATAGAAGTGGAGGCAAGGTTAGATGGATCTATATAGGGAGTGGATGGGCCTTCATCATTTTTTGGTACTTGGGGAATTTTGTAAGACTTGGCTTCCAAGTTTTTGCAATAGGCAAATGGCTCTAGATCACCATGTATTGTGATCTCCTCATTTTGGTATAAGAATTTGACACATTGGTGGAATGTTGAGACAACCGACTTCATTCCATGGATCCATGGGCGTCCTATGAGGATTTAGTAGGGAAAGTCAAGGTCAAGGACCTGACATGTGGTTTCCATGGTAGCTGACCCCACTTGAATTGGGATCCTGATGGTGCCTTGAGACATTCTTTCTTGGTCATCATACACTTTGATGGTGATGCCTTTGTTTTTGTCAATGGAGTCCTCTGAGATTCCCAAGTTTTTTATGAGTTTAAGCGAACAAATATTGAGGCCCACACCTCCATCCATCAGGACCCTTTTGACTTTCTTCTTGTGAACTTCACTTGAAGGTGAAGTGCATGATTGTGAGATGGCTGGGTGGGGAAGTCTTGATTGGAGAAGGTAAGGATATTTGGGGTAACGATGTTACCAACCATAGCCTGGAATTGTTCCATATCAAGGGTAGTGGAGACAGTGGATGCCGCTAATGCTTCATCAAGATTTTTTTTGTGGGCGGTGGAAATTTTTAATAACTTCATGATGGAGATTTGAGCGGGGGTTATTTTTAGTTGTTCAATGATGTTATAATTGTAGGGAATGGATTTTGGATTCGAAATGGGGGTCTTAGATGGCTGTGATGCCCCTGCAATAGTAACCTTTTTTTCGCGTGTGGTGACTCCACAATCAATGTTGGCTCCTTTGACACTAATGATAGTGACCATTTCGTCTAGGCGTGCGACAATGTGCTCGTATACAAGGTTTGCACTAGCATAATTTGCTTCCCTTTGTTGTTCCCTTGGTTATTTCCTTGATTATGATTCGGCATCAGATTCGTGTATATCTTGAGGTCTTGATTTCCAGCTGGTTGTTCAACATTTATGATCTTTTTCTCAATGAGGTCCTGTATGATGTTTTTAAACATCATGCAATTTGTGGTTGTGTGCCCTTTGATTTTGTGAAAGTCACAAAGGAGATTTTTTTTGTACCATGGTGGTTTTGTCATGGGTTCCACGTATTTCTCAAAGTTCAAAATTTTGATAAGGTTTTCCTTAACCAACATCTTCATTATGGATTTGATTGGCTCCCCAAGGGCTATGAATTTCCTCTTGGGAGGATACTTGTTTCGGGGAGGTGGTCCTCCTTGATTGTTCAGATTATTGATTTGATTTTTTGGAACTAGTTGTTGTTGTGCCACTGTATTAGTTTGCACATTATTGTGGTTGTGATTCTGTGGTTGGTGATGGGTCTAGATGTTCTACTTAGGGGCACTGATGACCACCTTAGCATCAACCACTCCATCATTTGTGATATTTTTGTTCCTCGACCATGTTCAAGGTTTATCGTTATAACTGGTGGTCGGGTGGTTATCCTATTATGTAGGAAATTTCGATGCGCCCCGTCACGCACTAAGGGATCTTTTGATATTGAGTGCCTTTGGGATCAATTGATCATACATTGTGATGCATTGCATTTTTAGGTAGAACACCAAGTTTTCATCTAGATTGGATATGATTGTGCAAACTTGTTTCTCTTCTGGCATGGTCCACTTGCTTTGATTGGCCTTGGATCACCATGTTTGCAAGAAGGATGCGAATAGCTCTCCTTTTCTTTGTTTGAGTGTTGATAGTTCTTCCAAAATAACATCTGCACCCATGTTAAATAAGTAGTTTTTAAGGAATGCTTCCATGATTTCTTGGAATGTTTTGATGCCAGTGGGTAGGTGAGAGAACCATTCCATGGCAGGACCAGTCAGACTCCGAGGGAAAAGTTGAATTAGATATGTGTCATCGTATGCAACCTCCATGCAATGCACTTGAAACTCCTTGACACGATTTTCAAGGTTTCCCATCCCATTATACTTATCGAATTTGGGGATATCAAATCCCTTTGGGAATAGTACCATTGTAAGATTTCTATCAAAAGGATAGGGGCACAAATTGCCTGGTGTTCTAGTCATTTTTCCTGACTGGAGGTCCAACACTTGTTGCGAGAGCAGTTTGATTTGTGCTGAAACATCATTTTGTAGATTAGGAGGTGGGATGAATGTGTTTTGAGGTGTTTGCAGTGTTTGATTGATGAGAGGGGTATTGGTGGGGGTTTTCAACAAGCTTTGTTGTGCATTTAAGACCTGTTGATATGCCCGCATTTATGCCAACAACGCTTGTTGTTGATCTTGCTACTGTTGTTCCAAAAAATCTTGTTGTTGGTCCTCCTACTATTGTTCCCATAAAGCTTGTTGTTGGTCTAGCTGTTGTTGCACCAACAAAGCTTGTTGCTGGTCTAGCTGCTATTGCGCCAAAAAAGTTTGTTGTTGGTCTAGGTGCTGTTGCGCCAACAAAGCTTGTTGTTGGTCTAGGTGCTATTGTGCCAACAAAGCTTGTTGTTTAGCTTGTTGTTGTGCCTGAAAATATTGCAGGGCTTGTTGGTATGCTTATTGATGGATTGCTTATAGTTGTGCATGGTATTGTTCTTGCGCCTGTTGAGCCTGGTGCTAGGCTTGAGCTTGAGCCTATCCTTGTTGGGCTGCTTATGCCGCTAGTGCAGCTTGCTGGGCTTGTTGGACTTGTTGGGTGGCTAGTTGTGCTTGTATTTGCTGAGAATCCTACTGTGCAACTTGTTGGTTTTGGAGTACCCTTTGGTGGATGACTTTTTGGACTGCCTGAATCATGGTGATGAATGAATTCATCATATTGTCTTTTGGTGGAATTGGTGGTGGATTGGGGATGGTACTGACCATTGTGGTGAGCGGAGGGATCATGTTGGTGATTGGGATTTGAGTTGTGGATGGTGTGATTGAGATGCTTGGTCCTTAGGAAACCAAGCTATGAGAGATTTGGGGACTAGTGGATGTGTTGTCCATTATGGTGGCTTGAATGGTTGTCGTCTATTGTTGCGATACCGCTAGAAAAAGAAGGGGACTAGATATGATGCTTTGATTGCTTTGGTTTGAGAAATTGGCAGTGGGTAGGGGGGGAAGACCCAACCCAAGAGGTGATACGGATGCTAGCGGTAATGGAGGGAATGATGGTATGTTCCCTTGGAAAATTGATGATGAGGAGGGGTCAAAGACTCCCCCTGTTCCGAATAACCCACCTTCTCCCTACGAAATCATGGGGAGATAAGTCTGTATGTTCAGTGGATAGGTTGTTGTTGCATGAAATGAGGATGAGTCCACATGATTATGGAGATTGAGTGGAACGTATAGGTGTAATGGATTTACCGAGATAGAGTTATCTGGTGTGATGTTGATATTTACCTCGCTGTTGTTTACAAGGCGATGCTTTTGTAATTCACCAAACATGGTGCTTCCATTGTTAACAACTGGTGGGGTTGATGCAATTGTCGATATGATTTGGGAAATTTCTTGAGTGATGTTTGGAAGTGACATTGAGGGTATGGTTGCAAGAGGCCTTTCCATACTGGTACTTACGTCAACTTCAAAAGGGAGTTTGGCCCCTTCTTTCGTTAGTGCACATATATATAGAGAGGGATTAATTTTCAACATGGCATTTATGATTCTATGATTCTCAAGATTTTGAACCATTTAAGTTATTTCCTCTTACGTCATTCCCAAGTCATCATCGAGGATGTCCTCTATATTTCCTTCCTCGTGAGGGTTTTGTGATGGCAGAGAGGAATTGTTTGGAGGATTGTTTGATCTTGCAAGGTTTACTTTAGAGGTCACTTGGCTTAGGTCACTTGAAGTTGATGTTTCCTTGGTGATTTCCTTGTTCCTCTTGTGTTGCGATCTTGTCTAAACCATAAAATAGAGATCGTTTGATCTTAGTCTTTAGGTCCAAAAAGGAGAAGAACTAGGAGAGTCTAAGGATCAAAAAGTGATGATGAAATAAATGGAGGATGAAGGATGTAGATGAGTGAAACTCTTGAAGAACCTTTGGGAGGGGGATGCTAAACTTTTTAGGGCTTGAATTGATTTTATTTTGATAGTTTGACTAGGTGCGTTAAGCCAAACAAGATGACGATGAACTTGTAAACCCTAGGAAGTTGTGTTATCCTAGAGAAAACTCATACAAGAGAATGAATTGACTAAGTGTGTTAAGCCAATAAAAGTGATTATGAACTAGTAAACCTTAGGAAGCTATGTTATCCTAGAGGTAAATTTGTTCAAGAGAATTGATAATTTGACTAGGTGTGTTAAGTCAAACAAGGTGATGCTGATTTTTCCTTTAAGTTTAGCATGAATGTTGTTTCAAAGTTCTCAAGAGTTTGTTGGTGAGATGAGATTTGATTTTGATGATGGAGGGGTGAATGAGAGTGATTATTTTGATCATAGACTTGACCTAGACAATACTCCTTTTTACAAAACCTCGGTATTGAAGAACATGCCATACTTCTTATGTGAGAAAATACAACATTTGAAAAAGAGCTGGATTTTGTTGATAATAGAACTCATACAAACTTGGGTTGTTCTTTGAATCTTTCTTGTAGAAATTGTATACCAATCTTTCTCTAACTTCAAAAAGCCTTTCAAGACGCTCCTCACAAGATATTAGACTAAGCTTCTTGAACCTTGGTTTTTGGATTTTGATTTTATGGGAAATCATTTGAGAGAATACATGTGAGGTCCAATTGTCCTTATCTTTGCTTAATGAGTTCCTTTTACCAAAAAAATATTCTTGATTATAATTTCAAACTAAATGTCTATATCTCAATTCCTTTTCATTCCACAAGGTCCATTATGTGAAAATCAAGGTTTCAAGTGCATAGTTTCCTAGGTTGACTTTAGTGAAAACAAATGATGATTGAACCCAAGAACTTAGAAACCTCTAAGGATAGAATCTCTAGGGTAAGCAAGAGCACTTAGATTCGTCAAAGGATATTTATTTTCTCCAAAGGGTTTGAAATTTGAAACTCCTTGTGAATGTTTGTTTTTAAATGTTTTGAGGACCAAGAAATGTGTTTTGATTTCAAGAACATGCACAATCCCTAGGCTGAAAGACAGTATTTGTTGGGTTCCCACTTGGATGAATCTAGCTGCGCATATTTCATGTGGATGATTAGATGCTTGACCACATTGGCTCCCCCTTACAGTGCACTCGATTCTCAGGTCAATCAAGCATTAGTACCCATGAATCTCCAATGGCATACTTTTCATCTCTACAACAAAACCACATGTATACGTGGGGCGGCTTCAAAGGACATGACCTTTTGCACCAAAAAATAGATAGGATTTTGGCCTTTGCTAAACAAGAGGTTTTAATGCGGCCATTTCATTCATGGGGGACTATCCAGTATGGAGAGAGACCATTTCTATCCTTCTCATCAGAATAATCCTTGTGATATTGGCCTTTGTTCCAATATCCTCACTTATATCCCAAGTAGAAGTCACTTGGCTTTAGCATGTTCCCGGTTGGGTCATTCCCTTGGGTGATTAATTTTTCCCACTAGGCAGGCCTGCTAAGATAACCAAATGCAAGAAATCATATCACATAGTTCAATCGACCTTCATTGAAAAACAAAGGGAGAACACTCGCAAGATTGGTTCAATTTTAATCCCCAAAAAAAAAAATGAAGTGTGGAGGCAATTACCTTACTCAACTTAAGATCATCAAAAGAGATTTTGATTCTCAAGATCACCATGAGGCATGAGAGAAGCACATACATCCTTTTGATGATATTATTTTGAGTAAATAATTATAAAACAAAAAAACACTTGTTCATTTTAAGCCCACAAAGCAAAAGTGAACTCTTTTTAAACACCAAATTGAAATATGGAATTTGCCTTGTTTAATTGTTAATCCTTAAACCAAATCTAGTAGATTGTTTCTAAGGTTCTTTTTAAGCCTTTTGTTTGCAAACTTTGAAAGAAAATTTGTATTGTTCTTTTTAGAGCCCAAAAGAAAATTCATTGTTCCCTAAAGCATAAAAGATAACAAATTTATTAAAAAGAGATTGAAAAATCCTCTAAAAGTGTTAAACAACACTATAGTGCTCAAAAACACTTAGTATAGGATGAGAATGACATCATAATGTAGCCTTCCATTTTGCCTCCTTCCTTGCTCTAACCTGCAAAATGATTAAAACCAGAAGATGTAGAGACAACAAATAAGTTAGAAGTTCAAAAAGCTAAAAATAAGAAAAAAGCACATGTTGAAAATAATTAAATTTAAATTTTTCACTGTCACCCAATGACGCAGTCAGCAAATGTGGAATAGTTTAGAAATCCCACGATGCAATATAGCACCACACCTCGACAAAGTGTGGCATTATGTAGAAGACAGAGAGCGCAAATGCGACACAGTTTGGGTTTAAGAGATTCGCGACGAAGTTTGAAAATTTGAAATTCCTAGGCGAGAAAGTAGGTGCGATGGAGTTTAATGTTAGAGTGGTGCAATATGGAGCTGCCTGTCTGAAAGCAGTGCAATATGGCACCGTGTGACTGTATGCGGTGTAGTTTCCTGTAAGCACAAAAAAAATGTCAAAAAGTCACAGAAGTTTGGAAAAATGTGATGAATTTCTCCAAATTAGCCCTCCTTCTAGCGCCAAAATGTGAACCCCAATCCTATACCTGCACAAATGCAGGAAGCAAACACATTAGTAAGCTCATATGCAAGATAAAACAAGGATTCCCCATGAAATCCATTTGTAATGTTCAAAATAGGAAAAAATGAAGAACAAGACATAAAAGTAATGAAATCCTAATTAAGCAAGCAAAATCTTGATCCCATGGGGGAATTGGTGCCAATTGATGTGTCTAAATTGGCCCTTTCCCAAGTCCTTTGTAAGCTTTGTGATAATTTTGACGGAGATTGTAGCTCCTTGATGAGATTTTGACATAACCTAGCTATGAAATTGTGAAAGTGATGAACACTTGATGTGAAATGGACAAAATTATCTCTCAATGTGAAGAGAGTAACTTTGCTAAAATGGTGGATGAGGATGAAGTTGAGTATAGTAAGTTTACTCAAATTATGGATGTTAGAA
Organism: Sequoiadendron giganteum; assembly: GCA_007115665.2. Classification (NCBI taxonomy): domain Eukaryota; kingdom Viridiplantae; phylum Streptophyta; class Pinopsida; order Cupressales; family Cupressaceae; genus Sequoiadendron; species Sequoiadendron giganteum. The sequence continues at coordinate 455,481,188 of CM021105.1, forward strand.
TGAGAGGAAGAGTCTCTCATTTATAGATTTATAAAATGGAAGAGAGAGTGGAATTGAGCAATTTGGGATCATTCATCATCCAATGGCCAAGTGCCACTTGTCAAGATGTGAATGGTTGAAGGTTGTGTACATTTTGGTCAATGTGCATGATAAATGCCATTAGGTGGAATTTGATATTGGGGAAATGACATGTGAGAGGGAAACAGGAATGAAATAAATTCCACTTGGCTCAATGAACAAGGACATGTAAGAGGAGTGAATGCTTTGTTGGAAGGAAAAATCCACTTGGATTTTGAATTCAAATTCGAGGGAATATTCCTCCTTTATTCTATGTTGAGAGAAAATAGGTAATTAAATAAATCAAAGGAATTGATTTATTGTGCAAGTTGCATTCTCTAGAGAATTTTAGTGATTGAGATTAAATTAATCAAGATTTGATCAATTTAATGAGAGACTAGGTGATTTGACAACTTTGACTCAAATTTATGAGTTGATTTAAATCAGAATTGAGAGGAAAGTGATTTAGACTTTAATTAAATAAATATTTTGATTTATTTAACTAAAGGGGGATGATGTTAGATTAAATTAAATAAGGTTTAATTTATTCAATTTAATGAGAAGAATTTAGGGATTTAATCAAATAAGATGAATTATTTAATTAAAGAGGGATTTAGGGTTAATTAAATTAAATTGATTAGTTTATTCAACAGAGGAGAAAGACCTAATTAAATAAATAAAGATTTATCTAATTAAGAGACGATAGGTGATGATAAGCTGAGAGGTTGATTCAAGAAGAAATGATGTTAGCAATCAGGATCAAGTGCGTTAGATCAAATTGTATATTTTCCATGTCTATAGGTATAGATTGAAATTTTTTAGTGGGAGTTGGTGAAGATGTCTCTTCATACCAACTAACCAAATTTTGATAATCTTGGAGGGCTATACACAATTTTATAAAGGATGGATATTTCATCAACAAGATTTTATCCCTTATGCCTAGATACAAATTTTCAATGAATACTCTTTGAACATCTGCATTAGGGAGAGTAAGATTGATTTGTGAACAAAGCAACTGATAGTGCCCTATAAAGTTTGTTACCTTTTCATTTTTCCTTTGTTTACATCTCACTAAATCAATTAATATAATTTTAGGTCCAATGTTTACTTGGAAATGTTGGAGGAAGGCATCAACAATTTTATTGAAAGAGTGGATTGAGTTATTTGACAATGAACAAAACCATTTTTAAGCCATGTCTTTCAATGACCTAGGAAAGAGTTTAGCCAAAAATTTATCTTGAAAAATGAAGTCAGTACACAAGGTAGTATATGCCGATATATGATTGCTAGGGTATCCTTTACCATTGTACTTGTCAAATCAGGGCATCTCTATGTTTTGTGGCATTGGTGTTTTCAAGATTTCAAGTGACAATGGACTTCTTTTGACATATTGAAATGGTTGTTTCTTTTAGTTTTGGTTCAATGTGGAGATTTTTTGTTGAAGTGAGGTTACATTTTGTATAATTTGATTTATGATAGAATAATTTCTTGACATTTTTTGGGAATATGGTGAATATGGTGGGATTGTGTATGTGTTTGGTGGACTACTATGTTGTAAATTTATAAGAGGGTATGATATTTGAGGTGTAACATGTGAGGACCCAAAACCATAAGGATTTCCAATGGAGAGGCCTAAGGTTAGAGTCATTTCAATTATTTTTTGTATCGTTGAAACAAAAATTGGGTTTGTGTATGTGGAAATAGAGCCTATAATGGTGCGGTCATAGATGGAGGGTCCAAAAAGGACTATCCAACCATGCAACCTAGAGTTCAACCTAGTGGAAATAACACAAGAAATGCTCAGAAAACATGAATTATCATAAATTCTATAACTTACAATCTTACATGCATCATATGCCATATACGCAGAATGACTAAGGCTCTTAGGCTTGCTGTAGGGGCATTCAAGATATTACAATTGGCACAAGGCCTTATTCTAGTCCAACAACTTGGACAATTTGAATTATTTTATTCTTCTATCTACTAACTACATAAATTAATTTCTAACGGATTAAAAATAATCTTAAATATGAATCTCCAACTTCAATTATGATCTGTGTCAGCCTCAAGGGCTTACAACCCCAATGCAAGATCAAATGTACAAGTTGGCCAAGAACATGAAAAGATAATCCATCAAGAAAAGGAATGTATTGCGGATCTCCAAGAAAGTTCCCACAGATCTAAAATTCCTTGAATGGTGTTTCATTAGGCTCTACATGTTCTGAAAAGGGTCTGCACAACCAATTTGAGCCATATAGGCCCTGAATGCTCTAGTAAAGAATTGACAGTGAAATTCTGAGAGCAATAACCTAAAATTTGGATATGTTGAAGATGGCATCGTGTAGATAAATATCCTACTCTGCAAGTTGAGAAATGATAATGTGGTAAAACATAGAAGAAATAGTTGAGATAGCTATAGATTGAATTGAAAGAAAAGGATTTTTTTTAGTTGATATAGGATTGCTCTTGCATTAGACACCCGGGGTTGGAAAAAAAGTGAGTCCCTCACTTTTTAGGGGCTATAGGAAAACCAAGGTGGTCCACCTTATCCTAAGAAATCCATGATGAATCCTGCACTAGTCTTCCTGTCCACTTTACTAGGTACTCCTTGTACTACTTGTTCCTAGTGCTCCTTCCAATTCTGATGTCTAAGATTTGCTCAATTTTCTCTAGTTGTTGATGTGGTAACTGCTCCTGTAATACTATTTATTTATTACTCCCACTTGAATATCCTTCATGGTACTTATAAATGTATACAACATTAAAAATAGCTGGCATACCAAGTTCCTCTAGTAAATCCACTTCATATGTATTTCCTGAATCAAACTTCCTAAGAATCTTACATGGTCCAATCTTCCTCATCTTCAGGTTATTGTATGCTCCTACTGGAAACCTTTCCTTCTTGAGATATATCATCATTTCATCTTTGACAACAAATTCCTTATTTCTCCTTTTCTCATGTGTCTTTTCCTTGTACTTACTGTTCATGTCCTCCAAGCGTTTCTGGACTTGACTATGCATTATTTCCATGAATCCTACAAATTATTCTACTTCTACACTCCTCCTATCCTCCATACTAATGTATCTAAGCTCCACAACTCCTCTAGGATGTATTCCTATCACAATATCAAATGGTTTCTTCCTTATGCTTCAATTTATTGAATTATTATATGCAAACTCTGCTTGCAATAGAACTATGTCCCAATTTCCTGCTTTATTTCTAACCAAACATCTCAATAGGTTACCCAAACTCCTGTTTAATACCTCCATTTTTCCATATGTTTATGGGTGATATACCAAACTAAACTTCATGCCTATCTTCATCTTCTTCCACAATGTCCTCCAAAAGTATCCAATGAACTTAGTGTCGCTGTCTAAAACTATACTCTTTGGTAATCCATGCAATCTCATAATATCCTTAAAAAATAAGTTTGCAATATGCACATTATCATTATTCTTCTTTCAAGGAATGAAATGTTTCATCTTAGAAAATATGTTCATTACTACCATTATAGAATCATATCCTCTTTATGTTCTTGGTAATATCAATATAAAATCCATGCTTATATCTTTCCAAGGTATCTCCGATATTGTCAAAGGTTTATACAATCCAGTATTCTGATTACTCCCTTTTGCTACTTGAAAAATTCTACAAATTTGAACATAATTCCTAATATCCTTATATATATGTGGCCAAAAATAGGGCCCACTCACCAAAGCTATTGTCTTATATATCCCAAAATGTCCTGGTAGTCCTCCACTATGCTTCTCCTTAATCAAATTATCCCTCATTGAACTCCTTGGAATACACACCTAATTTAATTTGAACAACATGTCTTCCTAAATGAAATAATCCAGATATTGACTCCTATATGTCACTACTGGTTCCTTACATGCTTTCCATGCTTCAAAAAAATTTGGATCATCTATATACATGCGTTTCAGTTCTTCAAAACCCAATACTTCTATCTTCATTCTTGTCAACAAATTCCTTCTCCTGCTCAATGCATTTAAAACTTTATTTGACTTGCCACTCCTATAATTCAACACAAATGTATAAATTTGTAAGAATTCAACCCATCTCATATGTCTCTGGTTCAACTTACCTTGACTGTTCAAATACTACAAGGCTTGATGATCAGTGTACAACACAAATTCCTTAGGCAACAAATAACGTCTCCACTTCTTCAAGGCTTGAATTATGGTGTAGAACTCCTAATAATAAATTGAATATCTCCTTCTAGCATCATTAAAATTCTCACTAAAATAATCTATTGGCCACCCTTCTTGACTCAACACTGCTCATATTGCATTTCCACTAGAATCACAATCAACTTGAAATACTTAAATATCAAAATTAGGCAATGCTAACATTGGTTCCTCTATCACCTTTTGCTTCAGCAATTCAAAACTTCTTTGTGCTCTGGATGTCCACTTGAAATCCTTCCTATCTCCTCTCATTTTTTTTTCATAGGTGTGCAAATTCTACTAAATATCCTAATGAATTTCTAATAGAAACTTGTCAGTCCATGGAATGGTCTTACCTCCCCAATGTTCACTAGTGTAGGCCACTCATTAATTTCTCTAACCTTCTCAAGGTCCATCTTCAATCCTTCAACAAAAATGATAAGAAACATGTACACCAACTCTATCTTCATAAAGCTACACTTCTTGATATTTAGCAAAAAATTCTCCTCTCTTAACCTCTTTAATACTTGTCTGATGTGCCATAAATGTTCTTCTCTAGTCTTATTGAAGATTAAAATATCATCCAAATAAACAATAAAAAACTTACCCAAGAATTTCTTCAACACTTCATTCATCAACCTCATAAAAGTGCTAGGGGCATTGGTCAATCCAAAAGACATAACTAACCATTCATAAAACCCTTCACTAGTCTTAAATATAGTCTTCTATTCATCTCCTTCTGTAATTTTGATTTGATGATATCCACTCTTTAGGTCAATCTTTGTGAAATACTTTGCTCCACTCAAAGAGTCCATAATGTCATCCATCCTTGGTAATGAGAATCTATACTTGATAGTGATCCTATTGATTTCTCTAGAGTCTGTACACATCCTCCATTCTCCATATTTCTTTGGTGCCAATACAGTAGATACCACACATGGGCTCAAGCTCTCTCTAATCAATCCCTTCAAAAGTTCTTGTATTTGTCAGTTTAACTCCCCATTTTCTGTAGGTGTCATCCTATGTGCCACCTTTTTTGGAAAAATTGCTCCAGGTATTAAATATATATGATTACTAATTATCTCGACCAGTGGTAATCCATCTGGTACATTCTTTGATATGATATCATGATACTTTGTCAACAATTTTGCTACTTCTGTCTAGAGTGGATCTTCATCCTTTGTGGTAGAATTCTCTACCTCCTGATTACTAGACTTCTTTGGAATCAATCTAAAACAAATGTTCTCATGCCTCAATCCTTCCAAAAACTTCCTTCCATCTACCAAACATAGTATGGTCATGCCATAAGCTTCCTTTTTGTCTTGTTCTCCCAAAGGTATCAATATATGTCTCTTGCTATTTGAAGTCATAGTATATGTATTCTTCCTTCCATCATGAATTTATTTCATATCATATTGCCATGGAATTCCTAACAATAGTTGATATGCATTCATGTGCATAATATCACACAACACTTCATCATTATATGATCCTATATGAAATTTAACCAAATACTGCTCACTTAGCAATATCTTGTGTTCATCCTGAAACCATGCTATCTTGCAGGGCTTTGGATGTTTCAACCTCTTCAAATTTAGCTTGGTTACCATCGGTTTTGAAACTAAATAATTTGTAATACCACTATCAATGATAACTTTACATACATTTCCTTTAGATTTACACCTTGTCTTGAATAAATTATTCCTTTGCAGTGGTTCTTTGACCACTTCTTCATGCATCAAAGCTCTTCTCATTACTAATGAATGGCATTATCTGATTTCCCAACTAAACTAGGGGATCCAATAGGTTCTTCCTCCACATAGTTTGTTCTTTCGATATTCTTAGTCCTCTTGCCAGTACTTCCCTGATGGCATTCAAATGCTCTATGTCCTTCACTTCCACACTTGAAACAAATTCCTCTAAATGGTCCCTTCTTAGATCTTCCTTCATCTCTCCTATATCCATCATTACGATAGGAATTATGACCTCCTATGTCATTGTAGTAGAAATTTATTTCCTCTCTTCCTTAGTGGTATGAATTATTGTCCTCTTCACTGCAGTAGGGTTTTCTTTCCTTGTTTTGATCCGCATATGGTCTTCTTCATTAGATTGTGATCCACTTCTCTAGAATCTTCTTCTTGCACTTCTCTATCTTTTTTCGAACTTCTTGTTCAACTTTTATTCTACCTTGAGCATAAATTGGTATGCTTATTAAACTATTTTCATCTTCAACAGACTCAATTCTTCTTAGATTTTTTTTCTTAGTCCATTGATGTACCAAAGAACCTTCTCCTTGCTTGCTTCACTATGTCCAAATCTAATGATCACCTTGTAGAATTCTTCAATATATTCCTTCACAGATCTCTTCTTTTGCCTTAATTTCTACAATCTTTTCAATAATTCAAGCTCATAATCAATAGGTACAAATTGATTCTTCAACTTTGTCACCATCCTATCCCACTTTGTGATTTTCTCCTTTCCCTTTCTATTCCTATCCAATTGAACTTATTTCCACCAGATAGTAGCATGTCCCTTTAACTTTTTTTTCAAATCTCACTCTTTTCAGATCTTCAATTTCTTCATACTCAAATTATTCCTCCATACCATTGATCTAATCAATGAATTCCTTCGGGTTTAAATTTGTTGTGTAATTTCAAATTTCAATTATAGGTCTCTTACCAATCTTAGAAATAGATGTTAACATCTTTACCTAATTTGAATCTTCTTCTTCTTCTTCTTCTTCTAGGTTTTCTTCATTTTTATTTGCAGCATGATCTAATTCATCATCACTTTCGGCCTCTGTTGCAAGTATGGATGTGTTTGGTAGTGTTTTCATTGATGTCAACATGGTTCAAAGTGATTGCAGGTGGTACATTTATAGTTGAGATACTGTAGAAGTGTTGAGAGTACATGGAGCTATATTTATGAAGTTGCAGTTGTGTTGATGCCAAGTGCTTTTGAGAAAATTAAGAAATAATGAAGCTAGTGTTGAGTGTGTGTTCTGAGTGTTCTCTAGTATTGTGCTTTGCATTTATTCTATATTGATCCTATGCCTATGTAGATCTGTGGTAATGCTCATGAGCTTCAATGGATAATATATCCCAAGTTTTATCTTTTGGGTCAATGGAGAATGAAAGATGTGTGAACCGGTGTGTGAATCGGTTTGATAGAACTATTTGTCTATGGACTGGGAGAGATGTTTTTTCTCCACAGTCTTCTGGTGGTTCATTTCAGATATTGTGGATCTGGAAGAAGGTTAATCTTGATGTTTCTCATGTTCTGGAAAATGTGCTTGTAGTTTGGTGCTCCGGAAGACTTGTTCTAGAGCTATGATGTGTTTCTACTCGGTCTAGATGGATTGTTGAAGAGTGTTTTATGCATGAAGTTTGTTGTAGTTATTGCATATGTTCTTGAAGGTTTCTAAGAAGTGTTCCAATGTCTGGTGAAGCATGTTGGGTGATCCACATGTGATCATCTTGTTGTGGATACGCGTACTTCAAAGTTCTTGGGTGTTTTCATTAGGTTTGATCGACTTGGTGTCTACACGTTACATAAAGATTTGCATCGGATTAAGAAAGCATGTGATTGATCCAAGATGTTGTTTGGGTCCTAATTAAATATGTAATTGGTCCTCTCTCATTCTTATCCACCGTAGGAATGTTAAGTAGCCGACCCAATTTGAATTTTTAAAATGAAGAATATATAGCCGACCTTAGAGAAAGTTTCTAAGGTTGAAGGTGGTATAAAAGCAAGTCAAGATGTTGTGAATTGTATGGAAAGCAAGTGAAATGTGTGAACAAGTGCAAAAATCAGAGTGTGTAAGAGTGAATCAAGGCAACAGTACTTTGATTTGTTAGATTCTTGGAAGCAGTGAGCTGATGGTGTTTGCAATCCTTTGATCAAGCTACGAATGTGTGGAACCTATTGTGATGGATTTTATATTGTATTTCTTTATCTGTAGGTAGTGAGCCTCCTTTTGGAAAGTGAGTCCTATCTGTAGGCAGTGAGCCTTTGTATCTAGGAAGTGAGCCCTCTAGCAGTGAGCCTTTGTATCCGGTATTACATTTTTACTATATTGTGAGTTAATCCTCATAATGGTTTTTCCCTCGTTGGGTTTTCCATGTAAATATGGGGTCTTTGGTGTTTGCTTTCTATTATTTACATTTCATGTTTATATTTAATAATAGATTAAGTTAAAGTGGAATTGATTAAGGTTAGAAGTAAATTAATTTGGTGCAACTGATTCACCCTCCTCTCAGTTGTCTTGTGCATTTCAACAATTGGTATCAGAACTTTGGTTCCTCAAATAAAAGCTTAACCACTTGAGGTAGATTAGATGGAGCACAAGTTGCAAATCCCTATTTTTGATGGAGCTAACTACAGTGATTGGAAGGAGCAGATGAGAGGTTACCTAATCTCTCTTGGTTTCAAGACTTGGAAAGTTGTTGAGACAGTATGTTGAATCGGCTAGTGTTCCTTCTTCTGCAGATGAGATTTCTACCTATGAGGAGAATGAAAAAGAAGGGTATGCTATCTTTAGTGCCTTATCTAGAATTGAACGAACACAATTTATCTCTTTAGGCACTACTTATGAAGTATGGGAAAAGTTGAAATACATCTATGAAGGAAATGATTGAGTAAAATTATCAAGGAAGTTGATAACAAAGCACATATTTGAAAACTTGAAAATGGAAGAAGGTGGAGACAATGCAAGCTACTATTAGAGAGTTGAACTTACAACAAATGAAATCAAAAATCAAGGTGGTACCATGGCAGATGAAGATGTAATAGAGAAAATATTGATGACCCTACATGAGTGTTATAGTGACAAGGTCTCTTCTATTGAAGAATCATATGATTCAAAGAAATTTACTAAAGAGAAACTATTTGGCACCTTGACTGCATTTGAGATGGGGAAGTTTGGAAGAGAAAAGGAGAAAGCTTAAATAACCTTTAAAGCAATTAAGGTAGGAGATGACTCAGATAGTGATGGTTCAGAAGAGTTGGAAGAAAAATTTACAAGGTAGTTGAAGAAAGGTACTAGAATGTACAAAGGTGTATGAGCGTGAATTTGCACCCCTAATGCAAATTCCCCTTTCACCCCTTTACACTTTAGAAAACTGAAAGTGAAGGTTTAATTCTGCTTAAGCCCATTGCTTGCATTCCACTTGGTGCCTTGTTTTTGTGTTAGTGGGGGAATTTCTGTCGGGGATGCCCACATGACGTGTAGACATTCACACAGTGCGCTTACGTCCCTGGTAGATTCCTATGGCTAGAGACTATAGAGGCGTTACATTTTTGACTAGAAGTCGAAGAGTAATGTTCCTCTTTGGCTGGCCGACCCAAATATGGCCGTTTTTCACCTTCTCCTTCATATTCTCACTCCATTCTTCCATTCTCAAGTTTGGAACAAGTTGGCACACTCTCTCCATGCTTTGAGAATTCACTTCAAAGATTTGTAGCACCAATTTTCACTCCATTGCAGCAATCTACCACTCCATCACTTTGATAGTGCGAGCGCAGGACTAACACCATGACAGTAGAGGCTCGAGCTCCTCTCATTCACTCCTCCACAAGCCTTGAGTGCTTTGGATGGAGGTGGTAAGCTCCTCTCATCTCCACTATCATATTCGGTTGAGTAAGTACATTCTATTTTGTAGCGTTTCTTGCATACATAGCTTGTATTTCCCTTCTTTATTGTTATTTCTATCATTGCAAACTTGGCTGTCTGTGGAGGTGGAAACACCAAGATGGGTGTCTGACTGATGCAGTCCCCTAAATAGCCCCAACATTCCCCCTTTTTTCTATGTGCAAGTGGAGAGATCTCAGAGCAAGATGGTGAGAGGTCTATTTTATGAAATCATCTTCATCACCCTTGCGGTAACATATTTCCTTTATTACATCAATCTGTACTTTTCATATTTCCTAATATTATTCGATCACTCTAGGAACTGGTAAACTAGGTTGTTAGTCCTTCCTTAGAGAAAAACCTTGTCTCTCTAGTTTCATAGCCGTACAGATGTCAGCGTACATGTGAGACACCAGCGCACCGTGTTGTTGTCCCAAAACCGTGCTTCTATCCTTGGACAAAGAGCTACTTGAGACATAGATTTGACTCTAGAAAATGAATCTCCTAGTCTCCCTTTGATTCCTAGGATTGTAGAGTGATCGAAGGATGCATAATCCTCATCATTCTCATCCCTTCTATCCTAACCTTCCTTTGAACTGAGGTAAGTTAGGACAACCTTTCCGCTCTTGGCCTTTCGTGACCTGGGACCTTGCAGTGGGTGGTCCCCCTCTCTTACAAAAGGTATGTTACCTTTTAAATGTTTTAGTTGTGGAAATATTGGTCACTATGACTCAAGATGTCCAAATAGAGATACACACAAGAAAAACATAGATAATAATAATAATTATAAGGATGTGAAAGGGAATTTGGTCTGGAGAACAGGAAGGATGAGATGGAAGGTACTCTGGTTACTGCCTTTCATGCTAGATAGGAGGAAGACTATTGGGTAATTGACAATGGATGTTAAAATCATATGATTGAAGACAAGAGTAATTTCACTAAACTTGAAAATTATGATGGAGGATTAGTTATGTTTGGAGATGATTTTGGTGCTAAGATTATTGGAAAAGGAACAATTAGTCTTGATGGAAAACATAGTATTGATGATGTCTATTATGTTAAGGGATTAAGGCATAATATTTTGAGTGTTGGGAAAATGTGTAGCAAAGGATTTAAGCTTGCGTTTCAAGATAACACTTGTGAGATCAGAAAAGGGTCTGGAACTATGGTAGCAGTAGGAACAAGAACTCGTGGAGATATTTATCAACTTAAGAGTGGTGAAGTCCAGTGCTTTGTTTCTCAGATTAATGAAAGTTGGAAATGGCACCAGAGGATGGGACATGTAAACTTTGACAATCTAATCAGGATTAGTTCAAGAGAAGTTGTTAGAGATTTTCCTAGAATCACAAAGCCTACCAATTTTGTTTGCAGAAGTTGTGAGTTATGAAAACAAACAAGATGTAGTTTCAAAGGAAATGAATAATCATCTATCGGAATTCTAGAATTGATTCATACAGACCTCTGTGGTCCTACAGGAATAGGAAGCGGTAATGGTGGCAGGAATTTTATGCTTTTGATTGATGATTACTCTAGGATGACATGAGTTAATTTTCTTAGAGAGAAATCTCAAGATCTAGATAGATTCAAAGTATTCAAAGCAAGAGTAGATAATGAAGTAAACCTGTGAATCAAATGTTTAAGGTCTGATAGAGGTGGAGAATTCACTTTTGGTGAGTTTAATGTATTTTGTGAAGAGCATGGTATAAAGAGACATTATTCTGTCCCTAGAACCCCTCAACAGAATGGAGTTGTGGAAAGGAAGAACTGAACTGTTCAAGAGGCTGCTAGAACTATGATGAAAGAAGAAAATAATCTTGATGTGTATTGGAGAGAAGCAATTCACACTGCTATTTATATTCTTAACAGAGTTCAAATCAGAGGTAACAAGACAAAGAATCCTTATTAGCTATGGACTGGTAAGAATCCTACTGTTAAGTAATTTAAGGTGTTTAGAAGAAGATGTTACATTAAAAAAAGATGATGAGAATCTTGGAAAGTTTGATGCAAGATTTGATGAAGATATTTTTCTTGGATATTCAACTAACAACAAAGCATATAGATGCTTCAATAAATCACTAAGGAAAATAGTTGAAAGTGAAAATATAAAAGTTGATGAAGCTATGCATAGAATAGTTGAAATAAATGAAGTTGAACCAGATGATCCTATCTGCAAACAAGTACAAGAAGAGGAAAAGGAAGAACAAAGTGATGAAGAGGAAATTTCAGAACCTACTCCTAAGAGTCCTAAATATGTTTAGAAGAATCATCCAGAGGAACAACTAATTGGAGACGTAAGTGAAGGTGTAAAGATAAGAAGCAAAGTGGTTGAGGTAAATCTGTGTTTAATTTCTAAGATAGAACCTAAGATTGTGAGTGAGGCATGCAAATATGAAATTTGGGTTGGAGCAATGAAAGAGGAATTGCAACAGATAGAGAAGAATCGGACATGGGAATTGGTTCGTAGAACAACGAACAAAAATGTGATTGGTTCAAAATGGGTATTCAAAACTAAGTTGAATGAGGATGGTGAAGTGATAAGATATAAAGAAAGACTTGTATGCAAAGGTTATTCAAAAGTTGAAGGAATAGATTTTGAAGAGACTTTTGCCTCAGTGGAAAGAAGGGAGGCCATTTGGACGTTCTTGGCATTTTCTGCTCATAAAGACTTCAAAGTGTACCAGATGGATGTCAAGTCTACTTTCCTGAATGGAGAATTGGAAGAAGAAGTGTACATGGAACAAGCAAAAGGATTTCAGTTATCAGATAAACCAGACATGGTCTGCAAATTGAAAAAGGCATTATATGAACTTAAATAGGCTCCCAGAGCATGGTATGAAAGGTTGGACATATATTTGACACAAAAAGGATTCAAAAAAGGCTCTGATGACAAAAATCTCTATTTCAAAGTTGAAGGTAAAAGAATGATGATAGTTGTGGTGTATGTTGATGATATTATCTTTGGTGGAAATGAAGGAATGTGCAAGAAATTTGTAGAGGAGATGCAAAAAGAGTTTGAAATGTCTATGATTGGTGAGTTGAATTTCTTCCTTGGAATACAAGTGAGTCAAACTAATAACGGGATATTCATTTCACAATCTAAGTATGTTAAAGAATTATTGAAGAAGTTTGGAATGGATGATTCCAAACCGGTCTGTACTCCTATGGTAATCGGATGCAAACTAAGTAAGGATGATGAATCTTCTAAAGTTGATCAAAGCATGTACAGATCTATGATTGGTGGATTGATGCATCTTACTACTACTAGACTGGATATCATGCATGCAGTATGTTTGGTTGCGATATTTCAAGAAGAACCTAAGGAGACACATGTTACGGCTGTGAAGAGGATATTCAGATATTTAAAGGGAACTCTAGATCATGGTCTATGGTATCCTAAGGATATTGATTTCACCTTGAATGCCTACATTGATGCAGATTGGGTTGGTTGTGTAAGAAATAGGATTTAGTTTCTTTGTCCACTGTGGAAGCTAAGTATATTATAGCAAAATCCTGCTGTACACAGGTACTTTGGATGAAGCAAATATTAAAGGATATAGGTGTGATATGTGATGAACCTATCCCTATATTTTATGATAATAAAAGTGCATTAAACATTTCAAAGAATCCGGCGATGCATTCTAGGACAAAGCATATATCTATCAGGTATCATTTCTTGAGGGAGAAGGTGTTGCAAAATGAAGTCAGGCTTGAATATGTATCTACTAAGGAACATCTTGCTTACATATTCACTAAGGCCCTTCTGAAGGATACTTTTGAGTATATTAGAGGGAAGTTAGGGGTTACTGCCCTTCCTTCCTTAAACTAGGTGCACATGGAGGTGCATAAGTCCAGTGGATCTACAGATTCTTCATTTGTTTGGACTGATGATTGTGGTCTACTCCTCAGGGAGAGTAGAGAGTTTTATTCTTGCAGTATGAGATGTGGGTGCACTCCTAAGGGGGAGTGATCCGAGCTTTATAGGGTAGGAGTTTCATGCAAAATTTTCCTTTTCCATTGATGTCAAAGGGGGAGAGAGTCATGCGAAAAGTTGAAAGGGGGAGAGAAGAAGAAGCAGGAGAGTATGTATGATGTCTTTGATGGTGTTTCACATCATGTGTTACCATCAATGAAAAAGGGGGAGATTGTTGCAAGTATAGATGTGTTTGGTGGTGTTGTCATTAATGTTATCATTGATGTCAACATGGTTCAGAGTGATTGTAGGTGGTACATGTATAGTTGTGATACTGTAGAAGTGTTGAGAGTACATGGAGCTATATTTATGAAGTTGCAATTATGTCGATTCCAAGTTCTTTTGAGAAAATTAAGAAATAATGAAGGTAGTGTTGAGTGTGTGTTATGAGTGTGCTCCATTATTGTGCTCTACATTTCTTCTATGTTTATCCTATGCCTGCGCAGATCTATGGTAACATTCATGAGCTTCAATGGATAATATATCCTAATTTTTAGCTTCTGGGTTGATGGAGAAGGAAAGATGTGTTCACCGGTGTGTGAACTGGTTTGACAGAACTATTTGTCTGTGGATTGGGAGAGATTTTTTTTCTCTACAATCTTTTGGTGGTTCTTTTAAGATCCTGCATATTTGGAAGAAGGTTAATCCTGATGTTTCCTATGTTTTGGAAAATGTGCTTGTAGTTTGGTGCTTTGGAAGGCTCGTTCCAGAGCTATGGTGTGTTTCTTCTCAGTCCGGATGGACTGTTGAAGTGTTTTGTGCATGAAGTTTGTTGTAGTTGTTGTATATGTTCCTAAATATTTCCAAGAAGTGTTCCAATGTCTCGTGAAGTGTGTTGGGTGATCCACGTATGATCATATTTCTGTAGATGTGCGTACTTCAAAGTTCTTGGGTGTTTTCATTAGGTAGGTCGACCTGGTGTTTGCACATTACATAAAGATTTGCATTAGATTAAGGAAGTGTGTGATTGATCCAAGATGTTGTTTGGGTCCTAATTAAATATGTAAATGGTCCTCTCTCATTCTTATCCACCATGGGAATGTTGAGTAGCTGACCCAATTTGAATTTTTAAAATGAATAATGTATAACCGACCTTGGAGAAAGTTTCTAAGGTTGAAGATGGTATAAAATCAAGTCAAGATGTTGCAAATTTTATGACAAGAAAGTGAAGTGTGCGAACAAGTGCAAAAAATACAGTGTGTAAGAGCGAATCAAGGCAATAGTACTTTGATGTGTTAGATTCCTGAAAGTAGTGAGTTGATAGCGTCTGCAATCCTTTGATCAAGTTGCGAATGTGTGGAACCTATTGTGGTGGATTTTCTATTATATTTCTTTATAGGTAGGCAGTGAGACTTTGTATCTAGGAAGTGAGCCCTCTGGTAGTGAGCCTTTGTATCTGGTATTGTATTTATACTATATTGTGAGTTTATCCTCACCGTGGTTTTTTCCTCATTCAGTTTTCCATGTAAATCTGGTATCTCTGGTGTTTGCTTTTTTTAATTTTCATTCCATGTTTCCACTTAATAACAAATTAATTTAAAGTGGAATTGATTAAGGTTAGAAGTAAAGTAATTTGGTGAAACTGATTCACACCCTCTTAGTTGTCTTGTGCATTTCAACAACCTCATCTCTAGGGTTAAGTACTGTCCTTCTATCCTCTTCTACAACATCCAACTAGACTCTCATTTCTCTCATCATATCCAATATTTCATCCATTTATCCAATGAAATTTTACATAATAGGTGCTCTTCTTTTTGGCATCGCTTCCCCTTGGATTTGATGCAACTGCCTTAATTTGATGATCTAGCTACAAGGTCTCAACTACCTCACAGTCGGCGTTCGATTGAAAACACTTACATGATGCCTCAATTCAATGATCTATTCACCACAAGGAATTCCTTCTCTCCTAAAGGATTCAAAAACTCACTTTGATACCACTTGGTGTAGTCATAGATGGAGGTTCCAAAAAGGAATATCCAACCATGCAACCTAGAGTTCAACATAGCAAAAATAACAAGAAATTTTTAGCAAACATGAATTATCATCGATTCAATATCTTGCAATCTTACATGCATCATATGTCATATATGAAAAATGACTAGGGCTCACAGGCCTACCACAAGGGCATTCAAGATATTACAATTGACACGAGGCCTTATTCTAGTCTAAAAACCTAGATAGCTTGAATTATTTTCTTCTTCTATCTACTAACTACCTAAATTGATTTTCAATGGATTATAAATGATCTTAAATATGAATATCCAACTTCAATTATAATTCACGTCAACCTCAAGGGCTTACAACTCCAATACAAGATCAAATGTGTAAGTCAACCAAGAACATGAAAAGATAGCTAATCGGGAAAAGGAATGTATTGTGGATCTCCAAGAAAGTTACCCTAGACCCAAAATTCTTTGAATGGTGTTTTATTAGGCTCCACATGTTCTAGAAAAGGTTCGCACAACAAATCTGAGCTAGATAGGCCTTGAATGCTTTGACAGAGAATTGATAGTGAAATTTTGAGAGTGATAACTTTCTACAAATGAATGAAAATCACCTTAAATTTGGATATGTTGAAGATGGCCTCATGTAGAACCAATATCCTACTTTAGGAGCTGGGAAATGATAATGTGGTAAAACATGAAAGAAACTATTGAGACAACTACAAACTGAATTGAAAGAAAATACATATTTTTGGTTGATATAGGATTTCTTTACAACCAGGGATGATCTTGCATCATATAGTTTTGGGGAGGGAGAGGGGAGGGAGACTTGATTTTTCCTTGAATTTGAGATTATCCAAAAGCTTGAGTGCAACTAGCCATTGTAGGAACTATTACCTAATTGTGCTTTTCAACCCAATCAGGTTAGGCTGGGACAACTCAATTTATCTAATGTTTTCTACTTTGCAGAAGGAGAAAGGTACACAAAAGATTATGATAAAGTTACTCATAATCATGTAAATAGTGCCATAAAATGAATTTTCAGTTATCATTATGCAATTCCTTTATAGAAAGGAGGAATAGTACACAAATTTTTGCATAAAGTAGCTATTTAAATTCATTATAAGAAAAATGATTATAAGTTTCCTACACAAGCCATGGGAATAACTGAATAGGATGCAATAAAAGATAAATTGTACATCTAAAAGTAAAAGAACACATGTAAGAGAAAAGGGATACGTTATTTCCTAAATGACGAACCGCATTGTTGATGAGCTACATATTCAACTCCTTTTTTGATAGCTCCAGAGGTGTCTGCAAGGGACAAATAAAATGATGTTAGAGCTCATGATTCCATTTCTCTTTTATGGAAAACCAATAGATATACAACCCGTCTCTTATAAATCATCAGTTCAAAGAGTTGAAGGTGTCTCAAGATCAGATACATAGATATCATGAAGATCCAAGAAAATTAAAGATCATCTAATATCATGAGAAGCTCTGGGCTTCTTACTTTTCTTAACTTTTTTGTTGACTGTGTAGGTACAAGTATAATTTTATCATACAAATCAACAAAGAAGTCCTAGCATGAGACCCTTATGAAGAACAATGATTGTCATAAACATGGTAAATTCAATAGGAGCAGACCTCAAGAGAATTTTATGATAGTCATCTGATGGACAAACATAATAGACAAACATCACATTGCGCATCATGATTAAGCATATTTGGAAGCAAGTCTTAGAAAATTTAAAGAAGCACAAACAGTTGAATGTCAAGAGGATAGCCTATGATGATAAAGAAAAAAATTTGAAGGTTGAATAGTCGACCATGCTAGAAAATGGTAGAAAGACAATGATCATAGTCATTAAGCATGCAAATGAAGGGACAATCTATCATAAAGAGGAATAGTCAAACCTTGAGGAGTAGGGGCAACAAGTTCATGAAATGAAGGGATAACATGCAAAAAATGAAAGAATAAAGGCATGAATGCGTTTTGAAGTCACCATTTCAAATCAGCAAGAGAATTCCTTTATTTATTTTGTAGAGGGATTCCAATGATAAAGGTAAATGGAACAACATACAAGAAGTCCATTTACAAAGTTGTGAGAGGCATCTTACTAACCATAGTTCTTATCTCAAAAGATCAAGTTGATCTCTGTGCAAGAACATTTTAGAGAAAATATAGCTTAAATTTTTGAGTGGCATATCAAAGGGTGGGACAGTCATACATTTATGGAGGCCACAAGTAACTGGAAAGCATGTCTTAAAAGAGAAAATTGAAGTCACAAAGAAAGATAGTCATTAGGGAAATATTTGACAGTGTGTATGAGACTAGACTCACTTAGTTTTGTTTCTTTTGAATAATGGAGAGTTCACAGTGGTGGCTTGAAGACAAATATATGATTGTCATCACAGGACAACCACATTACAATGTAAAAATTAAGCCAAATGGGGTGGAGATAATCATGAGCAGTTGACCGGCTGAATTTATTCCATTTGTGGATATTAAAGTAGAAAATCAAGGTGCATAAGTGGTTAAACCTGTGCATAAAATGATATAAGGGGCAGTCACTTCAGTCCAAAGGAACAAAGGCATAGTCATGTGTCAAAACAAGGCAGGTAGATTATTTGACAAAATGATCCAACAAAGAGAGGTAAGAGCCTATCATAAGTATATACAATGAGGTGTTGAGTGTAGAAATTTTCATATACCTAGGTGGTTATCATTGTTAGGAAGAGGATGCCATTTAATTGCAATCCTAAACATATTTTATGTATCTCCTAAGTCATTGGAAAGTGTTCCCCAACACTAGGATTATAAAGAGATTAAATTCAAATGAAATGAACATGTAAATTGACATTTGTTATTATTCCTAAATAATAGGAACATGTAGGGGCATCCAAGAAGAGTTCCTAAATAATAGGAGCACATGGGGTGCCCACATGGAAGGTGGAACCCACCTTGTTTCAGTTAACTGTTTGGAGGATTGATAGTACTTTAGTAAATACATGTTTAGATCCTACACAGTAGGGATTGACATTTACAAGAGTGGAGTGACACTATCAGTTCAGTATCAGTTTAGTTTAGTTTAGTTTAGTTCAGTTATGGTTCAGTTATCTTTAGTTGCATGTAGTTATTTTGAGTTGCATGCTAGTTGACTTGAGTTGCATGCTAGTTGACTTGAGTTACATGTAGTTATTTTGAGTTGCATGTTATTTGACTTGAGTTGCATGTTAGTTGAATTGAGTTGCATGACTAATGACTTCAGTTGCATGACAAATACAGGTGGATACTTTCAATTAAGTGGGGATGATCAATCATGCATGATGTTTACATAAATTGATGGATAAATATGTTTCAGTTAACTAAGATTGACTTGGACCCACCTTGGGCACCCAAGTTGGCATCTTTGAGTTAACACCTTTTACAAGAGAAGATATTTACAAGGCTTAGTCAAGTGGGCCCATTCTTGGGCACCAACTTTGAGGTGATGCTTGCAAGATATTTTCTTGGTCAACGATCAGTTAAGTGTTCAGTTTGGGGTGCCTAAATTGAGGAGAATTTGGTTTTGAATTTATGTTACAGTGTGGAACTCTACTTGCACAATCTAGGCATGGTTTTTTGTGAGGAGCTTTATGCTCTTGTATTTGATAACTCTTATGAGTTTACATACTCATTAATTGTCCATTTTATTGCAGAAATTGCATCAAATTTTGCAGCAGGTTAGTAGGTTGAGCTTGTGCATGTGTGAGGGTTTGAAGCATGGCATGGGATGTGTGGATTCATTCTTGGTCACATGAAATGCATGAATATCTTGTGCTCTAGAAAGGGAATGAGAGTTTATTGTAGGTTGTGAAGAAGGATTGTTGAAGGCAAAGGAAGCATATCAATCAAGGATTGATAAAATATTATTGTATTCTTGTTCAAATGTTAAATAATACAAGCACTATTGATTCTGGTGGAGTTTTTTCCCGAAAGGGTTTCTCCACGTATATGTTGTGTCACTTCTATCTTTTGTATACATTCTTCTACAATCTTTTGTCTATTTCTACAAATGATAAAATTGATATAAATAGAATAATCATACACAAAGAATTGATCTAAACAGATTAATCTTTCACAAATAATTTTGACAAAGAAAACTTAATTAAATCTAAAGTCACATAGGTTTACAAATTTTAAGCTACAATATTATCTCCAGTTTTCAACAATCACAACCTCAGAAATAGGTAGTAGTCTAATACATAGTCTAGGGGGGAAAGTATCTAGTTATGGAGGACAATCATTTTATTGATATGCTATTAACTTTATATAGTTGTATCTTTAAATATAGTGAATGGCCATTGATACATGTAATTCGAGGGTAACAAATGTGTTGAGAAGAAATAATGAATATTAAAAGAGTGAATGGCCATCCTGACTGTATGATAGTGAATTGTTCATAACTGTTCAAGAATAATAGTGGCAGTCATAAGTGCTTGCAAATATGGCTGGAACCACAAGGAGGATAGCAAAACATTGGCTATTAGAAGGCTCTCGAGATGGTGTTGATAACATGAGGCCATTTCTTTCTTAGCGAAAGAAGCATTTTCTGGTCTTTAAGAAAATATATACATAACAATGATCTAAATAATGATAATAGAAGAAGGAAACCATGGTGGGTTCAACAAAAGATAGAGAAACCATGCACAAAGTATTACAGTCCATAGGAATACCAAGGGAAATAATAGTTTTCATCATTTTTCTATCACAACTAGAGCATAAGTAATTTTTTCTTTCATATATATGAAAAAGAATCTCAGCATTTTGTTCAAGAGAGTGGCTTACTAGCAAACTGTCCCAGTTAAACCATTGCAGAGGATTCTTAGTTCTTTCAAACCCTTGGTGATGATAGCATGTCTATAGGAGAAAATGAACGCAAAATGAGTCGTGGGTAGTGTTAGAAGCTCTTTTGAGTTTCTCAAGAAAACCCTAATCTTGGTTGACCCAAGTGTTTATTTTTCACTTTTATTTCATAAAGTGCATGAATATTAATACTTAGGCCTTGATATTTTTCTAGTGAGAGGTGTGGAGTCCACGGGAGTCATAAGGAGATAGGACAAAACAATGGATTAAATATACCCCTTGTATTTTTGCACGAGGTTAAGACAAAAATAAGAATGCAAACGAATATTAAAAAGGCGATATTATACAAATTACTTTAATATTTTTCATCTAATGCAATAATAAATAATCACATAACACTTGTTAAAGTAAATCATAACTGATTATCTATAATATTTGTTCAAATAGTTTATTCTTATCCCAAAATCATGCAAAATAAGAAGGGGGAGTGGAACTCAAGTACAGGCTCATGCAGGGAGAGATATTTTGAGTTCTATCTTTGACTTCAAGTCAAACTAAAGTGGTTTTGGAGTTCTCTTTGGTCAAACAACTTGAGAGGGGGAGTTTGGAGCTAAATTAGTTCAAATTAGAGCAGTTATGAGCCCCCTTTTCTAGACTTTTCTATTTTTCTCATGAGATGGATATTTTGGAGTGCAGTTGACTCCTCTTGGCACTTTAAGACTAATTTTATATTATAAGAGGGAAAACTTATGCTTTTTCCTCGGTTCTTGTTTTTCATTCTCTCTTGCACATTGTAGAGAGACTTAGAGTTTTTTAGCTCAGTTTATTTTCATGTAGCAACAACTTTTGCTTTGAAATCAATATATAAAAGAGTTATTGGTCCTATTTGGAGCTTTCATTTTGCATTGTGGATGTATGTTCTTGCAAATTTTCATTGTGATTCATGTGAATCCTTTGTTTTCTTCCTCATCTAACCAATGCATTTTGAATGTTTGTCATATTAAATCAAGTCATATGCTGTGTCAAACCAATTTTGAGCAAAACTTGATGTGTAAAATCATTTTACCTTCAAAACAAAACCGAAAAATTGAAACCATCATGTGAAACACTTATGATTTTATGCAAAATATGAATTGTGAACATCATAACCAACAAATTTTAATTCAAAGTTATAAGTAAGGGCTTTAGTTTTTTTCATTTCAAATCATTGGTGTATCACCTCCTAGAGTTAAATTTACATTTCAGAGCATCTTTCTATCCCTTTTCCAATCAGATCCATTATTTTTCCTAGGAGATTCAAAGGGGAACCAACCCATAATCTAGAGGTCCATCCTCATAATAGGCCACCCACAACCTGAGTTTGATCCCATGTTGCACAAGATTGCTGAGTTTCAAACTTAGATAAAGGATTTGACAACAGTTTTTGGCACACCCGATGGGACTCATTGGACTATTTAAGTCCAAGGTTTGCTCATATCTCACTGATATTTGGTGTTTATGTCAGTGATATCAACCTTTGGAGACAAGAAAACAACACATCTGGCGACTCTGAATGACATTTCTACTGGTTTCAATATGATCAAGTGTTGGCTTATTTTAGAAAATTTTGAATTTTGCTTGTTTTCCAGCTTTTGAATGAATAAGAATGTGTATGTTTCATAGGAATATGTCATATCATCCATTATATCATGAAAATGTTGCTAATCCACCCTCTTATTAGCCATATCAAATCAACCATGCTGCTGGTTTTAGTCTAAATTCCATGACTTTTCAAGAAAAATAGCATGCTTAAAATGAATAGCACCCACCCACCTCTTCTCAACCTCCATATCAACCTATATATGCTCAAAATTATCCCCAAGAAGCCCATTTTATTTCTAACCAACATGGCTATTCTCCCAATCAAACTCCAAACATTGAAGACATGAGCTTTGGGGATATAAGGTCGCACTTTGAGAGGCAGTTGAGTGAGGTTGGAGGAAATCAAAGGTATGAAGGAGATCAAGAATATAATTTGTAGCAGGAAGTGTTGGTTTACTTAGATTATCAATACCAACAAGAAGTGGAGATACAAAGAAGGTAGTATGAAGAGTATCTTGCAAGCGAGCTTGCTACTAAAGAAAAACAAATGAAAAAGAAAGAGGAAGATCTCACAAGGACGTTTACTACGTTGGTTGACTGGGTACAAAGGTTTGAGGCCCAATAAAAAGAAGATCAACCTGCAAAAGAGGAGCTTCCCAAATATGAAATTCCCAGTTTTAGGCAAGGTAAACCTCTTAAGTCTTCTAATCAATCTCTTGAACTTGAAATTCCAAGTTTTAGAAGCATTCAACCTGTGCAAGATCTAGAAACTAATCAAGAGTATCTTAATACACCTCAAGAGTATCCATCTCCATAATTTATACAACCTCAAGAAGGTCAAAAAAAATTCAATAATCAAACTTCTTCTCCTATCATAATTCACCTTTGTAAAGATAGACCCATTGTTTATTGAAGCAACTGGTTTACTGAGAAGAAAAAAGAGGTGTTTGAAGAGGAAAAGGCAATTTTTTTTTCTATTGATATGCTTGCATATGATGAACAAGAGGAAAAACTGGACTTGCAATAAGAGGTGGATGAGTATGATCAAGCAAGGTAGCTGGTTGAAGAGCTTGAGAAAGGTAATTAAAAGTATGATTTCATGTTCTTATTTGATGAAATCCCTTCTTTCATTGAGCAAGATGAAGAAAGTATGAAAAATTCAAAATCATGACAAGTTTTGGAGCAGCTGAAAGAAGAGGAAAAGCATGAAAAAAGGCTAGTTCAGGAGGTAAAAAACACTCCTCTTTTATCAAAATCCTAATAGGAATGTGATGAAGATTCATTTTGGAATGATCTTGAAGTTTTTGTTGCAAACTTAGGCAATGCAAAAGAGGTTTCAGTTGATGTGTTTGATGATCTTCCTAGTTTTGTTGATAAAAATGAAAAGAGAATGTATATATTTAAATCAATGCCAAGTTTTGAGAAACAACATGATGAAAATTATTTGGACAAGACGTTGATTCATGAGCAGATTGGTGAAAGAAACCTTGATTTGAATAATCAAGAAATTGAGGCACATGCAAGGATTGTGCAAGATGAGCAAGAGTTAAAGAAAGACATTGCCTTCCAAGGTATGAGTTCTGGTATCTCTTCAGGTTCTCAAGAAAGCAATCACGAAGATATCTTAGAGCATGTTATGAATGAGGAAACTAATGATCAATATGATGAAGATTTATGCACAAACAAAATTGAGGAGTTTTGTTCAAAGCTTGATGCCATGTTTTCAAGTGATTGCAATTAGAAAAATAATGAAACAAAAAATAAACAGCAAGAAGCTAACAAAAAGAATTCAATTTTCATCCTTTCAAGAGGATGTGCCATAAGAGATTTAGCCAATAAGAATACCAAAAAGATACCACAAGTTTTCAGTGCACCCAAAAATTAGTTTGCAATTGTGGAACAAGAAACCCATTCATGCCAAATCAACATGTTTAGCCAGAATCAAAGGGTGAGTGAGTTTGTTTATGTTCTTCAAAGTGTATTGCAGTAGTTTGTGAGGTTGATTTTTCTTCCTTACCTCTTACTAGTAGTTCATAAGCATGCAAAGCATCCTTTGTTGGTTAGAAGGGGGAGTTATTTTACAAAGCCAGTTAATGGATTTGTTTGAGCATCACCTTTGCTGGTTACTATAGGTTAGGGTAGGTTTTCCTTCCAATCAATAAGTGCTGGTTGTACATCTATATCAGTTTAGTTTTCATTTTCCAAGAAGTGTTGTTGCACAGTTTTTTGGCCCTGTTCAGAGCTATTGTAGTTTGATTTCAGTTTTGTTTTGCTTCTATTCAAATTTTAATATCTAAGTTACAGAGGATTTTCTAAGTTGCAAAGGATAGGAATTGAGTCCTATACCCAATGGATGATAAGGCTACTAGTCTAAGATGCTTAGCAAGAAAAAATATAATAGAGGTCGCCAAAAATGTTACCTAATTATGCTTTTTAGCTCAATTAGGTTACGCTGGGACAACTTAGTTTATTTGATGTTTTCTACTTTTTAGAAGGAGAAAGGTACATAATTTTTTGCTAAAGTTACTCATAATCATGCAAATAGTGCCATAAAATGAATTTTCAGTTTTCATTATGCAATTGCTTTATAGAAAGGAGGAATAGTACACAATTTTTTTCTTAAAGTAGCTGTTTAAATTCATTACAAGAAATTTGCTTATAAGTTTCCCACACAAGCCATAGGAATAACTGAATAGGATGCAATAAAAGATAAATTGTACATCTGAAAGTAAAAGAACACATGTAAGAGAAAAAGGGATCCATCAATACCTAAATGACAAACCCCATTGTTGATCATTTGCATCTTTAACTCCTTTGTTGATAACTCCATAGGTGTCTACAAGGGACAAAGAAAATGATGTTAGAGCTCAATATTCCATGTCTCTTATATGTCAAACCAATAGATATACAACTTATCTCTTATTAAGCATCAATTAAGAGAGTTGAAGGTGTCTCAATATTAGATACATAGATATCATGAAGATATAGGAAAAGTAAAGATCATATAATCATCATGAGAAGCTTTGGGCTTCTTACTTTTCTTGAATTTTTGGTTGAATATGTAGGTACATGTATAATTTTATCATACAAATTAGTAGAGAAGTCATAGCATGGGACCCTTATGAAGAAAAATGACTGTCATAAACATGGGAAAAGTCAACAAGGGAAGACCTGAAGTGAATTTTATGACAACCATCTAATGGACATACATCACAAACAAACATCACATTGTGCATCATGATTAAGCATATTTGGAAGTAGGTCTTAGAACCTTCAAAGGAGAATGGACAATTGAATGTCAAGAGGACAGTCTATGATGATAAAGGAGACACTTTGAAGGTTGAATCGTCCACCATGCTAGAAAATGGTAGAAAGACAATGATCATAGTCATTAAGCATGTAAATGAAGGGATAATCTTCCATAAAGAGGAATAGTCAAACCTTGAGGAGTAAGGGCAACAAGTTCATGAAATGAAGGGATAACATGCAAAAAATGAAAGATTAGAGGCATGAATGAGTTGTGAAGTCACCATTTCAAATCACCAAGAGAAGTCCTTTATTTATTTTCTAGAGGGATTCTAATGATAAAGGTAAATGGAACAACATACAAGAAGTCCATTTACAAAGTTGTGAGAGGCATCTTACAAACAACAGTTCTTATCTCAAAAGATCTAGATTGATCTCTATGCAAGAAATTTTTAGAGAAAAGCTAGCTTACATTTTTGAGTGGAAGATCAAAGGGTGGGGAAGTCACACATATATGGAAGCCACAAGCAACCAAAAAGCATGTCTTAAAGAGAAAATTGAAGTCACAAAGAAAGATAGTCATTAAGGAGATATTTGACAGTGTGTATGAGACTAGACTAGCTCAGTTTTGTTGCTTTTAAAGAATGGACAGTTCACAGTGGTGGCTTGAAGACAAATATATGATTGTCATCACAGGACAACCACATTACAAAGTGAAAATTAAGCCAGATGGTCATATGTCAAAACAAGGCAGGCGACTTGTTTGAAAAAATGATCCAACACAGAGATGTCAGAGCTTGTCATAAGTATATACAATGAGGTGTTGAGTGTAGAGATTTTCATATGCCTAGGTGGTTATCACAACCTCAGAAATAGGTAGCAGTCTAATACATAGTCTAGGGGGAAAGCAACTAGTTATGGAGGTAATCATGTCATTGATATGGAATTAAATTTAAATAGTTATATCTTTAAATATAGTGAATGGAAATCGATACATGTAATTAGAGGGTAACAAATGTGTTGAGAAGAAGCAATGAATATTAAAAGATATTGAATGGCCATCCTAACTATATGACAATGAATTATTCATAAATGTTCAAGAATAGTAGTGATAGTCATAAATGGTTTCAAAAGTACAACCATAAGTGAGAAAATATGGCTAGCACCACAACAAGGACAACAAAGCATTAGCTATCTGAAGGCTCTCGAGATGGTGTTGATAACCTAAGGCCATTTCTTTCTTAGCGGAAGAAGCATTTGTGCTCTTTAAGAAACTATATACAAAACAATGATCTAAATAACGATAATAGAAGAAGGAAACCATGGCAGGTTCAAAAAAAGATAGAGAAACCATACAAAAAGTATTACATTCCAAAGGAATACCAAGGGAAATAACATTTTTCATCTTTTTTCTGCCACAACTAGAGCATAAGCAATTTTTTCTTTCATAGATATGAAAAAGAATCTTAGCATTTTGTTCAAGAGAGTGGCTTACCAGCACATTGTCCCAGTTCAACCATTGTAGAGGATTCTCAATTCTTTCAAACCCTTGGTAGTGACAACATGTCTACAAAAGAAAATGAATGCAAAATGAGTCGTGGGTAGTGTTAGAAGATTTTTTTTCTCAAGAAAACCCTAATTTTGGCTGACCCAAGTGTTTATTTTTCACTTTTATTTCATAGTGAATGAATATTAATACTTAGGCCTTGACATTTGCCTAGTGAGAGGTGTGGAGTCCATAGGAGTCATAAGGAGATAAGACAAAACAATGGATTAAATCTACCCCTTGTATGTTTGCAAGAGGTTAAGACAAAAATAAGAATGTGAATAAATATTAAAGGTGATATTATACAAATTACTTTAATATTTGTCATGTAATGCAAGAAATAAAAAATCACATAACACTTATTAAAGTAAATCATAACTGATTGTCTTTAATATTTGTTCAAATAGTTTATTCTTATCCCAAAATCATGCAAAAATAGGAGTGGAACTCAAGTATAGGCTCATGTAGGGAGATATAGTTTGAGTTCTATCTTTGACTTCAAGTCAAACTGAAGTGTTTTTGGAGTTCTCTTTGGTCAAATAGCTCGAGAGAGGGAGTTTGGAGCTTAATTAGCTCTAATTGGAGCAGTTATGATCCCCCTTTTCTAGGATTTTCTGTTTTGCTTGTGAGATGGATATTTTGGAGTGCAGTTGATTGCAGTTGACTCCTCTTGGCACTTTAAGACCAATTTTATATTATAGGAGGGAAAGCTTATGCTTTTTCCTTAGTTCTTTCTTTTCATTCTCTCTTGCACATTGTAGAGAGACTTAGAGTTTTGTAGCTCATTTTATTTTCATGTAACAACTTTTTCTTTGAAAAGAATAAAGAAAAGAGTTATTGGTCCAATTTGGAGCTTTCATTTTGCATTGTGGATGTATGTTCTTGCATATTTTCATTGTGGTTCATGTGAATCCTTTGTTTTCTTCCTTATATAAGAAATGTATTTTGAATGTCTGTCATATTAAATCATGTCATATGCTATTTCAATCCAATTTTGAGCAAAACTTGATGTGTAAACTCCTTTTACCTTCAAAACAAACTTGAAAATTGAAACCATCATGTGAAAAAATTATGATTTTATACAAAATATGAATTATGAACATCATAACCAACAACTTTCAATTCAAAGTTATAATTAAGGGCTTTAGCTTTTTTTCATTTGAAATAATTGGTATATCACCTCCTAGAATTAAATTTACATTTCAGAGCATCTTTCTATCCCTTTTCCAATCAGATCCATTAGTTTTCCTAGGAGATTCAAAGGGGAACCAGCCCATAATCTAGAGGTTCATCCTCATAATAGGTCATCGACAACTTGAGTTTGATCCTATGTTGCACATGATTACTGAGTTTCACACTTAGCTAAAGGGTGCAATCCTTTGTGACAACATGAATATTAGAATCAATTATATGGGCTAGGCTACAAAAAACCTCTAATCCTTGAGCATCAATAATCAATTCCCCATGTTATCTATTATAGGGACCACTATCCTAGCTAGAGATTCAATACTTATAAAGTCTTGAAGTCCTTCTAAATATTTTTCCAATTGTTTTAGTTTATCTTCGAGAACATAGGTAACAACAGTCTCAACATCCATAAAAATGGTTGATTTTAAAGTTGTCATTGGTATTGTACCACTAGGGATAGAGTCCAAATGGGTTGAGTATTGATAATACCTTGCATCAAAGAGTTGGAAGACTTAGGATCCATAGCAGATGTAACAACAATGCAGGATGCCATAAGTCTACAACTACATCTCACTGAAGTATTTGCAATAGGACACCAGGTCATGAAGCTCATGCAAGTTTGAAAATACTAAGTGTACCCAAGATGAACACTAAACAATCAAATAATCACAACAAAACAAGAAGAAACCAACGTCACACAACAAAAAAAACAAAAAAAAAAAAGTGAAAAATTTGTTTCAACCAATAGTAGTAGGACAAAGCTACCCAAGGATGCCTATGTCCTAGATAGGGTATTAGGAATTTTATAGTTTGACTGTGTATGATATTGTTCAAGGTTTCTAGGTTTTTCTACAAACAAGCTTGAAAGTGAATATTTTTCCAGAATTTACTCGATTTATGCCAATGCAAATGTATAACAATGTGTGAATAATAAATGACAATTTTGAATATAATTTTTTGATCTAAAATGTAATAACTAATTGATTCTAAGATGTCAAAATCTGAAAATGATGATTTTGATGCAATTTTAAAATAGAACAATGCAATTTTTTTTCACTTTTTGAGCTATATGAAAGACACCTAAATGAATGCAATTAAGAATTCAAAATCAGAGATCTACAAGCAAACATAGATTAAAGACACAAAGATAGAGAGTTGTGCAAAATTTTGTTGATCCAAGTGTAGTAGGATAGAGGTGCCCAAGGGCATCTATGTCCTTGATAGGGTTTCTATAAACTAAAACTTTGAATATTTGTTAGACTGTCTAAGGGTTCTATTTTTGGGTGCAAATAGGTCTATAAGTGAGTATGTTTCTAGAATTTTCATAATTTAAGAAAATGTGTTTTGAATGCAAATATCTAATAATGTTTAGACAAAAAATGACAATTGTGAATGTAGATCTGACATTAATGACTGAAATAAACCTTGATGCAACCTATTATACAATATAATATGCAATTTTTTGAGTTTTTTCTTTTATGATGCAAAAAATGAAACCCTAAATGAACAATACAAAACAATGTAATGCAAAAGTTAGATCTAAGATGAAGTTTTAGAAGGTATATAATGTTAACAGGTTAGGTTCACCAAAATGAAATATAGAAAAAGGGGAACCCTAGGTTTACTATATAAAACCTATGATTAATTTGTGTGTGTGGCCTTTTTCTAGGGTTTCATTAAGATGAAGATCAACAAGGTGGTTAGATTGAATTTCAACCATGAAGGTGAGCCAATCAGACCTAGATCTGCATCTTTTTGAGCCTTGGAAATGGATTGGGGTTGATTTTCCTTGATTAACCAATTTAGACTATGTGCCCTAATCTGAAAAAAATGCAAGATTCTGATAATTGATAGACTATAATAGGAATGTGCATGAATATATGGGAAGAGAAAAGTGTTGTGTACCTATCTTGAAATTTTGGTGTTAGTCTATATATGAAGAAAGAGGCACCCAAAGGCATCTATTTCCTTGTAGGAGTACTTCTATTTTTTTGTAGTCCTATGATGTCAGATTTGAGACTCTCGTTTCTGCTTGCAAAATTGTTAGATCACTGCCAGATAATTATGTAGGTGAGTTTTCGTGAGTTGACAAGGTGTAGGGATTTGAATGTAATAATGACTAAATTATCTTCACACCTCCTTCAATCCTCTCTAAACTTGCAATCTGCACATTCAAAGAAAGAAGAAATGTTGTGCCATTGAGGGGCTTGCCTTAGTCAAACCCCATGTTAGTGTTTCTACTTCCACAATGGAAATGTCAATTCAATAGAAATGATAAATGATAGGAAGGAATGATGAATCAACAAAGTGTTGCAACTCACCACCCTTCAATGGCTTCCTTGAAGGACTGAAGTAATGCACATCACTTCAAGGTCTTGAATCTTGTTTTCTTGATTGATTGAATTTCTTGGAGACCTACAAAAGGGTTAGCCTTCACAAAAAAATGATAACTTAAATATACATGAACTCACATAAGATTTGACATGATGCTTGGATCTTGAATTGCTATAATAAATCACTAAAATGTTGCTATTTATTTGCTCCTGATAATAATTTGTGCTCTTAATGTTCACCTCTTGCTTGTTAATGCTAGATAGATTTGAAATGATGCAATAACTAGGTGTTTATTTGTAATTATTCAAATTTCCTAAAAAATTAGATCCCGATAGCTGACATTGGAAACCTAAATTTCAAATGTTAAAATGTCAACATCGACATATTCAAATTTTGAGCCCAAAAAAATAGGGGGATAGAGTCATCCAAGGGAATCCCAACCTTAGCACTATTTTCTAGGGATTTAGGTGTTGGGGGAAAAACATTAAATAAATGCATTTGTTCTATGCCTGCAATTTGTCAAAAAATGGTATAAATAGGCATTGAAATGCATAATTTAGGAAATTAGGGGGGTCAATTAGGTTCAATAATTTAGGGGGAGAAAAACATAGTGTGAAATTTTCAAGGGTGATAATTTTCAACACACTACACACACACATATATACATATAGCATTTGAGGGTATCATATACAAAACTATCAAGGGTTTCATGCACCTATCTTTTGGCTGAGTGTGTGTATGCAAATTCCATTGTAAATTTAACATTCTTAGAGTAGCTATAAACTAAGGATGATAGGTGGAATGATATGTATGCAATTATTTTTGAATAAATTCATGATACATATGAGTAATAGACATATATTGAATAGTTTATACAATTGTAATCTTAGAACAACTTTAACATATACATACTTTGGAAGTTGCAATAGGTGTCTGAAACTAAAGCTTGTATAAATAGGCATTCGAGAGCAACTTGATATATACATTTGACATATAGCCTTCTTCATTTACATTGAAGTGAATTAGATGCATGGTTTGTTTGTTCTTCAATTACAGTGACTCTTACATGTATGAAAATGTTGTTTCAATTTATATATAAGGTTTTATAGCTATGTTAGTTTTGGAAAGGGTTATAAATATTTATATCATAATGGTGTTTCAAGTTATATATAACCCCTAAATCAAGATATATGTATATATATATGTAAGTATGCATGCATGCATACATAGATATGCATATACATACAAACATATCTATGTATGCATACATACATAAATATATATGTATGCATATACATACAAACATATGTATGTATGCATGCATGCATACATACATACATATACACACTTACATACATATAATATATATACATATTATATGTATGTAAGTGTGTATATGTATGTATGTATATTATGTGTCATGCTTGAAGAAAGCTTTAATCTTGATATTATTCTTGGACCTAGATCTAATGAATCGTGCAATCAATGCTTTAACTCTAGAGAACTCATAGTTCCAAAAATCTATTGTATTGGTGGTTTGTTTGTCCTCATTCTTACTGCTATTATATTGTATATTGTCCATAAGTGAGAAAGCTAAATATTGTCCTCATGGATCTGGAACTGAATGCTGCAAAGTAGGATCGTGAGTAGCTCTAGACCCACAATAATACTATAAATCCCATAGTGAAGCTGAAGGATAGGTGTGGAATGGTGAGCAGTAAGCCAAAAAATGTAGCAACAAAAGGATCAAACCACATAAGTAAGTTCTACTCTACCTGCAATGGCTAGTCAGAAGTCTCTGAATGCTAGTAGCTCTCTCTCTTGTCATTCATAACTATTTTAAGGACAAAGAGGATTACATAGATGAGAAGGGAAATTTTAAGTTTCCAGATGATAAGATATCCGATCTATATCCTGAAAAGGGCATTAAGGCTAAAACAATGCAATCTGTCAAAAAATCTGAATTAAACCTTCAGGTATCTGGGGTCGGGATCTATCCAGTCTATCTTCCATTCTTATTACCAGATGACATTAAAAGATGGAAAGAAAAAGGGTATTTCATGTACATGTCTCCTATATGGATATAATAGTACATCCCCATTTCAACTACGATATAGGAGCCGAGTACTTTGGAAGTCTTATAGATACTTGTTGCCGCATTTGGGATCAAGTTGTCATTGCCTAGTTTTGAGGCCAACTTACCAAAGCCTTTGATGAAGCCCAAGGAGATGATGGCCATATTTATGTATGCCCAAATTTCACTATTAGTCTAGATGATAAGTATGTACAATCTGCCTTTTGTTTACTTTTGCAAGTTAATCGTGTGGAGCTTTAGCCTGATTCTATTAATGCCACAATTGGCGGTTGATGTATCTATCATCTGTTGAACACTGTGTTTCCACCATCAAATTTTCTAGCCGGGGTAAGTTACCTAGAAGGTAATTCAAATATCCTATATTTTGGATGGAACATCAATCCTAATGGGTTTGACATATGTTTTCTGATAATTGAGAAACTCATTAACCATTCACAACCCATATTTTAGGAATTTCCTACACCACCTCATAAGTTGTGTTCTACTAAACCTCATGTGCCCAAATAGATTCTTCAAGATTATAATCCATATATGGCTTATTGGAGGTACTCAAAACATTTCTTGATATAGAATATGACCTAGTTGAAAAACTAGGTCTTCCGCTGGTTCAGGCCTCTGGTTGTTCAAATAGAGTTTCTTTAGGCAAAGATAAAATATCTACACTTGAAACTCATCTACTTTGATCATCCAACCATTTCCCTCTGTACCGCCAACCTTCTGTTAATCCATATCCCTCTAGAGCTTTCTTGGCCACACTTTTAGACCTGAGCAGTAATTTTGAGCTCATGGACAAACTAACCAGACAAATCAGTAAAAAGTTGGCTCTCACTCCTAAGGAAGAGGATCAGCTAGATAAAAAAGGAAAATGGATTAAGATAACCAAAGTGGGAGAAAAATGATACATGATGAAGGAAAAGCTTCCCAAAGCAGGATCTAAAAAGAAAAGTATGTATAAGCTAGAAATGAAGGGAAATGAACAAGAAGTCATAGGTTATGAACCTAGTAGATGGCCAACCCTAGAATATTTCACTATCATCAACCCAAATAAAAACCTATGGGGATGATATGAAGCAAGAATTCATGTGGATCTAGGAGAAAACAAAAAAATTCTGAAGCCCAGAGAAACTGGATTTCCCAGTGGATGATCTCAGCCCAGGAAAACCTCGATGACAGCCTAGATTTAAGAAGTATTGGAAATAATTGTCTAGAAAACCAAACCAAATTAAATGATGTTTCTTCTGTACAACATAGGATGAGTTCCTCTGTATCTAAAATTGAGAATCATTGTTCTTCTTTGATAAATGATCTATCTGGTGTAAGTTATCAAGTGCACCAAGCACATCATGATGTCAAAGCCATTGTCTCAAATCAAACACATCAAGATACTTATCTTACAAATATCTATGAGAATCAGAAAAATCATGAAAATCATAGGAGAAAATATGCTAATGACCAGAGGATCCTCATAGATGTTGTTGCCAAAAAACTAGAAAATATCAAGCTAGTAACTATGAAGATCAAAAAGTCACAAACTGGCCATGATAGTTCTTCTGAAGAAGAAAAGGAGAGGAAAGGAAAGGCTCAAGAACAACCAAATATTAAACAAAAAAAGATAATTTTTCAAAGGAGGACAAGTACAAGAAAGGATGAAAAAGAGGAAATTATTGAATCATCCTCTAGGACAACTTATAAGCCCCCTGCACATGTGACGATACCCAAAGTTAAAGAACATAGTTTAGTTAATAAGGAATACAGGGGATTGATAAGGGATTGGTTACAAGAATTGAATCTAGAAGAAGAACAAGTAGAACCTGTATATATGGATGAACCTAGTTTTTCTACCAAAGAATTAGAAGAAGAAGAAACTTCAGATGTAAATACTTTTGAGATGTTTATTATTGATTCAAAATTTTCTCACCAATTTGTAGATAGTGAGTCTGTTGAGTTATATTTCTTTGATTACATTCATTTGCAAGATGCATAACTATGAGAATCCACTAAGAAACTTGTAGAAATGGACATTAAAATGAAAGATGTTGTAACTGAAAATTCTAAACCAAAATAGATGAGGCCATTTTCTGCAACTAGATACATCTTAAATATTGACAAAATTGTGAATCCCTATGATACTATCTGCACTTGGGCAGATACTCTAGAAAATATATTTGACAAGAGTGGGTCATGGACTGAACCTACAAAGGTCTTACATGCTATCGGATTACTTTCTGGAAAGCTTAGAAACTAGTGGAACAATCTACTAGATGTAGGTAAAAGAACTCCCCTAGATGAAGAACATGACTATGTTAAGAAAAAAGACATGGGGAAAAATGACATTTTCACTGCTATTTTTGAGGAATTTAGAATTTTGTTGAGTGATCTTTTCTACAGTGATACTGCCAACCAGATAATAGAATCCACTAAGGTTATCCAAACTATGAAGTTAAAGAATATGGCTAAATTTCATGCATACAATTTAGTCTTTGAAGCATACATGATTGTTGCAGGGAAAAGGCATGACCTAACGATAAAGCAATATTATTTGAATTCTTTACCATGTGGTTTAGGAAGGTGGGTAGAAGACTATATTATTAGGAAAGAACATAAATAGTTGAGCAATGTACTTTTTTTTAACTTAAAGGATTAATTGTCTATAAGCTAGAGAAACAACGCCTATTAGGAGCTTTGCAGGCTAACCAAGATAAATACAACTACACTTGCAATCTAAAAGAGTTTTGTGACTTACCCCCTATCAACCAAATTGCCAATTTTTCATAGCTTAAACAATTCAGAAGGAAAGGCCGTGGAAATAAATGTAAATGAAAACATTGCTCCAAGAAAAGGTATGACAAAAAGTATACATTCAAAAGGAGCAAGCATAGGAAGTATGGTAGGAAATAGTATAAGGTTGTCCCTTATAAGAAAAGAAAGTTCTCAAGGAAACCACCACCATATTTACTCATAAAGAAAAGTATGAAGGTCCCCAAAGGAGTTAAGTGTTTTATTTGAAAAGGACCTCACTATGCCACAAATTATCCTAAGAAGTTACATCTTGGAACAAAGATTTATGCTCTGGTTGAATGTGAAAACCAGGGTTGGGAAATAGTAACTAGTAAAGATATTTCCCCAGACATGGATGATTTGTATGAATTGATTGAAGTTTTTACCGAATCAAGTTATATGCTAAAATTCAAGGATCTTAAGGATAGGGAAAGGCATTATGAAAGGAAATCATCATCCTTTGAATTAGACTTTGCTTCTGAGGACAAAGATTATTTAATCTCCTTGCTCAAGCATACACAAGACGATGTCAAGTTAAAAATTTAGATTGAGAAGTCAAAAGATCCTTATAAACTACATGAACACAAGAATAAATAAAGAGTGCTCTCAGACAACATTTAGCCAAATTAAATAAATTGGAATTCAAAAAGGAAGAGATTCAGAAGAAACTAAAGCAACAGAAGAAACCCAACAAAGGGTCTGCTAAGGATATCGACCATGGCTACAAAATCAGACCATGGAAAAAATATAAACCATCCTCTTCCAAACACTTAGAGAAAGGCAAAGGTGATAGTATTGTTGTCTTCCAAAAACTTGATATGCTTCTTAACGACGTTGTTGATCTCAAGCGTTCTATGAAAACCCAATAGAAAGAAATATGAAATATTTCTGATATAGTGGGAGAATTTTGAGATATCCTATTTAAAGTTGATCAAAAAAATTATGCAAAATCAAAACCCAAACCAGAGACTCAACCAAAAGAAACAGAAGAAGAAAGCAACAATGGAAGCAATAGTCTAATACACGAAACTAGGGATAAATCTTGTTCTTTATTGTTGGCTAACAATGGAAACTAAATCAGGATCAACTTATGATTTCTCAATTTTAAGAAGATTCCTATGGATGTTTTTGTTGATACAGGATCTTCTAGGTCATTGGCAAAAACTAATGCTATCCCACCAGAATTATGGAAGCCAAGACTAGACCTCTTGCATAGCTATGCCATCTGTAACTGGGGGTATTTTCAGGTTAGCATGATTAAATTCTTAAACAAAATCAAACCTAAGTAAACAGTAAAGAACAAAGGAAATATAAATGGAAACTAGGAAAGATCTCACCCAATATTCAAATCTCCATGATTCACCTTCATTGTACCTTATCTATTTGCTGTAATATGGAATGCGCCCTCAGATTTGAATGTGAGCTACTATGATTATGGCAAGTCTATGCAAATGTTGTTTTGTGAGATCCAGGTGATTGTAGCATTTTTGGTTATACTAGCAACATTTTTATCTATTCCAACGTGTCTAGAAGGCTTGAGAGAAGGATTTGCTCTAAAATGCAAGTAAGAAACTAATCTCTACATGAAATGTAAAAATCTGCAAAAATCAAGGTTAGCATAAATGACAAGTATGAATGCAAGTAGTTGAAGAAGAAGAAGTTAAGAAGTTAAGAGATCTCAAATGAGACTAAAATTGCCTTTTTATAGAAAAGTCAATTTTAGGTGAATGGCCAAGATTAAAAGATGAGAAATTCCCTAAGATCAATGGCCATAAAAGCATGTGACAACCCACAATTAGGGTTAGGGAAATATTAGAGTGAAATTTGAAATGAAAGGATAATCAAATCTATGGACAAGAATGCAAGACAAAAAAAGAGGAAAGAGGAGAATTAAAATAGAAATTTAAATTTAATTCCCTCAAGGGATGAGTTGTCTTTTAAATTAAAAGTCAATTTAATTCAAAAAGTGGGGCCATGTGACAGTAAATAATAATAATTTAAAATTATTTACTTGAAAAGAGGGAAATTGCCAATTTAAATAAAATGCTTTTATTTAAATTTAGAAGGAAAATCAATAAGACAATTAAATAATTAAAATTATTTAATTGTGGAGGAAAATTAGAAAGTGGACAATTTTAAATAAATGATTTTATTTAAAATTAGAAAAAGACAAAGTGGATAATAATTAAACAAATCAAAGAGATTTATTTAATTATAAAAAGATATGGGAAATTAATGACGTATTTAAATAAATAAATAAAGTTTATTTATTTAAATAATCAAGAGGAATAAAAGACAAAGAATAATTAAATAAATTTAAGAATTTATTTAATTATAGAGTGACATAGGAATTAGTAACATATTTAAATAATAAAGGCAATTTATTTATTTAAATAGCCAGGAGGAATAAAAGACATGAATTAATTAAATAATTAGAAATTATTTAATTAATAGTTGACATTGGACTATAGGACATAATTAAATATTTTAATTATGTTGAGACGAAGCATGATAAGTTGTATAAAATGTGATTTGTGGGTCCAAGCCATTTTTATGTGTCTAAATTTTCCACTCTTTGTCATGATGTAGTTTATTGCATTGTGACAAAGAAAATAAGTCAAAAATATGCCCTAGTGTAAAGAGGATGAGGAAGGATGATGAGGAGGGTTGTGGTATGCCCCCTCGAGAGGATGGTTAGGTTCAAAGTACACGAGTGTGCTCTTGAAATGGATGAGAAGACTAGAGAATGAAGGAATAGAAGAAACGTTAGCATGGAAGACATGGATGCTAGTATGGAGAAGGAAGTGCATGTTAGTGCAGAAACAAGAATCCTTCAACAATTGCCATAGTACTAAAATAATTGTTGCTCTTAATCATCATTGGGTAGAATGTCGTAATGGACAAAAAACACTATGATATGACATAGATCAATAGTGTGCAAAGTCAAACCATCACATAGATCAAACAGTCATAGACAAGGATAATCATGACTCATACGAGGAATGTAATTGCCCCTAGTCATTTTGTCATAACTAACCGCAAACAGACAAAACTAATCATGAAATTCCATTGCTTCTCTAAATCTCGATGTCAGGACATCCCTGAGAAACTAGCCACATGAAAACCAATAAAGCATAAGATGACCATCGTGTTACGTCATTGCTCCTCTAAATCCCGAAATTAGGATATCCTCGAGAAACTAATAACAGGATGATCAAAAGGACAAGGATATCATCACGACATGTCATTGTTCCTTTGACGTAAGGAACTAATATCATGATAACCATCAAAAAGATAGATAGTGTTTTCCAAGTGAACAGAATGTCAAGTGTTGAAAATGCCAAGTGTTTTGATGTTGAAATGCAAAGGTTGACGAGGTCTAGTTTTCCAAATGTCAAGTGATGCCAGATTCAGGAAGGACACATCCTGAACGATGTTGATGTCAAGAGGATCAGTTCTCGGAGTGAGGAGAATCCATGAAAATGCTAGGTGATGATGACGATGCTTAGGAAGGACACATCCAAAAGCATAAATAGATGAAAAAATTTGTTCCTCAAAAGGACACATCTGAAGAAGAACCCAAATTTTGACAGGTTGATTTGCCTTGATAGAATTTGACTAGATGATAGATTTGATCACATGTTGGCGCTAACATGTAGGTTTGATTGAGATGTTGATTAAAAAGGAAGTTTTCTGCTAGATTGCCTGTTTATAGTTGAGGATGATTTGATTTGAAGATTTTAGACGTGTGTGAAAGTGTAGTGCCATGAACCCTAATGGATTGACCTAGTGTGACCTCAGGGGATCATCGATTGATGGCCTTGCCTATGTCATGCACTTAGAGACCTCGTAGTTCGACATGAGCAATGAATTTGTCTGAAGGATAAAAGATTGAGCCATGATTTTATTTTGACAAACCTAGAAGGACAGATCTAATGTCTTGGGGATTCAAAGATGAATCTTGCCTACATAGCAAATGCACAGAGACAACGTAGTTTGGACCAAGACAAAGATTGATTGACATGATTGACTAGACTAATTGGACAAACAATGACTTTGTTTTGAGATTTTTGACACTTTTTGAATGTTTTTATGACATTTTCTGATTTTTATGACTTTTTTCAAGATTTTTTGCAATTTTTATGGCTTTTTTAGGACTGTTTCTAATTTTTATGACTTTTTTTCAGGACTTTTTATGATTTTTATGACTTTTGGATGTTTTACGAAAATTATGACAAATGCATGTGAATGATGTTGACACACATGAATCCAAGGATAACCATGATTTTTCTGCTAGTGAAGTTGAATACCAATTGACAGGTGACGATGACAATGACAACACTATTTGACATGGGAAGGACACATCCCAAAACAATGTGAGGATGACAATGATGTGACAAGAGGATAACAATCTATAGCAGGGCCAAGGACAAAGCCAAGGAATTTTTTTGGATGATGTGCCAGGTTGCCATATTGTTGCATTTGGAATGACTTGGTTAGGACTAGATGGGATGACGGAGGATTGTAGGACCATTGACAAGGGAAACCAAGATAGGTGATAGGTAAAAGGTAGGAGAGATGGATGACTTTGATAAAAGATAGGAGACATGGATGGATTCAACTAGGAGAATTATCCTATGGTCTCTAAGGACGATGTCACATAGTGAAAAGGAGGCTATGAAGATAATGACATGATATTCAATGAATAAGGTATGACTAAAAGATAGACATGTCAAGAGTTTTCCCAAAGCATGAGCTATGTTTGTATTTTAGTCCTTTTCAAGATCAAAGTTGGTGGGAAAATGGATGGAAAGTGATAGGGTTTATATGGATAGATGGAAATTTCATAGGAAATGCCATGTGAAGGGCATGGAAGATGAGACGACTTGCCCCCAAGTGTAATGGTCCGCATAGATGATTTATTTTACACATGACACCTGTTTCCTAGGTTTTCATCATGATACTTATCCAAAGCACCATAAAAATGGTTTTCACTATTGGACAAAATTTTTCTCTTTACTATTTTTGTCATTTTTTTATTTTTTTGGGTGTCATCATGATGCCTGTTTGCCAAGTTTTCATCAAGGTGATGATTTTTTTGATTTTTAATTTTTTTTGTATTTTTGAGTTTTGTCGGAACCTTGATGCTTTAGATGACCACTAACTATGCTGAAGCCTTTAACGGTGCCGATGTAGAGACTGGTGCCATGATATGCCAATAATGACCTTTCTGAAGTAGTTACCTTGTCAGGATGATAGCGCTTGCATACAACTGATTGATGTCATTGTGATCCTTGTTGATACTAGAGTTGGCCTTATTAGAATACACGCATCATGATAGAGTGCCATGAGAGTCCTTGTGGTAAAGAGATGCTACCAAAATGCAATGGATTTGTGACATGGGACACTTGGAATTTAGGAAAGATGTAGGATTCTAACGGATGATGGTAGATGTGGGAGGATTGTTTGGATTTTTGGATGGATCACTTTTTATTTTCCAAACTTTGGGTGTTGGATGGCAGAGTTTGGAATTTTGATTAGGATAATGTTTGAAACCAACACTTTTATACATCTTTCTTGATGGCCATTTTGATGGAGGTGGACATGTATTATATGTGGGAGTCCTCTTGTGCTGTGGCTCCACATTTTGATTAACTTTTGTATTTTGGATATTTTCTTTGCTCGATTCATTCTTTTCTTACCTTGATCCATTTTGTTTTGGGATCCACTTTATATTTATTTGTCCACTTGAATTTTTGTTTGATTCCATGGCCTTTGACATTTGATTTTAGATTTTAGATTTGTAAGACTTTTGTTGGTTCTAAATGGAAGGTTTATTCATGATGTAATGACTATTTGGGGTATGGAGGGAAGGGGTATTGGCAACAATCTTATGACAAGGACTACTCATGACACCCATTTTGATATTTGTACTTGATAAATTTTCCCCCAATATCGAAGAGGGACCACTAAAATTATTAGATTCTCCAACTGAGGAATAGCCAAGACCTTGATGCCCATAATTTTCTTGAACTTGTACAGGTTCTAAAATTCCTTCCTTGTGTAGGCCTAGCTCTTTTCCTTGATAATGCATGTTCTGACAGATTTTGTTTGTGATGGGGTACTTGTCATTTTGGAAGAAAGATGCTAATCCATCCTTATTGTGGAAATTAATGCTTGAAATATTCTCATCTATAAGAAGGCCTACTCTAAAAAAGCTAGATGACCCTAGTTGATAAGATGGCACAACTTTATTGTCATGTTGAATAGATTTTTGACGAACATTTGTGGTTTGATTTTCTATCATATCAGATTTTGATGATTCTGCTGGTGCTTCCTAGTCGATGTCAAAACCGTCTTCATGGTCATTGTCATAGAGTCCACTGAATTCAGTTATAGCTTGATCATTTGCAAATATGTCTAGAATAGTAGCCTCTTGTTCTAGGGGAAGATCATCTATGTGTCCCATGGAGG
Organism: Sequoiadendron giganteum; assembly: GCA_007115665.2. Lineage (NCBI taxonomy): Eukaryota > Viridiplantae > Streptophyta > Pinopsida > Cupressales > Cupressaceae > Sequoiadendron > Sequoiadendron giganteum. The sequence continues at coordinate 455,523,066 of CM021105.1, forward strand.
CAAGTGTCTAATTTTTGGAAGTGTAAATACTTGAATTTTGGATGGAGTTGTCTTCAAGTGTTTCATCATGAATGACATAGAGGTCAAGGAGTGGATCACTTTGGACTTGTTCCAAAGTAGTGCCTTGATCAAAGATGGGTTCATTTTGAATGACATGATCATAAATAGGGTCTTGACCAAAGATAGGTTTGTCTTGAATGACATGGTTGTGGATGGAATCTTGACCAAGGATAGGTGTATTTGGTATGCCATGATTGTTTAGGAGGACTTATTGAATGGAATTAAATATGGGGTCAAATGGACTACTTTGATCTGGACAGGATAGCGATGTTATGATGCCATGCTTTGGATTTTCTATTTGACATGTATCTTCAACTTTATTAAATGTATGTCGAGATGGAGTGTCTTGGAAAGGATTGGTGTATGATGGACTAGGATAGGACATGGATACTTGGAAGGGTTAGTGTATTAAGGACTAGTATTGGATGTGGATAAAGGACTAGTATAAGATGAATGACTAGGATAGGACAAGGAGACTTGTAAGGAATGAGTGGACAGAGGACTAGGATAGGATGAGGAAACTTGGAAGGGATGAGTGTATGAAGGACTAGGATTGATGGATGGTTGATTTTCCTTGTCAAGGTTAGGGTGGGCAATGAAATTTTGTTGCATACAAATTTCATGGATGGTGTTAGGGGACTCTTGATAGTAGATGGATAAAGGACTAGGACTCATGGACTATTGGTAAGATGGATAGATGGATGGAGGACTAGAGGTTGAGGAAAATTTGTGTCTCGATTGGAGGTATAGTTTTTTGAAGTCCATGGCTAGTTGTGCTTGACCATTACTAATAAATTGGCATTCAATTCAACTAGAAAGCATGTCATAGTGACTTGAAGACATGATGGTGGATGGAATGAGACTAAGACTATGTTTTTGGGTTTTTTGGGGATAAAGGGATGCTTATGAAATGATAGTCGAAGGTGAATGCAAATGAGACTATAATGAGGAACCTAAAGATATGCAAATGCAAAGACTTCTAGGATGAATTTAATGTTGGAAAACTTTAAGGAGATGCACACCTAACCATACAAAGTGTTGGCAATGCTTCAATTTTGGTAATGTCAATGGACTTGCAAAAAGGAATAAGGAGGACAAAGTGAAAATTTCACACTAGACTAATGAGTGGGAAAAGATTCACAAAGACAATGACTAAGGGAAATGGTGTGATCAAGTCCAATGATAACCTACTCTTAAAAACAAAGTTTTGGAAAAGGATGGTAAAAAATTTACTCCTAAAATCTACAAAATGAGTGCCTAAGGTGATGGCAAAGCCTAAAAATGCAATGGAAACCTATGGAAACCTAAGAATGCCACCTAGAATGCAAGGATGATGAAAGTTGAGCAACTCAAGATCTGGTTGTGGACAAAAATAATAGAGAAAAAAAATGTCTAGAATATTTTATGGACAAAATTGAGTCTCAGTTTTTGGACAATGAATGAAATGGTAGAGCACAGGAAAATGCGTTGCAACAAATGTATTGTGATAGAGAAGATGCATGGAAAAATAATCAATTGTGGCTTTTAAATAGGAAAATGTGGTTCAAAATATCAGATGCATCGTAGGAAGTGATTTTGTTGCAAACTTTTAGGTAGATTACATAAAATTTGTGTCACTTTTGTAGTGTTGTTTTAGATTTTGAGGTAGATGTTCATTTGTTCATGTTGTCTAAATACACTTGGAAAAGACATGATGTTGGAAGAAATTGAAAAACAACCACATAGAAATTTTTTATGAATCCCTATGGCTGAAAGGACAATATTCTTTTGGATCCCACGTGGATTTTACTCCAACCACATATTCTTAGCGGATGAATCCAGAAGCTTGGCCCCATGGGCTTCCCCTTATAGTGCACTAACTTCTCAAGGAAACCAAGCTTCCAACCCCCATGAATCTCCCATGGCAGGTTGATCATCTCTACTAAAAGCTGCGCAGGTGTGGGTGCCTTGGCAACGACTGTTGCTGCACCAAAGAATAGAAAGGTTTTTAGCCTCTATACAAAGATTTTAGTTCGGGCACCCATTCAAGTGGCCATACATGGGGAACAAGATTAATCTCCATTTAGGAGGCACTTCAGCCTGAAGAGGTTACGCTCAACAAGGTTTTGGGGAGTACTACTTGGTCCATACTTTTTCCCACCAAAGCAGACCCAGTTTCTAAGGTAAACAAAAGCAAGAAAACATATTCTTAGTTTGATCAATATTTGTTGAAAAACAAAGAGAGAGAACACACAATATGTTCCACTCACACTCGCATGGTTGTTCTTTTTAAACCCAAATTGAAAATATGAAAGCATGATAAAGTAACTAGCTCGTTAGTGTTTTTGTTTCTCCAGATCGCACAAGGCACAAGAGAATTGCATACACACTGTAGAGTTTGTTACTAAACCACAAAACACATCATGCACACATTCATTTTAACCATTTGTAGTGTTATCAAATAAGGGTTCATTTTAACCGTTTGTAGTGTTGTCAAATAAAGGTTCATTTTAACCGTTTGTAGTGTGAGATATGTAAATGTTCATTTTAACCCAATGAAGCTGTCTGATTGTTCTTTTTAAACCAAAAATATTGTGTGAGTGTTCATTTTAACCCATGAGTGAAATGCATGATTATTTGCTTGATTGATTAAATTGTAGGAAAAATAAACAATGGGTTAGATTCCAGCTTGAGACATGCTGTCACACATAGATTAGTACCTCAAAATATTTAACCTAGAAATAGACAAAATAGAAATAAAAATAAATAAAAAAGAAAACCCTTTTTACCAGTCGATTGTGTCGTAGCAAAGCGAATGCATCGTTCGGTATTGCAGATGCAGCTCAATATGTTGATTGCGTCTCTGTTTTTGTCAGATGCAGCTCGGCTTGTCAATTGTGTTGCTTGAAAAGGAAAATACGTCATAATAGAGAACTTGCGTCGCTTGAGAATGCAGATGCGGCGTGACAAAGAGGTTGCGTCGCAAGAAGCAGCAAATGCGTCATTCCGTACACATGTACTGGCAAAAAAGACAGAAAAAGGCCATATGAAACCTACAAAAAATGTGTTTTATAAAGGATTCAGGTTCACCAATGTAACTAGGGGTATTTTCAGGTTAGCATGATTAAATGCATAAACAAAATTAAACCTAAGTAAACAATAAAGAACAAAATAAATACAAATGAAAACTAGGAAAGATCTAACCCAATCTTCAAATCTCCATGATTCACCTTCATTGTACCTTCTTTATTTGCTGTAATATGGAATGTGCCCTCAGATTTGAATGTGAGCTACTATGATTATGACAAGTCTATGCAAATGTTGAAGGATTTGATCTAAAATGCAAGTAAGAAACTAATCTCTACATGCAATGTAAAAATCTACAAAAATCAAGGTTAGCGTAAATGACAAGTATGAATGCAAGTAGTTGAAGAAGAAGAAGAAGTTAAGATGTTAAGAGATCACAAATGAGACTAAAATTGCCTTTTTATAGAAAAGTCAATTTTAGGTGAATGACCAAGATTAAAAGATGAGAAATTCCCTAAGATCAATGGCTATAAAAGCATGTGACAACCCACAATTAGGGTTAGGACAATATTAGAGTGAAATTTGAAATGAAAGGATAATCAAATCTATGGACAAGAATGAAGTGACAGAAAAAGAGGAAAGAGGAGAATTAAAATAAAAATTTAAATTTAATTCCCTCAAGAGATGAGTTGTCTTTTTAAATTAAAAGTCAATTTAATTCAAAAAGTGGGGCCATGTGACAGTAAATAATAATAATTTAAAATTATTTACTTGAAAAGAGGGAAATTGCCAATTTAAATAAAATGCTTTTATTTAAATTTAGAAGGAAAATCAATAAGACAATTAAATAATTAAAATTATTTAACTGTGGAGGAAAATTAGAAAGTGGACAATTTTAAATAAATGATTTTATTTAAAATTAAAAAAAGACAAAGTGGATAATAATTAAACAAATCAAAGAGATTTATTTAATTATAGAAAGATATGGGAAATTAATGACGTATTTAAATAAATAAATAAAGTTTATTTATTTAAATAATCAAGAGGAATAAAAGACAAAGAATAATTAAATAAATTTAAGAATTTATTTAATTATAGAGTGACATAGGGAATTAGTAACATATTTAAATAATAAAGGCAATTTATTTATTTAAATAGCTAAGAGGAATAAAATGCATGAATTAATTAAATAATTAGAAATTATTTAATTAATAGTTGACATTGGACTATAGGACATAATTAAATATTTTAATTATGTTGAGATGAAGCATGATAAGATGTATAAAATGTGGTTTGTGGGTCCAGGCCATTTTTATGTGTCTACACCATTAATGGAGAAATGATACATATGGGCAAGTATGCACAATATGTGCATGTGGAGATCATGGGAAAAATGTTTGTTACAAATTTTATTGAATATAATGATTTTGAAGATGATGTTTTGTTAGTTTATTTATTTCTTACTAAGTATGAAGCTCTTCAATTCTGGAAGCATAAGATTTCTTTAAGACATGAAGATGGTCAGGTAAGGATTACTGCACTCAAAATTGTTAATCATAAATTTGAACATAGTGGGAAAAAGGAAAATAAAGAATCAAGTAAAGAGATATTAGAAACATCCACAACCATGTTTGATGAAATCAAGAACAAATTTGAATTTGAATGTTGTAACATGAACCTGGTGTAGTTTTGGTCTCAAGAACATGAGGAATGTGAAATCTAGTTAAGAATAGAATGTCAGTCAGTGATTCCCAATGAACCATCATATCTAATGAGCCCAACAAAATTAAAAGAAATGGATGAACATCTGAATGAGCCACTTGAAGGACACTTCATTAGACCAAGAAAGAGTCTATTCTCTCTTGTCCCGCATTTTTGGTAAACAAGAGAGCTAAAAAATAGAGAGGTAAGAAGCAATTTTATATTAATTGAAAAAATCAATGATATCATCCTTCCATTTAATTATCCAATACCTTTCAGTGCTAATTTGATAAGAAGAGTTGCTAATAAAAAGGTCTATTCAAAGTTTGATTGCAAATTTGGATTTTGGTAGATAAAATTCAAAGAATCAGATAGATATAAGACTGTATTTTTCAGTCCCATGGGGTCTATATGAATGGAATTTCATGCCTTTTGGTCTATGTATGACACCAACATATTTCCAAAGAAGAATGGACCAAGCACTCAAACATTTAAAAGAACTCTATGCAGTCTATATTGATGATATAATCATGTTTACTGATTCAAAAGCTAATCATCTGTGACATCTTGAGGAACTCTTTGTAGCCATTAAAAAACATGGGATATGCTTATCAACTAAGAAAATGGTCATAGGAAAGAACCAAATTGATTTCTTAGGATTACATTTAAATAAGGGACAAATTCAATTGTAGCCTCATATTCTTCAATGAATATAAGAATTTCCTGATATATTATAGGATAAGAAACAAATCCAAAGGTTTCTTGGTTGCTTTAATTATGTCTCACCATTCTATAAAGGTCTTGAAGAAGATAGAAAAGCAATCCAGGAACATATTAAGAAAAATAAGGAAGGATAGTCGCTCAGGGCTACAAAGGAAGTCCAAATAATTAAATCTAAATGTCAAAATTTTCCTTCATTACAAATTCCAGTTCTTGATTTACCACTAATTCTTTATATTGATGCTTCAAACACTACTTGGTCAACTGTGCTCATATAGGAAGAAGGAGATGGTAAAACAAGTATCTGCGGTTACAGATCAGGCACCTTCACTGAAATATAATGCAAATACCATATCTTTGAGAAAGAGATACTGATAGTAAAAAAGGGGGTTGAAAAGTTTAAAATATTCCTTAAGCTAGTAAAATTCACTGTAAGAAAAGACAACCAGGCAATGAGAAGCCTGCTAAAAAAGAAGCCCAAAAAGGATATTGCACATGGAAGGATAGCAAGGTGGTATTTTGAATTCCTAAGATATGATTTTGAGATCAAATGGATTAAGGGAGAGAATAATCCATTAGATGATGCACTGACTAGAGAACTTGCAGGATCTATCTACCATGGTCTAATGTTTAATGAACTAGATTGGTATAGATGAGATGGGACCCTAATCAATTTTTTCCTAGATTACAATTCCAATGACATGGGCATAAATCTTCCATATCTTCCAGAAAATATTGTGGAATTATTGTTGGAATCGTATTTCCTCAATAAATGGCTTCTAGATATTTGAAAAACATTTTTTTATTACCACTGCCAAGGATTAGTGGATCCAGATGAAGAAGATGAGTTTAAGAATCTCATAGGATTGGGAAATGCTCCAATCAGATAGTGGTGCAGAAATAGATGCCTCCATATCCATATCAAAGGATTATTTGGAATGAATTGGTGTAAGTAGAGTAAGATGAATCTACTAAAAAAATTGAAGTATGGGTTAGTAAGCAGAATCAACTTTGACCAAGATACATTTGAAGAATACACTGACTTGATTGGTGCAAGGTTCAATCCTGACATGATAGAATTTTTAAACTTCATTCATCCCCAACTCTAGAATAATTTATACAAGTGCATGATACAATATCTCACTTATCATCCTATAATGGGATATCATTTTCCAAGGATTGAGATATATCCTCTAGAAGCTAACTGGAAGCCAAAAGTATGAATTTGAGTTATGGAGATTAGACTCAAACCAGCCAATTAATCACCCAATTAATCATTAATAAAGTATAGAGATTAGTGAATAACCATGAAGATAATGTAGATCTAATGTAGAAGTCAAATATTGACTAAAACAATAGATTTTTTAAAAAAAAAATCAAATAATTCTCTAACTACTACTATTATCACAAGTCTATTGACAATTTATACAGTATCTTTAAAACTCAAATCAAATCAATTTGATGAATAATAGTCATGTTCTTCCATAACGATTTCATAATTCTAAAGGAAACTATATACAAATAAGTAAATGGATTAGCACTTGTATCACAACCATCCTTGGTTTCCTTCTTCCATAATCTAATGCAGAGAGAGAGCGTCATTGAAGTGATATCCACCCTACCACAAAGCATTAGCTTCCCCATGCTACTCCACTAGAGAAGCCCGACCCATCACAAAAGATCTAGGAGTATGAAGCCAACATGCATGATGAAATCTAGTTCACTATATGAGTTGCCAAATAGCATACCTATATGCTCATACATCACATATTCAATACACATGAATATTTTAAACATATTATGGAGGTTTACATTAATCCACCAAGGTAACACACTTTGCATGAAAACCAATGAAACTCAAGGTTTACAATCTATAATGTCCCAAGCATCTCACGATGATGCCTTGAAATTCCATAAGATGGGTAAAATAGTAACCAAAAGACTAAGCCTACATTGACTTTAGTCAATAATGTAAATTCAAGATAATGGAATTTATCAAAGAGTATTCCAAGAAGGCCACTCCATATCCCATAAGTTCCCTAAATCCACTCACTACTAGTGATTTAGGAACCAAAGGAATTATTTTCTCATTGATAATTTTAATTCTAGAACCCTTTCGTAGGCTCCAATGGAAGGATAATAAAAAAATAACTCATACTCATACTATTATATTATTAAGTAATAATATTTGTATACTTACATTATATATATATATATCAATTCACAACTTTAATCTACAGATTTCAACAGAAAGGGTAGTGTTCAAACCATCATAACTTTCACATATATTGACAAAAATTAAAAATTCAATATGTTCTTGAAAGGGGAAAGAACAGAGAACAAAAATGAGAGATTGTTTTGCAAGAATCCCAAATTCATACGAGTAGTTTTCTCTACAATGGAACTCGCTAGATTTTTCTCAGAATAGCAGGTGAACAAAATAACAGTCTTAAACTATGTTTATATCTTTATATATAATTTGACATCGATTCTAGAAAGTAGACTAATTCTAGAAATGGGTTCAATTACTATCACAATCCCTCCTTTAAATAAAAATATTAGTGTTTCTAGACCCAAGTAATAAGGCATAAATGCTACTTCACTTCTTAACTAAGGATTGTTGTACTATGGACTTGTCTCTTTACATGCTAAATGTTTTAGTCCACCAAAAAAACACCCTCTAGGATACAATAAACATTTCCAAAAATTTTAATAAACTTCAGGTAAGAAAATTATTTTATAAAAATATTTGAAGATGTCAAGTTTGTTATGCTCTTCTATCAAGCCAAAAGCCTATTTCCAAATCTGATTGGAGGCATAGTTTATGAAAATATACAAAATACTCATGAATAATGGTGTGATGAGATATTAAAATAGGGAAATTTTGCTTCACAAGACTCCCATGTGTCAAAGATTTCCAGGGAGTAAATGCGTCTAAAGATACAACTAAAGAGTTGAAAGTTTTTTTGTTCATCCTTCACATCACTTTCTCAACAACTCAAAAAAAGATACTCAATGTTCAGCAAGAGAAAAAGTATCCTTATCAATAAGTCACATGTCCATGTCAAGAAGTGAAGAAGTTGATATAAATGTACATATTCCATGAAAGTGTTATTATAAGCAATTATCAATACATGAATTTGGATTGTAAGTAAATAAATCCTTCTAGAATATATATATATATAGCTCTCATAAATTTTGGAGGCATTACAAGTCAGATTTAAAAATTTATTATACATCTTTCATTCTATCTAATAAAAAAATTAAGAACACCTAGATTTATTCTTGCTTTATAAAATTCCTCCTTACATTCAATTTTTTTTTCCCTGCACATGCAACCCTCTACACAACTTTGATACTACCAGAAGAAATTTTTTTTTCGCAATTTAATATGATGTAGATTTCAATCCTAGATGGAAAATAATCAACATAAAGCTATCATAATGCCTTCTTCATGCAATTCTAAAGTTATAAAGTATTTGTGTAAAATTATTTCTTATCCATACAGACTTTACTTATGCTGTATGGAAGAGCATTAAACATGAATTCAAAATATGAAGAAGAAGAAGAAATGGTTTCACTTTCAACTATGCCCCCATGTGCTAAGTGCTGAAAGATGTTTGAAGTAAGCATTGCCTGAAATATTCACTAAGACAATCCTTACATGAGGATACATAAAATGAAATTATTTTTCTTATGAGAGCCAAAATCATGCATGATGTGTAGTAAGAATTAATGTGAGTTTAATGGATACAAATAGAAAACATACTTGGAGAAACGACACACCACTACCTTTTGTATTCCCACACAATTCATTCCAGTATGCTGGATACTTGTTCCTATTATTAATTGAAAGGATTCAATAAGAGAATTCCCATCAACAGATATGGCAAAAGGGAGCATCTCTTCTTGCAAATTCTTATCCTTAGAAACTTTGCTTTCTATCAAATGAGAAAATATTTGTCCAATTACAAAACCCATTTGATAAGAATCATAAGGTCCTATTTCTATGAATGGTAACCATTCTCCATTGTCCTCATCTATTTCTCTAGAAGTAGACTGGTAAGTAGAAAATTGGAAGCAACAATGGAGCTTTGGTTGTATGTACTGTCGAGCAAAATGCAATGCCTTTTGTCAATGCTTGCTTGCAACTCTTTTTTTTCCTATAAATTTTTAGAGAAAAGCAACTTGATAGGCATAAGTCAAATTCCTCACCTTTTCCAACATCCAACCATAAGACTTCATGTAAAATGTGGAAACGTTGGTAAGGCAAGTGGAGGAAATAATTTAAGTTTACTATTCTTGGATTTTATTTCTTTTATTTCAGCTTCCCTAAAGGATTTTATACAATACTAACTTTTCTTATATCATTCCCTTCCATTTTTCTTATTGTATTCTTATTCCTTTTGAGGTAAAATACTAATATTTTATTTTATTTTCTTATTAAATAATCTTTAAATAAAAAAAATAAAATAATTTACAATATCTTTATTAAGTATAATATTATTTATTAATAGTATAAATTTATTTATATTAATAATAATTAAACAAAAAAAAAAAAAAATTTCTTTCTCATATCAAATCCCATTTAGTTTCGGGTCCATTTTGACAGAATGTCAAAATGTGATCATATATCAACTAACATCTCACTCTTCTACTAGGTTTGGCTCATGACCCAACATCGATATGAGCATTCTAGATTATTAATTTAGATAGATTTATTTAAAGCTAATTCATTCTCATGCAATATATTTAGGGATTATTCATAAAATAATATAAATATTCAAATATCAAAAGCTTAAATCACTAATATTATTCACACACATGCAACCTAACTACATGAGTCTAGGAAAGTGTGTGTGTGATTCCATCATAGCAAGTAACCTCCATTAGCTAGAGCCTTCTCAATGATACTCACTCTCCAATATGAGAAAATGTCAAATAGTTCATGATGCACTTATGAAATAGAACACATAATTAATCATCATCATTAAGATAGTAATTCTTAATTACCCTTCAAGTAATAATTAACATAACCAAATTGTCTTTCCTAATCACTTGTTAATAAACAATTAATATAGTAATTGAGTGATTATGCTAAGCTAATTAAATGGGTTGTGACATCCTTCCCCCTTAAGGATAGTCATGTCCCGATGACTATATGATATAAAGGTGATCATCGCAATGTCAAGTATTCAAAATCAACTCTATTCTACATCATTAAAGAAGAAGGAAAGAAAAAATTAAATTCATGATTCATACCTTTGTAACTTGATTAAGTTGCCTTGAATTTCTTGGCAATGCACATAACATAGTCTTTAGGTCTAATCACCAATTAAACTTTTGCACTGGTGTTAGCTTACCACAAAGATTAAATATCTCATGAAAATCTCAAGGAGTGGATCATTTAACATTCAACATGATTATATGTAGATAACTTACATTAAAATTTTAATTATCCCACCTTTAAATCATACAATTGAAAGTATCATTAAAATAGATCACAACTTGATCATATATCATTCAAAAATACATGTACTCCCAGTCTAAGCTACTTATAATAACCTTATATTATATTACTCAATCACAACTAGAGAGTAAGCTACACATTAATATAATATACTCTTTCATATTATGTAAATGAAACTTTTAAGATTCTGCATAAATTTAAATTTTGCAATCATTTTTTTCTCATCTATTTAAGCATGGTGAGTTGTTATACAACCAGTTTATCATGTCAATCCATGCCCTTTTTTTTTACAATTTTTTAGGATAATAAGCATTTATCCTTCATTAGATGAGAACCTCACTATCTCATTCAAAATTTCATGCAATTTCATATAAAAGTATAATTTATTATCATATATACCTTCTCATATGTGACACTATAAATGTGTTCATCTTTCATGCATGAATGCTTACATGTGACCTAAAGAGTCAATAAATAAATATATTCATTTCATCAATCATGTGACCTAGACAATGTTCATCTCGTCACTCATGCCTACTCACATGTGACCTAAAGAATATATCCATCTTATCACGACATGTGTGAAATCTATGCTATCATGAAGTAATTGGCACCTGCAACTTATTTAATGCTTTCTAGCACAATATCTATGCAAATATCATTTTAATCATGAAGTGACTCAAGATTTGGCCAAGCACTTTATTCACACACTCAGGATAACTTGGGATCCACTTAGCACCTTTCCAACAAATTCCCCTTTTATAAGAAATCATAATTATGTTCATATTATCATACATAATTTCTTGCACCTAAACATATTTGAATAGTTTCATGATATTTATTGTTCATAACCAAACCATAGTTTCTCCTAATTCACTATCAATTGTGATATCATACTAGACATTTCATAAATAAAAGAATCAACATTATAACTCTTTAACAATTGTATCAAAGTGGACTTGTCAAGAATCTAGAGTAATTAAATCTTGAACACAATAAATAAACAACATCACCATGAAAAATATCATGGACATCAGAAGTAGGAGCATCAAAAATATCAATAGTAGCCTCATCTAATGCATTTGAAACAATATTTGGCAAATATACCACAACAATAACATCCTTAGAGGCATCTAAAGTATACCAATCAGTAGTGTGCAAACATACACAAATACACAAGGGTCATATCATTCCATAATTCCCCATTCCCATAGGGAGTGACTTATCACATATGCATAGTGACTAGCCCCAACATATGTCATATATTCATAAGGTGACTAGCTCCATTATACAACATAATTACCCAATGACTAGCTTCAACATATGTTGCATATACACAAGGTGATTGTCTGAAGCATACATCACATATATTCATTGTGATAATCCAAAAAATACATCACATGTTCACATAAGGAATAATAAATAAAGTGGAAATGGATGCAATCTATTGCATATATCAACCCACTGCCTGATTCACAATCACATAAGCATGCTATGAAAACAATCAAGCATCCCATACTAATCAATGTAATCACTAACAAGGGCACCAAGATATCAATGTGCACAACCCTACGCCATTTACACAAGTTCTTAGAGAGGTTTTAGTGTATAAACACATTCAATTACACATAAGTTCATCTTCATAATATCAAGGTGTTACCCACCTTGGGTAATCTAAGATACCATTTTCCACATTAGGAAAGGGTAAAATTATAATATGAGGTTGGTCCAATTGCTTCCTACTTATTCTTCATTAGAAGATCTCTCCCTTGCAATCGATTGGATGGCTAAGCAACCAAGAACATCCATCACTAGCATAGTATGATCCTTGACTATTGTCAATCTCGAGCATACATCACATAACTTAAGTGAAAACTCACTCATAGCAAAGGTTTATTCAGATGGTAACCATAATAGTGTACTTATCATATATAGAATTTCATATTAAGGATCAAATTATGACCACAATAATTTTCTACCCATATCAAGCTCATGAGTAAGCCATAATCAGGAAATCCATCAATCACAAAGTATGCATTGTTCAACTATATTTTCAATCAACCAACATGAATTTGAAGTCATTCTAACATACACTGACATCATAGGTTTGGGTTAGTATTAGGATTCAAGTTATGATTACAGCCGAGATTAGGATTAGGGTAAGGGTTACAATTAGGGATACAATTGGAGTTAAGGTTAGGGTTAGGGTTAGGGTTAAAGATAGAATTAGGGTTAGGGTTAGAGATAGAATTAGGGTTAGGATTATGATTAGAGATTGGATTAGGGTTAAGATTAGGGTTAGGTTTAGGTTTAGGTTAGGATTAAGGTTTGGGTTACAGTTAGAGATAGAATTAGGGCTACGATTGATGAGCTTGATTAATAGCTAGTTTTCTCTTGTTTAGTTCATATCTCTCAAACACTTTTAAGTTTCTTATATCATATACATTCTTGAACTTATATACCTTTTATATATTTTATTCCATCTAAACTAGAATTTGTTAAGTGGACATATGATTACAATATGATGATGTTTGTAAGGATGAATGCATGAATGTGTATGAAATTTAGTGTGAATCTGTGTTTAATTTATGATTGTTAATGGTATGTATGCTTTAGATGAAACTAACTTGCAACTAGAAGAATTACAACCTGCACCAATAGGAAAAATCAACTCGTAGCCAAAGGATTCTAGGCCAATTGTAGGGGAGATTCCAAGGACACTGGAAACATGATAATTAGAAAAATGATGGAAACGATCATTGGAGTGGTCCATTGTGAGTCATCAAAAAATTCAATAATACGATGGAGGAAGGAAGAAGTTTGTAGTGATCAAGAAACTGATGTGACTGTTTGCACAAAGCACATTTTGGTCATGTCGTTAAAGAAAAATTATAAACCTATTTGTCTTCTTCTATCTTTTTAAGTTATAGTTTCAATTACAAAGACTTTGTCTCTCTCTATTTCAAAGAAGAGTGTACATCTTCATTTAATTTCTGTTTTAGTACCTTATGCAAATAAACCTCGTCTTGAACCTATATAGTTGGATCAGTGGTTGAGGAGTAGATCTAGTTGGAAGATATGTTTTGATAGTTATAGTTTTTATTTCATAGACAATATCTTTGTTACTTTTTTGTTATGTGTTCATGAATGAGAAATCAATGAAGATTCATGTTAGATTGTAGAGTTCAATTATATGTAATAAAGATGTTTCAATTTACTGTTATGGTTATTTGAATCAAGTAGCACATATTTGGCTAATCTTATGGGTACAACAACTTAAGCAAGGGACACTCAAGGTACTATTCACCCACCTTCATTTCTGTTGTCAATTTAGATGTTTACATTGTTGCATTCATTCCAATAGATTCTTCATTACATGCACATGAATGATACTTAGTCTCATGCTTTAAAGTTTTTTAATGCACCATTGAGTCATCCTCAAGAGTGAGTCAATTAGTTAAAAGTGAGAATCAAAAGTGTTGGTGAAATTGCAGAGTTCAAGTTTAGCAGTTCACAGTTATGTTATTAAGTTGAAGGTACTGCAACATCAATAATAGATTAAGTTATTTTCTCTATTTTATAATTTATGTTTTATTTTACTTTTCCAATATTTACTATGTTTTTGCACATGTGTAAATCACCTATACTTGATGATATAGGCCATGTAGAGTCTATGAATGCACATACAGTGCCACCATCATCAAAAGATTATGAAGCCCTAGTTGATAATTTAATGGAGTCTTTGCAAGGGTTTAGTGGACCATTTAGTTAGGAACCTTTCCTCTAAATTGTGTGTCTAACACCAAGTTGATTGGACATTAGTGAGGCCTTACCTTTTTGGTGCAGTTGTTGGGGATGGTGCTACATTCAAGATTCTTCTATGTTATTTTAAAGCTTTCATAGTTAGAATTTTTTCTTCAATGTTAAGGTAATTAAGATTTAGTTATTAATAAAAAATGATTTACTAGCAATGTTCATGAGCCATTGATCCAAAGAGTCACAACCATTATATGTGGAGCCGACAGGAAACTATGGGAATATTTCTCCCCTCAACACATGAAGCTTTAGAGGATACTGGTGATCATAATGAATAAAGAGAGGGTATTTCTGAAAAAGAATCATCCCTAACACCAATATCCATGTTAGATACATAGGAGACTTACCATACATATATCATCACCATGGGTGATACTACAGTGGAAGACCCACCATAGCATGTAACCTTTGAGCTACCCATAGCCATCCAGGAGAGAGAAACTATACTGAAGAACATACCTTGATGAAGGGGACTCCCCTTAGAAATCTGAAATAAAACACACACAAAGAGACTTGCAATATGGCTGAAATATGCCATTAAATTTCAGATTTAAAGAAAGAAAATCAACAACATTATTATTTTCTTAAATCATAAAATGATTACATCAAACTAAAGCTCAAGGGCTTCCTTACAATCTGGGCTTGAAACATACAAAAATTTGCAACATAATATCTTCAAAAATTTGGCATAATTTTGGTAACATTTGGGTATGCAAACTTCACTTCTCCAAGCCCCCTTCTCCAAATGAAAAGGAATCAATAAATAGAGAAAGTACTTAGAGAAAACCATCCATTGTTTCACAAAACAACCTCTTGAAACCACCTTGAGAAATCCATGCCCAACCTTGGGAGTTTCAAAATCTCTAATAAGAAATGAGGTCCAATGCATGTCAACATTTTTTTGGGTTCATAAACTCTTGTCCAATAAAATTTGGTCGGTTATGACATCTTACAACCTCTTACATATTCCTTACAGCTTGTCGATTATACTTTACATGCAAAGACATGCAAGCAACATGTGAGATTCTTTGCAGCCCACTTTATGACACATTATGACACATGTACATGAAAAACATGCCAAAACCACTAAAAGACAAAACTATTTGTCCTCATCCTAAAGTGGACACCCAAATGGAATATTCCCCCACTAGATACTTTTACTGCTTTACCAAGGCCTTTTTCCCATCAAATTTACATTGTTGCAAATTAAAATATTATTCTGTTAACCCCTAAGCCCTTATTAAAAATGAACAAAATAAAATAACAATATATTTGGTGATACAAGATTGCTAGTACCTCTAGATGCTCCTACATCATACCTCCTTCAACATTACCTGTCTTCTATGATTTGGTCATAAAGGACTCAAATACATTGTTATTTGAGTTTGATGTGTTGTGTAGAAGTTATGATTATACTACAGATGCACATAGCCTCAAATTGTTTCCAACAACCTTGAAGGATGATATTTGAGATGGTTTATGGGTTTGGGAAGAGATGTTGTTCCAAATCATAATACCATGAAGAAAAATTTCCTCGAGAAGTACAAGGACTACTTTAGAGGAATAAACAAAAAGAGAGATGGCATCTTTAGGATGTCACAAAAGGAGGATGAATCCTTAGAAGGCTACATAGAAAGGTTTCAGTTTTTCCTTAAGAAATTCCACCACAATAGATTCTTTGATGAATCTTTAAAGCTGATATTATTAAGGGGGATTAATGAGGATTGCATGGATGCATTTAGCCTTATTGGGACAAGAGATATCTCTCAAGCACCATTTGAGTATATTTTCAAGGCATGCGGGAACTATTAAAGGTCTTTCACAAAGAAGGTTAGAGAAGACATGACATCTTCCATTATCAAACCATCCAATGGAGTCTCTAGAGTTGAATTGAGTAATATTTTTTCAAACATGAAGGAGGATATTATCAGCCATTTGGCTACATAGCTAGATATCCTCCATATCAAAAAGAAGCAAGAGGAGGCTGAAACAACTCTTATAGAATATTTCCCACATTGTAGACAAAGAAGGACTAACTGCAAATGCAAGAAGGTGACAAGTATCTGTGAAGGGACATCATAATTTCATGTATTGGAAGGAGAAGATGGACAAGTATTCTACATAGCTTAAAGGAAACCATGGAAGCCAAGACAAGGTATGCCCCAAGATACTTTGATTATAACATGTCATTTCTTGGTAACAATTCAAATCTTCCTAATTAGAATCCTCAGTCTTGGTCCAATATGAAAACCAACAATGGAAAATTACTCAAACCAATTGGAACCAACAAAAAAAATAAATGTGGCCATCACAAAATTACCATGGATCTAATTTCCAATGGCCATCCCAATAAAACCAGTGGCAATCCCAGTGGCAAAGAGGCTAGAAATGGTAAAACCAAAAAATGAATTACCAACAGCCACAACAACAAGCCATTATGCCAAACCCAATAAATCCAACACCAATCCACCTAGAGCACCCTAGCTACTAGCACAACCTACACCTAACCCCAATAAAAAGCTCATTCAACATGCCTACACTAATGAAGTTGTTCAATACCCTACTTATGGGGTGGAGGTGAGTGATGTCCACCTCAAATTAGGGAAAATTTTGGTTGGAACTTCATCCCTTCAAATCAGTGAATTGGTTGATGAAGAACCCCTAATAGAGACCTTGGACACTCAACCTATGGAGCCTAAGTCAAATCAGGTTAACCAAACCAATCCAAGTCCAAAGCCTCAATTCCCTGAAAGATTAACAGTTCAAAGATATCAAACACAAGCTGAAACTAACCTATTGGGACAACTTAAAAATGTTTGTATCAAAATACCCCTTATCCAAGCCATTAAGGAGGTTCCTATATACACCAAAATAGTGAGATAACTTTACCTTTAAAAGCTAGGCAAGAAGAAGAAAGATCCTCAGATAGTACAAGTTCTAGGATAACTTGCAAATATCATGTTGGGAAACATAACTATTCCCAAGTATGTAGACCTTGGGAGTCCTATGGTGGATGTAAAGATAAATGACACTCTCATTAAGAACACCCTAATTGACTTGGGAAAATCTATCAATGTAATGAATAAAGAGACCATGAAGTTGTTACAGTTGATATAACTTATACCTACACCTACTATTCTATAGTTGGCAGATAGGTCCACAATCAAACCTAAGGATATAATTGAAGAGTTGGTGATAACATTGGATTCATGGGAGTACCCTGCAGATGTCATGGTGTTGCAACCAAAGGATAATATTCTAGGTTACCCACTCATTTTAGGAAGACCTTGGCTAACAACAATAGATACCTTCATAGGTTGCAAGTCTAGGAATATAATTATATCTAATACAAATGTGACTAGGAAATTAGTTCTTTATCCACCAACCCAACCACATGTAGACCTAGAACAAACCATTTGGCCTTCCCTAGATGAGGAGGATCAATACTCCTTGTAAGCCTTGATGACTATTGAACACAATCCATTGTTAGAACACCAAGATGTAGATGACTTGATAGTAAACATCATGAAAAATGACTATGGTAGGGACTCACCACATCAAGAATTCTTGACATGTTTGTAGGAGCCTCTACAAAATATTATCCCTATCAGTTCATCTGAGTCTATTTCCCAAATATTTCACAATTTTTTACCTCACCAATGTATTCCAAACATAGCAGGACTTGACATCTCATCAGTGCAAACAACATCCAATACTTTAGAGATCATGCCGGGTAAAACATTGAATGTTAATAGTCAATTGACTGATATACAACAAACGTCATTGATGAAAGTGTTACAAGCACACACAATAGCCTTTGCATGGGATTATCATGACATGAAGGGGATAAAACCATAATTGTGCATGCATAGGATTTACATCAATGATGGTTTTAAACCCATAAGATAACCACAAAGGAGAATAAACCCTATAGTCAGAGACATAGTTAAAAAATAATTGCAAAAATTACTTGATGCAGGTTTTATATATCCTATCTCTGATAGTCAATGGGTGCCACCTCTAGTAATTATTCCAAATAAAGGAGGAAAGTTGAGAGTATGTGTAGACTACCGAGAATTAAATGTTGCAACTAGGAAGGACCACTTTCCACTCCCCTTCACTGACCAAGTGCTTGGTTCATTAGCAGACAAAAAGTACTCCTTTCTGGATGGATTTAGTAGCTACAACCAAATTAAGATTGCCCCAGAAGATCAAGACAAGACAAAATTTACAAGCCCTTGGGGCACATATGCTTATTTTGTCTTTCCATTTGGCCTATGTAATACACCAACCTCTTTCTAGAGGGAAGAATTGAGTATATTCCTAGACTTTGCCCATGATTTCATGAATGTTAACATGGATGATTTCACAACATATGGGAGGGTGCTGACACAATATTGGGCTACACTTTCTAAGACGTCCTAATTTTTTCCTAGAATCACATCTTTTTAGAAAATATAATGATTTAAATCTAGAAAGGTTCTGTGGATTGAAAAATACTTAGAGCTCCCTTCGGGTTGATATTGATATTCTTGCATAAACTTTGGCTTGTGCCTTGTATGTTTAAAGCATCACCAACCCCTTTTCTCATCGCCCTTACACGCTTGCTCCACGTGCTCACCACACACTTATTGAAGGGGATTCTTCCCTTGCTTCTATTTTGAGCTCCATCTCTTCACCACGTGTTAGAAGCACGCATTTTGGGAGCCCTATCTCCTTTGTTTCTCCTCTGAGCGCCACCAGCATGTCACGTCACATCATTCTGAGGGAAAATTTTTAGCATTTCCCATAGCCAGTGTTCAAATGCAGAATGAACGAGTGAGAAGCTCTGTCTCTTCACCACGTGTTATAACCAAATCTATGGGTGAGTGACATGTGTCACCCAAGGAGGTTCACTGCTTCTTCCTTGGGACCACAACCATCATTTTCTAAAAAGAGAATCTTGTTCGAAGGTGACTAAGTGTGATGAATCAAATATTTCTATTGCAATGGTTTTGGGAAATCATGGAAAAAAATATCATTACTTGTATCTGGGAATATTTTTAGTTATTGGCTCAATGGTGGTGGGTGATCTTTACATACTACTCTTGCTCTCTAAGAAATGTTGTTGTTCATAAATTATAGAAAAAGAGACTAAAAAAGCTCTAAGCCTTTGTAGTGTTGTCTGATTATTGTATTGAGAGTTACAGACTATGCCAATTGTTTGGCCTCTCTGTTTCTTAGTTGATATAAGACATTATACTGTGCTACTTGTTGTATTAAGTAGTTTATCTACAAATTTTATAACTTCAATAGAAATTTATTGTTCGAATCATGTCTCAGACTCTTCTTGTTCAATAGATGTATGTGAAAGTTATACTATGTTATTTGATTAATTGCTTAAGATTTTCATCTTTGTATTTCTATTATTTTTGGACATAACAGATTGTTGAACAAGTCCTCAAACCGTATCCGAAAGGAGGGTTTCCCGTGCCTAAACACTTATATCTTGGCGCATCGCCTTAGGAATTAGTTTTTGTTTTTATATCTGCTTACTTTTCCCTTTCCAAACCCCAATTATAGGAAGAGCCGACTTCTTTAAAAACCCAAAGGTTACTCAGTTTAGCACAATTGGTCCCCCATTTACTGAGTTTCCCATAAGGATTTTTTCCTAGCAATTTTAGACATCAACAATTCTTTTTTCTAGCACGCCCGATGGGACACCTTAAATTTATCTAAATCTTAAGTGGGTGTATGAGCCATAGACTTGTTACTAGATCCCAAACTATGAATAACCCTATCCTGCTAGTGCCGTTGTTGGTAATAGTACGAACAAGAACCTGTTCGGTAAACGTCTGAACCCCTCCACTAGCCATGTTGCCAATAGCTAATAGAAATTATGTGGCATGGGATGCCGAAATCCCTCTCATTTCACCAATAGCACCAGCCATTTGGGCTTGTATCCCAATCTCTGCTTTGAAAGTTGTACCAAAATTCACTGGGGAAGGCTCGAAGACACCATCTGAACATCTACAAGATGTGGCATACGTATGTCTTGTGCATAGTGTAACTAACCAAAATTTAGCATTGAGGCTACTTGTAGCCTCTTTCAAAGACAAGGCCCTTGATTGGTACCGCACTTTGGGAGCCAATACTATTGGTACCTGGGATCAACTCGGGGATGCTTTCTATGATCATTTTTCAAACAACAAAGATTGGTCCTCACTATTCCAGCAGTTGGTGACCATCAAATGGGCCCCTCAAGAGGCCATGATCAACTTCAACACTAGGTTCCATATGACCTAACAAAGGATCTAAACCATGATCCGCCCACCTCCTAATTTGGTGTTCATGTTTTACCTAAAATCTATCAATGTCGACATCTCAATAATGATCCAGTCTCTTGATGGGAACACCTTGCCAGACATGTATAACATTGTTGTTACAGAAGAGAACAACCTGATTGATGCTGGAAAGCTACCACCTTGGCCCATGATATCTATATTTGTGGAATTATTAGCTCCCACCTCAGAGATAGCTTCGATCAATGCACTTGCTCCTCCCCAATCTATTTACGCATATCCATGCACATCATATAAAACTAATTATACATCTAATTCTTCAAGGGATGTGATGAGAAATGTCAAGGAGTTGTTGTGAAGTATCTTGAATGAAATAACTACCATCAAGTGGAATTAGTCCATGCCCCAAAGCCAGCTTACCAAAATTACCAAGGCAGAAGACCTTCCTACCAACAAAACCAGTTCTAAGGAGGCTCGCACATGAGTCCACAGGCTCAAACAAGTAATTAGATGGTTATGGTACCTACTCCACCGCCTAATGTCTCACCAAGTTCAAATAGAGAGTTGGTAGTGGGGAAAAATAATCTTGTTAATGATATCAACCCCTGGTGCTTCCCCTGCAATGAAGCACATATGCCTTGAAATTGTTCACATGACAATCTACAACAAAGAGTGGCAGAACAATGTAGCCAAGGTGTTGCATCAAGTTGAAAATGTTATGAATATACCTCTCCACAAAAATAAAATGCGATACTAATCACGCAAATGAAAGGGATGTCCCTGGAGCAAGAAACAAATATAGCTCTCGACTACGCACTCTTCTTATGGATGGAAGAAGAGGAGGTGGTATTTACAAATGAGGCATCCACATCAGAGGCCCTGCAAGTGCAACCAGATTATAACACTCACTCAAATAGGAGATTCATGGGCGAACCAGTCACTCCATAGCCCAGGAGTGTTCTTGACCAAGCTTCTGGTACCCATGCAATTGCACAACAATGTCCCCCCCACAAGAAGATTATTATAACAAGATCTAAGGAGAAGAAGTCTCTAACTCTGCCACCATTAAATGTGGTGGAATAGTTGAATAAGTCCTCTACTAATGTATCTCTTTGGGATATCTTAGCTATTTGAGAGCATAAATCATTGTTATAGAAGACCCTACTGGAAGATACAAGAACAGAGCTGACAGAGAAACCCTCTCAAGGAAAGTCCATTGATGTGCCATCTCAGGCCAAAGTCCTCATGAACAATGGAGAAGAAGTATCTGCTAAAGGTAAGGATAAGCCAAAACCAAAGCCCTTCTTCCTGACCCTCATTGTGGGTAAGAAATTTTTACACAATTCTATGATTGACTCTGGTGCTAGCACCATAGTCATGCCCAAGGAAATAGCTGAAGCCTTAGAACTTAGCTATGACCCTTTAAATAAAGGAGTTATGAAACTTTATGGGAATAAGGTTGAAACTACAGGTGTTATCAAGAACCTCCCTTTGACTCTATTCTCCTGCCCTAACATCACTATTCCATAAGATACTGTGATCATCAATGTCCCTCCCATGTTCAATCTTTGCTTATCTTGAGAGCTCACTTCCAAGATTGACAGATATATTTCCTTGGATTGGTCACACTTGATCCTCAGGACCAAGCATGGAGCTAAAATGAAGATTGTATCCAAACCCCTAAATTTAGAACATGTAGCAGATGAAGCCATGATCAACTTTGAGGCTACTCATACTTCTATCACCAAAGATGAGATGTATTGTACTAAGTTACTAGAAGATGAGAAGGTCACCGAAGATAGAACTGATCAAGAGGAGGTCATATTGAGTGAATTTATAGACACTAATCCTTTCAATAATTATCATTCCACTAGGTTGGGAACTTATGTCATTTATAACAAAGATCAAGTGATTCTAAGGGTCATGAAGAAACTTGAGGGTGGTCAGGCTTCAGAGCTATGGATGCTGCATTTTGATGGAGCGAGATGTAAATTCGATGTAGGAGTTGGGATATTTTTGACATCCCTATCCAATGAAAATACACTCAGGTCTTTTCACTTTCAGTTTTCCTGTTCGAACAATGAAGCTGAATATGAGGGCCTAATACAAGGTTTAAGCCTTGTAGAGCAGATGGGTATTAAAAAAATTATGGTGTTCAGAGACTCTGAGTTAATATTAAATCAAGTCCAGGGAGTCCACAATGAAGAATTTCTACATGAGATCTTATAGACATAGTTTCTGGGACCTGATTGAAAGTTTTGAAGCTTTCATATTCAGGCAGTGCCCAGAGAGCATAATGCAACTACAAATCACATGGCAACAATTGGGTCCCAATTTGAACCTGATTTTGAGTTGATTGAGAACATGTAATCTATGCAAGTAATCGTCTGGCCTACAATCCTAGATAATGACTAGAGTTGGAAAGTGTTTGAAAGTGATGAAAATGTCACCTCATTCATTTAGCATTCAAGAGAGTTTGTTAACCAACTCCAATAGAATATTGCAGAGGCCTATGATCCCAAAATTATCCAGCTTAGGTCTAACAAGCTTCCAAAGGGACTTGTCACCCTCAAAAACCTATTCAATTGTGACGATTCGAGGAATGACAAGAGGAGGTTCGTAGCAGACAAAGGTGATTATGCAGAACTATAGGTTAGAGATGGAATGAAGCTTAAGGTCAAGATATGTGTCCCACAACATGATGATTAGAGAGCCATAAAGTTTGACCAACATGAGAAATTTGATGGTTTGCGGGAAGGCCCTTTTTGTATTATTCAATGCAAGAAACATAACACATTTGAATTAGAAAATATGGAAAAAGAAGCATTGGGAATTACAATCAATGAAATTCACCTCAAATTGTTCTATTAGCTTTGTTAATCATTTTACCTATGTAAATATGTAATTATGTAAATATTTCCTTTATGTTTTTTTTGGCTTGAGCTTTGGTATGGAACCCATATTACAAAAAGAAAAAAAGTGCAAAGGAGACAAAAAATTGACAAAAAGAGCTTTATATTTATATACTCTGAGGTATTACAATTCAAAAATGGCTCTCTGGCCATAATTTTTGAGTGTATGTATTAACCGCATTCTGAGGCATTTATACAAAAAGGAAGAGAAAGGAATTTATTCTTCAACCGGAGCAGTAGGCACATCAGGAGCAACAACAACAACATGATTGATCTTTGTGGCAACAAAGAAAATTAGAGGTGGGAACACTAGATTTATGAAGTCGATGTACCACTCCACATTGTAAAAGAGCACTACATTGTAGCATCTCAAGAGGAAGTCACAAGCACAAGAAACTCTTTGACAATTTTCTCCAATCATCATAAGGCAAAACCTGCTCAAGAATGACACCCAAGGTACCACTGCATCTTCTTCAATATGACGACGAAGATCACTAGCTCTAGGGAGACCAAGGCCATACACTGCATTAGTCATGACTTCGCCAAGGCCTCTGAGGTAGCTCTTTGGGAAGAGCTCCTTGACGAGTCTTCATATCATCCACTTCGGTGTCTGAATGCTGAGCAAGGATGCAACAAAATAAGAGAAAATGCCAGTATTTACTCTATACTTGTCCTCATACTCTATGCAATCCCTCCCCAAAACCTATTTTATCACAATAATTTCCAGCAAATGCTTGTTCTTAGTCATCTGCTTCAAACGTCGGCTAGATATCTCACCAAGGAAAGCTACCTGTGACTTATTGCTAGTGAGCCTAATAGGATTATCCAGTGCCCTTATCAAAAAACCTAATTACTAGTATAATATTTGCTAATATCTTTAGGTATTTTGATAGACCTAGCTGGGTACATGTGTGCAATAAGCATGATGACGATCAAGAGAAAAATCGAGAATCCCCCTAGGGTTGCAATCTCAAAAATCCCACCAAGTTGTGGTTGCTGTGAATGAATTGTTGCATGCAAATTAGGAAGAGGTAATTAATCAGATTAAACTGGTGGCAGGAATAGGTGATGGTCTGCACAAACAAGTGCTAAGTGTCAAGCTGTGGAAAATTTTCAGTCTCCAAGGATGAACTCAAATATTTTTGAGTAATTATGAAGCTCCTTGCTTAATCACTTTTTCTAAAGTTATTAAGTGCACAAGCATGCAATTTTTTTGTATCTCTTCAATATGTGGCTTGATTTCCCAAGGGATGGTACTGTAAGGCATGAGGATTAGTTGTGATTATGAATTATTGTATTTTTGGAGTGAGAATTCATTTTGCACACACGAAAAGAGTCGGTGGTACATGCTGAATTTATTGTAAGAAAGGAAACCGTTGTCTACAACTCCACTCGAGAATGAAAAGTGTTGCATACACAAGAATAGCACTAAGGAGTCTTGAATACACATTTCATTGCAAGAGATTATGAGTACATGGTTTCCTAGGAAGAACCTAATTGAGTTGCAAAAGTTTTAACATTGAAAAAATTCACAAGAGTCTTGAAATGGCCCAAAATCCTCAAACAGAAGCACAAGGAGAGGCGGTCCAGAGCTTGATGGATGCCATGTTGGCAGCACCAATGGATAATTTTTTTGACATTGTATCTTACGCCTCATCAGGATTCCCTAAAAATTTGAGGTGGCCTCACACTCGAGTCACAGAGAAGAAGTCTGATCATAGCAACAAGACCCTGATAATGGAGGAATGGGATAATATTCATGACCCCTTCCTCAAAACTAACCCTAAGAGTCTTAGGGAAGCGGCCTGCAAGAGGATGAAAAAGACTAATAACTAGGATTCTTTTGCACACAAGCTATGGTTTTTCAGTCTCCCATAGTATATGGTCCGCTTGGTACACCATTTCCTAGAACTAGGTCACGTGTGCGCTCAACATTTCAACCCAGATACCGGTGCCATTGAAGACCAAGAATTGAAGATTGTGATCAACATAGATGAAATTAGGAATATGCTGTGCATTCCTACTGGAAGGAGCTACAAAGTAGAGGGCATGGAGATGTTCACTGTAGAAAATGCATAAAATTTTTGGAGGACCAAAAAATTTTCTCTAGACTTTTATAACTAGGAAACAAAAAGGGCCAAGGAAGATGTAGCAAAGCTGCCACAATTTACGATTGCGCTTAATGCTTTCAACACAGACTTATAGGAAGCCTTCTCTATGATGGATTTTGTTTGTGACATGGACAATGATCAATGCGTTGAGGAGTTTCAAATGGGTCTGGGTTTCCAGTTGAAAAGACAACACTCTCTATTTTGGTATGACTTCACTGAAGTCATTGTTCGAGAAATGCTAAGCCAATTTAAATAATACAAGATGCAACGTAGGTTAAGGTTTTATTCTCTCCTTGCTCACATGTTGTTGCACCAGAATCTTGATTTCTTTAGGAAATATTTGTGTTTGGTTATGTTTGAGGAAAATGGGATAAGAAAGTTAGTTTATGTATGGACTCCCCTCCTTTCCATTACTCATGATTACTATGCATTCTTCAAGTTTTTCTTGACTCCGATTTTGCGAGATTTTAGTAAAGAGGGTGAGGGCTATCATTTTTCTGCCGAGCAAATGGGATAGATGCAGTATTTTACTCCTTGTGATTGGTTCTTGGGAGAGGATTTCACATTTTTTAGGTTGCATGGTTTCACTAAGGAATCATTCCAACTCCCGGTATGCGTCATAGACCAAGTCTTGGCCCTAGAGGTATTTCGACAACTATCCATCATTGATGCCAAATTTTGTGGGGGAAAGAAGCAGAAAGGTTTTTTCAAATGCCCTTTGAATTTTGGCCTAGTGATAATGTTAAAGAAGTAGACACATGTTTTTCTAGAGGCAAAGCTAGCTCATCTGGGGCTAGTATTAATCTACAACAAATGGAATTATAATCCTGATAATGAATTGGTGGAGTTGAACGTTAAAGTGACTCATAACTCCTAGCCTTACTGGGAGGCTTGATAGAATCCACAATCGGGAGACCAGGATGATCTACTTGTGGACCTGGCCTTTGTTCCTACCAATGATAAGAGGCCGCCATGGCTCTCCTTCTATTTTTCCTTGGCCAAGCCTAGTGAAAAATGTAAAGTTGGGGCTACCCTTCATAACCAATTGGTCAATCAATGGAAATGGAGTGAAGAAAAGATTGTACAATTTTGAATTTATCATCAGGAGACCTAAAACCTCGATGCCCCTTTCGAGGCGATAGAAATGGATGAAAAATCTAACGATCTCTAGAATTGGGAACATGATGATATCGATGCAAGTGGAGATGAGGAAGTAGATCCAGAGGACACTTTAGTTAGAAAGGAAAAAGAGGTGAAGAAAGCCCAAATGTAGAGAACTGGAAAAGTAGTGGAGCAACCCGAAAAAGCCCCA
This sequence comes from Sequoiadendron giganteum, assembly GCA_007115665.2. NCBI lineage: Eukaryota > Viridiplantae > Streptophyta > Pinopsida > Cupressales > Cupressaceae > Sequoiadendron > Sequoiadendron giganteum. The sequence continues at coordinate 455,550,455 of CM021105.1, forward strand.
CAGAGCACACAAATGGCTACCTCTCATTCAGAGACTTCGCTACAACATAAATTGGCCACAAAGAAACCCAAGATAGCCCAGTAGAATTAGGAGGTCATAAGGGTGGATGATTCTCCACCCGTGAAGAGACCAAACATGGATGAAGCTCTTGGGGAAAGCTCACAAGTACTTGCAACGAGCCAAGGATCGATCTCCATGGAAACTTAGGTATCTTTCTCTCCCTCTCTTCTTGCTTCGTAGTATTTTTCTTCCCTTGCAACCTCTACATCTCCCATCACCTCAAGTGTTGGCCTTTATTTTGTTGCTTCTACCCCTACGGGAGGTTTCACCTGATTCTCCCAAGTCAGATGGATATCTTTTACTCCCCTACGGTTTGTTCCACCATTTGTTGGAGCCCAATCTCAACCTAGTGTTGCAAATCATTTTTCTCCCACCGTGTCATCTCTGATTCAAGTTGAATAGAAGATAGAATCCTAGGCATCTCCACTACCACCACTTCGTATGAGTCCTCCTGCCACTTCCCAAGATGGACCTTCGCATAACATTCCCTCATTCTCCCTATTGATGACCTCTTTTCCAAAGAAAACATCCTTCGAGACCACAATGATTTCCTTCCTTTTCTCTCTTCCTCTTGGTGCACCCTTTGCTGGTGAACTGATTAGGTTGCCAACATAATTCATTGATCAAGGCAACTAGAAAAAGGCAGCACAAGCTATCAGAGCCCAGAAAAGAAAAGAGAAAGATGCAGCAAAGCCAATCGAGCCACACGTGAAAACCCTATTTAATGAAGTACAATAGTTTTTGAAGTTTTTAACCATGACTCTAAATACCATCAAACAACAATAGGAGATGCAACCTGAGGATTATACCATCCATGCTATGGAAATCAATCTGCACACAGTCCAGTCGCAAGACAGGGTTGAGCTAATGGAGAAGACTCAACGGGTGGTGACTACCGACTTTTTGAAGCATAGTCACCAAATAAAGAAGTGGGAGGAGGATCTCGAGAACATCAAGGAAAGGATTGAAGTCTTACAGAAAAAGGAAAAGGTGAGGGATGCTAAAATTACATGCCTATCCCAATAGGTGTTGGTGGAAAAGGCCAAACTTCAGGAGGAGCTTGCAAAATTCTATTCCTTGGATCCCAACTTGGTTACTAAACTATGATAGAAAAGCTAGGAGCTCCAAGGCCGATTGATTCAGACGGAGTGATAAATACAACAAAAATATGAGGAGCTCCAGAAAAAGCAAGCTCAGTTCAAAAAGGAATTCCGGGAGCTAAAGCTATCTCTGGAAAAAGAGTCCACAACTCAGGGCCAGGCTGAAGAGTTATTACAAAACAAGGATTCCAAGTTGAAAAATATATAGGAACAACTCTCCACAGTAGGAAAAAATATTGAGGAGTTGATGCAAGTTGTCGGGTCGAAGGAGGTAGAGATTGTTCTTTTGAAAGATCCTCCCCAACCACTTGCTCCTTAGTCAGATCTCCTTTTGGTGGCCCAACAACTATATATATCCTACTGGGAGAAGGTCAAGGCATCTTGTTTGAATCTTCAATCAGCACTCCAATTCATGGCCAATGTCACAGGTTTAAGCAAGGAAGTGCGTGGAATGATGGAGCAGGTTCCACAGTTCATTATGGAAAAGGTGCCCAAAGCAAAGAGGTTACTCGACAAGTTGTAAATGGTGGCGGATGTAGACTTAGTCTCCCCAGGGATTGAAGATCGGAATTCAACTGCTAAGAAAGTGAGGGAATTCATCTATTATCATGTGACCATCACCCAGACTAGCAATTTCTAGGCAACACTGAGTCAGACTATGAAAACAATGCGGATGCAATTTTCCTAGTTGACTCAAATGGGCCTTCCCTCACTCTTTCTCTCTGATGACTCAGTGGCCACGATGAAAAAAATTGCAGTGAGGATCGAGGAGAAGTAGAAGGAAATTTATACTTTTCAAGGTTTCACTTAACCTCCCATAGTGGCAGACATAGAAGGCGCCACCTGTCAGATTGCATGTCCCCTTTTTCAACTCGAGTCTAGGATGGGGATATCGATGGAGCTGCCCTTTAAAGAAGTTATCGATTTGTACGAGGTGTAGGAGAATTTGAATGCTACATCAATGCATTCTAAGGCTGAATGGATGCCTCTATAGAGCACACTCTCAAAGCTCTAACTCTGTTGCCCCACTAGATAAGGCTTTGGTCTGCGAACCAAAAATTTTGGGTTCCCATTCTGTAAGTGAAATGCCTCTAGTAGTCACCAAAAAGATGTGGATTGAAAAATCCTTAGAGCTCCCTTCAGGGTGATATTGATATTCTTGCATAAACCTTGGCCTATGCCTTGTATGTTTAAAGCATCACTGACCCATTTTTTCATTACCTTTACGTGCTTGCTCCATGTGCCCATCACACACTCATTGAAGAGGATTCTTCCCTTGCTTCTCTTTCAAGATTCATATCTTCGCCATGTGTCAGAAGCATACATTTTGGGAGCCCTCTCTCCTTTGTTTCTCCTTCGAGCATCACCAATGTGCCACATCACATCATTTCGAGGGAAACTTTTTGGCGGTCCCCACAACTAGTGTTTGAATGCAGACCTCTCCATGTGTCAGCTCCGCAAGGATTTTAATCGAAAGGTTGGAATGAACGAGTGAGAAGTTTTGTCTCTTTGCCACATGTCTAACCAACTCTATGGGTGAATGACATGTGTCGTCTAGTGAGGTTTGTTGCTTCTTCCTTGGCACCACAACCATCATTTGCTAGGAAGTGAATCTTGTTCGAAGGTGATTGAGTGTGATGAATTGAATCTTTTTGTTGCAATGGTTTTTGGAAATCATGGTGATGGATATCATTACTCATATTTGGGAATATTTTTAGTTACTAGCTCAATGGCAGTGGGCGATCTTTACATATTGCTCTTTCTCTCTAAGAAAGGTTATTGTTCAAAAATTATAGAAAAAGAGATTGGAAAATATCTAAGCCTTTGCAGTGTTATCTAATTATTGTATTGAGACTTACAGCCTGTGCCAATTGTTCGGCCTCTCTATTTCTTAGTTGATATAAGACATTATACTATGCTACTTGCTATATTAAGTAGTTTATCTGCAACTTTTATAACTTCAATAGAAATTTACTTTTCGGATCATGTCTTAGACTCTTCTTGTTCAGTAGATGTATGTAGAAGTTATACTATGTCATTTGATTAATTGCTTAATATTTTCATCTTCGTGTTTTTGTTATTTTAAGACATAGAAGATTATTGAACGAGCCCTCAAATTGTATCCGAAAGGAAGGTTTCCCATGCTTAAACACTTATGTCTTGGCACATCACCTTAGGAATTAGTTTTTATTTTTATATCTGCTTCCTTTTCCCTTTCCAAATCCCAATTATAGGAAGATTTGACTTCTTTAAAAACTCGTAGGTTACTCAATTTAGCGCAATTGGTCCCCCATTTATTAAGTTTCCCATAAGGCTATTCGCCTAGAAATTTAAGGCATAAATAGGTTCCATTTAAAGAATTTTAAATAAAGAGGGTTTGATAAAACCCCCTTGGATATAATCTTTCTAGTTTTAAACCATACCTATAATGGAGTCTCCTCTAAACCTATCAAAATGCTGATAAAAACCCACTTTTGAATTACCTTTTGGGGGATCAAATGAATTCATTTAAAATTTATGTTTTGTAAGTATGTAGCCCTTATTATAAGCTTCCAAAAAAGTATAATTTTAAATATATTTAATTTGATTATTATATTTATTTTTTATTTCTTGTGAATGTAGGTTTTTCAATGAACATCAAGGTCTATTTCACACATACAAAAAAATAGGAAAATAGAGAAAAAAATTCTACAAATTACATGTCCACTAGGTATCGATGTCCTTATTCCAACAAAAAAAGAATAATTTAATTCAAATGCATACAAAATAAGATATGCCATACATAATACATCTCCGTCCAAATTATAATTACTTTTACTTAGAAAATTAATTTAAAAAATGCAACAAAAAATTATGAAAAAGTATCCATGCCCTAGATATTGGTGTGAAAAATCAGTATTTTAAAAATTATAATTGTATCTTTTCTATAAAAAAGTTGTGTTACACAGTAAACATCACTTTTTAAAAATGTTATTTAGTAGAAAAATAAGTTATTAAAAATTACATAAAAGGATTCACAATCTATTTTTATTTTTATTTTTAAATATAATTAGAATCTACACACAAAATCTCACAGATCACTAGTTTGCTTCATCTTCAAATTCTTAATGGTTTAGCTGCTATAGGTGTGAGAAAATGAAGATTTGGTGAAAAATGTTGATTTCAATGTCAAGTTTGGCCAAAAAGTGTAACCTAGTATGGTGGGATCACCCAATAATACATATGATGAAGCTCTTGGCAATCTAGAGAAGGTGCTAAAAAGGTGTCATGAACACAACTTATCCTTGAGGCATGAAAAATTTTTCATGATGATGATAGAAGGGATTGTATTGGGACATTTTGTGTCAAATGAAGGAATACAAATGGACCCCAACAAAATTAAAGTGATCTAAACACTCCCCGTGCCTCAAAGACAAAAATATGTTAGAAGTTTCCTAGGACATGCTGGTTATTACAGGAGATTGATCCAAGATTTTAGAAAACTTGCAGCTCTACTATTTTTTTTGTTATCCAAAGATGTAGAATTTGAGTGAACAACTTATTTTCAACACTCTTTTGAAGCACTCAACGTAGCATTGACTAAAACCCCTACCTTGAGAGGACTAAATTGGACCTTACCTTTCCACATCCAGAAAAATGCTTCTTATTTTGCTATAGGAGTTGTACTTGGGAAAAAGGAAGGCAACAAGGACTATGCTATATATTACATCAGTAAAAACCTACAAGGGTCAAAAATCAATTATACAGTGGTAGAGAAAGAAATATTGGTAGTGGTATATGCGGTCAAAAAATGCAAGCATTATAATACATGATATCCAATGTTCATACACACTAACCACACAACAATCAGGTATCTAATAAACAAGCCAGTAGTTGGTGGTAGGATTGTAAGGTGGTTACTATTTCTTTAGGAATTTGACATCACCATTGTGGAAAATCCAAGCAAAGCAAATGTAGTGGTAGTTTTTATATCTAGAATACCAACTAAATCATAAGATGTTGTTGATGATACATTCCCAGATGAGCATTTAGTTACTCTATCTCTGCATACACCTTGGTTTGCATAAATTTCCGACTATCTAGTAGCAAGGCAGACACCACCTCATTTCTCCCGAAGAGAAAAGGGACAATTGGTTCAAAAGAGGTTTCCCTACTCATGGATAGGTGGATATTTATTTTACATAGGCCTAGATAATATTATGAGGAGAGAAGATAAAGTATATGACATTCTCAGAGCATGCCATAATGAACCCTATGGGGGACACTTTGCAGCAAAGAGGTTATCTCTCAAGATTCTTACCACTGGCTATTATTGGCCAAATCTTGATAAGGATGCAATGAAGTACAAAAGGGGATGTGATAAGTGTTAGAGAATGGAAAGGTCAACAAAAATAGATGAAATATCATTACAATCACAGTTAGCAATAAAACCATTTGATAAGTGGGGATTAGATTTTATTGGCCCAATATCACCAATATATAACAAGGAGTACATGTTGGTATACATAGATTACCTTGCCAAGTGGGTGGAGGTTAAGGATTTATTATTTTTTAGGGATGGCAATGTGGCAAAGTTTCTCTATGAGGACATATTTACAAGATATGGAGTCCCAAGGGAAATTGTCATAGACCAAGGAACCCAATTTACATTAGAGTTGATCATAAAATTGGTTCAAGAGTATGAGATCAGACATAGGAAGTCCACACCTTACCACCCTCAAGCTAATGGACATGTGGAAGTCACAAATAGGGAGATTGAGGACATTCTAACAAATACAATACAAATTCATAGGAAAGATTGGGTAGCCAAATTTCTCGAGGTGGTTTGGGCCTATAGGACAACTTGGAAAACCACAACATGGTTTACATCATATAAATTGGTTTATGAAAATAAAGCAACACTTCATAATGAATTTGAGTATAAAAAATTGGGAACAGTTGTTCAATTGGGCATGGAATTATCAACATCACAACAAGAGAGATTACACAACCTCAATGCACTTGATAAAATTAGGATGGAGGAAATACACCACATTGGAGTTGTTCAAGAATCAAAGAATCAGATGACATGATCAGTTCATCAAAACTAAGAAATTTAGTGTAGGTGATTGGTCTTTGCTCTATGACTCAAGATATTAGGACTACACATGAAAGTTACAAACAAGGTGGATTGGTCCCTATGGAATTAGAAACTTTTTTCCAATGGAGCCATAAATTTGTATATAATTGATGAAGCCAAGTTCTCCTTATTGGTTAATAGACATAGGCTAAATTTGTACAAGAAACCACTGCAGAGGGATGATTTCCTTGTTTCATTAATTCAACAATTTGAGCCTTCACTTGACAATTCAAATACAACAACTACAAGTTCTACTCATGACTTAGTAAAGGAGCTACCTAGCTCACCTACTATTGTTACACATGTATGATTTCTAACACAACTCACAAAGCACACATTACACACTATAACGAGCAACAATAATATTTTTTTGCAATAGTTAGTGAAGTTGTAGGGATTTGTAACAACATTCCTAAAGTAAACAATATTTAGAAAGGGACCTATTACTGGAGTCACTCGTAGCAATTGTTTGATATTCATTTCAAAAATTGCCACCAAATTAATTGCATATCCCTACTCTCCACCTCCATAATTCTACACATGCAACCTATACACATCATAACACGTAGCATTTCCATCACCTTTTTCACTTTCCACTTATCATACATTTAATTCCACATCCCATCTACCATACACACCACAACCTTTCCAAACCATCATTTACCATGCACCATTCATTCATGTCCCTCAATTCAAATTGAAATTATGAATGGTCACATCAAATCTCGTTGTGGGCATAAATCAACAACTCCATATGAGTTAAGTTTTATTTCACAAGAATTCTATCTAGGTACATGCATTAACTTATCATAACTAGCATAGAATAATACTTGATTTTATACATGTTTTAACATTAATTCATGCATGCTTCGTATCTAATTTTATTTTCCACTTCCTACAATTTAGCCATCAGCCATAACTTGTACAATTAAGTGAGGACACTTAATACCTTTAGTTGGGGGGAGGGGTACTCTTCATTTTCTTGATTTAAAAAAACCAAAAACTCTTTTCCACTTTTATGCCATTTTATTTTCCTCTTTATTTACACAAATACAAGCTCAGAGGAGAAGTGAAGGGTTAGAAGAAGATAAATTGAGAAGGTACAACATAGTGGAAGTAGTCTAGTTGGTATGATAGGAAAAATTTGAATCCAGAAACTGAACTAGAACAAAGCATAATTAAGGGAATTTGAGAACAACACCAGTATCATGGGCGGTGAAATTATCCCAAGAGAACCAAAAACACATGCCCAACTATTGGAAGAAAGGATGGTATTACCTATTTTTAGACAACTTGGCTAGGTAGAGTACTTCTTGAGACTCACAAAGTTTAATGGAGTCGTGACACAACAATTTTCCATGACACTACAAAATGATGAAGTGACTATAAGAGGTTTGAAGGTGGACTCTTCAAAGGCCACCATTGCTGAGGTATCAAGACTACCATGGGAAGGAGAAGAGTTCCTAGTGAGGGTAGATGCCATAACTGCTAGGAACGAATTTAAAGAACATGGAGAAAACATAGACTCATTGTCTCAAGGTATAAAAAGATTATCCTTACCCTAGATATGGGCTTCAATAGCTTCTTACATAATCAAATACTTAACTTGTGATGGTATACAATAATTGTTGTATACAATCCATTTCAAAATTTTAAGCCATCTTCACTATGATAGGTGTGTAAGTGTTCCAAATTTTATTTACAATTTGTTGAAAATAATGTGTTCTGAGTATAAAAGCAAGAGGAGTAACACAAAATTGTCACATTTTTGCTTAGTCACATTGTTAATAAAAATAAGTTTAAGAATTCAATTCCCACATGTTCCTTGGGAGATTTCCTAAATTTCAACCATATCAACACCATCTTTGAGGAACCTGCTATATCAGAGAGGGAAATGACCTCTAGCTGCCTTGCTACATCACTTATCTATAGCATAGGAGAGCTAGAGGAGTAGAGCCTGCAAGAAAATCAACCTGCAACTTCTGAGCAACCTGTAGTAGAAAGTACACAAGAGATCCCTACCTTTGGCAAAACACCAATAACTAGGAAAAGGAAAGGTGAATCTTCTTTTGCACCTGCAAGGGGGAAGAAGAATTCCATGCAACCTAGGAGGTAGTCACATTGCCTTAAGAGGAAAGGTGTTATGAGTGGGCCAGCCAAAAAGAAGGAGGGAGATGTTATGGTTGAAATTGACTCAGAATTAAACGCAAATTCCCTTGGTAATGAAAATGTACCTATTACACAATCATGAAATTTTACAAGAACCTTTGATTCTAATTCAGAGGATGCTTTTGTTGGAAGGAAAATAAGAAAAAGAACCCCAAAGAGCCTTGATTCATAGGGTAATGAGAATAAAAGTGAAAGGAATGATCAATTTTTGGAAAGAGATGGAGAAGTTTTTGTTATGCAAAAGGATATTGGTAAGGAATTACAAGAGGCTATGTAAAGGATTAAGCAATTGGAAGGTTTATTGAAAACACACCAACAAAGAGAAAGTGAAAGGGACAAAAGAATTAAAAAATTGGAGGATTTTTTTTATAAATTTAAGCATGGGTCTAGGTTGGATGAATTGACACATCTTGCTATCATAAAAGTAGGAAACAAGGAACTAGTACCCTAGGGTCCAATTCCTCCACTTTTTGTCCCCCCTTGGACCATCTGTAGTGACCTTAGGTGTGGAATTGTGGAAAATAACCCAAGAGATCTTTGAGAAGAAGAAGGAATGGGGAAAATAAAAAGTTTAGTTAATGTCCAAACACACTAGGACACTTGAGCAATAAGATGCAAAAATAAAAAGCTTGAAAGTGAAGATTGAAGAAGTAGCAAACAAGGCTACACAAATTCTAAAGTGAAAACCTTGTTCAAGAGTTTATGTATTATTTTTACATGAAAAATATTTGTGTTTTCAATTTAGCCAACTAATTAGTGATTTTCCAATGTTAATGAATAGAAATTGTTTGTTTTTAGAAAATTTCTTTGACTCTACATTGGATATGCAAGATCAATTATGTGAGTTTTACTTGCATAATCTTGTGCTTTGAGAGAAAATAGAATGGAATCCTATAATGTTTGTGGGGGACTTATAGATTAAAGCATTGGCCTCTTATATCAGTAATGAACAACAAAGAGTTGAGATCTTGTAGAAATATATTGAAAAGGATAAATCCGTTGCTCTATAGCTGAGGAAAGAATACAAATATCCCAATGCAGTTATTAATGAATGGTTGGAGCTCCTGAATTATAAAGGTGTAAGAATGAAAATAATGAGTGTTAGGGAATGTGAATCTATTAGGATGAATCAACTAATTATAGGGCTTATTAATTACACCTTCCAGTTTATGAAGAAGAGATGGGAGGAATTAACCCCCGAATTAAAGAAAAAGGAACCCCACTCCCTTTATAATTTTATAGACATCATTATAAGATCTCATAGGTATATAGATATTGCTAGGGAAAATGGACTAAAATGGTTTCCACTGACATTTCATCCACCTCTTCTTCTCTACCCGATGCCACATTGGATAGGGAGGAACTAAGATGAAGTACAAACAACATAGGACCTTAGGCTGGAAAATATTTAATGTAGAAAGGGCTATTATTTGAGACAGGTTAAGGGAGTTGATGTGATGACAAATTTTAGGGAAATGAATCTTCAGTGCAACCTCTGGTCCTAAATGTTCCTTGAGGACAAGAAATTGCTTGGTTGAGGGAATGGCGATCTTGATTAATAACTAGTTTTCTCTTGTTTAGTTCATATATTTCAAACATTTTAAGCTTCTTATTTCATATACATTCCTGAACTTATATACCTTTTATATCTTTTATGCCATCCAAACCAGAATTTGATAAGTGGAAATATGATTATGATATGATGAAGTTTGCATGGATGAATGTGTATGAAATTCAGTGTGAATATATGTTTAATTTATGATTGTTAATGGTATGTATGGTTTAGATGAAACTAGCTCCTTGTAGCCAAAATATTTTCAACCTACAAAAATTGGAGAGCTCAACCCACAACTAAAGGATTCCAGGTCAATTGCAGGGGAGATTCCAAGGATGCTGGAGACATGACAGTTGCAGGAAATGATGGAAGTGATCATTGGAGTGGTCAATTATGAGATTAAAAAATTCAATAAGATGATGGAGGAAATAATAAGTTTGCAATGATCAAGAAATTAACATGACTGTTTGCACATAGCACATCTTTGTCATGCTGTTAAAGAAGAATTGCAAACCTATTTGTCTTCTTCTATCTTTTTCAGTTATAATTTCAATTGCAAAGACATTTTATCTCTCTATTTCAAAGGAGAGTGGACATCTTCATTTAATTTATATTTTCAGTCCTTATGCAAATAAACCTCCTCCCAAACCTATATAGTTGGATCAGTGTTTGAGGAGTAGATCTAGTTTTTGATAGTTATAGTTTTTGTTTCACAAAGAATATATTTGTTAGTTTTTTGTTATGTGTTCATGAATGAAAAATCTGTGAAGATTCCTCTCACATCATAGAGTTTAATTATATGCAATAAAGATGTTCCAGTGTACTATTCTAGTTAGTTGAATCAAGTAGCACATATTTGGTTTCTCTTGTGGGTATAATAACTTGAGAAAGGGCCACTCAAGGTACTATTCACCCACCTTCATTTATATTGTTAATTTATATGTTTACATTGTTACATTCATTCAAATAGATTCTTCATTACATTCACATGAATGATACTTAGTATCATTTTTTAAAGTTCTATAATGCACCATTGAGTCATCCTTCAGATTGAGTCAAGTAGTTAGAAGTAAGAATTAGAAGTGTTGGTGAAATTGAAGAGTTTAGGTTTAGCAGTTCATAGTTTTGATGTTAAGCCAAAGGTACCCATAACATCAGTAGAAGATTAAGTTATTTCCCTTGTTTTGTAGTTTATTATTTATTTTCCTTTTCCAATCTTTATTTTTTTCTTGGACATGTGTAAACTACGTATACTTGATGATATATGTTGTGTAGATTCTATGAAGCACATACAATGCCAACATCATCAAAAGCTTATGAAACCCTGGTTGATAATTTAATGGAGTCTTTGGAAGGATTTAGTGGAGTTTTCAGGTAGGAACTCTTCCTCTGAATTCTGTTTCTAGCACCAAGTTGACTAGATATTAGCGAGGCCTTACAATGGTTATGGCTATATTTATAGTTATGGTTAGGGTTAGGATTAAGGTAATGTTTAGGGTTAAGGTTAGAAATACAATTAGCTATAGAATTAGGGTTAGACTTATAGTTTGGGTTAGGGTTAGGGTTAGAGATATAATTAGGGCTAGGGTCAAGGTTATAGCTAGAGGTAAAATTAGATTTAGGGTTAGGGTTTGAGATAAATTTAGAGTTAGGGGTTGGGGTTAGAAATAGTGTTAGTGTTATGGTTAGGGTTATGGTTAGAGTTTGGGTTATGATTAGAGTTAGAATTAGTGTTAGTTTTACAATTGGGGTTAAGGTTAGGGTTAGATTTATACTTATCATTAATGTTAGTTTAAGAATTATAATTAGGTTTTGGGTTAGTGTTGGGGATAGGGTTAGGCTTAAGGTTGCAATTAGAATTATTGTTGGTTATAGAATTAGGGTGGGATAAAAATATTGTTAGTGTCAGTGTTATGTTTAGGGTTAAAATTAGAAAAAGTGTTAGTTTTAGAATGAGGGTTAGGTTTAGGATTGAGGTTGGAATCAAACCCTAACCATAATTGAATCCTAACACTAACCCTTATTTTAACCCTAACCCTAACTATAATCCTAATTCTAATTCTAACCCTAACCATAATTCTAACTCTATTCAAAATTCTTATTCTAATACTACTCTAATTAGAATTTTAATACTAATTAAACCCTAACCCTAACCCTAATCCTAATTTTTCCTAACCCTAATTGAACCCTAACCCTAGTTGAGTCCTAACCTTAACCTTAAACTTTACCCCAAGCTTTATCATGTAACCCTAACCCTAAACCTAACCCTAATTAAACCTGATTCAAGAACCCTAAACCTAACCTAGCCTTAACCCTAATTGAACTCTAATTAGACCCTTTTGAACCCTAACCTTTACACCACGCTTTATCCTATAACCCTAACTTTAACCCTTACCCTAATTAAACCTTACCCTAATCTTAACACTAATTAAACCCTAATCAAGAACCCTAACCCTAACCTAACCTTAACCCTAATCAAACTCTAATTGAACCCTTTTGAATCCTAAATCTAGTTGAATTCTAATCCTAATTGATCCCTAATCCTAACCCTATCCCTAATTAAACACTAATCTTATTTGATCCCTAACCCTAACCCTATCCCTAATTGAACCCTAACCCTAATCGTAACCCTAATGCTAAACTTAATTGAACCATAACCTAAATGAACCTTAAACCTAACCCTAACCCTAATTGAACTTCTATTTAACCCTAGCTTTAACCGCAAACTTAACCCTAATTGAACCCTATGTTGGAAATGAGAATGTTGGAAGTTGGATTGCATCAAATGGTTTTCATTAATGTAAACACAATACCAAATATAAGAGAGGCATTTACCAGAAGTTATGCAGACTCGTGATATGCAGACTGTGAAAAGTGAATGTTTTGATAGACAGATGCAGCATTTCCCCTAACTGATGCGAATCACTAATACATATGCGGCATTTAAATTGACAAATGCGACTTGGTTTTCTGATAGTTGAATTTTTCTTGAAAGTTGTTGACTGACCTTGTTTGTTTGATCAAGATTTGATGAATACAACAAAGAGAAAACACAACAATCAATGTATTTTCAGTTTTTGTGATGAAAGGACTGTTAAGACTCGAAAAACAATTACTACCTAGGCTTTTAGGACAATACTTGTTGAATTCTTACGTGGATTTCTCCAGCTACGCATATTTATGGCGAATGACTAGTAGCTTGACCCCACTGGCTCCCCTCCACGACACTCACTTATATGGGGCAGCCAAGCTAGTGTATCCATGAAACTCCCATGGCATACATTTCATTTCCACACATAAACTGTAAGAATGTAAGACGGCTTCACAGGGCCAACCCTGTTGCGCCAACAAGTAGGTAGGATTTTGGTAACTCTACAACAAGGTGTTTAATAAGGGCATTTTGTTTGTGGGACACTATCCAATGTTGGTGAGAGTCTATTTCTGTCCATCTCATCAGAATAGTGTGCGTGATTCTTGGGCTTTCCCCAAGAATCCACTTTTATATACCAGCTAGAAGTCGCTTGGCTTTAGCGTGCTACTAGTCTGAGTCGTCTTGGGATGAGTACTTTTTCCCACCAAGACAGGCCCAAGTTCTAGAGTCAGTAACCATTTCTCTTACACCCAGGATCACATGAATGTGCAAGGGGAGAGGATACTTCGATATACTGAATCGTAAGGGTGACAAATATGTGCAATGCACTAGACAAAGAAGACAATGGTTCTTTTTAATCCAAATGACAATTTTCTATCTAACAATCAAAAAATTCATTTTAATCCCACATGATGATTATCTATCTACCAAACAAAAGCTTGCTTAAATAAATAAATTAACACAAAGGCATTAGGTCCTGCATGCAAATTTATCAGTAGTTTGTTGGTATTCAGCTTTCGTCCTACAAAAAAAAAATTGTCTTAGGTTTTTAATGGTCTTCTATGCTTCGTCCTGCAAACACTATGTTATTCCACCTTAACACAACTAAAACAAATATTAGCAAAAATCCAAACAACATAAAAAGCTAAAATGAAAAATATGGATGCACGAAAATCAATAAAAAAAATGAAAAAGTTTTACCAGGCAGATGTGGCTTTTGGAGCCATAGATGCGGTTCACAAATTTGTTGATAGGCAGATGCAGTTCATGGATTTGCGGATGCGGGTTATGATGGCAGATGTGCCACTATTTTTCACAAATGTGGCTCATAGATATAGATGTGTCATTTGGAGGAACAGATGCGGTGTGCCATACGAAAAACCTGCAAAAAAGAACAGAAAATGAAAAAATGGAATGACAAAAATATGTGCGGATTTTGAAGTGTGTTCACGTCGGGCTCACCAAATGTAAATGATAGATTTTTTTGCAAACTAGAATAAAAACTAGAATAAAAATTTCAATCTTAATCTAATAATAATCTAAAATTAAACAAAAAAGAACGAATAAGTAAAGTAAGTAAACTAAACAAATTAATGGAAAACTCTCACCAAATATGCGTTCACCCCTTGAAATTATCTTGATTCTTCTTCTCCATTTTTCCTTTTCAGTATTCTTGCCCTCAGATTTTGAATTCTCGCAGAGAGAAACAGGTGTTGAATTCAGAGATAACTGGATAACTAAAAATAGATCTCGAGTCAGAAGGTGAGTGACTGACTTAGATAACTGAATGATAGAGGAATGTGACATAATTAATTAAATATGAATTAAATGTTAATTTAATTAAATCATTCGAAAATGAATTGAATTTAATTAAATAAATAAAGTAATTTATTTAATTTGATTGTTTGAAAAGGATAAAATAGAAATAATTAAATAATAAATATTTAATTATAGATAAAGGGGGTTAAATGAATAATTAAATAAAGATATTTAATTATAGTTGGAAAAGTATGATTAAGGGGGAATTAAATAATAAATTATTTAATTGATAGATAAAGGGGGAATTAATTAGTTAGCGACATAATTAAATAAATATGATTTATTTAATCAATCAAGTTGAATAAAGATTAATAATGAATTAATGAATTAATTAAAAAGGGGTATTTAATTAATAGAAGAAATATGTGTTAGAAAGGTTAATTAAATAATAAACATTATTTAATCAAGACCACGGACTATAGAAAATTATGTCGAATATGTACTCACAGGCCTAGACCAATTTTCGGTATCTACAACAATTACACTTTTTGTTTTGGATCTCTTGTTATATGTTTGATGATGTATTTTTTGAAGTCGTTACCATTGAAAGAGAATTTTGTGTGGAAGTCTATTGTACCACTCAGAAAGCAAGTCTACCAGTACTTGGAAATTCTAGCAAAAAAGGAAAAGATTTTTAAAGAATACTTTATAAACAAAATAAATGCATGGAGCTTTGGTATGGTTTCCAGTCTAGTAGGGACATTTGAGGCAGAATCTTCCTCCAGAAGAGGAAAGAAAGAAAAATCATTTCAAGTTCTCCTTCGGAAATAAAGAAGCTAAAGACATAAGAAAAGGAAGTAAAGACTATAGAGGTAGTTGATATGGTATCAACAGATGATGATGAATAATATATTACTAAAGAGAAGGTGTTGAAGATTCTTGAGCAATCTGATGTGTTGTGTAGTTTTCGCACACACACCCCAATGAAAGTAGGGGCCCTCTTTGTTGCTCTTTTGTTTTTTGCTTTTGGTGTCTTAGCCTTTCTATTTTGGGGTTTTTCTTGCTTGGGAATGTGCTTTGATGTTCATCATGCCTATTGGGTTAGTCCATTTATGATTTATATTGAAAATATTAAGCTCTAGGTTCACTTCAGGTTTTTCACTATTTTCGGGAAAATCCACCTTGGGCGGGCTTTCCCAGTTTCCTTTGGGATCCCGGTGGCAGCTACTTTTTGTTGACATCCGAGGATTCTGGTCGTCTATGGAAATCCATCATGTCAAGATTTCCCTGGGGTTTGTTGCTTTGTCAAATTCTCGGGTTTGGTTTAAACAGTCTTGTCGCTTGCATTGATGTTTGATTGCATGACTTCTTAGGTAGTGTTATATTGTTTTATGGGAAGCTTTGTGCCATTTGAGTTTTATCTTTTCCTTCCTATTTAGTTTGGAGTGCTTGAACTTGAGTGTTGTGCTTGATTGTGCATTTGGGAGTGGATTTGATTGTCACAGTTGGATTTCTTGAACACTATTTGCATTTTGCTCGAGCTTTGAGGTTTCCTGTCAGCTTCCTTCTTTTCCATTTCTCTTTCCCATGGTATGTACAGGAATGTTGTCTCTCTTTTATGATTGAAATGGATTGCCTTACTTTGTGCGCTTTCATGCTATTCACGTTGCTTTCGATTTTTCCTATTGAATGCGTGTGCTTCCTAAGCGTTTTGGGTTTGTTTTGGGGGTTCATGCCATGCCGGTCTGGCATTTTGTATTTCAAAGATGGGGGGATTTCCCGTTCTATTCGAGCACCATTCTTAGGTGGTTGTTTTGAGCTTACCTTTTGATCTTGTCTCAGGTAGCTTGCTTGTATTTTCCATGAACTTTCTATCCTTTTGGGCAAGCTAGTTGTGCCTAAGTCTGTTCTATGCATTCATGGCAAAGGTTTGGGGGTTTTTGACCTAGGGCATGGCCAATCCTTCTCATTTTACTGTAAGGTAGGTTTTGAATTCAAAGATGATCCATTGGAGGTCTAGGTCAAGCTAGTGTCAAGCTCCAGGTCCCCAAATTTGTGATCGTTCGATCTATTTGGGTGACGATGAGAGAAATGTGGGTATTCGGGGTTTCAGTGTCTTTGCGGAATTCCCTATCTATCAGAATTCCCCGATTTTCTCATTTTCTCTTTGCTCTTTGCAATGTGCTTTAATCTGGATTTTTACCTGTCTCACGGATTTTTGATGCCTTCAGATTTCTCGGTTTGTCCATTGCTTGGTCGTTTCCCCAAAATTGGGCTTAAATGGTAGAATTGGATTGAATTCATTGAAATCTTCACCCTCGAGATTTTCTTGAATGTTCTTGACCCCCTTCATTTTCTCAAAATATTGAAACTGTTGCTATTATCGGGGATTTCCATCTAAGGTGGATTTTTCTGAGGTTTTGTTGAGAATGAAGAATTTGGTGGTTGCATGAGGATTTGCTTGGTGATTATGCATTTAAATGATTAAATGAGCTTATGCTAGGGTGTATCAAATGATTCCTTGGTTAAATTGATTGATTAAATGATTATATGGATTTTTGTATGCCTGTTTTGCTAGATTCTGCCTGGTCCGAATTTCCGCAGAATTCCTCTCCAATCTGGATTTTGTGAGGGGGGCTAAAACCCAAACTTTGAGATGGTTGATTTGATATGGATTTTGGGGATTTTTCTTATCATGGAACTTATTTCTGTGTCTTTATTGTTTGTAGGCAAGATCAGGACAAGCTATTGCTGGGCAAAGTAAAGGGAAGGTGATGGATCCAAGTGCTGAAGGTTTAGCTATCTCTGAGGCAGAGAAAGTTAAGATGGATATAAAGAGTAGGATCCCAAATAGCAAGCTGAATTCCATCTGGTCTGGGATCACTGATACAAATGTTGGAATGTGGGACTATGATGAATTGAAGGTGGGAATGGTAGCACAAAATCTCCTTTTGTTTGCTAGGACATTGGAGTCTGGGTTAGCACATGTGGCTGGATTTCCTTCTATGGTCCAGTGTTATGAGTTGGTGCTTGAGTGTGCTAGGCATTATGACAGAGGTACACAAAGAATAATTGGTCCCCAAGGAATGATTGTAGCAAACTTTGACCTTGTATCCATAGCTCAAACCTTTGACATACCTGATCGGTCCCATGTTGTGGCTTTTGATATGGATTCAACCAAGAAGTATTATGAGGAGAATGTTGTCAAGTCCCAATAGGTTATCAACTCTTGGTTGGAGAAGCTCAATTCTCACTTCTCCAAGCTTCCTAAGCAACTATTCTGACTCAAATTTAGGAGAGAATATTATGATTCTATCACACTCCTCAGCAGGGTGGTAGGATTAAAAAAAGTCGGGGTATTTGAGAGTTTGATGTTTAATGTTATTGCTCGGATGGAGCAAGGTATAGATTACCACTAGGCAGGCATTATAAGTGCAATAATACATGAGAAAATGTGCAGTGTACCACAGACAAAGACCTTGACCATGACTTCCTATTTGGTGTATGCACTTGTAAGGTTTCACCCATACAAGGGACAAAGCACCAGAGGTGTGTTTGTGCAGGATGTAATCTATGAAGTGTATCCATAACTACAGGAGGGTGAATGATGCATTTGTGATGTATATCAGTAGGTTACTATAGGGTGTTGAGCATTTTCAAATTTTAGACAAGGCTAAGGAATTGATCAAAAGGTTTGGAGCTTGGTTCATTCAGTTACCTACCTTTTCCTACATAAGAATTGATGGTTGTCAGAGGGTTCCCTAAAGACTTCCAAGGTACCCAACGAACCATGTTATATTTTTGGAGGTCACCAGGAAAATATGTGACTTTGATGTGATTGTGAAGGGGGAGAAACATAAGAGAGGATTTGGTAAAGACTTCCCACTGAAGATAGGCACTAATGAGGTATGCCCTTCTATCCAGTTAGCGCATGCTTCCGAAGAAGAGATGAGCACTCTTGGTCTCTCCTTCCATTCTAGAAGGGCCAAGTTTGATATGATTGATGAAGCACAAAAGAAGGCTAGAATAGAATATAGTCACAAGGACAACATAGAGGACTATTGGGCTAACCTTGGTGATGAATTTTAAGTTAGAAAGAAGAAGTTCTCCAGGCTTTTAGTGAACATAGTGCAGTTATATAACAGAAAGGAAATTTCTGATCAAGTTGAGGAGGATGGGAATCTGATCCAGGGCCATATCTTTGAGGCTGTGAAGGACAAGCCAGTTGGAGAGGTTGTCTGGCTAGAAGAGGAAAAGATATAATTAGAGTAGATTATGACTCCAGTGATTAAGTGCACCAAGCTATGGCTTAAGCACAAGATGTTATAATTGGAGGGTGAGGGTGTGCAGTGCACCTATGACTTAATGGAAGACTTGGAGTCTCATTCCTCTTCTGAGGAGTCACATGAACAAGATCCCAAAGGTAAGGCCAAGGTAGGCTCTCCTTTCAAAATAAATATTAAAGATGTTCATATAGAAGAGGTAGTAGAAGCAGGGAAACAAAGAAAGCCCATTGCTAAGAAGAGAAGGCATGTCTCAAGGAGAAAGGGGGTTGAGAAAGATGAAGAAGAAAAGGGAGAAGTGGATGCCACTACTCCTTTATCAAAGAAAAGAAGACTTGTGAAATAGTCACAAAAGGAAAAGGAAACTTCTAGGAGAGATAAGGAGGTTGAGCCACCTATGGTGGAGGTAGAGAGTTCAGAGGAGAAGACACGTGCATATGAGGAGGTCAAGGACTCCTTCCCCAAAGGATGTTACACTAAAAGGAAGTGTTCCTGTGACTACTCCTGTTACTGAACATGAAGGCATTCCCCCTTCTCAAGAGTCTGGTAGTGTGCGAGATGAGCCAAACGATGTTGAAGATCCTAAGGATTTTGGAGAAGAAGAATTCCAGGAGGGAGATCTCTACAATATAGAGGTAGAAATAGATAAAGTAATATAGTATCCTTTGGTGGCTTATGCAGATTCACCTACAGAGGTTCATGAGGATAAATCCCCTCAAAAGGAGGAGATACCAGCCAAGATTCCCTCACCAGCATAGGACAAAGGGGAGGAGCAATGTAAATAAAAGGAGGATTTAGCTAGGGAGATCCTTGGAGAGCCATGCATTGGGAAGGATGCACCCAGTGTTCAATAGGAACATGATAGGCAAGATAGGGTGTAGACAGAATCCACTGTTCCAGGTTGGCTAGATAGAGAGCTGAAGAGCAAAAAAATTATAGTGGAAGACACTCCTCCAAATTGGGATGACCTACTGGCTAACATTGGAAAAGGGAAGACAAAGAAGAAATCCAGAGTCATTTACAAGATTGAGAGAGATGGAGTGAACAACAGGGTGGCCCATATTGCTACTCTTGCTCCTGATAAAGATAGAGATGGGGTGAATGTAAAATATAATCATGTGCAGACCATCAATTTAGGGCATGCCTCCATGGAACAGGACATTGAGGAGTATGAGGGCTCCAGTGCTCTAATCCTTGGGCGATTGAGGAAGGAGGTTCAAACTAAGCATGAGTTGGAGAAGGAAAATGAGGGACTAAAGAGGTACTTGCAGGAGTTGATGAAACCTTTGCAGTCTATCAATTCTTCCTCCTCCGTTGTAGGTTTCTTACCTCAGGGGACTATCTCAAAGCTTGAAAAGATGAAGGGAACCACACATGCTATAGTCGGTTGGTTGCAGGGAGTGCAGACGAAGGGAGATGGTGCCATGAAGGACATCTTGTCAACTACAGGGATGCAATGAGATCAGTTGATTGGCTAAATACTGTGCTAGCCCAAGATAAGGAGGATATAGATCTCCTACTACAGAAAAAAAAGATAATCATGGAGAATACCCGAGGATCAACTGGTGAAGGATGGAATTACTCCTTTCTCAAGGGTTGCAGATCCTTGGGAGTGGTTTGATATTTTGTAGATGAGGTAGAGGGCTTTGAAGAAGATACACAAATAGGGGAAGTAGATTGAGGACACTTTGACTAGCATTCATGATAAGTGTATCTCCTTCTTTAAAATCATGACAGGGAGAAAGAAGTTTGCTTTGATGCATCTCAGTTTGGAGTAGTTAAGGAGGTGGTGGTGAGATGTTTACTCTCTAATCAATGAGGGTCATGTTACTGAACATCAGCTAGATGATGCTACAACTTACACTGCAATCATTGACAAGTATCAAATGAACAGGGCTGATTGGGATAATACAGTGAAGCAGTTAAGAGAGTACGTGAAGTCTCTTGAGAGGAAGATTAGGGTTTTTCTTGTGCCACCTATTGCTGAGTTGGACAAAGTATTACTGGTAGTGCATGGTGAAGCGGAGCATGCTAAGGACAAAGAAGGGAAGTAGTTAATATAGGGCTACATCAAAATTTGTGCTTCCCATTATTTTCTCCTTCTCCTTCACATGCATTTGATTGAGTTCTTTGAGACCCTAGGCCGACTTGGATGAAATTGGTGCAAATTGCACATTTCCATGTTATTTTTGAATATCTTTTGGGCCAACCTATTATGTGGTGTTTATTATTGTAAACCCTATTTGGGCCGACCTATCTTGGGGGGGGGAGCGCGGTTCTCTATAAATATGGCATGATGCCTCATTTTTAAGTGATATAATAGTAATAGAAAAGTAAGAATAATTTCACATTTGAGAGAATTGTAAAAGAAGTAATTAGGGTTAGAGTTTATCTTCAAGCAAGTGTTGTAACAGAAGACTGGGATTGTTACCACTTTGGGTGATTTAATATAAGAAAGGATATTGTGATTTGGTATCTTTCTTGTGTTGAATTTTATCTGGCATGGTTCTTGATATTCTATCTTTAAAATTTCTTAAGTTTATTGTTAGATGGTTTGGTGTTGTTTAGGGTTTTATGCTTAAAATGTTTGCAGTGATCTCTAGTCCATACTTTTTGCAGTTAGTTGATTGTTAGCTGCTTTGCAAAGTTAGCCTGGACTTAAAATTGTGCTTATTTCAATTATGAATGTTTGTTCATTTCAATTGCAATAAGGTTGTCTTGAATGAATATGCATGATTTTAAAATCTTTAATACCTTAGAAGATTGCACTATTTCTGTAAGATTGCAGATTTATTTGGGTTGAACAAAAAGTAGTTTATGAGGGATTGGTCCATTTTGAACATCTTATCTTTTGTATTCAATATTAGGGTTAGAATTAGTCTTAGAATTATGTCTGAAACCTTTATATTTTGTTATTTCTTTATTATCTAGGTTAAATTTAAGATTTAAAGTATCCACACATTGCTAGATCTAATAAATTCGAGTTCAGTATTTGCTTGTAGTAAGGTCCCTTTGTGATTATCAACATTTTCATATTATCTCTGAGTTGCTTTATTTGCATTGTAGAGACTTGAAATTAGAGACCTTGGGGTTATCTTTTTGTTCATAGAGATTTACCTTTCAAGAGAGATAAGATATCATATTATGTTTGAGTTGTTGCTGTGTAGAAAATACCATCAATAGATTGGCACTAAAAGGAGGGCCTGAACAAGCAAGCTGGAGCATTTTCTAAACACCATTTCTCCTGAGAGGCACAGAAGTAGAACTAGATCTACTCTTGGAGAAGAGGAATTTCAAGCCCTACTAGGTCAAGAAGGACTAGAAGAGGGGAAGAATCATCATCCGTTCAACCACTTCCATCATCTCCATCATCCTCATCCTCATATGATTCTGAAGTAATTCCTATTCCGCAACCCCAACCAGCCATAAATCAGCCATTATCGCACTCACCTCCACCAATGGATTTCCTTGCCAACAACCCATCTCCATTGATTTTCAATAATTACAATGTCATGCCCAAGAACCCTGAGCATTTTTTCTCTAAGTTCCATACTCATGATCTTAATAGGACGGCAAAGGAGCATATTAGGATTTTCCAGACCTGTTTGAGGGATAGAGGAATAAACCATGAAGATGTTGCATGCAGGTTTTCCCCTTATTGCCTCGGGGAGGTGGCCTTTTATTGGTATAATCACTTACCTACTGCCTCTATCAACAATTGGGCAGAACTATAGACTACATTTCTGTAGAAGTTTAAAATTCCCATTAGCACAAATGAGCTTTACATGCAGTTTACCGGAGTTAAGAGGGAAATTAATGAGCCTATAGGGTCATTTAATGATAGATTTCATTGAGCCTACACTAGAATCCATGCACCTTATGTTGTAGATGATGCCACATCCCTAGAAGTTTACTTTGAAGCCTTGGACAACCTTACAACCACCTTCCTTAAATGGAGGACTAATCCCCCCACTACTTTGCTTACTACATATACCGAGGCTATTAAGGTCAGCACAGATTTAAGGCAACATTTATCTGGACCTCTGCCATCCTTAGGGCCTGCTGCTCACCCTAGACAAGTCCAAGCTCTCAACCAAGCTTTGACTAATCATACTCCCATAATGAATCCAATACCCTCATTGCCTTTGGTCCCTCATCCAGGTCCACCAATAAATCAAGCTCAGCCTATGACCTCTTATCCTCAGCAAAGGGCCAATCAACCCCGTCATCCACAAAAACAAGCTGGTTTTCCTACATACTTGCGAAATTCAGAAGTTTTGAATCAGGCTATTGGTTCTGGAGGAACACCTAGATACCCTCCTCGTAATACGAATTCAACACCACCTAATGGTCTAGATAAGGAGTGGTTGGATGAGTTATCCGAGCAGGTGAAGAAACTGAATATGGAGGTGACCTATTTGAGAAATTAGAATAGTCAACTTTAGGCTTCTCAGAAGAACATGCAATCTAATTACAATAGAGAGAACAGGAACCTTGATAGAGGGTAGAACTTTGATAGAGGATAGTATTTTGACATAAATTAGAATTTTGAAAGAGGACAAGGCTCTACCCAGAATTATGACAGGGGCAACAAGGTGGAAAAGGATTCGATAGAAGGAAACCACCTAGGCAGAGTAGGCCATGGAATACTGGACCTAATAATGGATGGGTTCCTACCCCATTGGATCAGCCCTCTACTCAGGAGAAGCCTCCAAGTGGTGTATATTTGGCAAAGGCAGCCTTGTCTGGATGGTGCAGGCTCCATAAGACAAGCCAACATTCTAAGTTAGACTGCTCTGAGTTTCAAACTGCTACTTCCATATTTCAGAATGAAGTTGAGAACAATTCCAATGGTTGGGAGATTGTGCCCTCAAATCCTTATGATTCCCCAGTAATGGTACTTAATCATGCCCCATTCCCAAAAGATGAGGAAAATGAACCAGAAGAAGAGTCTAGTGACCAAGATAATGAGGCAGAGCACGTGCTAAATGAAGATGAAATTTATCAGTTGTTTAATGAGGAAAATGAGAATGATAATGGTCCCTTGGATGAGGAGGAAGTTGGAGTTGAAGAAGTTCAAATGTTTTAGCAACCAACAAAGAAATATGATTTGAGGAATAGGCCTAATAGGATTCCACAGGTTGGAGGTCATTTCACTACCTCTATCCCTCCTAAAAATTTTACTACTCCACCAGATCTGCAAGCTAGTAATAATCCACCTTATCCTCATGTGCCAGCATAGTACTTGTCAAAAGGACACAATGCTGAAGTTTCAAAGGACAGGAAAGCTAGTGGCTATAAGGAAACCCATGTTGATATGAATATGAAGCAATTGGGTGAATATATAATAGAGGAATTCAAGAAAGTAAAGGTAAGTCTTTTTGATTTTGAGTTATTAAGAGTCCCTGCTATTAGAAATGCAGCCTTGGGGTCATTCAATTCGAACACAACACCATAAGGAGTAAATGCTAATGAAGTTGTTTCTAGATCTTCTAGTTCACAGGCATCTAGAGGTCAGGTCCCACCTGTAGACAAAGGGAGAGATAAAGATAAGGGTCAAGTTTCACAAGCTGACACCTAGTTGAGTTTGTTTCAAGGCAAGATGGAAACCCCTCAGTTCCTAATTTCTGTTTGTATCTTTGGGAAGAATCTGCATAATTGTCTTCTGGATTCAGGGGCATCTACAAATGTTATGTATTTTGTTGTTTGTAAAGCATTAGGTATTACCCCTATAGCCTCTTAGAAGAAGGTCATTCAATTGGACAAGACAAAGGTGAGTGTAGTTGGAGAATTGAACATGATATCCATGCAGCTCGCATCATATCCTAGAGTGCAATAGGTAATCAACATTCAGGTTCCTGATATTCTTGATACCTATGGTTTGATTCTAGGTTAGGATTTCACCAAGGAATTAAATGGATATACATCTACAGACCATTCTCGTATGTGGCTACCCTGGAAAGGAGTTCCAAATCAGATCAAAATTGAAAGAGAGCCTAGAATGAAGTATGTAATCACTGAATACCAGAACATTACAAATGAGGTATTAGTATTGGAGGTTAGCATGGGGAATTATGTGTTGGATGCATCGGCCTCAGATAATGAAGAGGTCTTTATGTTGTAGGGCCCTTAGATGAATTCATATAAGAGTTCAGTGGTTTTGGAACATTGAGTGAACAAGTAAATGAAATGAATGACCAAGAGGATAAGTAGCTTAGTTTGCTGGATAACTTTCAGGAATTCATCTAGAGGTGTATGGAGAATCAGATCTAGCTGGGAGGAAGTATGAATTTTGAAGAACTATTGCTCCCAAATTGGTGATGAGTCTATGATGCTCCTCACTCTGAGCTGGAATGTGACTTATGTCAGACTGCTATGGAGCAGGTACAAAAATGTATTAGCCCGGTCACAACTATTAGACTCAACATACATAACGAGTTAAATAATGATAAGGGTAAAAGCCCAATGCTTCCGGAGAAGCCCCCCATTGGCAATAAAATGAAAGATGAATTAAGGAAATTAGAGTTTGATGGTTGTTGGACGTTGAGGTTTGATGGATCCAAATCCAAGTAAGGAGATAGAGCGGGATTTGAGTTGATCAGCCCTAAAGGTAAGAGTTATTTTGCTGCTCATAGACTTCAAATTCAATGCACTAATAATGTCGTTGAATATGAAGCTTTGATCCATGGGTTGTTAATGACATCAAGGAAGAAAGTTAAGATATTACAAGTTTTTGGAGACTCTGAGTTGGTAGTCAAGTAGGTGAGGAAACAATATTCATGCCATGATAGGAGGATGAATAATTATAGGCATAGAGTGTGGGATCTTATTGAGGGATTTGATGCTTTCAACATCTAGTTGATCCCTCGAGGTAAGAATTAGGTGGAAAACTCTCTGGCATAGGCTGATAGTACTTTGCAACCTTTATCACTTTTAGGATTGAAGAATTTTACAGTTGAACTCACTCCAGTACCTTCAGTACTAGATAACATTACCAACTTCCAGGTATTTGAAAATGATAAGCATATTCTGGATTTTATTACAAGCTATGATGTGTTTTCTTCTCAAGTAATTGATGAGATAGAGACTCAAGAGGCAGAAATGGACTTGGGAGGAATCATTAACGTGAAGAACAACACTATCCCAAGAGGTATGGTGTAGCTTGAATGAATTTTTGATTTGGATAAGATAAGACATCAGGGACAACAAGCAAAAATGGAGTCTCTCAGCAGTCAATGTGAAACATACAATATGAGGACATCAGATGACATGAAGAACATTTTTATTGGTAAGGTATGTACTCCAGAGGAAAGAAAAGGGATTATTGATGCCTTGCACATGTATCATGATGTGATAGCATGGAGTTATGAAGATTTAAAGATATATGATACTTTGATTATTACACACACCATTCCCCTGAAGTAAAATGTCAAACCATTCAAACAGAGACAGAGACCAATCAATGCTCTATTAGAACCCATCATTCAGAAGGAACTATAGAAGTTACTTTCTGCATGAATTATATTTCCAGTAAGGCATTCAACTTGGGTTGCGAATTTGGTTCCAGTAAGAAAAAAGAATGGAGAAATCAGGTTGTGTGTAGACTTCAAGAATTTGAACAGAGCATCGGATAAAGATAACTATCCAGTTCCTTCACTGGATGAAGTACTTCAGATTGTCAATGGATCTTAGATGATGTTCTTTTTGGATGGGTATTCTGGATACAACCAAGTTATGGTGCAATATGAAGACAAACATAGTACTAACTTCACTACAAAATGGGGAACTTTTGCTTACAGAAGAATGCCTTTCGGGTTAACCAATGCTGGAGCTACATTCTAGAGAGCTATGGATATTTATTTTAAGGACATAATTGGTAAGTGCATTGTTATTTATATGGATGAATTGATAGTTTTTTTCTAAGAAATGAGATAATCATATAGCAGATTTATGCAAAGTATTCCAAAGGTGCAGAGAGTTTGACATTTCACTTAACCCAAGGAAGTGCATTTTTGGAGTCACAAAAGGAAAATTACTAGGACATATTATTTTAGAGCAGGGTATCACTATTGATCCTAACCGAATATAGTCTATCTTGAAGAATCAGCCTCCTACAAGTAAGAAAGAAATGAAGTCATTCTTTGGGAAGATTAACTTTGTTAGAAAATTTATCACTAGATTTGCAGAGATAGTGAAGCCATCAAATGCTATGTTGAAGCAAGAGGCAAAAGTAGAATGGAGTGCAGAAGCTAAGGAGGCATTTATATAAATTAAGAAAGCTATTGTTGAGGCTCTAGTGTTGGTTAGTCTAGATTATGCTAAGCCCTTTTACATATATTCATTCGCTTCTGATCATTCTTGTGCTGGAATGTTAACCCAAAAGTCTGATCAAGGCGATAAGCATCCTATAGCCTTCATGAGTACTCCTTTAAAAGTTGTAGAATTGAGATATCACAATGTTGAAAATTAGGCCTACACTTTGGTCAGAGTAGTGAAAAAGTTAAGAGACTACATTATGAGGAATAAGGTTTTTGCCATAGTGCCTGATCCTGCGGTGAAGTTGTTGTTGATGCAAAATGAGCTAGGTGAATGACAAGCCAAATGGGTGACTATGTTACAGGAATATGATATAGAGATTCAACCCATGAAATTAGTGAGAGGAAAAGGGTTGACGAAGACAATGGCTGAGATAGGTCCTGATCTCACGGACCAACACTATCATCTTCAAGAGGTATCTCTGGGAGACTAGTATGATGAAATCATTTATTATTTATTGAACCAACAATGTACTGATCACCTTAGTGAATCTCAAAGGCGAGCCCTGTGCCTGAAGAGTGGAAGTTTTATGATGAAAGGAGTTGTCCTACATAAGAAAAATCATGAGGGTGTGTACCTAAGATGTCTGGGGAAGGAAGAAGCTACCAGAGTAATGATTGAATTCCATGAAAGATATGACACAAGCCATGGTTCTGCATCATCCACTGCCAATCAAATCCCGAGGGCAGGCTATTATTGGCCTACTTTGTTTAAAGATGTGCACCAACATGTGAGGACTTTTCATGTATGTCAAACTGCAAAAAGTATGGAAAAACATGCAGCCCTTTCACTTCAGCCAGTCATAGAGGTAAAACAATTTGCCTAGTGGGGAATGGACTTCATAGGTCCAATTAATCCTCCATCTTGTGCGGGCCACAAGTATATTCTCACCATAACTAATTATTTTACTAGATGGACTAAAGCTCTTGCCTGTAAATAATGTACTTTTGATGTGGTGATTAATTTCCTTGAGTCAGGTATTGTAAATCGTTTTGGTTGTCCTTTGTCTTTAGTTTGTGATAAATGTCCTGCATTTGCATCACTAAAACTTTCTAATTGGGATTTTGATCATGGAATTTTCATTAAATTTGCATCCAATTACTACCCTTAGGGTAATGGTCTAGCTGAGTCTTCCAATAAGAATCTCTTGACAGTCATCCGTAAGTTTCTAGAACAAAATCCTAAGGATTGGCACACCCAGCTTCAATTTTCTCTCTGGGCAGACCGTACTAGATAGAAGGCATCTATAGGAATCTCTCCTTATCATTTAGTGTATGGTTTGGAACCTGTGTTTCCCATCTAGTTGAAGATCCCTACCTTGTAGTTCATTAATGAATACTACAATGAGGAAGATAAGCATGAATCCCGTCTCGCTGAGTTGTTACACCTTGAAGAGAAAAGAGATGAAGCCCTAGAAAACTTTGCTAAACATAAGGTCATAGTGAAAAGATGGTTTGATAGGAGAGCTAAGGTGATAGCCTTTAGAATCTTTGACTTTTTTCTCTATTGGGATAAGGCCCATGACCGTAAGGGAGAGCATGGTAAATTTGAAAAAATCTGGCTTGGCCCTTACCAGATTTCAAAAATTCTGGGAGATAATTATTTTCGCCTGAAAAACCTCACTGGTGAGGATATCCCGTTGCCTATCAATGGGCAGTATTTGAAGCATTACTTCCAATCTTGAGCTGTTTACAACTCTCTCTTGTACATAGTTAGAATAGGTTTTCTTTCTACTTTCCTTTGCTGGTTTGCTTTGGTTAGAGTAGGTTTTTTTTTTGCTTTGTTTTGCTTTCGGTTTTGTTTTTTTCTTTTGGTTTCATGCTTTCTTGGGGCTGTTACATCTGTTTAATGGGTTGTTCACCTGGGGTTGTTCTAGAAGTTTCTTTTATGAGCTCTAATCATTTTTCAGAGTCAAGTGGTGGAATTCCTTTATCTGATGTCCCTTGTACTTAGAATTAGAGTCACTTTTTTTGGATGAACTTTGGAATATATTTGGGTCACACTTTCACATTAAATTTGAAGATTCAAGAATTGCATACGGTTCCTGTGTAATTTGTCTTGGTGAAAAATCTTATATTCTGCTTCAGTGCCACTGTGTTCCTCATCCCTGAGTGTAAGTTTCATTACTTGTGAGGTGAAAGAAAGGTTTACAAAAATGTTTAAAAGGGAAAAAAAAGAAGAGAATAAAGTATTGAAAATCAAAATAACTTTCACCTTATCAGGGCTATCCTAGTATCTCTACCGGGGCTATAGACACCTAGCTGGCAGTAGAGCTATGGTTGGGAGGGTCATAGCGATAAGCTTGTCGGGGCTATGGATGCCTGACTGGCAGCGAGGCTCTATCCAAGTTTCTTTTGAAGTTAGAACTTTTATGTAGCTCGGTCAGGCCTGCTCTGGTTCCCATTGCACCTAAGGAATAGTAAATAAATGCAAATACACACACTTGGACCCAGCTATAGGACAAGGTCTTCTTGCTTGTGATTTCTAAAACTGTGTTCATAGGTGTCCTGATGTAAGGACTAAGACCAGAGATTCTGGGTTCTTGATTCTGGTTTGTTCTTGAAATTCTCTGGAGCATTTCCCCAAAGGAGTCGCCATTTGTTGTGTAGTTTTCACACAAACACCCCACTGAAAGTAGGGACCCTCTTTGTTGCTCTTTTGTTTTTTGCTTTTGGTGTCTTGGCCTTTCCTTTTTCGGGGTTTTTCTTGCTTGGGCATGTGCTTTGATGTTCATCTTGCCTATTGGGGTAGTCCATTTATGATTTATATTGAAAATCTTAAATTCTAGGTTCACTCTGGGTTTTTCACTATTTTCGGGAAAATCCACCCTGGGCGGACTTTCCCGGTTTCCTTTCGGAGCCTAGTGGCAATTGCTTTTCATTAAAGTCCGGGGATTTTGGTCATCTATGGAAATCCGTCATGTCCGAATTTCCCCAAGGTCCGTTGCTTTGTCGGATTCCCGAGTTTTCTTTAAACGGTCTTGTCACTCACATTAATGTTTGATTGCATGACTTCTTAGGTAGTGTTATATTGGTTTATGGGAAGATTTGTGCCATTTGAGTTTTATCTTTTGCTTCCTATTTGGTTTGGAGTCCTTGAACCTGAGTGTTGTGCTTGTTGTCTGTTTGGGAGTGGATTTGATTTTCGCAGTTGGATTTCTTGAACGCTATTTGCATTTTGCTCGAGCTTTGAGGTTTCCTGTCGGCTTCCTTCTTTTTCATTTCTCTTTCCCATGGTATGTACACAAATTTTGTCTCTCTTTTATGATTGAAATGGATTGCCTTACTTTGTGTGCTTTCATTCTATTCACGTTGCTTTCGCTTTTTCCTATTGAATGCGTGTGCTTCCTGGGTGTTTTGGGGTTCATGCCCTGCTAGTCTAGCGTGTTGTATTTCGAAGCTGGGGGTATTTCCCATTTTGTTTGAGTACCATTCTTGGTGGGTTGTTTTGAGCTTACCTTTCGATCTTTTCTCAGGTAGCTTGCTTGTATTTTCCATGAACTTTCTATCCTTGCGAGCAAGCAAGTTGTGCCTGAGTCTGTTCTATGCATTCATGGCAGAGGTTTGGGGGTTTTCGACCTAGGGAATGGCCGATCCTTCTTCTTTTACTGTAACGTAGGTTTTGAATTCATAGATGATCCATTGGAGGTCTAGGTCAAGCTGGTGTCAAGCTCTAGGTCCCCAAATTTTTGATCATTCAAAATATTTGGGTGAGGATGAGAGAAACGTGGGTATTCGAGTTTTCAGTGTCTTGCGGATTTCCATGAGAGAAACGTGGGTATTCGGGTCTTGCGGATTTCCATTGCCTTCGGTTTTCCTAGTTTGTCCATTGCTTTGTCATTTTCCTGAAATTGTGCTTAAGTGGTAGAATTGCATTGACTTCATTGAAATCCGTGCCCTCAAGATTTTCCTGAATTTTCTTGACCCCTTTCATTTTCTTGAAATATTGAAATTGTTGCTATTCTCAGGGATTTCCATCTAAGGTGGATTTTTCTGAGGTTTTGTTGAGAATGAAGAATTTGGTGGTTGCATGAGGATTTTCTTGGTGATTATGCATTTAAATGATTAAATGAGATTATGCTAGGGTGTATCAAATTATTTCTTAGTTAAAGTGACTGATTAAATGATTATATGGATTTTTGTATACCTATTTTTCTAGATTCCGCATGGTCCGGATACCACAAGGGGGGATAAAACCCTAACTTTGAGATGGTTGATTTGATATGGATTTTGGGAATTTTTCTTATCATGGATCTTATTTTTGTGTCTTTATTGTTTGCAGGTAGGATTAGGACAAGCTATTGCTGGGCAAAGTAAAGGGAAGGTGATGGATCCAAGTGCTAAAGGTTCAGCTATCTCCGAGGTAGAGAAAGTTAAGTTGGATATAAAGAGTAGGATCCAAAATAGCAAGTTGACTTCTATTTGGTCTGGGATCACTGATACAAACATTAGAATGTGGGACTATGAGGAATTCAAGGCGGGAATGGCAACACATAATATCCCTTTGTTGGCTAGAAGGACATTAGAGTCTGGGTGAGCACATGTGGCTGGATTTCCTTCTATGGTCCACTATTATGAGTTGGTGGTTGAGTGTGCTAGGCATTATGATAGGGGTACACAAATAATAATTGGTCCCCAAGGAAGGATTGTAGCGAACTTTGACCCTGTATCCATAGCTTGGACCTTTGACATGCCTGATCGGTTCCATGTTGTGGCTTTTGATATGGATTCAAACAAGAAGTATTATGAGGAGAATGTTGTCAAGCTCCAACAGGTTATCAACTCTTGGTTGGAGAAGCCCAAGTCTCACTTCTAAAAGCTGCCCAAGAAGCTAGTCTGACTCAAATTTAGGAGAGAATATTATGATGCTATCACACTCCTCAGCAGGGTGGTAGGATTGAAAAGTGCAAGGGTATTTGAGAGTTGGATGTTTAATGTTATTGCTCAAATGGAGCAAGGTATAGATTACCACTAGGTAGGCATTATAAGTGCAATAATACATGAGCAGATGTGCATTGTCCTGCAGACAAAGATCTTCACCATGACTTCCTATTTGGTGTATGCACTTGCAAGGTTTCACCCATACAAGGGACTAAGCACCAGAGGTGTGTCTGGGCAGGATGTAATCTATGATGTGTATCCACAACTACAACTTGGTGGAAGAAGCTATAGGAGGGTGAATGATGCATTCACCATGTACATCACTAGGTTACTGCAGGGTGCTAAGCATGTTCGAATTTTAGACAAGGCTATAGAATTGATCAAAAGGTTTGGAGCTTGGTTCATTCAGTTCCCTACCTTTTCCTACATAAGAATTGTTGGCTGTTAGAGGGTTCCCAACAAACTTCCAAGGTACCCAACGAACCATGTTATATTGCTGGAGGTAACTAGGAAAATATGTGACTTTGATGTGATTGTGAAGGGGGAGAAACATAAGACATGATTTGGTAATGACCTCCCACTGAAGATAGGCACAAATGAGGTATTCCCTTCTATCTAGTCAACCCATGCTTCCAAAGAAGAGATGAGAAATCTTGGTCTCTCCTTCCATTCCAAAAGGGCTAGGTTTGATATAACTGGTGAAGCACAAAAGAAGGCTAGTAGAGAATATAGTCACAAGGACGACATAGAGGACTATTGGGTTAACCTTGGTGATGAATTTTAAGTTAGAAAGAAGAAGTTCTCCAAGTTGCCAGTGAACTTAGTGTGGTTATATAACATAAAGGCACTTCTTGATCTAGTTGAGGAGGATAGGAAGCTGATCTAGGGCCATATCTTAGAGGCTATGAAGGACAAGCTAGTTGGAGAGGTTGTCTGGCTGGAGGAGGAAAAGACAGAATTAGAGCAGATTATGACTCCAATGATTAAGTACACCAAGCTGTGGCTTAAGCACAAGATGTTATAATTGGAGGGTGAGGGTGTGCAGTGCACTTATGACTTAATGGGAGACTTGGAGTCTCATTCCACTTCTAAGGAGTCGCATGAACATGATCCCAAAGGTAAGGCCAAGGTGGGCTCTCCTTTCAAAATCAAGATTAAAGATATTCATATATAAGAGGTAGTAGAAGCAGGGAAACAAAGAAAGCCCATTGCCAAGAAGAGAAGGCATGTCTCAAGGAGAAAGTGGGCTGAGAAAGATGAAGAAGAAAAGGAAGAACTAGATGCCACTACTCCTTTATCAAAGAAAAGAATACTTGTGAAATTGTCACAAAAGGAAAAGGAAACTTTCATGATAGATAAGGAGGTTGAACCACCTATGGTGGAGGTAGAGAGTTCAGAGGAGAAGACACAAGTGTATATGAGGAGGTCAAGGAATCCTTCCCCAAAGGATGTTCCACTAAAAGGAAGTGTTCCTGTGACTACTCCTGTCACTGAAGATGAAGACATTCCCCCTTCTCAAGAGACTGGTAGTGTGCCAGATGAGCCAAAGGATGTTGAAGATCCTAAGGATTTTGGAGAAGAAGAATTCCAAGAGGGAGATCTCTACAATACAGAGGTAGAAATAGATAAAGTAATACAGTATCCTTTGGTGGCTTATGCAGATTCGCCTATAGAGGTTCATGAGGATAAATCCCCTCAAAAGGAGGAAATACTGGCCAAGATTCCCTCACCGACATAGGACAAAGGGGAGGAGAAATGTAAAGAAAAGGAGGATTCATCTAGGGAGATCCCTAGAGAGCCATGCATTGGGAAGGATGCACCCAGTGTTCAACAAGAATAGGACAGGCAAGATAGGATGCAAATAGAATCCACTGCTCCAGGTTGGCTAGATAGAGAGTTGAAGAGTAAACAGATTATAGTGGAATACACTCCTCCCAATTGGGATGACCTACTGGCTAACATTGGAAAAGGAAAGACAAAGAAGAAATCCAGAGTTATTTCCAGGATTGAGAGAGATGGAGCAAACAACAGGGTGGCCCATATTGCTACTCCTGCTCCTGATAAAGATAGAGATGGGGTGACTGCAAAAGATTATCATGTGCAGACCATCAATTTAGGGCACACCTCCATGGAATAGGACATTGAGGAGTATGAGGGCTCCAGTTTTGTAATCCTTTGTCGATTGAGGAAGGAGGTGCAGACTAAGCATGATTTGGAGAAGAAAAATGAGGGACTAAAGAGGTACTTGTAGGAGTTGATGAAACCTTTGGAGTCCATCAGTTCTTCCTCCTTTGCTGTAGGTTTCTTACCTCAGGGGACAATCTCAGAGCTTGAAAAGATGAATGGCACCACACATGCTACAATCGGTTGGTTGCAGGGAGTGCAGACCAAGGGAGATGGTTCCATCAAGGACATCTTGTCAACTATAGGGGATGCAATGAGATTAGTTGATTGGCTAAAGACTGTGCTAGCCCAAGATAACAAGGATATATATCTCCTGCTGCAGAAAACAAAGATAATCATGGAGCATACTGAGGATCAACTGGTGAAGGATGGAATTCTTCCTTTCTCAAGGGTTGCAGAGCCTTGGGAGTGGTTTGAGATTTTGCAGATGAGTCAGAGGGCTTTGAAGAAGATACACAAATAGGGGAAGTAGATTGAGGACACTTTATTTGGCATTCATGATAAGTGTATCTTCTTTGAAATCATGAAAGGGAGAAAGAAGTTTGCTCTGAAGCATCTCAGTTTGGAGTAGTTAAGGAGGTGGTGGTGAGATGTCTACTCTCCAATCAATGAGGGTCCTTCTACTAAACATCAACTAGATGATGATGTAGAATACATTGTAGTCATTGATAAGTATCAAATGAATAGGGCTGATTGGGATAATACAGTGAAGTAGTCAAGAGTAGAAATCAAGTCTCTTGAGAGGAATATTAAGGTTTTTGTTGTGCCACCTATTGCTGAATTGGACAAAGTATTACTAGCAGTGCATGGTGAAGTGGAGCATGCTAAGGACAAAGAAGGGAAGTAGTTAATATAGGGTTACATCAGAATTTGTGCTTCCCATTATTTTCTCCTTCTCCTTCACATGCATTGGATCGAGTTCTTTGAGACCCTGGGCTGACTTGGATGAAATTGGTGTAAATTGCACATTTCATGTTATTTTTGGCCGACCTATTATGTGGCATTTATTATTGTAAACCCTATTTGGGCCGACCTATCTTGGGGGGTGGGGGGGGGTTCTCTATAAATCTGGCATGATGCCTCATTTGTAAGTGATAGAATAGTAATAGAAAAGTTAGAATAATTTCACATTTGAGCGAATTGTAAAAGAAGTAATTAGGGTTAGAGTTTATCTTCAAGCAAGTGTTGTAATAGAAGACTAGGATTGTTGCCACTTTGGGTGATTTAATATAAGAAAGGATATTGTGATTTGGTATCTTTCTTGTGTTGAATTTTATCTGGCATGGTTCTTGATATTCTATCTTTAAAATTTCTTAAGTTTATTGTTAGATGGTTTGGTGATGTTTAGGGTTTTATGCTTAAAATGTTTGCAACGATCTCTAGTCCATACTTTTTGCAGTTAGCTGATTGTTAGATGCTTTGCAAAGTTAGCGTGGACTTAAAATTATCCTTAGTTCAATTATGAATGTTTGCTCATTTCAATTGCAATAAGGTTGTCTTGAATGAATATGCATGATTTGAAAATCTTTAACACCTTAGAAGATTGCACTATTTCTGTAAGATTGCAGATTTATCTAGGTTGAACAGAAAGTAGTTTATGAGGGATTGGTCCATTTTGAACATCTTATCTTTTGTATTATCAATCTTAGGGTTAGAATTAGTCTTAGAAAATCTTTGAAACCTTTATCTTTTGTTATTTCTTTATTATCTAGGTTAAATTTAAGATTTAAAGTATCCACATATTGCTAGATCTGATAAATTCGAGTTCAATATTTGCTTGTAGTAAGGTCCCTTTGTGATTATCAACATTTTCACATTATCTCTGAGTTGTTTTATTTGCATTGTCAAGACTTGACATTAGAGACCTTGGGGTTATCTCTTTGTTCATAGAGATTTAACTTTCAAGAGAGATAGGATATCATATTTTTTCTGAGTTGTTGCTGTGCAGAAAACACCATCAACATGATGGATTGAAGAAAATTTGAGAATTTTGGTTGACCCGACCAACATATGACCAGGATGAGATCATAGACACCTTGGTTGGTTACATAACTCATAATGAGGTTTATTTGAGCGAATTGACAAAATATTTACTGGAAGTGTTGATTGAGTAGATTGAAGACATACTAAAAGCAATGCCACCTAGGGAAACCAAAAAAAAAGATGATATTCTATTGGCTATGGAAGAAAGATGCAGAAATGAACAAAAGATATTAATAAAGAGCATAAATGAATTAAAGACATGCATCAAAAGTGTAAAAAATGTGTATAGGTATTGCCTTTGGTGGCCTACTGCTATTGAGAACTACAAAGAAAAAATAAATGCTATTGAGCTTGAGCTGGATTCTATTGGAAAAAAATATAATATCCTCAATAACATGGATGGAGCGTAGAAGAAAAGGATCAATTCCTTATAGTCTGAACTCATAGACATTTTGGTACAAAGGGATAAAATTGTAAAGGAATTTTGTAAAGTCAAAGAGATAATTGAATTGAGGTTGGAACACCTTTCCGATCTCTTGGTGGAAGCTGAGAAAAGTGAACAAAATTTCACTATCCTAGATACTCTTTTGAAAATAATTGATTTGATAGTAATGAAAAAATAATTTGTGTGAACATGAAATTGGAAATGGATTCTTGGAAGACATTTCTTCCAAAAATAAAAGAAAGATACAAAGAGATATTTTAGGAGAAGAAGGATTGAGGTAAAGAACCATTTTTTTGATATCATATTTTTCAAGACTATTTTTTGTAGAAAATTTTGGAGTAAGGGGGAGATAGATTCTTTTTTTTATTTGCAATTGATGTTAAAGAGGGAGAGAGAGATCATGTAAAAAGAATGGAAATCACTATGACTCATCGAAAGGGGAAGAATTACAAAGGATGTTGTTGTTGGCTTTTAACATCTTGTGTTGCCATAAATGACAAAGGGGGAGATTGGTGGAAATGAGAATTTTGGAAGTTGAATTGCATCAAATGGTTGTCATTGATGTCAAAACAATACAAAATATATGATAGGTGTTTATTAGAAGCTATTCCCTATCAAATATCTTCTTTATCAGTGAATCAGTGTGCTAGTTTCTGGGTCTGAATTCTACCGCAAGATAAGCTATGACTCTAATATCTTAACTATGTCATTATGATTCACTCAGACAACTATATTTGAGATCTTGAGAATTTTTGTATTTGGAGTAGTAAGTTATCAATGGTCAAGTTCAACTCTATACACTATAGTTGGTTGATGGTTTGAAGCTTTTGTGTTTGGGGTTTGGTATTGGCTGACCTAACACATGCTATGTATTGAAATGACT
Organism: Sequoiadendron giganteum; assembly: GCA_007115665.2. NCBI lineage: Eukaryota > Viridiplantae > Streptophyta > Pinopsida > Cupressales > Cupressaceae > Sequoiadendron > Sequoiadendron giganteum. The sequence goes on from CM021105.1 coordinate 455,588,062, forward strand.
AAATCTATCTTGGGGATGTTTTGTATAGATCCTAGCTGACTTAATTATGATGAAAAGAGTTCTCTTTGATTATTTTGCTTTTATCCAATTAGGCCAACCTAATTGATGAATGAAATATACCCGTGGACGTAAAATTCCTCGAGCTCCCTTTGGGTGGTTTTTTTAATTATCTTTGCTAAGTATCGGCCCACACCCCATCTATTTGAACATCATTGGTTCAATTTTTAAAGGAAATTCATCTGCTACCACCATGTTCCCACCAGGCGCTCTTCATAGAAATTTCTTCCTTCGCTCTTCTAATGGATCTCGCCATGCGTCTAAGTGTCAACACCGTGGGTACTTCAAGGTTGTTTCCCTTCAATTCCCTATCGGTCCCTGTCCATGTGCCACGTAGTATCTGTCCACGTACACTTTTTGGCAGACCCCACAGTCAATGCCGTTAGTGGAGAATACCTCCACCTATCTTCACTATGTAAGTTTTCATCACAAGGAGGGAGGAATGAACCACAGGCTCTGACCTGTCGCCACATGTCTTATCCACAGGCATTTCAACAAGAGGAAAGATGGAGCAAGCAACGAGCTGTGCCATATTGCCACATGTTCTAACTGCCTTCATGGGTGAGCGACATATGTCTGCTAGAGATTTTTCACTTCTATGCTGGGACCACTACCATCATTCACAAGGGATGCATCTGGTTCTTAAATGACCATGTCCATGGCTCAAATCTTTTTCCATTGCAATGCCCAACGGAAATCATTTCTCTGCGCATCATTGTTCATGATGAAGGAATATTTTATGTTAGTGGCCCACCTGGTGGAGGGATTTTTATCTATATATACTGCTTCTTCCTTCCAAAATGAGTTCAGAATTGACAAGAAAATTTGTGGAAAGATACCAGGCCTCTTGTATTATTTTATATTATTGTATAAGATTCACAGACTGTGCCATTATTCGACCTTTTTGTTTCTTGACTATTTGATAAATCTTTATACTGTGCCATTATTGTATTGAGTAATTTGTTCATAGACTTCTATAATTTCAATATAAGCTTGCTGATTCACACAATGCCTTTGAATCTTCTTTTCAGTAAATGTATGAAAGTTATTTTATGTCATTGAGTAAATTATTCAGGTTTCCATTTTCAATTATGTTATTCTGGGACATAGAAGATTGTTGAATGACCCTTAAATCATATCTTACAAATAGGTTTATCATGCCCATATCTAATTCTTGGTGCATCACCTTAGTTATATTTTATTTTATATGTTTGCTTCCTTCTCCTTTTCCAAACCCCAAGCATTGAAGAAGTTGACTTCTTTAAAAATTTGGAGGTTACTCAGTTTAGCACAATTGGTCCTCCCATTAACTAAGTTTCCCATAAAGGTTGTTACCTTCCCAATTTTTGGCATCAACAATTTATTTTTTTTGGCACACTCGGTGGGAGAACTTAAATGTACCTAAATCTAAAGTGGGTGTATGAGCCATCAGCCTGTTACTATATCCCAAACAACAAATAACCCTGGATTGTTAGTGTCGCCACTAGGAATAGTACAACCTAGAACCCATATAGTGAAAAGTCTACCCCCTCTGCTAGCCATGTTGCCAATCACCAACAAAAATTATGTGGTTTGGGATGTCGGAAGTCCCCTTGTAGCACCAGTAGCACCCGCCATTTGGGACCCTATCCCGGTCTCCGCTTTAAAAGCTATACCTAAATTTATTGGAGATGGCTCAAGAACACCATCTGAACATCTACAAGATGTGGTGGATGTGTGTTTGGTGCATGGAGTTACTGACCAAAATATAGCACTAAGGTTGCCTGCAACCTCTTTCAGGGGTAAAGTGTTGGGTTGGTACCATACTTTGCAAGCTAACACCATCGATACCTAGGATCAACTTAGAGATCCTTTCTATGAAATATTCTTGAATGATGGAGATAGGTCTTCACAATATCATCAACTACCAATCATAAAGTGGGTCCCATATGAAGCCATGATTAACTTCAACGCCCGGTTCCATATAACTTGGTAGAGCATTTAGGCTACTATCCACCTATCAGTTGAGTTGGCATTCATGTTCTACTTGAAATCCATCAACACCAAAATTTTGATGATGATCCAGTCTCTTGGCAAAACCACTCTATCGGATGCGTACAATGTCGTAGTCAAAGCGAAGAACAATCTAATAGATGCTGGGAAGTTGCTAGCTCGACCCATCATGCCTATATTTCTTGAGATATCAGTTCCCAACCAGGATATGCCATCTACTAGTGCGCCCACTCCACCCTAGTCTATGTACACATATCTGGGTGCCTCACAAAATATTGCTTCTACATCTAGCTCTTCAAAGGATGAGATGAGCGACATCAAGGAAATGTTGTGGACCATTGCCAATGAAATAAATCTCATTAAACAAAACCAATCTGTGTCTCAAAAACCATCCTACCAAAATTATCATAGTGGAAGGCCTTCGTACTAGTAGAACCAATATCAAGGAGGTACACACACAAATCTACAGTCTTAGATAACTAATCAAATCATTCTAGTGCCTACATCGCTTGGAGTTTTTCAACCAAGTACAAGTAGAGAAATGACTATAGGGAAAAAAAAACTCACTAAAGATATCAATCCTTGGTACTTTCCCTACGGTGATCCACATATGCCCTAAAATTATCCACGTGGGAATTTATAGTAGAAGGTAGAAAAACAGCACAACCAAGGTGTGGCGTCAAGTTCAAGAGGTTATGTATATGCCTCTCCATAAATGGAAAATGTGGTACTTACCGCTCAAATGAAAGGAATTTCCTTGGAACAAGAAAATGACATAACTCCCAACCACACCCTCTTCTCATGGATGGAAGGAGAAGAGGCAGTGTTCACATACAAGGCATCCACATCAGAGACCCCACAAGTGTAGTCTGATTACAACACTCATTCAAATAGGATATTCATGGGTGAACCAGTCACTTCACAACCTAGAAGCATCCCTAACTAATTCCTTAGTCCTTCCATAATTTCTTCGCAACCGTATTTGTGCAAGGAGATTGTTATAACCAGGGGTAAAGAACAAAAGCCTTCAAATCCCCCACAATTTAATGTGGTAGAGCAATTGAAAAAATATTATGCTAACGTATGCCTTTGGGATATCTTAGCTATTCTTGAGTAGAAGTCATTAATGTAGAAGGCCCTTTAGGAAGACGCAGTTATTGAATCAACAGAGAAATCACTTAAAGAAAAGGCCATTGCCCATCACCTCTAGCCAAATTTCTCACAAATAGTATAGAGGAGACCTCTACTGAAGTTAAAGAGAAGCTGAAACCCATGCCCTTTTTCTTAACTCTCATTGTGGGGAAGAAACTGCTACATAATTCCATGATTGACTCTAGTTCTAGCACCATAGTCATGCCCAAGAAGATAGTTGAAGCCTTAGGACCAGCTATGAACCCTTAAAAAGGGGGTTATGCAACTCGATGGGAACAAAGTCAAAACCATAGGTGTCATCAAAAACCTCCCCTTGACCTCATTCTCCTGCCCTGGCATCACATTTCTGCAAGATACTGTGATCATAGATGTTCCTCCCATGTTCAGCCTTTTCCTATCCCAGGAATTCACTTCAAAGATAGGCGAATACCTTTCTTTGGATTGGTCACACTTGTTTCTAAGGACCAAGCATGGAGCTAAAATGAAGATAATATATGAACCTATACATTCAAAATATGTGGCCGATGAAGCCATGGTCAACTTTGAAGCTGCTCATACCTCTTTCACTAAAGAAGAAACATATGGTACCGAGCTACTTGAGGATGAGAAGGTAACTGGAGACCATAATGATCAAGAAGAGGTCCTCTTTAGTGAATACATAGATGCTGATCCTTTAAGAAAATATCATGCTACCAGGTTAGGTACCTATGTCATCTATGATGAGGATCAAGAGATTTCGAAGGTGGTAAAGGACCTCATGGTCGATCGAGCCTCAAAATTATGGACATTGCACTTTGATGGTGCAAGGTGCAAGGTGCAAGGTTGGTGCTGGTGCCAGGATATGTTTGACATATCCAACCAATGAAAATATTCTTAGGTCTTTCCACTTCCAGTTCACTCATTTGAACAATGAAGCTGAAGATGAAGGCCTTTTGCAAGGTCTAAGCCTCACAGAGCAGATGGGTGTCAAGAAAATAATGGTGTTTGGAGACTTTGAACTAATAATTAATCAAGTCCAAAACATCTTTGCAGAAAATAATGTCTACATGCAGTCTTATAGACATAGGGTCTAGGACCTGATTGAAGGTTTCAAAGCTTTTAACATTCAGGCGGTGCCTAAGGAGCACAATTCAACTACAGATCGCATGGTGACAATAGGATCTCAATTCGATCCTATCTCCAAATTGATTAAGAATATACACTCTATGTGAGTAATTATCTAACCCTCCATTCCAAATAATGATTAGAGTTGACAAGTGTTCGAAAGTGATGAACACATTGCCTTATTCATCCAACAATTAGGAGAATTTTTCGATCGACTTTAACCAAAAAATGAGGAAGCATATGAAGGAAAAATCATTCAGTTAAGATCTAACAAGATTTCAAAGGGCCTAGTGAGTCTCAAAAACCTATTCAACTGTGATGATGTGAGAAAAAATAAGAGGAAGTTTTTGGTAGACAAAGCGGACTATGCTAACCTTGAGGTCAGAGATGGAAGAAAGCTAAAATTCAAAAAATAAGTTCTGCAGCATGACAAGAACAGACTCATGCACTTTTGCAAGAAATATGAAGGAGTAGTGGCTTGGTATTATGATGACCTTAGGGGATATGATCTTGAAATCATCCAGCACACGATTGAGCTAGTAGAAGGTGCTAAACCCGTTCACCAAAAGAAAAGGCCAATAAATCCAAAGATTGAAGCCCTAATGGAACAAGAACTAAAAAATTTGATCCAGTATAAGATTGTGTTTCTGATCAAGCATAGTACATGGGTGTCTAACCTAGTTCTGGTCCAAAAGAAGAATGGAGACTTTCATCTCTGTGTTGATTTCCATAAACTAAAAAAGGCATCACTAAAGGATCACTACATACTACCTTCCATGGAATTAATGTTAGATGGATTTTTGGGTTACAATCATATCCGAGTCAAAGAGGAGGACCGAAATAAGACAATGTTCACTACCAAGTGGGGGATTTTTGCATATTGAAAGATTCCTTTAGGCCTTTCAAAGGCCGGAGCTACGTTCTAGTGAGCAATGGATATTTCTTTCAGAGAACTAATCAACAACATTATCTTAATCTACTTGGATGATTTGACAATGTTCTCTAAATAAAAAGATGACCATTTTTATCATCTGGAGATGGTTTTAAAAAATTCCAGGAGTTTAGGGTATCCCTGAACCTAAAACAATGTCTTTAGAGTGTCACAAGGAAAATTATTGGGACATGTAGTGTCCAAAGAAGGAGTTGCAATTGATCCTGAGCGAGTAAAAGCAATCAAGGAGCTACCCCTTCCGGTCAACAAGAAAGGAGTCCAATAATTTTTGGGGAAAGTAAATTTTGTAAGCGAGTTCATTTCTAAACTTGTAGGCTTAATAAGGCCGATCACCCTTATTCTTAAAAAGAATCAGCCATTCAAATGGACAAAGGAGGCTAGAGAAGCCTTTAAGAAGGTCAAGAGGTCTTTATTTCAGCCCCTATGCTAATAAATCCTGACCTATCAAAGGATTTTATCATGTATGTGTTCAGAAGGAAATCTAGCATAACTACTGTCCTAACCCAAAAGGATGATGAAGGAAAAGGGAACATCCGATAGCATTCCACTCCCACACTTTGAAGGACTATGAGATAAGTTATAACTTTGTTGAAAGACAAGCATTTTCTATTGTTAAAGGTATCAATAAATTCTGACACCTTATCTCTTATAGAAAGGTGGTTGTATTTCTAGCACATTCCAGTGTGTGTGAATACATAATGGAGGGAGAAATCACTAAGAAAAGGGCTAACTGGATAAAAAAGATCATAGAGTATGAAATTAATGTTAGGCCTACTAGAACCATGTGAGGTAGAGGGTTGTGTGAATATCTAACATTGAACAACAAAGGACCAATGGAAGAAGAATAGCCTGAAGTAATCTTGCTCAATGAACCTGAGTCTGAAGGTTGTTGGCTAGCGGATAGAATGAGATTTATGCAGATTGGGAAATATCTAGTAAACCTTCCCTCTCCAAAGAAAATATTTTATAGACCATAAAACAATGGATATGCAATGATTGAGGGAGTTCTCTTCAAGAGAAATTTCAATGGTGTACTCCTGCAGTGTGTAAATCAAGAGCAGTCACAAAAAATCTTGAAGGAATTCCATAGCAGCCCAGTAGGTGGGAACTTCTCCACAAAGATGACCACCATTAAAATTATGAGCATGGGGTAATTTTAGCCCATGCTTCTCAACAACTCATATGTTTTGGTCAAAAGGTACAAGGAATGCCAATTCTTTGTAGGGAGAAGAAAAAATTCGGCCATTCCGCTCAACCCAATAGTAGCAGATGAGCCTTTTGTGCAATGGGAGTTGGATTTCATCGGAATGATCAATGCCACCTCTAGTGTAAGACATAAATGGATTCAAACGGCCACAGACTACTTCACGAGATGGATCGAGGCCATGCCCCTAAAAAATGCATTGGAGGCAAAGATTGTGGACTTCCTTGAGGAATTTGTGATGAGATTCAACCCACCAAAGACCATCATTTCTGACAATGCCAAGGCTTTCCTAGGCTCTAAGGTATATGAATTCACACTCGTGCATGGCACATTCTTGAAAACATGATCAAATTACTACTTGCAAGGGAACGACCTCGTTGAGTCGACTAACAAAAAATTATTCTGACTCATCAAAAGGATCGGGTTAGAACATCATAAGGAATGGCATTGAAATAATTAGAAAGCGCTCTAGGTAGACCGCATAAATCCTAAGCAGGTTTTGAAGACTTTGTCATATGAATTAGTGTATGGGAAGGAGGCATTGTTGCCCATCTCTACATAAATTCCAACATTGCAATTACTCAAATTTTTAGAGATAGAACAAAATGGATCTATGCAGGTTTGGTTGGCTGAGTTGCTGGAAGTGCAAGAAAAAAGGGAAAAGGCCTTGATAGTCACGTCCAACCGCCAATAGGTGGTTAAGAGATGGATTGACAAGAAATCCTTGGACCAAGGTCTAAAGTGTGGAGACCTAGTATTAAAGTTCAATGAAAGGGCTACGAAGCCTAGCCAAAATGGAAAGTCTGACATTCTATGAGAAGGCCCTTTCAAAATAATTCAGTACAAACAACACAACACATTTGAATTAGAAAACATGGAGTTGAAGCATTGGGTATTCCGGTTAACAGAATTCACCTAAAATTATTTAATTAAGCTTTAGTATTATTTCGCCAGTGTAAATATGTAAGTATTATAATTATGTTCCTTCGTGTTTTTGTTGGTCGGTCTTTCAATAAATTCCACAGTGCAAGGAAACAGGAAAATAGATGAAACCCATTATTGGAAAGAGAAGAGAGAAGTAAATACAACCCATGATGCAGAAAAATGAACTCATGTGCAAAGAATTGAAATAAACCCATATTGCAGAACCACATGAAAAGGAGATAGGAAGTTTCTATAAGTGATATATTCATTATATATATATTCTTCGATAAATACATTTTCAAAATGGCTCTGAGGCCATACGTTTAAAGGTATATCTATATATATTATGTAGCTTCTTCATAAATATGTACGGTAAAGACTTTTTCTAGGCATATATACAAAAAGGTATAAAAAGAGTTTGAGACTTTAGTTGGTAGGAGGAGCAGGAGCATTGTCGGTGGCAGAAGTAGATTGTTGTTATCAATAGGGTTGTTATAAAAAACAATGGGGTCAGGAGCAACGACATCATTCACAACACCAACAATGAGTGGTAGAGGGAACACAATGTTCCTGAAGTCTATGTACTAGTCAATGTTGTAGAATAGAACCACATTGTAGCAGCATAGCAGGAAGTGACAAGAACTGGTGGCCCTCTAACAGTGCTTAACTTGTGAAAGGATCTGGCACCCATGGCACCATGAAATCCTCTTCAATGTGTTTTCAGAGGTCACCTGCCACACGGAGGCCCAGTCCATATACAACATTTGTCATAGCTTCTCTGAGGCAGCCAAGATACTTCAAAAAAAAAATTGAAGTGTCAAGTGTAGAATCATACCCTTGGGAACCTAGATTTCGAGCAGAGACACAACAAAGTGAGAGAACATATCTATGTTCACCCTATATTTATCTTCGTATTCAATGCAATCCCTTCCCATAACCTACTTCATGGCTATGATATCCAGTGAATGCTTATTCTTGGTCATTCTCTTCAGTCGCCTATTGGAAATTTGACCTAAGAATGATGTTTGGGACTTGTTGCAAACTAGCCTAATGGGAGTATTCATGGTACTAATCTTTGCACAACTACCTAAGTCTAGCTCTACACAAATGCAAATTCTACTCAACTGCCTAATGCTAATCCTAGCCAATCGCGTAATACCAATTCTTGCTAATCGCTAAGTGTGATTTTGCTATTGTCTTAGGGCCTATTTATAGAAATATTCAAGGTAGTTGCATGCAATAAGCATGATGCTAATTGGATGTTAAATCAAAAACACCACTAGGGGCCAGCTCAAAATTCCCACCCACTTGTGTCTGCAGGTATGAATTGTTGTGTGCACGATTAAGGAGAGGTAATTAATTAGCGCAAGTTGGTGGAAGTCCCAAGCGATCGCTCATATAGACGAGTGATGATGTGTCACACTTTAGGAATTTTCAAACTCCAAGACATAACACAAATCTTTTCAAGTACTCTTTACATATTTGGCTTAATTATTCCTTTTAGGATATTAATTTCCAAAGCATGCAAAAGGTTCATATGCTTTGAATCACCAGATCAATTTCCCAGGAAAATCACACCAAAGGATGTGATCATTAATGTTATTATGAATTCTTATCTTTTCAAAAGGGAAAGTAATTCATTTTACACGGGCAAGAAAGTTGGCGGTACATGCCAAATTTAATGCAAAAAGAAAACTATTATCTACCGCTTTAAGGAAAAAAATAAAAGAAAAAAGCTAAGTGTTGCATACAAAAGCTAAACGGTGTAGAAAGATTCTTGAGTACACAAAATAATTTTAAGTGCAAAATTTATGAGAAAACCCAATTGTGGTAAAAAATAGTAGAAAAGTAGCTAAGTGCAGAGAAATAGCTACAAGAGATTCACTGCTTAGGTATGAGCTGAACCCAAAATGAAAGGTAAGAATTCATTTGGGTTTGTGTTTAGAGACTTGCATAGTGTTTTAGGTTCCATTCATACCGTACCAGTGTGCTTTCTGAGGAGAATCTTGCAAAGAATGTAAGCAACCCAATGTTCTCAAATAGAAATGCAAGGAGAGGCAACACAAAGTTTTTTTGACGAAATGCATGAAGTACCAACTGCCTATGTCTTTGAAGATGTCTCTTACACTTTGCTTGGGATACTAGAGAAGTCAGAGTGGGTAAATACAAAGGCCTCAAAAAAGAAAAAAAAACCCATAGAGACCAAAGCCAAATAAAGGAAATATGGGATAACATTCATGATTCTATCCTCAAAAAGAACCTTAAGACTCTTAGGGAGGTGACATGCGAGAGGATGAAGAAAAATAGCAACCCAGATTATTTGGCGCATTAGCTATGGTTTAGCGGGCTTCCATAGTATATGGACCCGTATGTGTACTACTGGTGGAAGCTAGTCAATGAGACCATTAATCATTTCAACCCAGATACCAACACCATCGAGGGTCGAGAGCTAAAAGTTAATATCTATGCAGAAGCTATCTAGAGCATGCTATGCATCCTTGAACAAAGCTCCAAAGTAGACAAGATGGAGTCATTCACTCCAGCATGGGGGGAGAAAATATGGAAAACCAAAAATTTTGGTCTGGATTTTTATAACAAAGAAACCAAAAGGTCAGGGAAGATAAGAAAAATCCACCACTGATTCCATCAGCGCACAATGCTTTCCTTGCAGACATGCAAGATGCATTCTCAATGATGACATTTGTTTGTGGCTTGGACACTGAAAAATATGTTCAATAATTTCAACTGGGCTTGGGGTTCCAATTGCGTAGGCAACATTCCCTTTTCTGGTATGACTTCGCAGAATTCATTGTCGAGGAGATGCTAAGCCAGATAAGGGAATACATAACACAACATAGGTTCAGGTTTCCTTCTTTCCTCGCCCATATTTTTTTGCATCAAAACCTTGAATTCTTCAAAAAGCATGTGAAGTTGGCTATATTTGATGAAAAGGGAAGGAGAAGGCCAGTTTCTATATGGACTCCTCTCCTCTCCTCAACTTATGATTATTATGCATTTTTGGATTATTTCCCGACTTTGATTCTACAAGATTTGAGTGAGGATGGCAGTGTTTACCAGCTCACCTCAGATGAGATAGAGTATATGCAAAATTTCACTCTGAAATGCAATTGGTTTCTCAAAGAAGATTTCACATTCATTTGAATGTGCAACTTTACTAGGGAACCATTTTGGCTTCCGACATGTCTCAAACATCGGGTGTTGGCCCTCGAAATTTTCAAGAAAGTATCAATTATTGACTATAATTTTTGCGAAGGACCAGCCAAGAAGAAAGGATTTTTCACCTACCCGCTAAGCTTTAAAACAATGATTATGGCCAAGAAGTGGATGAATAAGCTGCTAGAGGCAAAGCTAGCTCACTTGGGGCTAGAATGGATTTGCAAAAAATGGCATTACAACCTCGATGGTGACTTACCAAATGAACATGTCAAGGTAATGCACAACCCCCGACCTTATTGGGAGAAGCGTCAGAATCCACTGAAGGATCCGTATGATCTGTTGATTGACCTAGTCCATATTCCAACCGAGGATAGTCGACCACCATGGCTTAAGTTCTACTTTTGGTCAGAAAATAACAATGAGAAGCATCAAATTGGGGCCACTCTTTGCAATAATTTAATAAGGAATTGCAACTAGAGTCAGGAAAAAATTAAGGACTTTTTGATTTACTAACAAGAAATCCAATGCCTTGATGCCCCTTATGAGAGCATAGAGATAGATGAAAGGTTCGATAAATTGTGGAATGATGCGCATACAGATTCCAATGCAAGTGATGATGAAGATATCAACCCAAATGGGGCTGAAACATATATCAAGAAAGGAAAGGAGAAGGAAATAGAAGCACTGACAACCCTAGCGTAGCCGGAAGAGAAGGTAATGAAGCAACCTATCAAGGTTTCTTCAAATGTGTGGGTGAACATATTGTGTGCGAGGACCTCACTAACTCACACCTAGACCATGAAAAGAACTAGAACAACCTCACAACAATAGTTAGAAGCTATAGACATGGAAGACTCACCACTCGTCAAATGGCAATGCATAGAGGATGCTTCTAGAGAGGGTTCACATGAGCCCAAGGAAAGCCAAGAGCCTGCAACAAGCCAAGGATTGCAATCATTTTCACCATAGGTATTTTTCATTCCCTCTTCTCTTCCTTGACAATCTTTAGATTCTCCTGCCATGTCCGCAACGCCCCTCACTTCAAGTGTTGACCCTTCCTTTTTTGCTTTTGCTACAATGGTCGTAGGAGGCTTCACACAGTTCTCGCAGGAAACACCATTTGACTTTACTCCTCCATGAACCTTTCCACCTTTCACCTCAGACCAGTCCACATTTGTGATCGGTTCACATTTTGCTTCCACGAATGCCATTGATACCCCTCTTGCTACTACTGTGTCAACCCTGACCCAATCTACCCAATAGATGGAATCCACCATGAAATTGCTTCCCTTGAGTCCTCCCACTGGTTCACAAATTGGGCTTTGGCATATTCCTCCTTTCTCCTTGCAAACAGTCAATCTTTCAAGAAAGAAATCTCTCGAAGCCACTACCCTCTCGTTCCCTTTCGCCCTTCCTTCTGGTGCACCTTTCACAGGTGGACTCATTAGGTTGCCAAAAAATTTTTTATCGAAGGGCGATAAAACAAAATAGGGCAGGCTATCAGGGTCTAGAAGCAAAAGGCCAAGGATGGTAAAAGGCTAGCATAGCCAAAGGTGCAGACTATTTTTAATGAGGCTTAGCAATCATTGCATTTTGCAATCATGTACTTAATCGTCATCAAAATTCAAGGAGAGATGTAGCCTAATGATTACAACATGTATGCCATGGGAATTGATCTGAGCATAGCCCGATCATAAGAAAAATTTGAGCTCATGGAGGAGATGCAGCGGGTGGTGACCATCGACTTCCTCAAATTTGATCGCCAGCTAAAGAAGAGAGAATAAGATCTAAGAATTGTCAAGGAGAGAGTCGAGGTCCTGCTAGCAAAGGACAAAGCAAGGGATGTAGAATTTGTGTGCCTATCTCAACAAGTAGAGATAGAGTAAGCTAGGCTCTAGGAGGAACTTGCAAAGTTCCAATCCTTTGATCCAAACCTAGTCATCGATTTGCAATGAAAAAACCAAGAATATTAGGACCAGTTGGCACAGGTGGAGTAGGAGATGCAACAAAAAAATGAGGAGTTTGACCATCAATATGCTTAATTAGAACAACAAATGAAATAGAAGGACACATAATTTGAGGAATGATGAAATGAATTGGATAATGAAGTTTAGGGAATTAAGTCTTACCTCGAGAGGGAATCAAAAAACAAAGAATGAGCCAAAGAAAACTAGCTCAGAGAATCAAGGACCCTGCAGGGACAACTTTCATCCACAAACAAAAGGATTGCAGAACTCACATAGGATGTTGGTTAAGAGAATGTGGAGATCAACACTTTGAAGAATCTTCCCCAACCCCCTGCTACCCAATCATACCTCCTTCAATTAGCCCAATGACTATATGTTTCATACTGGGAAAAGGTTAAGGCCTTCTGCTTGACTCTCCAGTCGATGCTCCAATTCATGGCAGAGGCAAGAAGTTTAGGTAGGGAGGTTCATGGAGCAATTGAGTGTTTCCCACAATCCATCGTGGAGAGGGTTCTTCCGGCGAAAAAACTATTGGATAAGCTATACATGGTCCCAGATGAAGACTTAGAAAATGCAGTGATCGGGTACCAGAAAGCTATTGCCAAAACAACAAACAAGTTCATCCACTGCCACACAACCATCCTCAATGCTAGCGAGTGCATTGCTACACTGGACCAAACCATGAATAGAATATGAGTGAGATTCTCCCAACTAACTCAGATGGGCTTACTGTCCCTATTTCTTTCAAATGAATCAGTGGCCATGATGGAGCATATTGTGGTGAAGATTGAAGAGAAGCAGCAAGACACATCCACTTTTTAGAGCTTCGATCAACCCCTTATGATAGAAGATATTGAGGGCATCACCCATCCTATAGTGCGGCCACTTTTCCAACTCGAGTCTTGGGCTGATATATCCACGATGCTACCATACAAAGAAATGATCGATCTACATGCACAAGAGAATCTACATGACATATCGACACCATTCGAGGATGACTAGCTGCCTCTGCAGATCGTTCTCTCCAAAATTTGATTGCATCGCCCCATGGATATGAATCTAGTCCATGAACCAAAAATTTTGGGTTCCTTGTTCTATAGGTGAAATGCCCTTGATAGTTGCCAAAATTTGTGGGCATAAAATTCCATGAGCTCCCTCTGAGTGGTTTTTATCTTTGCTAAGTACTAGCTTGCGCCCCATCTATTTGAACATCATCAATCCCCTTTTTAATGGAACTTCATCTTTTGTTGCCATGTGCCTACCAGGTGCTCTTCAGAAAAATTTATTCCTTGACTCTTCTAATGGCTCCCACCATCTGTCTAAGTGTCAAAACTATGAGCACTTCAAGGCTGCTTCCCTTCGCTTCCCTATCAGGCCCCGTCCATGTGCCACGTAGCATCTATCCGCATACACTTTTTGGCATACCCTATAGTCAGTGTTGTTAGTGGAGAATACCTCCATGTGTCTTCATTACATAGGTTTTCATCGCAAGGAGGAAGGAATGAACCACAGGATCCGATTTACCACCATGTGTCTTCTCCACGGGAATTTCAGAAAGAGGAAAGATGGAGCGAGCAACGAGCTGCACCATATTGCCATGTGTTCTAACTACCTTCGTGGGTGAGTGACACATGTTTACTAGATATTTATTGCTTCTATGTTGGGACCACTGCCATCATTTGCAGGGGATGCATCTGGTTTGTAAGTGACCACATTCATGGCTCGAATCTTTTCCCATTGCAATGGCCAAAGGAAATCATTTCTCTAGGGATCATTGTTCATGATGAAGGTATCTTTTCTATTACTAGCCTGCCAGGCAGAGGGATTTTTATCTATATATACTACTTCTTCCTTCCAAAAATGAGTTCAAAACTGATAGGAAATTTTTTGGAAAGAAAACAGGCCTCTTGTATTGTTTTAGATTATTGTACAAGATTCACAGACTGTGCCATTGTTTGGCCTTTCCGTTTCTTGAATATTTGATAAAGCTTTATACTGTGCCATTATTGTATTGAGTAATTTTTTCGTAGACTTCTATAATTTCAATATAAGCTTGTTGATTCAGACTATGTCTTTGACTCTTCTTTTCAGTAAATGTATGGAAGTTACTTTATGTCATTGAGTAAATTATTCGTTTTCCATTTTAATTTTTGTTATTCTGGGACATAAGAGATTGTTGAACGAACCTTAAATCATATCTCACAGATAGGTTTATTGTGCCTATATCTACTTCTTGGTGCCTCACCTTAGTTAGATTTTATTTTATATTTTTGCTTCTTTCTCCCTTTCCAAACCCCAAGCATAGAAGAAGCCAACTTCTTTAAAAATCTGGAGGTCACTCAGTTTAGCATAGTTTGTCCCCCCATTAACTGAGTTTCCCATAAAGGTTATTACCTTGCCAATTTTTGGCATCAACAATACCTTTATATATGAGACTCTCTGGAGAAGAAGAATATAGAGAGGTGAATGATCGATTCCTGTGTATGTGTATGGTGTGAGCCTAAATGACTTATCAGGTGAAGACAAGAATACAATTATTGAGTAACTATTGGGAGAAGTAGTACCACTTACATTGAGCTTCATTTGGAATAGAATTCTACATTAGGAAGGTGTATTCCATTAGTTCACACTTTTGGCAGTGAGCCATAACTTTTATACTTGATGTAAGCCATCTTTTGTATCTCCGAGATGTAGCCCTATGGACAATGTGTTCAGAAAGTGAGTTCTTCTATTGGTAGTGAGCCTTTTTGTAATCAGTTTTGATATTATCTATATTGTGATTTTATCCTCACCATGGTTTTTCCTTCATTGGGTTTTCCACGTAAATCTGGTGTTACTATGTTTTGTGATGATTTTCAGTTTCTACATTTGCAGTTAATGTTTAATCATTTAAGATGTGTTAAGGATTTTCTCTGGTAAATAACTTAAGGGTTTAATTTGGTGATAATTGATTCACCCCCCTCTCAGTTTTCTAGTTCAATAATTGGTATTAGAGCTCAGTCCTTTGGAATGAGTTTACCAGCTTGAAGGAGATCTTGATAGGTTGAACAAAATGGTGAAGGGTTATGACTTGGATGAAGAGTTAAGAATAGAGATTATAGAGTCAAAAAATGAAGATATGTAAGAAATGTCAAGCAAGCAGATGAGTGCATTAAAAAACTAAGGAATAAGATACAGAAGTTCAAGTTGAGACATAAAGAAGTTAACCAGGAACTAAAGGAAGCAAAGGAGACTGTTGAGAACCTAAGAATGAAACTTGAAGAAAGGAAAAAGATGGAAGAGAATCTAAAATTGGAAATTGAACAAAGCAAGATAGATGAAGAATGCCTGAAAGAGATTATCAATCAAAAGACAAAAAAATGTGATAAGCTTGAACAAGAAGTAGTAACCCTAAGAGCAGATCTGGAAAAAGTGAAAAATCATGAAGAAAGGTTCAAGACAAGTTCTACAATGCTTGAGGAGTTGATTTCATCTCAGAAACCTATAAGGGATAAAGGTGGTCTAGGAATTGAAGAAGGACAAAGCTCAAAGACTAAACTAGTTTTCAACGAAGTGGAAAATCAAAGGAAATTTCAAGGCAATACTTATCAACACAAGAATCGAAGGAATAATGCCGAAAGGATTCCCATCCGACAACCTAATGGTCAAAGGTACCCATATTTTAATGTTTTTTGTTTCTCATGCAGTAAATTTGGACATAGAGTAACACAATGTAGAAGTAGGATGAACTAGAATAGAATAAGTCAGAATGTTGGATTCTTTCCTAGACAATGTTATGTTTGCAACAAGTTTGGACATAGAGCTACCGAATGTAGAAGACAAATGATGATGAACAAATTTCATACTAGTAGAAGGATTCAATATTTTCAAGGCTATTGTTACACATGCAATATCTTTGGACACAAGGCTAATCAGTGTAGGTCAAGAATAAATGCAAATTCGTATGATCAAGGATATGTTATGTGCTACACTTGCAACAAACCAAGAAATATCTAAAAAAATTGTAGAAGAAAAATTGGGAAGAAAACTAATCTAGAACAAAAGATCAAGCCTATGAACAAGGTAGATCCTAAAGAAGTAAGGAATAGATGGAAAAAATATGGAGGAAGAAGGAAGAACCTGAGAAGAAGGATGAATTGAATAACTCTATATCTTTATCCAGTGCAGGTACCTCTTCCAAGAACTAAACCCAGTAGTGGTTTCAAGGGGAGAAGTCACAAAAAAATCTAACAAGCCCCTAATATATGAGGTTTCATGTGATGACACAAGGATATGTGACACGAGTCTCTACTTTGAAGGCATTGTAGAAAATTTTGACAGAAAAGATGCAAATCAGGAAAATTATAGAACTCTTCTTGGTTTACAGTGTATCTTAAAGGCTGAAGAGCAATAAATGCAAAATTAGGGAAAATTAGATGAATCCAAGAAAGGCATCATGGTTTGGAGGAAAATTTTGTGGAAATGAGTCTATTGTACCAGGTTCCAGTATAGAGGGTTCATCATCCAAAATTTGATCCGGTAGCTTCGATTGAGGGAAAGGCATTGACAGAGTAAAGTATTGATGATGTCATAAGCAATAAATTACCTTTTGTGATGAAACCCTAAAAGTGACAAGTTAAATAAGGAAGTTGAATGGTAATTTATTTTTCACATTGTGAATTGGATGAGCTAAAGAGTAAAATGCAACTGAGAGATAAAAGAATTCAAGGTTGTTGGTGATGCAATTGTACATAGAACAAAGCTAAAATAATGGAGTCAAAGGAAATGGTGGTATTTGATCCATACAATAATGAATTGCATAAATTAAGTTATAGATAGATTAATATAACCATTAAAAGATTCAAAATTTCAAAGGTTCTCTTTCAGTTAAGCAAGTACAAAAGGTCAAGAGTCTAGGGCACAAGGGTTTAGACAATTGGAGTGAATTCCCATACTTTTTGGATGTAGACACTGTTCAGTTTTTTCCTTGAGAAAAATTCAAGGTGATCAGATGATCTTCAACAAACCCTATGTGATTACAGAGGAAGCAATTACAAAAATTATAGGTTTATGTGATGATGGAGCCATTCCCGTGAAGAATTTAGTGAAGAACAAAGAGGTAAAAGCTCTAACTGGAGTGACAGGAGACCAAAGGGCACTTCAAATTCATACGATAATAGACCCCGTGATAAGATATGTGGTATATGGAATTTCATATAAGATTTATCTCAGAAATAGGGAAGGCTCTACTTCAGCGATTGTTGTATACATTGCACATCAAATGGTTGAAAAGAATGAGGATTTCAACTTGTGTGAGTTATTGAGGAATCAATTGATGGAGAACATTACTATGACAAAGAATGACAATTACCCCTTTTGTTTTGGATCTCTGGTTATATGTTTGATGATGTATTTTCTAAAGTCATTACCATTGAAAGAGAATTTTGTGTGGAAGTGAGTTGTATTAGTTGGAAAGAAAGTCTACTGGTACCTAGAAATTCTAGTAGAAAAGGAAATGATTTGTAAAAAAAATGCATGGAGCTCTAGAATGTTTTCCAGTCCAGTTGGGACGTCTGAGGCGAGATCTTCCTCTGGAAGAGGAAAGAAAGAAAAATCATTTCAAGTTATCCTCTGGAAATAAAGAAGCTGAAGATAGAAGAAAATGAAGTAAAGACGACATAGGCAGTTGATCTAGTATCAACAGATGATGAATAAGAAGATATTACTAAAGAAAAGGTGTTGAAGATTCTTGAGCAATCTAATGGAATGAAGAAAATTGGAGATGTTTGGTTGACCCGACCAACATATGAACAAGATGAGATCACAAACGCCTTGGTTGTGTACATAATTCATAATGAGATTTATCTGAGTGAATTGACAAATATTTTACCAGAAGTGTTGATTGAGTAGATTGAAGACATACTAAAAGCAATGTCACCTAGGGAAACAAAATAAAAAGATGAGATTCAATTGGCTATGGAAGAAAGATGCAAAAATGCACAAATGAGATTAAAAGAGAGCATAAATGAATTAAAGACATGCATCAAAAGTGTAAACAATGTGTATATGTATTGTCTATGGTGGCCTACTACTATCAAGAACTACAAAGAAAAAATTGATGCTATTGAGCTTGAGCTGGATTCTATTGGAAAAACATATAATATCCTCAATGATAGGGATGGAGCATAGAAGAAAATGATCAATTCCTTACTTTCTAAACTCATTGACATTCTGGTAAAAAAAGATAACATTGTAAAAGAATTTTGGAAAGTCAAAGAGATAACTGAATTGAGGTTGGAACAACTTTTCCATCTCTTGTTGGAAGCTAAGAAAAGTGAACAAAATATCACTATCTCATATACTCTTCTTAAAAAAATTGACTCGATAGTAATGAACAACAAAATTTGTGTGAACATTAGATTGGCAGTGGATTCCTAGAAGAAATTTCTTCCAAAAATTAAAAAAAGATACAAAGAGATATTTAAGGAGACAAAGGATTGAGGTAAAGAACCATTTTATTTGATATCATTTTTTTAAAGACCATTTTGTGTAGAAAATTTTGGAGTAAGGGGGAAATAAATTATTTTTTTTTCTTTGCCATTTATGTCAAAGGGGGAGACAGAGAACATGTGAAAATAATGGAAATCATTACAACTCTTCAAAAGGGGAAGAACTACAAAGGATGTTATTGTTGGATTTTCACATCTTGTGTTGCCATCAATGACAAAGGGGGAGATTCTTGTAAATGAGAATGTTGGAATTTGGATTGTATCAAATGGTTTTCATTGATGTCAATACAATACCAAATATATGAGAGGCATTTACTGAAATTTATTCCCTATCAAAGATGTTCTTTATCAGTGAACCAGTGTGCTAGTTTTTGGGTCTAGATTCCAACACAAGATAAGCTATGACTCTGATATCTTAACTATGTCATTATGATTCACTCAGAAAACTATATTCGGGATCTTGAGAAGTTTTGTGTTGTGAGCAGTAAGTTATCAATGATAGAGTTCAACTCTATACACTATAGTTGGTTGATGGTTTGAAGATTTTATGTTTGGGGTTTGGTCTTGGCCGACCTAACACATGTTATGTATTAAAATGACTTAATCTATCTTGGGGATGTTTTGTATAGATCCTACCTGACTTAATTATGACAACAATAATTCTCTTTGATTATTTTTCTTTCATCCAATTAGTCTGACCTAATTGATGAATGAAATATACCTATATATATGAGACTCTTTGGAGAAGATGAATATAGAGATGTGAATGAGTGATGTGTGTGTATGTGTATGGTGCAAGCCTAAATTACTTATCAGTTGAAGATTAGAACATAATTATTGAGCGATTGTTGGGAGAAGCATTACTACTTACACTGATCTTCATTTGGAATTGAATTTTGCACTAGGAAGGTGTATTCCATCAACTCACACTTTTGGCAGTATCTATGAGTTGTATCCCTATGGATAGTGTGTCCGGACAGTGAAACCTTCTATTGCTAGTGAGCCTTTTTGTAATTGGTTTTGATATTCCCTATATTGTGACTTAATCCTCATCGTGGTTTTTCTCTCATTTGGTTTTCCACGCAAATATGGTGTTACTATGTTTTGTGATGATTTTAAGTTTCTACATTTGCACTTAATGTTTAATCATTTAATATTTGTTAAGGCTTTTCTCTGGTAAATGACTTAAGGGTTTAATCTAGTGACAACTGATTCACCCCCCTCTTAGTTTTCTAGTTCAACACCCTAACCCTAACCATGATCATAGTTGAATCCTAATTGAACCCTAATTAAACCCTAGACCTAACCTAACCTTAATCATAACCATAGCCATACCCTAACCGAAAGCTTTATCCTATAATGCTAAACCCAACCCTAACCTAACCTAATCCTAACCTCATCCTAATTTGGCCATAATCCTAACATACCATGGGACTAATTCTAACCCTAACTATAACACCAATTTTAACACTAATGATAATTATAACCTTAGCCTTAACTGAACATGAACCCTAACCCTATTTGAACCATAACCTGACCCTAACTATAACCCTAATATAAACCTACTCACCCTAACCCTAACCTCAAGATTTATGCTAAAACCCTGATTGAACTCCAACTATAATCTTCATCCTAACCTTGATCTCAATTCTAAATATAATCCTAAACTATCATGTCACTAATTCTAACCCTAACTATAATACCAATTCTAACAATAATCATAGTTATAAACCTAACCCTGATTGATCTTGAACACTAACCCCTAATTTAACTCTAACCTTAACCATAGTTGAACCCTAATTGAACCCTAGCTCCAACCTAATCTTAATCATAACCATAGTTGTAACCTTAACCCCAAGCTTTATCCTAGAATTATAACCCTAACCCTAACCTAACCTTAATCCTAACCCTAACCCTAACCCTAAACCTATCCCCAAGCTTTATCTTAGAACCCTAATCCTAACCGAAAACCTAGTTGGACCCTAACCCAAACCCAATCCGAATTAAACCCTAACTGAACCATATATGAACCCTAACCTTTAATCAACCCTAACCCTTACCCTAATTAAACAATAATTTAACATAAACCTAATAGAATCTTATCCCTAACCGTAACAATAACCTTAATTGAACCCTATATCTAACCCTAATTAAACCTAACCTTAACCCTAATTGAAATTATACACTAACCCTAATCATAATTACACCCTAACCCTAATTGAACCCTAATTGTAACCCTAAGTCTTATTAAATGCTAATCCTAATCTTAACCCTAACCCTAACGTTAATTTAACCCTAATAGAATCTTAATCTTAATGTAACTCTATTTCTCACTGTACTACTAATGCTAATTGTAAACCTAAGCTTTATCTTGACCCTAATGCTAGCCTTCATAGTAACCCTAATTTATCGATAATTGGCCTTAATCAAATCTTAGGGAATACCCCCTTATCTTTATAGAGCCCAAAGAAGAAGAATAAACTTTCCCTCTCTCATGGAAATTGGCTCAAGTTTTCTTTTACTTGATCATAAGTACAACCCTTAATCCTAATTTGATCGTCCTTGGGCGTGGATTGAATCATTTTTAGTGTTTAATAAGTGAACAACTTTGAGTACTAATAAATGGCTCCATCATTAGGGACTTTCTAGTTCTATTTTATCTTAGATTACTTTAGTTTAACGAGTTTGTTGGTTGTGACCAAACCTAGTGCTATTCATATCCTTAAATATTCAGTTGTGCTTCAAGGTTCTCTTGTTTGAAGAGGTAGTGACTTTGTTTTTCATTTCTAGTTGTTTGATATTGCTGAGTACCTTCACCATGAATTATTTGCTACACATGTTTTGAATAACAAGTATCTAATTTATGGGACATTTTTTCTTACCTTCTTATGTAAATAAGATTATTATTACAATTTTATAAGAAATATTGAAGATAGATTGATGGGACCAATGGTATATAAGTCTCACACCTAGCTTCTGATAACCTTAGATTTCTTTGTGTAGCCCTATCAAAATTCAATTTCACAAATCCTTGAGGGGGTGGAATCAAATTATCTTTTGATCATCTACTTAGATAATTTGAAAATGATCACCATGAATGAAGATCAAGGATGTGAAGATTTTGTTTGATTGTAGTTGTTTAATAATTAATTTTTATAGACCTAGTAGTTGTTAGGTGACTCAACAATATTTGAATTGTAGAATCACCTTTGTTATAATGTAGATTTTCCATTGTTAGGTGACTCACATGCTTTTCATATATCAAATTGGACAATAATATGTTACAAAAAAATCTTAAAATTGAAAATATGTTCTTATATACAAACCATATTAAATATTAACTTTCACCAATTTAAATACAAATAAATAGAACCCCAATGAAAGAGTCACACCTAAAAAATCCAATTTCTTATATTACATTAAAAATAAACACCATGAAAGGAATAAATCTTGAGGTGCCTATTGAACTTATGTATGTTAGAAATTGATTTGAAAAAAGACTTCTCGACATGTTTTATATAGACTATTAAAAATATATAACAATATTATATTATTTACAAATTTTTAGAAAAATAAAATAAAACAAATATGTATATGTGAAACTTCATGAAGGAAACTTATTTGAAACATTTTATCAAATAGTTCATGTGGCTTGCCTACAACTTCCACATTCTCCTTACATTTAATTGAGGTTTTTTATCAAAAATTTATGTGGCTTGCTTATGATTCCATATTTTGCATACATTTCATTGAGGGTTTTTTTCAAATAGCTCAGTGCCTTTCCTATGCATATAAATTTATAGGCTCTAATGATGTAAAAGAAGCCACATGAAAAATTCCATTTTAATGTGGAACTATTATTTGGGAGACAATCGCCAACCCAATGAGGCAAAGTTATCCTTAACTCCACTTGAAGTTTTTCCATATTTGAAAAAGATGGAAGTGGAAAGAAAACACCACTCTAATGTATGGAGATTAGCTTTTTTGGGAATAAGTAGATCTACAAAATTTGGCAGCTTGGTGGTAGTGTATATTATGAGGCAAAAAAAAAAAAGAATCCCCAATAGGTGCCTACATAAAAACAAACACATGGACATTAGCAACTTTAGAACCACTTCATCAAAATTGCCCATACAAAAATATAATAAATTAAAGAGGTTAGAGGCAAAAAAAAAGGTAAGCCCTACCTTCATCCCTCATTCCTTGGGAGGTCAGCCTCCCCTGGGAACTTTTGGTCCCCCTACTCTAAAACACATCCTTTGCATGTTTCTTAGGCCTTTCAAGAAAAAATATAATATAAATGAAATAATCCAATGCTTAACACTAAATTAGTGAAAAATAGTGATATGCCAATATCTTAAAACATGACCTCTGAAAAATATACTTATTTTATGCCACACATCAGTGGCCAAGTTACTTGTTTTGTTGCCCTCATAATCTGCAACAATGGGATATTCTCGTAATATAAAATAAATAACTAAAAAAAGATTAAATAATTCAGATTTAATAGTGAACTCAAAACCCTATGAGTATTGCATGTATAGATGAATATTAGAATCTCTCTCCAACTACAAACCCACATAAAATAAAGAGATCAATTTGAACTTATTTAACACAATGAGTAGGAGAAACTAGCCATTTCCAAGATAAAAATGAATCAAAAAACTTTAGCTGATATTTTAACACTAATAATAATTCATAGTACAAATCTATTCATACCAAATATAAATTCAAATTTTATGCAAACACCATTGATGGATCCAATAGCGGTTTGATACATCCCAAGAAGCACCCACTAATGATCCTCCCAACCATAAAAATTCCCATGAAAAATGAATAATTTCTCAGCCAAATGAAATAAGGTGATTTATGGCTACCCTAAATAAATTAAATCATTAGGCATTACATGCTTCCACCTGAAACATTCCCCATTCACCATTGCATTATTTTTTAGGAGGGGTTGAAGGCCATTTTCTCATGTGTTTGGAACCAATAGTTTCCAATATTGACAGGAATTTTAATGGAAAACATGTATAACCCTTTTGCAACATATTAAGCGGCCATAAATATTTATAAAGAGAGGAAGGGTGGGAACTAGCAACATATTAAGTGGCCATAAATATTTATAAAGAAAGGAAGGGTGGGAACTATTTTATTTAGCTGTTCAAATTCTAGTTGTTACATGTGATAATTGTATTTATTAAAATGGTTAAATGATTGATGGTTAAATGACTATCAACTTAAATCAAGAAGGGTTTTTACTGACACAGATCCATTGCTTCCACTATAGAATGCCTTTAGCCATAATTAAATGTAAGCTTCATTAAGGTTAATGAATTTTATTGTTCCTTAAATGATGGTTTGTGGTACTATAGGTACATAAGTCATATACATAATCTCTTACTAATGAATAAATTTAATGTTTATAATGTAGGAGTAGAATTCCTATATTCTAACTTAATGAAAGATACATATTTTAAGAGTAGTAAACCTATATTCTAGCTTAATGGAAGATACATATTGTAGGAGTATCATACTTATATTCTAGATTAATGGAAGATGCATATTTGATACAATTTAGATATATTTTCAAAGTTTTAATATATAAATAAGATATTTACAATATTTATATAATATTATATAGCTCTCTGCTTGTGGATTTTTTTGATTGTGAATTTATTTGTGAATACAACAATCTAATTTTTATGAATTTCTTAACGAGATCTACATCAAACCAATTTAGTGGACTTTCCTACCAAAATTAACACAATCAACATGCATAAAAAATGACCACCATTTTTTTTGGAACATCAGCCAATATATTTTAGAAAACCACATTATATAACATGGCCAAATAACATTGAGATAAATCCAAAAACTAGGTGCCAATCCACAAAAATGAAGGGAATTATAGATAAATTAGAAAGTCACAAAAATAAGTCTATCACTAAAGAATTTTCGCCAACCAAAAATTTTCATCAAGCAAAAACACTAGTAGGTTTGGAAAGGAGAAGAAGATAAATAATAGGACAAATATAATACCCAAAAAAATGCCTAGGAAAAAAGAAGAAGACAAGGGTAGCCAACCAATTCACTCGAGGGAACCAATAGATATTAATGTCCAAGAGGAAATAGTCGAAGATATTGGAATTCTACAAGATTTAACCATTATCTATAGATTAATTGGGCCCAAAAGGGAAAAAATAGTATAGAAGATTGGGCCTAGGCAAATATAAAACATAATCATGGGAATAAATTCTTGCCTAATAGTTTCTTCATTATGGTATTCCTTGCAGAAGTGGATAGAGATGTACTAGAGAAAGGTATTTGGGAAATAGATGGTAGCCATATCTATATGAAAAAATGGGAAACTAATTTCAACCCTCGAACTCAGGTGTCATATGTAGAGGCCAAATGGATCAAGCTATATAATATGCCTCTTGAATGCTGGTTGAAGGAATGCTTAGAAAATATTAGAAGTTCCTTAGGAACATTAATAGAAATATACACTTCTCTATTGAAGATAAATTCAAGTATCTTTATGCAAGAATTCATATTGTTGAAACAAAGAAAATCTCAAAGGAGATTATGTAGAAATAATCACTATCACTAAGAGGGGAGGGGGTTGAATCAATGATGTACAAAACCAAAGCAATTAATCAATTTTTAATTTTGACAAGAACAAACTTAAATAGAAACACTTAAAGATAATCATGACACAATATTTATAAGTGGAAAAACCTAGAAAGGGAAAAAATACAGTGTGAATTGGACCAATCCAATCCTCACAATTTTTTCACCATTAGGTCTCACTGAATACAATATATTTAGGAGCACCAACTCCAATAAGAAAATAGTGAAAAATTTACAGAGTACTACTTTGTTTACAATATGTTATAAATCATCAATTTCCCTTTTTCATATACAAACATTCAACATGTAATCCTTCTGCATACATAACTGGATCTTCACAAGACTCCCCTTCTCTCAAAAAGCACAAAAACAAGACTTAGATTGAAGTATGCATGAACAAAGAACTCTCAACATCTGCACACACCTAGATTGTAATGTTCATTAAATGAACAACCAAATGACACAAAAAGACTCTTACACAATCATATCCCCTATCATGATGATCAACCTTAGACAATATTGGACTTCAATCATATGAATTTTTGTACATACTTTGCACACACCTTGAATTAGAATCAAACTCCATATACCTATGATAAAGATATAAATACTATCCTTACTTCCAATTAGACTCTAGACACTTGTGATATTATTCTGATCACACAAGATCACTAAGAGGGGGGTTGAATCAGTGATGCACAAAAATCAAAACAATTAATCAAATTTTAATTTTGATAAGCACAAACTTCAATGAAAACACATAAAGATCACCATGACGCAAGATTTATAAGTGGAAAGCCCTAGAAAGGGAAAAAACCACTGTGTGAGTTGGTTAGGTTTGAAGAACCAATCCAATCCTCACAAATTGTTTACTATTAGGTCTCACTGACCAAATTCTCACTGAATACAATATGTTTGGGAGCACCAACTCCTTATGGAGCACCAAATATAATAAAAAACATGAGCACCAACTTCAAAATCAATAGGATCACTAACTCCAAAATCAACAAGAGAAACAACTCCAATAAGAAATAAAAGACATAAATACTTAGTACTACTTTGTTTACAATATGCACTAGATCACCTAGCTCCCTTGTTTTAAATTCAAACATTCAACACCTCCTTGCATATACATGAATGATAACTTCCTTACAAGACCTCCTTATCTCAACCAACACAAACAAGATGTAGACTAATGTAGATATGAATAAGAAACCCTCAACCTTTGCACACATCTTGATAGTAACCTTTTTGAATGAACAAGAATTAATTTTAAATAACCATTTTTCCCATTTTGATAAAAATCCCTAGACAATCAATAGACTTTAGTCAAATGGAAATTACACATTCAGAGCACTGATATACAGATACACACACAATCCTTATTTCCAATCAAACTCTACACACTCATGATCTCATTTTGATCACACAAATTTGTGCAAAGAAAACACATAGAATGAATGCAACCACAGAGAGGCACCATATAACACTTTTAAATTATTTTATTCAAGTATCCCACTCTATTTATTGTTTTGAAAAATTCTTGCTATCATTTTCTTCAAAACCTTCTTATAGAGCTTGGGCCTCCATTAAATTCAGCACAATGCATTGGCTTCACTACATATACCAACATTGTCTCAACATAGTTGCCAAACTATATGCAATCAATTAATGCCAATGACATCCAAATTCCTGTCAATTGGAAAGCCTAGGGAAGTGACTATTCAACAACTTTAAATAGGACCTTTTATCTTTAAAGCCTGCCAATCCATCCATTAAATTATACCATCAATCTTCTTTTAGGCAGTGAAACATAAGACTTCAACCTGACTATCCGGTATCACCTAAGAGTAGGGGCTAGTCATCAATGTGATTAAACCCTTGAGATGTCACTTAAGTGAATTTTTAGTGGCTATAACAAGTCAACCAACAAATATAACATAAAATTAACTCTATTATGTGGTCTTCATATTACATAAACCCTAGTTCTTTAGGGCTTTTAGAGTAAAGAATAGTCTTATGGTTTTAGACATGAGGTATAAAAATTCCACCAATAAAAACCCTAAAAGGAGATTACCATAATATTATAATTTACCCTTCTACATACCTCTAAAACATGCTTTTATCAACTCATCATCTCAATAACCTGTGAATGATTACTTTTTCATGAAGCATTATTGAAGTTTCACTTTGTTATTCTTTGTCATGAAGCAACTCCTGAAGCAACACTCTTTGAAAACACAAAAAAGGTACCTCTGATACTTTTGAATCATGAACATGAACACATCAAAGGACACAATCACCTTGTAATAAATCAACCCTATCATATAGTTGATAACAGACACCTTTATGAAGGAAAAAGTAATGAAGAACCAAGTACCTTTGCATTTTGCATCAATGACAAGCATCAAAAAAATACCTTGCATCAACACCATAAGAAACTCTACCCACTTTTGCATCTACACAATTTTGTAGATACTAATTTTGAATCAAAACCTTGAAAGATATGAACAGGCACCTTCATTGTTGCACCAACAACATGGAATGAATGACCTTTGACATCAGTGAATAAATACCACTGTAACTCTTTCACCATACCACTGCAATTGTAACTCTTTCACAATACCACTTTGTATTACCAATGACAAACTTAATTCAACACACCATAGAATGAAAACAAGTACCATTGACATCAATGATAAATCAACAAACTCCATCAACCTTTGACATCAATGAAAAATATCAAAATACTCCCCCTTTGTCATTGATGGAAAAACTCTTTCTTGCAACTCTATCACTCGCCATTTGACATCAAAGACAAAGGATTATGTACTCCCCCTGCAAAATAGATATACCTCCATAGAAATCTAGGAATGGGTAGCTTGTCTACACATAGGGATTGAATGTACTTAGACTAAACAAATAATAGTGTTACCAAAATCAATTTCATGCATGTCAACATTGTCAATGTGATCAAGATTTTCATTAGACAGGGATTTTCACCAAACCCCTACAACATCATTGTGCAAAAACAAATAGCCCAAAAAATAAAGAATAGCACTGTCAAACATTGATTGAAAGCTAAAAATTCTCTGCAACTAAGAAAAGATACATGAAAATCACTAGAAAATTGGGATAGAGATCACTGGAAAACTTCCAAAATCATTTTGATACTTTATCCCCCTATGATTCTTGCTCCCTCTATAACTTATCACTCATGTCAAGGCAAGGAAAATTCTGATACAAAGAGTATTTTCACGGATGATCACAAATCTTCCTGTTTCCTATCACAACAATCTTCATATATGAGAATGCTACTAATATTTGATACCACATAAATATTTGATGAAACAACTGATCACTTTGAACTTCTCCCCCTATTTGACAGTTTATTCTTTGATAATTGAACCTTGACTTCAAATCAAACTCCATGTACCTGTGATACAGATTCACATACTATTCTTACTTTCAAACAACCTATGATCTCATTCAGATCACACTAACCCATGCAAAGGAAAGAAAATTTCATGGATTCAATCATATAATGGCATCATAAAACCCTTTTATCTCTATGTATTCAAATCTCCCTCTCTGTATATTTTCTTGACATAAATATGATATCATAGATTTGAACACCTTCCACAGAGCTCATTCCTCCATCAAAATCAACACAATACATTGGCTTCACTATATATACCAACATTGTTTCAATACGGTTACTAAATTGTATGTAACCAAACCAATGTCAATGTCAATGACATCCAAATGCCTATCAATTGGAAAGCCTCAAGAAGTGACTATTTTGCAAATTTAAATCAGGGCCTTTGATCTTTAAAGCCTGCCGATCCATCTATTAAATAATAGCCATCGATCTTCGTTTAGGAGATGAAAAATAAGAATTCAACTTGACTAGTTGGTATCACCTAAGAGTAGGGGCTGGTCATCAATGTGCTTAAACCTTCAGGATGTCACTTAAGTGACTTTTTACTGGCTATAACAAATCAACAACCAAATATAACATAAAATTAACTCTATTTTGATGGTCTTCATACAACATAAACCCTAGGTCATTAGGGCTTTTAGACTAAAGAATAGTCTTAGGGTTTTAAACATGAGGTATATGTTGATGGGTGTTTTTTCACCTTCTCAACATAGACATCATACAAGTATGATATCTCTCTTGAAAGGTAATTTCTGTAACTAAGTTTTAGAAATCACCCGAAGATCTCTCGGGTGTCAGGTCATGAATTGTAAAAACAACTCATTTGTTGATGTGATTTGATGGTAATCACAACAAGCATTTATGGATCGTAAGCATGGAGGGAATTGGGCCTAAAAATGGAGTTTTATAAATTCTGGAAATGAGTGAGCAGCTGCTGCAAGTTTAGGACAAAAAACTAAACTCCATCTTTGCCATTAGATTTGGCTTTACAATGATGCTGGAACTTTCTCTTAAATTTAGATTTCAAAAAAAGGTCAAAAGGGCGAAAGGGTTAAGAGTTTTGTAGACCTACAACTAATGTTGAATAGTAATAATGGAGGATGCTACAATGGACAGACTTCCTAAAACTAAGTTCCACTTAACCAAGGACAACCCATAGTCTCATGAAACTAGTGTAATCTTCTAAGGTCTATAGATTTTCAAACCATTCATTCACCAGTGAAGTGTGAATAATAGTTGAACTTAAGTGCAACAATGTGAACAGTACTCAAAATAACTTTACACAATAGTTTATCATCAATAAAAAACCAAAATTATGAGCTAGGAAGACATCAAACACCATAGCATACTTCACTATTAAAGCACAACATGAACTAATAACTAAAACAACTTAACACTTCAAATAGAAAATCTAAAATCTAATATTTGGAGATTGAATCATGCACATGTGGAGAAGAAAACACAAAAGACCATCAAAACAATGATTTTCTCATTAATTTTCTACAACATGCCCTTTACACAACAACTCATCTCTCTCTAATGAGAGAAACAAGCCCTTATTTATAGTTTTCCAAAATAAAAATGAATGGACAAGATTCATTTACATTGTGTAGCTCAGAATCATTTTACATTAGGGTTGCACCTACCCCCAAATATATGATAATATAAAAATAGAATTTATCTATTTCCCTATTTTGTCTTGTAGTGTATTTTGGGTTTTAGCTACTTCCATCTTTTATAACTATATTGTCAAATACTCATCATCTATAACTAGATTTCCAACATTCTTTTGGAGGCAAGCATACTCGATGAACTTCCCTATCATAGCTTGGAGCTTTTCCCATTCTATGAGTTCAGATTGGAGGATCTAAAAGGTTATTTTCTTGAATCTCTTAGTGACCTGCTCCTAGTGCTTGGTGCACTTTGGGGTTGCCTTGATAACCTGCTTAGACTGAGTGAAAGCCCTTGCACAAAAATCCATGAAATCTAGTGACAGTGTGTTTGTGGTCCCTTACTCCATCTTCTTATGAAAGAATGGCTTGATTTTCTTTGGATCTAACTCCAGGGTGGGCATCTCATAGTCTGCCATCATCTTCAAATATTCTTCACTATTGGTGCGGTGTTGTGCGACCCACTCAAGATCGAGCTCTAGTTCATGCAAGACCCTCTCCAGAATATCCTTCCTATAATCCAAGCCCATTTTCCATGTTTTTATGAGCCAATGATCATCTTTTGGAAATTCCAAGTCTTTCTCCCATATTCCTTAGGAGAGCTTAAGGATGCTCTTGAACTTAGGATAAGTTATCATATATAGCTCAAAGAATCTATTACAGATCTATATCATGTCCTCGAGCTATTTTTGTAAATCCCATAACTTATTAAACATCTAGGTAGTGTGGAATATGCCCATATCACCATTGTATATCACCCGATTGAACCAATCTGTAGTGGACTTAGTCCAGTTTTTCATCTTTTCCATTTTATTTAGTTCCTCCTTGGAGAGGATGGCTAGCATAGATGAGTCCACTAGAGCCTCTTCTTCCATGTATGTCCATTGTTGAATATAATCGGTCAATTTTTCCACTTGTGCCTTTAGTTCTTCTTTGGTGGATTGATCGTTGTTCGTCTGCTATATGATGGTAGAAACTGACTCTTGCAGGTCACCCATCTTCTAGTCATGGGTTGTTAGGCCTAGATTAATTGTAGACATCTAGTAATCTTGCCCCTATATGGTTCCAACATCCTTTCCTCCTATTGGGATGGCAACTTGAAACATCCAGGACCCAAAAGCATCTATCGTGATGTGTGATTTGATCTTGGGCTTCTTCTCTTTTCTAGTTTGTGTTTGTGCTCTGGCTAGTATTACCTCCAATTGTGCCTTCGGATCAGCGACCATGGGAGCCTTCTTTTTCAATTTCTGCTCTAGCCAGTCGAAAAACCTCTATTTTTTCCTTTGGTGATTCATGATCACCTTCCTCTTCTTTCTCTCTCCATGATTGATCCTCCTCATCACTAGGAATATGTCCATCCTTTTCTTCCTCACCCGAGTCTTCTATTTGCATAGTTTTCCCTTTGTTTGGATTGGTAGAAGTGACATTTTCTTTAATGATGTTTTCCTCTTGGGGAACTTCTTCTTATTCATGTTTGATCTCCACATTGTGTTCGGGCTCAGAGCTCTTATCTTGCATATATTTCTCCTCTTCTTTTCCTTTCTCTTCCTCCCTTTCTAGAGGTACTTCTTCTTCTTGCATCAGGTCCTTTTCCTAGCCAATAAGTGGGCTCTTTAAGTATTTCTACATCCGGATCCGTGTCTATTATCCCTTCCTCAGAGCGATTCTCCTCTGGGTGGGTTCCTTCTTCTAGTTCCCGATCTGATGTCTCTATCACATAATTCTCACCAAGAGCCTCAACATCTTCTTCCAAATTTTGTGACCTATCATCATCAAAGGCCACCTTGTCCAATTTTATATCTACTCTACCCTCTAGATGTTCAAAGTAGTCATCTTTATTATAATCCTCGGGCTCCTTAGCTATGTCATTTGCAACTTCTTTATGTTGCTCCACATGGAGTCTTTCCATTTCCTCTGAGATCTATATTGTGGCCTCCATTGTTGATGGCTTGGTCTACGGTGATGAGAGAGGCAAAGCGGAAGCAAGTTGGGCCATAAATGTCTGGACCTTTGGGTCAAGGATTACCTCAAAAATTTTGATAAGCACATTCTACATATATCCCATGAAAGCCTATGACAAGATGGGTGGTGGAATAGAGATTGATGGAATTGATGGTGGCAGAGTGGAGAATGTAGGCAATGGTAATGGGAGTGAGGAAGAGGATAGTGGGGCCATAGTGGAAGAGGAAGAATCTAATACCACTACTAGAGCAATCGATGAGGTGGAGGCGAGGTGGACCAAAATTTCCATGGTGGGCGAAGATGAGATGGGAAAGGCCCCATAAGCAGAAGGTGGAGTGGTAGTGGGGATGGAAGTGGTAGGTGGTGAGCACAACTACTTGGTTTATTTATCCTCTTCATGTTGGGGATATTCCTCTTGAATAGAAGGAATTTTAAGCAAAAATTTCCTCGTTCTCTTCATCCTTTCGGATGATGATTGGCCCTCTCTTGTATTTCTAGAGTATACTTTACTCTTTGGCCTACGCTCAGGTGCATCCTTCCTTTTCTTGGACCTCATGGCTAGAAAGGACTTGGGAGCTTCACCTGATGAACTTGCAACTACACCACTATCAGTTTCACTTTCGAGCTCATCCTCAAGCTCACAATATGTGAGATCTACACCTTGTTTCTTCAGTTGGGAAACTTGTGCATCCACCCACACTCTAGTTCTATGTTTGATGATCCGGGTGAGAATGTTGAGGTCAGTGATCTCTTCCTTGTTCCAATCAATAATTGGTAGGGGATTATTAGCCAAAGTGATGTACCTTTCATGCAATATATTCTCATCTTTGATGACTTGGTGCAACACTTGGAACAGGTTCATGAAATTCACAAATTGAATGGGAATCCTCATGTAATTCTGCATTCTAACCTCCTTATCATCATTACAATTGGCCAAGTAGTCTTCTATGTGAGGCTAGTGAGCATGCTGCCTTCCCACTAGTTTCTTCAATTTATTATGAGGATCCACTCGTCCTCTATCTGTGTCAAAATCTAAGTTGTATTCCACTAGTTCCTTCTCTAAGGATTTGACACACTAGGTATTAGGGCAAGAATACATTCCTTGTCTGAAGGTTAGGGGATATGTAACCCTAGCCCGATGCTTGTCACTCAATAATGTATGGGAAGTCTACAACTATCGAGTAATCTCCAACATAATGATCTGATTATTTGGGTAGTGTGGCAGTTTGTAGGGGCTTTCTTAGAACCCCTCTTCTTGGATGTATGTAAACTTTGGGAATTTAATGAATAGATATCTGAATCCTCTTAAAAATTCCTTGCAACTATGGGTTACTCTCCTTTCAAAATCACCCCCCTAGAGTCTGATTATATGCCTGATAAAGGCATCATTTACCCTTCTATATTATCTTTTGAAGTTCCTGTACTAAAATTGGGTATAACAGTAATAGAATTTGAGTTCTCCCCTCTTTGTCTCCAATGTTCCCACATGAAAGAGTCCTTTATACAGGAATTTCTCTTCCAGAAGGTAAACAAGATATGAAGTCATGTAGAAATGGGAGGTCTTCTTTACTACCACGAGTTGGTTATGCAGGTTGTTGCTTATCATTTTATCCTAGTGGAATTTTGCTTCACGTTGGATGATTTCCACTATGAAGTAGAACATCCACTCTTTAAAGAATGTAGCAGTCAACAAGCCCATCACTTTGCTCAAGACAATGACCAGATCATGGTATTCTTCGAAGAAGTTGATCTTATACAATATCTATGGTAATTTTCTAGCACTGCCCCTCTTTTCCTTCAACCAATGTTGATTAGTCATTCTTTTTCATCCAAGAGGGTCCTGCTTCCACACGCTTTACAGATGTTTCTTTTCTACTTCCTCCATCATGTCAAACATTGGGATGTTTAATGCCCTACTAATGGACTTGGTAGACAAGTTCAATAGTACTCTCTCATCTCTATCAATGATTTTCTTGTTAGAGTGATAAGCTTCCCGACAAGCCATGACTAGCTCCAGAGGAATTAATGTGGGAGGAAAATCGGTTGCTTTTACAAGACCACTTTCCTTGATCTTTCACGTATGTTCTGTAGTAAGGTTAACCATCACCCTTTGGTTGAATTCACCAATATTCACGTGTCCAAGGTCTATATATGAGACTATATCCTAGTTGGAGGTGAGCTTGGAGGTGTATTCCACCCCATGAAACTGGTATTTCATTTGTTCTTTTTCTTCCTTTCCTCTTGGCGTTCTTGTAGGCTTCTTTCCCTTATCAGGATTTTGTGTACGCTTCCCTAATGATCCCTCAATAGATTCCATAAATCCTGCACACACAAAGTGTTTTAAGTGTTTTCACATATAATGAGGTAAACATCAGTTAAATCCTACAAATCCAAAGTTGGATCAATTCACACATCTTTACAAGATCAAGATATTCATCATTATTCACTATTTGAAGCTCATTTGGATCATTTTCACAAATGCAGGTTTTGGGGTGCAGGTTTCCCCTAGGTGGAAGCCATTGGGAGTAGTTAGGAGAAAAATGATGCTGAGGTTGAGGAATCCCATAGACATCAGTGCATAGGGAAACCTCTACATGGTTTGTATGATAAGAAAATTCTTTGTGAAATGATTAAGCACATTTGTAAATGTGTTATGTGAAACTTAGAGTGGTTAGATTAAGCTTTGATGCTCTTGTAGTTTTGGAGGATGCGGGTGCAGTGGGGTAGAAAGCCCTTAAAGCTCAGTCATTAAGTGAAGGAATTCAATAGGCGGTGACCCGCATGCGTAGTTCTGCATTGCGGAACCTGCGTAGGTCTTGGACATTGGGGATTATGCCTTGAAGTTTAATTGATCTTGGGAGTGCAGGAGAAAACTATCAAGCCAATGTTAATTGCTTGCTATTAAGGAATGACCATGAGTGGACAGTGGTCCATAGTAGTTGGTCCTCATAGGCAAGCCTGTAAGAAAATTTAGGCTTGGCACCTTGCTCAAAATATTTTGAATTCAAGAAGCAATAGATGTTGCAGGGTCCGCATTACAGGATGGCACGGCAATTTCTTCATTAAGTAAAAGTAGACGGGTGACGACGAATCATATGCAACAACCCAGATGACAACTAAGATTTAGAAAATTTTGCTGAGTGTTGGATTTGGTTCATTCAACGACAATGATGAAGGCGGGCCCCATTCTGCACGAAGGTGTTAGGGCCTAGCCGCTAATCATTGGTCATAGCATAGAAAGTGCTCGTAGGTAGAATCGTGCATGGGTATTCCTACATAGGGTCAATAACTCAGCTGTTTTCTCCAAGATTTTTGAACATTAATAAGGATGGTGCGGGTGATGGTGTGGGTTGTAGTGAATTCCTCGCCATGCAACGAATGACCATGATGGAACAAGTTTTTGTATAGGTACAATTTTATAATTTGGGGCTGACATTAAGGGATTTGAATGTTGGGGCAGTTTGTAAATGATGAGTCGAAGGTTTGAGCAAGCTTGATGGGGTGCCACATTTAACGTAGGTTTGATTTATGTAGATTCTCAAAATTTTCAAAACCCTAACTGGTAAAAGAAATGTTTCAAGAACACCCAATGTGAGAAATCATGGACTTACCTCGAAAATGCATGAAAATTTGAAGAAAAACCCAATTCAGATCTGCTAGAAGCTTGCGCGGATGAGAGTCTGGTCTTCTCCTCTAAAAATTCAAATTGCTAGGGTAAAAATAATAGGTGTGTCACCCCCTTTTTATATGAAAAATGACATTAATGGTGCATATTTAGTGCTGGTACAATGAGAGCTTGTTTGGTGGGGGTGCAAAAACTTGCGCTAAGTCAGATGTTCAGTAAAGAACTAGACAAGCAAGTCAATCATGGAACTTGCCATGCAGGTGGAAGCTTTGGGTCAGCCGCTACTTAGTGGAAAAGTAAGAATGGAATTCTGTATGGGGCGATCCACAATTGTGGGTCTGCAATGAGTGATGGATGGAGGGGTCAAAAGGAAGGTGGAAACCCACAAGCCAAGCTCCGCCCTTGCCCAAGACTTAGCAAATTTTGGGTAGGGAATTTTGGTAAAGTAGAATTTGATGGATTTATTGCATGTGAAAATTTAAAGCTTAGGAATAGGGGTAGAAAAAACAAGGAAAAAATGAAGACAACCCGTTGGGAGTAAGAACGACCAAATGGGGCAAAATGACCCAGCTGGAACAAAAGAGAAAGGGGGTCCTCAGTCCGAACGAGGTGTGTGTTCTATAGACACAAAAAATGGTGACTTCACTGGGAGAATAATTTTGAGCATTCTAAGGGTAAGGATTCATCTAGAACCTATAATATCTAGTTTTGCAGACCATAAGCCAAGTTCCTCAAGTGTACTAAAGACTAAAGGAGGACAAAATCCTTGGTTGAATCAAATCACAAAATATCTTAGAGGTGTGTGCAGTGAGTTCATTCCCCTCCTTCAGAGACCATATAGGATAGTAGTCAATCAGCTGAGGCAAGCTATGTAGACTATCTAACCCCAAAAGTAAGCTGGACATTACTCCACTTCCAGTCAGGTGTCTATAGCCTTGACGGAATTATCGCTGCAATCCCCATGAAAATTTCTCTATTTCTAGCTGTGCGTCCATAGCCCTGATAGAGTTTCTTGCACACCCACACAGTTTCCTAATTTTAATATTTTCCTTTCTTTTCATTTGATATTTTCTTTTGATACTCTTCTTCTCAACTACATAAGCACTGAAGCTCATCATAGGTTTGGAAATCATAGTGGTTACTAGAGCAGACTTAAGATTTTTCATTTTTTGAAGCCTCATGATGAATATCATATAACTCATCAAAACTATTTAAGGTGTATATCATGTGTAATTTGAGATAATGTGATGAGATTCAAATAAATGTTCTACCCTAGGTCAAGTTAGAGTCCAAGTGAGGAAACCCGCTTCATAGAAGCAGACAAAAACTCATGATAACTAATGAAGACTTATCCAAGGAATGAAAGGAGCATACAACCAAGTGAGTCCTTTGAGAAGGCCAAGAACAACCATCGCATCAAGATTGGACAACACCCCCAACAAAAATGGAAGCCGGGAAGGCGAAGGAAAAGCAAAAGAAAAACAACAAACCAAAAGACCTACTCTAACTATATACAACTGTACACAAAGTGGTGAGCATGGATAGCTCAAGCAAGGAAATAATGCTTGAGGTACTTCCTGTTGACAGGAAATGAGACATCCTCTTCGGTGAGGGTCTTAAGGCGAAAGGAATTATTTGCTAAAATTTTAGAAATCTGAAAGGGGCCAAGCCAGAGCTTGTCAAATTTTTCATGTCCCCCTTTCTTCTCTTGGGCCTTGTCCCAACAAAGGACTAAATCAACAATTCTAAAGGACTTAAATTTGGCTCGGAAATAGAACCATCTCTTGACTACACCCTGATGTTTGGAATTTTTTTCTATTGCATGGGTACAAAATTCTTTCAAATGTAGCAATTTCGCTAAGCGAGCCTCCTGATGTTCTCCTTCTTCATAATAGGTATTGATGAACTGAAGAATAGGGATCTTGAGGTGGATAGGGAAAGCAAGCTCTAGGCCATAATCAAGATGAAATGGTGAATTTCCTAAGGCTGCCTTATGATGTGTGCGATATGCTCACAGAGAAAAATGCAGCTAGGTGTGCCAATCTTTTGGGTTCTTGTCGAGCAACTTTTAGATGATGGTCATCAGGTTTTTGTTTGTGGATTCGGCCAACCCATTCCCTTGGGGATAATAATTGGATGAGAAATTTAGCATAATCCCATAATCAAATGCCCAACTGGAAATTTTAAGGGAAGTGAATGCAGGACCATTATCGTAGACCAAGAAAATGGGAAACTAAAATGATTTATGATAAAACTTTCAAGAAAATTAGTGACTACTTCAGTTGTACATTGCCTACAAGTGATTTCTTCAATCCATATAGTGCAATAATTATTAGTGGTTAGAATATACCTATGGCCCACAGAGGATGGTAGATTGATGGGACCATTGAAATCAAGACCCCATTGAGCGAAGGGCCTTACCTCAACAACTGACTGCAACGAGACAATGATATACCTTTCCTTGGTGGTAGTAGTCTGGAAGATATGACAGGATCTGGCGTGGTTGTATGCATCTTTGAAGAACATTGGCCAATACTACCTAGCCTGCAGGATCTGATGGACAGTTGAGGTGTTGGACCAATGGCCAGTGCCAAACTTATCATGGAATTCCTTCAACACGTGGGCTGCTTTTTCTTTTCCCAAGCATCTAAGATAAACTCCTTCATGGTTCCTCTTGTACAATATTGATCCCTGCAGCTTATAGCTACTGATTTTCAATCTTAAAGCACGTTTCTGGACTCATTGCAGCCAAGGTGGATACTTATTATTCAACAAATTGTAGATGATGTCATCGTACCACCCATCTGGGGAAACATCCTCTAACTAGTACTGCTGCACTATAAGCTTAGGTCTTACCTCTTCCATTGTACGAGTGAGAGATTTTCCTTGATCCAGCATCATAGGTTGAATTTTCATATCATATTCTTGCAAAATCATGACCTATTTTTCTCTTCTTTCTCCTAGTTCATTCTACATTAGCAGAGTCTTAATGGTCAGGTCAAGAAAAATCATGAACACTTTGTTCCTCAGGTTGTATTGTCTAAATTTATTGACGCCACTGACCAAGGAATATTCTTTCTTTTCAACATTGTGATAACATAGTTCCACATATTTTAATGGGGTGCTCATAAAAGCAATGGGGTGGTCATTCCCCTCATTGTATTTCTAAGTTAACATGCTGGTGCATGAGTGATCTAAAGAAAAAGAGTAGATGTAGAATGGCTTGAGATAGTCTAGATTGACCAGTACTAGGGTGTCTGAGATGGCCCTCTTGATTTCTTCAAAAGCCTTCTTTTCTTCCTGTGTCCACTCCACTTTAGCATCCTACTTAAGCATGGCATTAAGTGGCTTAACAATCTCTACAAAACCTATGATAAAATTCCCGACGAAGTTGATTTTCCCAAAAATGGACTTCATTTCTTTCTTGCTACCTAGAGACAGAAACTTCAATATGGCCTGTATGCACTCTGGACCTATGGAGATTCCCTTCTTTGAAATCAAATGTCCTAGCAGCTTTCCTTTGGTCACGCCAAAGATGCACTTCTTTGGGTTCAATGAGATGTCGAACTCTCTGCATTTTTGGAAGACTTCACATAAGTAAGATGTGATCCCCCTTTTCTTTGAAAACACAGTAAGCTCATCCATGTATATGATGATACATTTTCCAATGATGTCCTTGAAAGCTATATCCATAGTGCATTGGAATGTCACACCTATTTTGATCAATCCAAACATCATTCTTCTGTAAGAAAATGTTCCCCACTTTGTGGTGTATGTCATCTTGTGCCTATCTTCATACTGCACCATTACCTGAGGGCACCAGATAGTTATCCTTCTTAGAAGCTCTGTTTAGATTCCAAAAATCTACACACAATCTGATTTCTCCATTCTTTTTTTTGATCGGGACCAAGTTGGCCACCCATGTGGAGTGTTGAATAAGAAAGATGATTCTAACCAAAAGTAACTTCTGTACCTACTTGAAAATTATAGGTTCCAATAGTGCGTTGATCAGGCGTTGACGCTGTTGGAAGGGTCTCACATCTGGTCTAAGGGAAATGGTATGAGTGATAATCAATGTATCATATGTATTGAGGTCTTCATACCCCCACGCAATCACATCAAGGAAAGTGCACAGGGCATCAAAAATCCATTTTCTTTCCTCTAGGGTGCACACTTTTTTGATGAAAATATTTCTAACCTCCTTTGTAGTGCCCATGTTGTGAGCATCAAATTGATTATCTATTGATTCCTTCTTGATCCGTTGATCTTGATCCCTAATCTGATCCAAATAAAATACCCTCTCCAGTTCAACCATGCCTCTTGGTATTGTGTTGGTTTTTAGATTGATCACTCCTTCAATATCAAGCTCAGCATCCTATGGATCTACTTCATCAATGATTTTGGATGCAAATACGCTTGAGCTAGTAATAAATTCAAGGATGTGTTTGTCATCATTAAATACTTGGAGATGGGTGATGTTGTCGGGAACTAATGGGGTACAGGTGAGCTCTATGTTGAGTTTCTTTAAACTAGTTAGGGACAGGGGTTGAAGGGTGTTGGCTTTCTGGGCCAAGGTATCCATAACCTGATTCTTAGTAGAAGGAATAAGCTAGATATTTAATGCATCTAGGCCTTCTATAAGGTCCCATACCCTATGTCTATAGTTTTCTAACCTTCTATCATGAAAGGAGTATAGTTTCCTAACTTGTTTCACAACTAGCTTGGAATCACAAAAGAATTGCATCATTTTGACTTTCTTTCTCAATGCCATTAGTAACCCATGAACTAATTCTTCATATTTTGCTTCATTATTTATGCAATACAACTATAATCTATAGGTAGAAAATTACATCTCACCCATAGGACTGATGAGTTAGAAGCCTACTCCTGCTCCTTGCTTGGGTTTGGATCCATCGAAACACAGTGTCCAAAGCTTGGAGGAATCTTGAACCTTAAGACTGATGGATCACACATCTTCTTTTGGTAGCACCTCTGTGTATGTACCCCTGGATGACTATTTGTACCCAAGATGGGTTTGATCTTTCTTTTCTATCATGACCTATTTTTGGAGTGATCCACCCTTTGATATATTCTATTGTGGTCTGACATAAGCAACATTTGAATTCAGAGTGAGTGACATTGTGCACTCTACACTGGCTAGGAAACAACAAATCTTGGAAATTTTAGCTCCTAAATTGAGCTGATCTTGTGCACACTTCTGCATAAACTCTTGAAAACCATCAAACAACCCAAGGCAACCCTCCTCTGGAACTTCCTCACCTTCAGACTCAACCAACACTTTGATGTTATTATGAAGGGAGGTTAAATTAATGGGGACCTCACATAGCACAATGACCTCCTTTGTTCCTACCCCTTGGAACTCCTCATCATCTTGGTAGGTGACAGGAAAATAGTTACCTAGTTCCATTTCTAAAAACAACAACTCATTATTGTTATTATACTTAGTGATCATGAATTTCATCTTGGGTTTCATGTCAATGTAGATCTTATTTGGCAATCCCTTCTAGGGTAGCCATATATGGTAGTAGTCAAATGTTGCATAACCATTTAGGGCCCGAGTGAAGTCCCTTCCTAGTATGATGCCATAGGTTTTTGGGATGCCAGCAACCTAAATATCTATAACTTGTTGGACTCTTGGATCCACCACAATCTACATGGGAATTCTATTCATCTCCCCGACTATGCTTACCTCATTTTTATCTAGTTGGGTCGCCTTTCATTTAGATGGAGTTGGGATGATTCCCAGAGCTTGGCACATCGCCATCAACATGATGTTGGTCGAGGCACCTGAATCTAGAAAAAAATTATGGAGATTCTTCTCAAATATACATATTGTTGATAAGAAAGGAGGGGTCTCCAATTTTGCGTAAAACAACTCTATTGATATTCCAGCATGGGCTACTTGAGTCTTGTCTTTATCATTGTTCTTATCCCTAGTTTGTACTTGACTTTTCTCTTTGGTTGGAGGCTTGTCTGATGGCTGATTTTTACTAGTTTGTTGGTTTGGGGGCTGATCGGGCTTCTTTCCTACGATTTCTTGGATCACGAGCTTAATGTTGGAGGTGTCAATTGAAACTCTCTTTGCAAGTGTCTCTTGAGAGAATTTTAAAGGATTTGTTCCATTTAATGACCTAAAGAAGGCATTTCTAATAGTGGGCACCCTCAACAATTCAAATTCTGATAGGCTCAACTTGAATTTCTTTAACTCCTTTGCCACATATTCCCCCATTTGTTCAACTTTGACCTCAAAGAATTTTCCTTGGGAGGAGCTAGTGGGATAATCCTAGGTTTGACTTGACTGTCTACCCCTATGGAAATGCTAATTAGGCACGTGGGGATAGTTTGGATTATTTTTGGAATTAGGATTAGGCAGAGTACTAAAGTTGTTGGAGGGGTAGAGGTCGTAAAAGAACAACCAACTTGCCTATTTCTTAAGTTGTAAGGGGTTTCTCTTTGGTGGAACATATGGACCTCATCTTCATGTGGCTCTTCCTCATCTACTAGATCATTATCTACTGAATCAAAGAGTTGAGATAAAGAGCTCTTAGTACTTACCTCTTTCGCTCTCCTCCCTTGGTTGTAGCCTCCTTCTCAGGTGCATTACTTTCACTTTGCAGGAAAGGAGCTTGATTAACCACCAACACCAAGGAATCATATGGCTCTGATGGAACTAGGTCCCTAAAGTTTGAACCATCAGCAACATTTTGAACCTCCACTTGAAATATTTCCACAGTTGTCTATAATTATGGGCAATCAAGTTCAGAATGCCTATTAGTGTTGTGAATTCGACACCATCCAAAAGGGTAGCCTCAACCAAGTAAACCTCACTT
The DNA here is from genome assembly GCA_007115665.2 of Sequoiadendron giganteum. Classification (NCBI taxonomy): domain Eukaryota; kingdom Viridiplantae; phylum Streptophyta; class Pinopsida; order Cupressales; family Cupressaceae; genus Sequoiadendron; species Sequoiadendron giganteum. The sequence continues at coordinate 455,631,262 of CM021105.1, forward strand.
ATGTTCTTGTCAGCACCACTTGGTTGGTGAAGAGGTGTGGGAATGCCTCCATTGTTTGGCCTAGTATTCCAAGTTTGATTTTTCCTTTGTGATGGTCTTCTTTTGAAATTATGCCCTTAATTTTGACCTCTTTCATAGTTCTGGCCCAAGGATGTACTAGCCTCATGATTGTCTGATTAAGGTTGGCTTGAATGCTCCTCCGAGAAGCTTGCAACTGGTTGTTTTGGTTCCTCAGATGAGTCATATCATTGTATAATTTCTTCACTAGTTCAGTCAACTCATTGATTCGATCCTTATCCGCATTATTCTATGGAGACATTGAGTTTTGAAGAAAAACAGGTTGTTTCACAAGTTGGTTTTGCTAGGCAGGTCGAAATTCTAAATTATGCAAGTATTTAGGCACTTGCACTTGTTGGGAATAAGCCTTCTATGGTGGCAGTTGCAAGTAGTGAGGAACTAATGGATCTTGATTTAGTGGCTGCCCTAGAAGTGGCATGTTCAACATATGTGGACTGAATTCATCAATGGGGTTTGATGAGTCAAGGCATGAGTGAACCCCTAAATTTGGGTTAGGCTTGTAGCTATTCCTAATGAGGGAAGTGACCATGCAATGTGTTGTCCTAAGTCAGTACTTTCTTTAACTACCTCCATATATGCATCCACCAATCTTGTCAGTGGTTGGTGCATCCTCTTGACTAAGGTAGATGTGAGGTTGTCCAAGGTAGTGTAGTATACCAGTTTGGTTGAAGTGTCATCAACAACATAAGGAGCCTACAACTTCATATATGATCTATGAAATCTATTGTTGAAGGAGTCAATTGGCACATTAATTCCCCTTCTAACCGACATCAATTTCTGGTACAACTCCATAGGGCTAACTAGAATCATGAACCTCTACAAAACGGTGTCCTTAATGAGGTTCCAAGAGGTAATGGAGCCTGTTGGCAGATGGATGTACCGATAGAAGGCCTCATCCCCTAGTGAGTAAGGGAAGAGCCTATAAGCCATGTCTTCATGTTCAATCTACATATCCTTCAATTTTGTTTGGAATATCTTTATGTGCTCTTCTGATGTCCTCTAATGGTCGTTCGTGTGGAACTTGAAGATGAAATTTTCTGAATTCTTCGACATATCATGATAATCATTAAAGGAAATGGGCAATAGGTTATTTCCCAACCAAGCTATTGTGGGAAGTGGAGGTTGAAAATTTTGTGCAACAGTAACACAAGTATGCTATCTCTCTTGAAAGGTAATTTTTGCAACTAAGTTTTAAAAATAACCCCAAGGTCTTTTGAGTGTCAGGTCATGACTTGCAAAAATAACTCAGTTGTTGATGTGATTTTCTAGTAATCACAAATGGAATTTATGGTTCATAAGCATGGAGGGAATTGGGCCTACCAATGGAGTTTCATAAATTTTGGAAATGAGTGAGCAACTGCTACAAGTTTAGGACAACAAACTAAAATCCATCTTTTCCATCAGATTTGGCTTTACAATGATGCTGGAACTTTGTCTTAACTTTAGATTTCAAAAAAAGGTCAAAAGGGTGAAAGGGTTAGAAGTTTTCTAGACCTACAAATAATTTTGAACAGTAATAATGGAGGATTTTGTTGATGACCAAATTGACACAACAACATGTAGACAAGATGTAATCACCTTACCTCTCCTAAAAAAGACAAACAATCATTAAATCAATCGCCTTCCAAGGTCCTAGATGTTGGATCACAATGTTTTTGTTTCGTTGAGCAGTCATTGAGGCTATAATGTTTAAGGGGCATACTAGTAAACAAGTTAAAATTGGACAATACAAAATATCTTAACGTTGGGGGGGTTTATATAAATAGAAAAAGATCAATCAAGGCTTTGGTACAACAAAACATGAACACAAATTTCTTTAATTCAGAATTGCAATTCTAACAATGAGCGCCTTAATAATTAACCAAACTGTAGAACACTAAAATTTATGAAAAGATCCATACCTTTGCATCTATTCACAGTGCAAATTTAAATCACACAACCATTCATCATCACTTTTTTTTACTTTTCAAGAATAAAATATCACAAGCTTATTGCCATAATTAACAAATTGACAAATATCAAGAAACATCATTCATAGATGATGCAATAAAATGGTTTTCATTTCAAAGTATTCTTTTGATTTCCACCAAATAAGAAAAATTTATGTGCAACAAGATGCACTCACATACAAACAACCATTTTTTATCAACACTATCATTGAGCTAAAAAACCACTTCTGAAAATAAAACTACTTCTATTAAAACTGTAAAAAGTGTCTAAGTGTGTTTTGTATGAAAGCTGTAAAAATGATTGTAAAAGATAAAAATATAATCCTCAGGGAGCTAATCAGACTTCAATTATATGAACCTTTACAATAATGAGAGAATCCTATGATATAGAACAAATTAACATTCATCCCTCCTATCAAAAAACTAGATCCATAAATCAGGGGCCCAGATCCACAAATATAGGGATGCCCAAATAAGCCTAAGATTTCTTTTTGCTTGATTGAAGAAGATGAAAAGGGTCCACCATGTGTACACCTACCAAAATTTAACATGATGTTCTAACTTTATCTCCTATTGATCACTTCACTTCATCCCTAATTAATTGAAACTGATCTAGGGGTCATCCACCTACTCCAAAAAGTGACCTGGCAGTGCTGTTGTCAACAAAAAGGATGCCTGAACTGGTTGACCGTATTGAATCCATCTTTCTCAAACAAAATATTATCCTTTATTCATCATCCTTTTGAGGAATCTCATGATATTTATCATAGTTCCAAAAAATCTACTTTAAGGCATCATCATCGGGCCCATCAAGCCAATCAACTTTAAACTTTGACTCTCCAAATTTCCTCTCTATTGCAACAACAGTTTCCCTCAGGTGGCCAATGTATGTGATGTCCCATCACATGTCACACCTAATTTCAAGTGACATATCCATGAGTTTTGACTCTAAAGTGTCTCCTTCTTTTATTAGTTTGTCAAGCCTCACCTCCCAGACATCTTTTATTTCCCCTAATGATTCAGGTCTTTGATCTTGAGGTAAAACATTATCAATGAGCTCTACAACAATGTTTTCAAATATACCTACATTTTCCCATATCTCATGAATGCCCTTAAGCGTATCTCTCCTTTGTTTGATGAGATTCTAGGTTTTGTAAACAAACACATTGATAGCCTTTGAAATATATTTAGGACCCTCATCATCCAAAATCTATGATTGAATAAGCTCTTCACCAGAAATTTTATCAATCACTTTGAGCTTTCCCAAGTATTTCTTGATCTTTTCTTCTTCATCCCACCGTTTCCGTATGAATTATTCTATTGCTTTGACTAAAGCAAGGCCTGAAATATAGTGCTTGAAACCTTCATACAGACTCTTATCTATATCAGACTTAAAATTATTAAACCAATTATCAAACTAGGTAGCCTTCTTCTTCATTTTAGTCAAATCTTCTACCTCTTTTCGTCTCATTAGAATAAGAGCTTCTGAACTTGGTGATGAATCTAATTTAGAAGTAGTTAACTCCTTCAAGAAATTCTTCACTTGTCCCAGTTGAGCCTTGAGTTCATCCTTGGCATGCTTATCTTTTATTAATTTGGATTTGGTGGTGGTGGCGAGAATACTAATCAAATTCATTTTTTGATTTCTGGTATGCTTCCCCAGATTTTCAATGCTTATTTGATAGTCCCCAGCTTGTAATTCTCTATCATCTTCATCAAAAATTGGGGTGGAAATCTAAGCTATTATATCCCATTCATCAATAAATTTTTTGGAGTGGACAACACGAGATTTATTCTTAGGATTTACCTTCTCAATTTCGTTTATCATGTCATCCCACACTACGGGTTGAGGCTGAATTTGCTGTCTCTTTTCCAAATTCAACTTGAGCCAAGTGGGAGTAGCTGGCTGAGTAATTATTTTTTGAACACTAGGTGGTGTTGAGGACAAAGGTGTAGAAGAAGTCACTATAATGGTCTACTTGGAAGAAACCTTCTATTGGTCTTCTTGTTCTTTTCGTAACCTTTCCTATTCCATCCTTTCATTTCTTCTATTTTTCTCATCTCTTCTTCCCTTTTAGTAGCCTCCTCTTCATCTCTCAACCTCTGTAATTCCAATTCCTTTTCATTATTTTCTTCCATATAATCCTTTTATGCTTCAACCATCTTCAATGCCTCAGCTACTTCCGTTTCTCTATCTGTCTCTTCATCCTTTCTTTTATGCTCTTCTTTAGTAGCTAACTCTTCTATCTTCTTTCTCTATTATTTTTCTTCCTGAACTAGTTGTTCAACAAAAAACCTCTAGGCACTTTCCAACAACTCCTCCTGCTCTTTTTGAATTAAAACCTCATTCTGCCCAATCATTCACTATACAAACCTCCAACTTTAAACCAAGTTCCTTCTTGACCTGGGTCTTCCTCAACCTTCTCCAAATAATCCTCCCATTCGGGTCTTTCTCCTTCTTGAGATGGGTGATTCTATTACATCAATTACAGGGACCCTCTCCTCTTCAACAACCATTGTTCCTAACATTTATGGTGTAGTAAAAAGAGTCTCTTCAATAGTTTGTTCTCATGGGTATACCATAGCCAAAGGCATGGAACCAAAGCCTGAAAAAAATCCCGCAGTAGCCACCTCATAAGTTACTTTAGACTTCTTCAAGGAATCATCAATTTTCTACAATGAAATCTCTTCTTGTGTTGAGGCAGGCTCTTTCGTGGCTACCTCTGTTGCTACAACAATTTTCTTTAATCTCTTGTATTGCGGTTTTATCTCTATGGTGGAAACAGGCTTGCTGCTGGAATCTCTCTTCTTGAAAGTTTGCACTCTTGTTTGTTTGAGGCAGAGGTTAAGACATTTCTTGCTTCTTTCCACAACTACTTGTGTCCTTGGCTAAATATTGGTTACCTCCTTTTCCATCCAGTCGATGGGATCCAAGTTCATTGTGCCTACTTCATCCATTTCATAATGAGGATCAAAAGTAATCCCATCATCACTGATATTATTCAAAATGTCAACAATATCTTCAAAATCCTTCATTTGGGGAATTGTCAAACTTTCATATCCTATTTTCCTTACCTCAAACTCATCTTGCAAATTATCCCAAAAATATTCAAGCAGTGGCCTATGAAGAGGAAATTGTGAAGCATAAAGACCATACATCTTCTTCTTAGGATCAATTTTTTTCCTAGAAGTATGATGTTTGAAATTCAAGGCCTAAAATTCTTCTGTTGCTATCTTTGCCACTATGGAGGAATGACAGGAATAAAATCCCAATTCCATGGAGAAAGAATGACAAAAAGCTTTGTGTTGTGTAGAAAAGATTGCATTTACTTTAGCTTCTTGATGAGAAAACTCCATCAAGACCCACCTGTCACTATAGCACCTTGGCAATTTAAATGGGTGATCTTCAAACCCAAAAAATCTGAAATAGGTATACTAGGGGTATTGGATAAACCAATAAACCCAAGGTTCAATAAATTCCATCGCCTCTCGAGATAATCTAAAACCAATATAACCAGTTAGTTGATTAATAATTACATATAAAAATGCATCATTAACCCTTTTGAAATGATGCTCTACTTCTTTTAGCTCTAATTGGTCATAATATTCCCATAATTTCTTTTGATCCGGGTCATTATTCATCGACCCCTTAGTATTCAACCCTGGGAACTGACCCATCCTTGCAACATAATAAATTCCATATGAAGTCATATAGAATGTCTTAGTTTCAGCTACTTTTAACAATTGATCGTGAATGTTATTTGAAATAATTTATGCCCAATCCAAATGTTGTTTCCCATCCAGAATAAGTTGAATAAAAGGAAACATCCAATTTAAGCTATGAGATTACTTCTTCCCAAAAACCTATGACAAGAGTGTGATCACGTCACCAATGTCCTCCGAGAAATTAGACCTCTTAAACTTAGGTGGCAATTTCTTCACTGACTTCTTTTGTGTCTTTAACCACCTCTTATTCATTAGTGCTTTATTCCCCTCCTCATCTTGTGTCTAGCGTGCAAGTGCTTCATCTTCAAACATGATCTTGGGGTTAGGATGAGGAGGTCGATCAAATATTAGCCTAATCATTGCAGGAGTTAAGGAAATAATTACATTGCCCTCTGCATCAATGCAATGAATTTGAGTTGAATTATAGGTCTATGCAATAGATAGAATGAACTCAGGGCATTGTACAGAGATGGGGAATGTGGATACATGTGCTAATCTATAGTTAGCAAACATTTTAGCTCTTGGGGAAGCATCTAGTGAGAGAGTGTCCTTCCAAAACTGATCCAAATCCAAGTGTCCAACCAATGTGTTTGTGATATTCATTACTTCAGAGCCAAACTTAGATGGCACTGGGTTTCCTTGAAACTTGTATTTCATAGTGACCGGGATCTCCTCTGGCTTTAATCTCTTAGGATTTTTCCCTTTTGATGTTCCTTCTGGGGGAACTTCTTCTTCTCAGTCAAACATATATCAATTATCCTGCACTAATGACAATTATCAAATAAGGAAAAGACATATGAAGAACAATTTATCACATGGATTTGTATTATAGCAGCCTTAATTCAGTCTAGAATCCTATTCAACAAGTTAATGAAGCATCTTTGGGTCTCAAGTTTGGGATAAAACTAGGAACATGACCATTTTAAGAACATACTTGAATTTGTTAGTGCAATTCCATGATCCAATTCCGTAGTGTTTGGGAATCAAGATTGAGTCATTGTTCGAAATTGAACCCAAAATTATAAATAAGTGCATGTCACTTCCCGAGGTCTGACCCTGATATCATATCGTGGATCGAGCTAAGGAATTTTTCATGAACCAAAATCCTTAGGTAAGTGAACAAGTGAGAGTTACAATCCAAGTTCCAATCCCGACGTAGTGTTGGAGGTTGGGATCGAGTAGTGATGCAAGACTGAGCTAGTTGAAAATAGACATGATTAGGTAGTGTTCTGAGTCCTGACCCCGATATAATGTCATGGATCAGGATTGGGTTCTTATCTTGTGATAAACCTTAAGTTTGTGAACAAGTGGAAAGATCAACACCGAGTTTTGATCCCAATAATGAATCGGAGGTCAGAATCGGGTTATTGATAGGTCAATATACTTGTAGATATTTGAAAAGGTTTCGAGTTGGTTCGGTGTCCGATCATGATAGTAATGTGGGGACTGGAATTGGGACATGAAGAAATACATGCGTGAAAAACCTTTAAACACTTTGTGGTAATGAACAGAAACCTGATTTTGAGGGAAAATTGGGAATCGAAATCAGACAAGTAAATAGGGAAACTCAAATAATGGTATAACCTCAAGTGTAGTTTGTATTTCTGACTTTGAAATACATGCAAAAATTAGAGTTTGCACAACAACAACGAACGAAGGCATAAACATATGTAACATTATCCAAAAATCATGCCTTTGTTATTGGGTTATCTACGGGAGCAAGATTCTTGATTTTAAAATTGTTGAAACATCAAATTCAAAAATATTCAAACATAGTTCGACTCGGTGGTACAGTGAAAACCTGAGAAAAATAGGTCATGATGAGAAAAAAAATCCCATCAACAAAAACAAAGAGAAGCGGAAAAATGAACCAAATGCACCCAACAGACGTGAAAACAAATGAACCGAGGGAACAATGGGAAAAAAAGGAGAAAAAAAACAAGTGAAGAAGAACCAAAAAGAGAAGGAAAATACGAAACAAGGGCAAGTAAACCTAAAAAAATGGAGAGAAAAAGATAATGCAAAGCAAAACACCCCTACCTCAAAAATAAACCAAGAATTCTGGCAACACAATGATGAAATGAAGCACCTCCTCAAAACCCTAGCTCTTGATGTTTCTCTTGTGTTATTCATCAAATCGGTTTAAGGAAGAATGAAAAAAAATTGAGGAGTGTTGGAATAAAAACCTGTTCGCGCGTGTGAACGGTAAGACATTAAATGTAGGTAGTCGAGCCTCGGGATCGGGGTGGTCATCATAAATGCAGAGGTGCGAGAAGGAATAAAAGTGGGGGTCGAGATCAGGATATGGAACGAGACCAATCCTTCAAAAGGTGCAAAGTTTGGTCGATGGTTCCATTTTCGAAAATGAACAAGATAAAATGGGGCTCAAAATCAGGACATGGGATGAAACCAGAACTTTGAAAAGTTCTGATGTCAATCATGGTTCTAATTCCAATTCCAAAACACAACAAAGAGATTTGGAATTCGGGATCGGGTCAAAAATAGGGACAAGACAATTTTAAGTTCTTGGTGTAGGTTCCAATCTGAAACCCGACTCCAACACAAGAAAAATGCGCAAGAGAAGAAAATGGAGGTTGGGATCAGGTCCTTGCTAGGGACTTACACCTTGAAGGGTGTAAGGTAATGGTTTCGATCCGATACACGACGCCGAAACATTAAGAAAAAGACAAGGAAAGAGATGAGAATCAGGATCAAAACATGAAAAAATAATTTTACTTTGAAAATTAACAAGTGTCTGTGTCAGTTCGATACCCAAACTCAAAAAAACAAACAAAACAAGGACTTACGAGAAAAAGAAACAACTCCTAAGTCTCGAACAAGAAAACCAAGAACAAAAGAAACAAAAGGGGGACCCATTTTGACCCAAAAAAATGGGGTGGTTATGCGAGGCATAACAATTGGTGACTCAACTAGGAAAATGGTTTACCCATTTTCAAGATACTGAAGAATTAAGTCACCCAAAACCTCTGGTTTATGAATATTTTAACTCAGGCATGAACAGTCATAACAAACAAGGATGAGCTGGAATCTCAAGTGTAAATCAACAGAAACAACTTCGAATCTGAGTGTGTGCATGTATGGTGCATCCTTTTCCTTAAAGACTCTACCTATCGTTGAAAAATTGTTTTAAGATTCAAGCTGCGTGATTTGAGCCATTTTAACTATCGTGCAATGATATCTTGGGCATTGCTGTCAGCCAAGTGTCCATAGCCCTAATGGAGATACCTCTAGTTCTCTTAAAGTATTGCTCTACTGCCAGCTAGGCATCCATAGCCCCGATAGAGATACTTGAATTACCCTTATCATATTGATTTTTCCATTCTTCTATACTTCTCTTTTATTTTCTTATCTTAATGGCTTTATTGGAGCGATCATTTTATCATCTTTTCTCAATACTTAGTCATAGTAATCTAAAAATTGGGTTGAGAACTATGGTGGACCTCATGACAATGTTGGGACTCAGATTTTTCACCTGAATCATGAATACAGTTACCCTAAGACAAATAGGTCTTTATGAAATTAGATGATTCTATCTAGATTGTGATAGATTCAGTCGTAGCTTATGAGATCACTTATAATATACTTGCTCGTTCCTAACCTTTCAAACTATCATTAGAATATCGATAAAGCACAAGTTTTAAAATGAAAGAGCCCAACAGACATACTTGAAAATACCTAAATCAATTTCTCAATCATAATACCCTTAGTATTCCTTGAACAATTACCCATTATTTTGTAATGAAGAGAAAATGAAAGTCCCCAACAACAATAGAAAGAAAACAACAAACCATGAAGAAAAAGGAAAGCATGAATAAAACAAACAAACAAACAAACAAGAAAAAAGGAAAGAGAAAGTAGGTAATCACATATATAAAATCAAAGGGAAGATCAAAACTTCATGGGCCAAAATAATGTTTGAGAAACTGTCCATTTATTGGCAATGGAATAGGTTCTCCTGTTAAAGTGCTTAACCGGAAAGCATTCTCACCAAGGATTTTAGCGATATGATATGGACCCAACCAAAGTCGGTCAAACTTTTGGTGATCACCTTTCCTTTCTCTGGATTTTTCTGACAATAGTACAAGGTATAATATTCTAAAAGCTTTTATTTTATCTCTTTTGTCAAATCAACGTTTGACAACAACCTGGTGTTTAGAAAACTACTGCAAAGCAACATCTCTATGTTCTTCCAAATTGAGTAAACTAGTTAATTGAACCTCTATCCTATCATCATTAGAGTAAAAATCTTGCATGAATCGAAGAAAAATTATCTATAGAGGGATAGGAAAGATTGGGTCTTGGTCGTAGACTAACTTAAATAGAAAGTTTCCTAAGGAAACTTTAATTCTAGTTCGATCAACCCACAAGGAAAATCTCAACTGTGTGTGCCAATCCCTAGGATTACTTTCTAATAACTTCTTAATTACCTCCAAAAAATTCTTATTAGTAGAATTTGATACATCATTTCCATATGGATTATAATTATAAGATTATTTTAAAATGATTTTATGTTCGTATGCCCATTGAATAAATTCTACAAAATAAAAGGCAGGGCCGTTATTGCATACCAGAGTGAATGGTACTCCAAACTTGGTGATGATGTATGTGTTGAGGAACCTGATAACAACCTCAGTGGTGTTTTTCTTGTAGGGTTGAGCCTCAGTCCAACGCGTGTAGTAATCCATTGCTATCAGAATGAACTTGTGACCTACAAAAGAGTTTGGATTAATCACCCTGACAAAATCTAATTCCCATTGGGAAAACGATCTTACCTCATATACTAGTTGCAGGGGCATTACTGGATTGCTTTCTTGAGATGCTAAAGTTTGACATGTATGACAAGTCCTAACATGCTAATGAGCATCTCAGAACACGTAAGGCCAATAATAACCAAATCTCAGAATTTTGTGTGCCATGGCATCAGCTGAACCATGCCTAGTACCATGTCTAGCATGAAACTCAACAATGACATATTTTTCTTGTTGTTTATCAAGGCAGCGTAAATAGAAACCCTCAAATTTACTCCTATATAGGGCTCCTCCTTTGAGCATATAATGGGAACTCTTCAATAACTATGCTCTTCTCTGAGTGGTATTCATTCCATCAGGACATTTATTTTTTAACAACAAGAAAATTAATTTGCATACCAAGGATCACCTGTGAATGATTGTACAGTATATTACTAGCAAGTAATCCTGGTATCGATGTTAGCCATAGCCCTGAATAAATATTTCCCTCAAACTAACCTCATCGGATGAATTTCAAGATCAAAATCCTATAGAATTGTCATTCATTTTCCTCTTCTTTCTCCCAATTCACTCTGCATTAGAAGAGACTTCACTGTAGGGTGAAGAACTATGGCAGTGATCTGATTACAAATAATATAGTGCTAGAACTTCTTAATGGTTCGTACTAATGCAAAGACCTAATTTTCCAAAGGTGTATACCTAACTTTAGCATATTTGAATGGAGAGCTCATGAAAGCTATAGGTCATTCATTTCCCTCACCTTTTCGCTGTGTCAAGACAACAACACACAAATGATTAGATGAGAAAGAATAAATATTAAAAGCCTGTGAATAATTGGGACTGGTTAGAACAAGTGCCTTTGTGATAGACTATTTGATTTGAATGAAGGAAGGCTTAGCCTTGTTACTCCATTTGATCTTTGCATCCTTCTTCATCATTTCATCAAGGGGTTTGACGATCTCCGCAAACCCGATTATAAATTTCCTTACAAAATCTTCCCAAAGAAAGATCTCATTTCCTTTTTACTGCATGGCATGGTCAACTTTAGAATGGATTCTAATTGATCAAGGTCAATTGATATCCCTCGTGTCTGATATTATATGACCCAAGATTTTCCCTTCCGAAACCTTGAATACAAACTTCTTTGGATTGAGGGATATACCATAACGTATACATTTAGCTAGTACCTTTGAAAAATCTGTAGGGTGGTCTTCCTTGTTCTTTGTAAAAATAGTGAGATCATCCTTGTAAATGATAATGCATTTACCTACTAGATCCTTGAATTCCACGTCCATTGCAAGCTGAAAGGTGGCTCCAACATTAATGAGACCAAATGACATCCTCCTGTAGGCAAACATCCGCCACTTGGTAGTGAAGGTAGTTTTCATTCTATCTTTGTGGTTGAATAACACCTGATTGTATCTTGAATATCCATCCAGGAATGACATCATCTATGAACCATTGACTATTTGCAACACCTCATCAAGAGAATGGATCAGGTAGTTGTCTTTTTCTAAATCTTTATTCAGATTTCTAAAGTCAAAACATAATTTGATTTCCCCATTCTTCTTACGGCAAGTACCAAATTAGAAACCTAGGTTGAATGCCTTACTGGAAAAATTATTCTCCCCGAAAGTAGCTTTTGCACCTCTTTAAGAATCATAGGTTTGATTAGAGCATTGACTGGCATTGTTTCTGTTAGAATGGTTTTGCTTCAGGTTTCAATGGGATGGTGTGTGTGATTACTGAAATTTTGAAGGTCTTCAAGTCTTCATACCCCTAGACAATTGTTGCGATGTCTCTTTTCAGTACTCCCAAGATTTTGTCCCTGATTTCTTTGGGACAAGTCTTACCAATAAAATATTCCTTTCCAAGCTTGAATTTGCTAAGTTATATGACTCATACTTTCCTCCTTCAGTATCTGTAGGAAATTTTTCATGAGCCTAAGGATCATAATAAAAGATCCACTCTAATGCTACCATTCCTTTAGGAATGTTTTGGTTTTCAGGTTCATTATGCCTTCTACATCACAATTTTCTAGATCCCAATCTCCCTAATCTTGTTTAGATTCATCAATGATTTTCCCTTTAAGTACATCTAAAATTTTGAGGAAGGCAAGGATATGCTGGTCATCATAAAAAACCTAGAAATTTTGGATGTTGTTAGGGAGCAGGAATGGACATTAATTCCACAGAGAATATTTTTAGTTTTGAATCTTGTATGGGCTCTAAAGTACTAACAGCAATAGCTAGTGCATTGACAATCTGTTTATCTTCTCTAGGAATCAATTTGATTCCAAAAGCATCAAAATATTCTATTAGATTCCATATCCTATTCCTGTATGCAACCGACCTCTTGTTATGGAATGTATATTGACTACAAACTTGCTTAATAATTACCTCAAAATATCCCATGATTGTCAGAGCTGTAATTTTCTTCTGATGTGCAAACATCAGTCCTTTAGCAAGTGCTTCATATTCTGCAGCATTGTTAGTGCAGCCAAATTGCAACCTATAAGAAGCAAAATAGGTTTTCCCTTTCGGGTTTGTTAGTTCAACTCCAGCTCCACACCTTGTTTTATACTTGGAACCATCAAATTTAAGGGTCCAAAGTTGGTCTTGGGCTAGGAAATCCTTCTTCAGGTGAGTCATGGATGCTTTCTTGTGAGAAATAAGTGGTGGCTCAGACTGGTTCAATACATTAGGATTGGGAGACTGCTATAAATGATATTCATTAGGTACTTTGCTCAAATTTACAACTTGTGTGGAAAATATTTCTTGCACCTTACCTTGATCAACATTTCTATAGTTGGTTATCTTTTTTAGCAACCCCTTGGGAATTGGAAGGTTAGTAGCGGTTGGTATGTTAGACAACTTATGAGATTCGTCAATGTTATTTCGTAAATTAGAAAATAGAACATGAGTCTATCCCATTTGGGGAGCGACTTCTTCCTAGGTATTATTGGTCCTTGTTAGAATAGTTGCATTTGTAGCCTCAAATGGGAACTAATTCAGAGAGGGGTGGTGTTCATAGGTCTCTCCTAACTGAAATACATGGTTGAGAATATCTACACAGGGTTGACATGTCAGCTCAGAATGGCTCTAATTATGGACCCTACACCAGTTCAGGAGTAAAAAACTCCATAAATCAACCTCATCTCCCAAAACCAACCTATCTTATTGTAATTTTATGATTAAAACTTACTGGTTGACAATGGTCATAGGTTCATTGAGCTCCAAAGAATATGAGTGCTCAGGGTCAATCATTGAAAAGGTCATAATTTATTCTTCTCTCTTATACACCACTATCTCAGTTATAATCTATTTTGTTAGGATAGTCATACTTCATGATCATATATTTTAGACGAGGTTCACTTTTGATCATAATATGAGTTTCTACCCCTTTCCATGGGAGCCACATGTGCGAGAAATCCATGGAGAGATAACCTCCAATACTCTTCATCAAGTCTCAGCTAAGAAAAATGCCATATGTTTTAGGGATATCAT